>CM044431.1:71041908-71076528 GCA_024363595.1 Xenopus borealis | reverse complement strand
ATCGCCGCACCGCGTGTGCACAGAGCCGGCACTTTTACATTTCCCCGAATCTCCCTGTCTGTCCCCAGCCTTAATGCTACCTTCTGATTGATTGCTATGTGTTACTGCTCCTGGGCAAATTTACTGCCTTTTTTTACATAACCCCCTGAGATTACAAATGACATTTCCTATTTGTTTATGGATAGCGGTGTGGCATTCAAGGGAAAAGTAAAATGTTAGCAACTTTGGCAAATTCTCCCTGTGAATTGCGCTTTCCTTGTTTAATTAGTGATACAAACTACAAATACAACAAAATGTATCCTTTCTGTATTTTGCACGGAGAATGAGTAGCGGTTCTCGTTTAAGAAATAAATTCACTCCTTTCTTATAGGGGACGTCGGTGCTGCCATAACAGTGGGACATAAATCAGCTCCCTCTCTTTTCTTTTCTTGCCTCCTTTACTTATTCTTTAACTTTTACAAGAAGGCGATGGGCCTTTATACTTCTTTCCAGTTGACCTACAGAAAAAGAAGAATTGTTTGCTGCCATCCAAGCTTGCCACTTGTGGGGTCCAACCCTTGCTGTGCAACAAACAGCTATAAACACACCTAACCTAAACTTCTAGGGTCCCTGCAAAGTTCAGGCAAACAAAGGGCTTTCTCTGCCACTTACATAATTCCTTTTCTTGCAGAAATGCTGGTGGGATGAGCCAGTGCTATTGTCTGCTGAGTTTTTTCATCCTTGCCTGTTTTTTTGCTTTTTTTTTCCCTGTGGATGTAAAGCAGGATTTCCCTACAAAAGGGTCGGAGTTGAACAGTTTGACCTCTACAGACAGTTCAAGCAATGGACAGTGGTGACACTATTTCACTGTTGAATGTGCTGTGCATTTTAAGCACAACGGCCCCGTCTTCAAGGCTTCATGGAGGAACCACAATTTAACACTGCTCTGCATTTGTGTGAACAAGAATATGTTACTGTAAGATTGATGTTTGATTATTTTTACCAGTTTTAAGCAAGAATTCAGAAGAAGAACTATCTGCATAGTAATATAGTCATTTAGGTTGAACACGTGGTCATCAAGTTCAACCTTTTAGTTTAAATAGAACCTGCCTAGCTGATTTGGAAACACCAATTTGTTCCAAAAAGGGGGAAAAAAAATCCTGATTCCAACACAGCCATCGCTGGATCAATGTAAAACCCTGTGTTTTCTCCTTTGCTAAAAACTATCCAACCTTACTACTATCTACTGTAAAACCACTTCAGGGAGAGAAAGCTGAACAAGAAAACCCTATAATGGGATTAAAAGGGGTAGCGGACAGTAATAGTAGATAGTGATAGTTATAGTAAAGGCATTACAAAATATCACATTAGAAAAAGTTTAAATTTACCATTAATAATACACCCCATTACAGTTACATCTTTCTGTTACACTACTGCTAAACTATAATTCTTGGGAGTCACACTAATTACACTTTGTCTCCCAGGCTCCAAACCTGTTGCTTATCCACTAAAAGGCATAGAAGTTGCACCCAAAATCCTCAGAAGCAACTTGAGCAGAGAATGCAATGAGGGAGGGGGGGTCTGGCCTGGGAGCATCAAGGCTGTGAATCAGGGGTGTGGTTGCAGGCCCGGACTGGCCATCTGTGGGCTCTGGCAAATGCCAGAGGGGCTGCTATAAGGTGCCATAGAAAATCACTATTTAGTGGGCTGGTTGGGCCTCTGTGTACCTGAAATGGCAGGGTCTATTTTAATTCTCAGTCCAGACGTGTGTGGTTGGAGGTGCAGTAAGCAAGTCCAAATGGACCTGAATCCCTTTATATCTGAATTGCTGACCCTGAGCTGGTCATCCATATACCAATAATATTGTGCAAAATTCTATACAATTATTCTTATTGCTGTATGTCAACCACTGAATGTTGCATCAACAGGTGAGAGAAAATGTACTTGGATGTTTTCTGAACTACCCAAATAATAGAAAGCCATAGTATGTATGAACCTTTATATGTTCTCCAACTGTTCAGCTGTGAGTCAGAGAGCATACTGGATTTCCTCTATATTTAATGGTATATTTCAATGGGTTCTCCATGTGACAGGCTACACGCAAACTGCTCAGTACAAGCCCCACTCCCTGTTGACCCAACCTACAGAGATTTTTGCGTGAGGCCAGAAATACCAGATTAGGGAAACCTTAGTGGTAAAATTGGCTGTGTGCATAAATTGTTTGGGAATGTAATAAAAGGTGCAAAATGAGCCCAGGTGCATTAACACATAGCAGCCAACCAGGTGTTTGCATTCAAACAGGTGACCAGTAAATATTATGTGCTGCTCTGTTGCTAAATGTGACTAGACCTGGAGTAAACTTTGCACCTTTTGTTACATAACCCTCTTATAGTGTTTCTATTTCTGCCACTGTCTAATCCTGTGGGTAGAAGTAAATCTGGATAGATGTCATATGGGAGCTGCTTAACCAATGAAACTATGGAGTGGGTGTGGTTAGGGTTATATTAGTAACGCACTGACATCACAGACACAAAATTTATATAATAAAATGTCAATAGTTTTTTTTTTTTCTGCAGAGTACTTTTAATGAAAAATGCAAGTCAGTGGGTGTGTTTTCTTGCGCTGCATTGTGCAAAAAGAAAACCTCGATGTCGATGAGCTTTTTTCCTCATTGCATTTACTTTGTAGGCTGTTCATGACATAAATGATTAACATTACGCATTAAAGTATGTGCATTGTATAATGTCATTTTATCATGCACCCAAGCATGGCCTTTCTGCCGGCTAGAATGTTAATCACCAGGCAGATGGCTATCGTGGCTGCATTTTCCGAAGTTGCCTCATGAGGAAAACCCGGGCAAATTCGGAAAACGAAATGCTCCGAGTGACATTCCTGCTGGCGATTTACATTGTAGCTGGTGGGAAGGCAATTCAGGGTAGATTAGTCGCACTGAAGAAGAGGAGATTTGTCACCGGGCAACTAATCTCCCCGAATCTGCCCCTGCACTAGACTGGGAGCTCTTCTGTGCCTGCACCCTCAACCACAGCATTGACCCCAGTGCAGGCAGACAGATTTTGCCACTGAAATGCATGAAGTCCCCATTCGGACAATGTTCAGAGCAACTGCATCTGACTTGTAAAGATGCCCAATGGCAACAGCATGCATGTAAATGTATTGGATGCATACATGCCTCAAGAGGAAAACCTGGGCAAATTCGGAAAATGAAACGCTCCAAGTGCCTTTCCTGCTGGCGATTTACATTCTAGCCGGTGGGAAGGCAGTTTGGGGAGATCAGTCGCCCGTAAGAAGAGAAGATTTGTCACCGGGTGACTAACCTCCCCGTGTGTCTCTGCCCCTGCCTGTGTTTATCTGCAGCCTGAGAATCAGCCCAGTGTGGCTGTGGCCTTATAAATACACCTGCACAAATTTACTGGACCTACTGAGGCAGCTGACAGTGGGATTGCTGGAATTCCCAGGGTTCCCTGCCTGCATCATTGTGGGCACCCATGTTGCTCTGGCTGCACTGGTGTTAGAGTTTGCTTGGTGCTTCTGTGCTGTACATGACAGTTGCAGCCCCCTATGATAAATGCATACTGGAGTTTGAGGGCACACTGAGCAGCCCCTGGAATATCTGCAGAAATCAGTCCAGTTGATTTGACTTATGTCTGCAGATATACTATGACCTGGATCAGGCCCGGACTGGCAATATGTGGGTTAGGGCAAATGCCAGAGGGGCTGCTATAAGGTCCCATAGAAAGTCAGTATTTAGTGGACTGGTGGGGACTGTTTGGGCCTCTATGTGGGCTGATTGGGCCTCTGTGTGCCTGAAATGCCTTGGCCTTTTTTGATTCTCAGTCCAGTCCTGACCTGGATGAATGAGAACCTTCGCAAACATAGTCACTGGAATAAACTCTTCATTGGGAAGTGTTAGAGCGCTGGGCAGTAGGCGCATGTTTGCACTCAGCAGCAGCATCCTCCCACCCCCCTCTAGGCTTCATCAGCTACTGAATGGAGCGCGTGGCTGGTTGGACCCCCTGTCCTGACATCCAAGCTCGCCCATTGGCTGAGGTACACCCCCATTACATTAATAACATTAGCGGCACGCTTCAGCCGAGCGGGGCAGCCAATGAGCTTGCGAGAAGCCGAGGAGCTGTAATTGTGAGCGCAGGACAGTAGGAGAAGGGGGGGCACAGGAGCGATCAGCACTTGGAGGGGGAAGAAAGGGAATAATATGAATGATGATAATGAAAAGAATAAGCCGGGGAGGGGTGCCGTGCCCTGGGGTAGCTTTGATTGTTTTGCTGGGACTATATAAGGGGGTTTAGGCGAGTCGTGTGCCAGACGCACAGCCGCTGAATCGCAAGGCGCATGACTTGAGCTGAGGAGCCGGGCGCGTGTCACACTTCCACTCATCATACACACTGTGCGATTTGCTGACAGTCGCACCCACGCCCGACGCAGAAGCCAAGGACCCCCAAAGACGCAGCAAGTGTATCAATCGTACCGCAGGACTAGCAGAGTAGATCTACAACTCCAGCCAACTCATCCGCTGCTTCAGGAGCCAAACAGCAAGCTGAAAAAGTAAGTCAGCTAACACTGCAACTGCAGCCTGCTCACTTGCGACATCGCCTGAACTGAGAGGGCAGAGATCAATGTATATGACGCCGGGGTGTAGATGTGCAGGGGTGGTAGTGTCGGGCAGGGAGAATGAGGTGGATTTGTGGCTGATGTTTGGGTTAGTAAATTGATGTTCTCAGAACAACATTAGGGGCTAACCATTGCCTGTGTTTTTTGCGCTTCCTCAGGATGGTGCTGCTCAAGTGCGAGTACCGCGATGAAGAGGAGCAACTGACCTCTGCCTCCCCCTCCTCCGTGTCCTCCTCCTCCTCCTCCTCACACCCGTCCCCGGCGATGCAGACTTGCAGCTCGGACGATGAGCAGCTACTGAGCCCCACAAGCCCGATGCACCTGCAGCAGGGACAGCACCAGGGGGAGGAGAACAGCCCGCGATGCAGGAGGAGCCGAGCCCGGGCTCAGGGGAAGAGTGGAGAAACAGTGTTAAAGATCAAGAAGACCCGGCGCGTTAAAGCCAACAACCGGGAGAGGAATCGCATGCACAACCTGAACTCTGCGCTCGATTCCCTGAGGGAAGTGCTGCCCTCGTTACCCGAAGATGCCAAACTCACCAAGATAGAGACATTGCGCTTTGCCTACAACTACATCTGGGCTCTGAGCGAAACTTTGCGCCTTGGCGACCCAATGCACGTATCTGCTTCCACCGCAGCAGGACCCATATTGCTGCAGGACTCCTCTTCATCCCTGAGCCCCTCCTGGAGCTGCAGCTCATCTCCTTCTTCTTCTTCATGCGGCTCCTTCTCCCCATCCAGTCCTGCCAGCTCCACCTCGGACAGTATTGAGTACTGGCAGCCCTCTGAGCTCCACTTGAACCCCTTCATGTCTGCCAGCAGCGCTTTCATTTGAACTGGACTATGCTGGAGTCTCTCACTTTAATCCTCGCTTCCAGTTCTATTGTAGCCGTCAGGGACAAGTGCTGCAGGGGTTACATATCAAGAATACCTCAGTGGGGCCCCAGTGCAAATCCTGGGAAACCTGTTTAATGAGAATGAGCCCATATAGTGCAATCATATCCTCCTGCAGTGACCACATTGCGCTCTATGGGTTCTGCTGATGGGGGGAGAAGTGGGGGGCTTGTTCCCCCTGAATGTTGGCTTCCCTATATATAGCATCTACTCCCCCAGCTGTTATACCCCTGGCAGGGACACTTTATGTCAGAGTACATTGCTGTGTCTATTTTATTATTAGCAATGTGAACTAATAAGCAGAAACTTCCTGATTAAAGCTACAGCTACAGAGCATCCTGCCAGTTAGTAGTCAATATCAATAGACTCTCTTACTGGATATATAGGGTTAAATATATACCAGCATATAAATAAATATGTATAGACTGCCTTATTTATATCGTTTGAGAAGGGACTAGGCTGGGATTGGGTAATTTTGCAGAGACAGTGATCAGGGCTAGGGAATACTTTGTCAGAGAGAGTAAAATGTATATATATATATATATATATAGTGGGAGAAAGGAAGCTTCCATTTTTGTTTAGGGCAAATGTCGTATTATCATGTGGTTTTTGAGGCAAAGTCATTACAGACCACTGACATCTGCACTTTTCCCATTGCTCCGTGGTGGGAATTGGAACTGTCAAACCAAACTTCTTCTCTGATGTGCACTTTTTTCACCTTCCCGGATTTGCCACAATACCCTTTGTGTTGCCATTCTCTGTGCCCGTTTCCATCTGTCCCAGATGATTTATATGAACAAAAAAAATGTGTGTTTGCTAGAGAGCCAGGTTAGAAGTCATTGTATCATTTGTAGCCTTTTGTACAGGCTGAAAGAAAGCGTGACCATTTGGGCTGGACTCTCTATCAAAAGGGGAGGGGGGAATAAAAAAAGCAAAAGAACGCGACGAAAGGGGAGAAATCAGAAGGGAGGATACCTTCATGCATTATTTATCCCAGCCTTTACCCCATGAGGAACCCCTCCATTCTTCCAGCAGATTAAATAGAAATTACCAGACCAGCAGCGCCTCTGTGAACAGAAACACATGTTCCCTTTTATTTATTTTAAATAACAATGTCCTGGAAAATAATGTGTATTTTTTTTTGTATATTTGAAAGAGTTTATTTTACATTTGTATTTACAGCAAGACGTGTTGCTCTTGTGCTAATTATTATTAAAGTCTATAATTTCCTAAAATTTTTACCTTGTTGTAAATGTTTTTATTTCACCGTTTTTAAGTAGTGCACATTTCAGCATATATATATGGGGTTTGTCAGTGCCTTATAATTAACAACGACCGCCAGTGTGTTAGTAACCAATAGTGAATATACATATACAGGATCACTGGGGTTAATTCATGGTTCTGCTTATATATATTTACACCATATATAATAGTCATACATAAACAGAAGTACAGGGATGGGATGTATTATCTTGACACCCATTATTCAGGAATGGGAATCCAAATTATGGAAAGACCCCTTATCCATAAAACGCTAGGTTCCAAGCATTTCGGATAACAGATCCCAGACTTATACTTAAATCTTGATCTGTATGCTAACAGCTGTAGTCCAGCAACATACAGGTTGTTTTCATGGATCAGCTTGGTTCAATAAAACATCTCCCCAGCTCTCCATGTAATCATTGTATGTAAGATAACAAGTGACTTAGTATTGGTAATCACAGGTGAATTATCTTACATTTAAGGGTAAGGACACAATAGGCGATTTGGGGAGATTAAGTCGCCTGGAGACTAATGGCCTAGAGTTTGCGGCGACCAATCTCCCCAAACGCCTTCCCTCACTCTGGCTAAAATGAAAAATCCCCGGCGCTAATCACACGCGCTGATTCGTATTCCGAAGTTGCCTCGTGAGCAAACTTCGGGCGACTCCGGAAAACGAATCGCCACTTGTGATTAGCGCCGGATTTGTGGAAAGGCCACCTAGACCCAGGCCTAGGGTGACGCAGGAGATACTATTGTTTTTTTTAATTTCCTGCTTATGTATTTTTTGTGGTTTTTAGACTTAAAAATTAATTAAATTATAAGCAACTTCTCAGTTGGCTTTCATTTTTTCTTTTTTTTAAAATAGTTTTTGAATTTGTCTTCTTCTTCTGACTCTTTCCAGCTTTTAAATGGGGGTCACTGACCCCATCTAAAAAACAAATTCTGTGTAAGGCTACAAATGTATTGTTACTGCTACTTTTTATTCAGGCCATATCCTATTCATATTCCAGTCTCATATTCATATCAATGCATGGTTGCTAGGGTAATTTGGACCCTAGCAACTAGATAACTGAAACTGGAGAGCTGCTGAATAAAAAGCTAAATAACTCAAAAAAACACAAATAATAAAAAAGCAAAACCAACTGCAGATTGTCTCAGAATATCACTCTCTATGTCACACTTAAAGCTAATTCAAAGGTGAACAACCCCTGCAAAGAATAATGTGTATCCAGCGAATATAATTAAAGTGATGGGGTGCACCTGCACAGAGCAATATAAGTGATATAAGGCTTACTTACAGCAGTATTGTTACCAGTCTATTTATTGAGTTGGTCCAGTGACTAGGTCCTACAAACAGACACTAATAAAGAGGCAGGTTGGTGAGAAGGTTACAGTGCAGATGCACTTATTCCCAGTGTTTCAGGCTGGACCCCTTTGTCAAGAGTAATTGTCACAATGAGCTTTGCAACTGAATAGTCTCTCTTTTTCTCTATTACTTTGAGTAACTTCTCATTAGATCCTTTTCACCCTTGACTTGCTACTGTTAAAATACCTCTTTACCTCTTTATTATGCCCAATTCTACTTCTAATATATATATATATATATATATATACAGAATATAGTTAAAGGGGAACTATCCAACAGATCAACAGATCGGCCTTGGGACCCTGAGGTCGCAATGCTGAGAACCTTGCCTCAGGAGGCACTAAGGGCTCTTCCACACGAGTAGTAATGGGCAAATCGGTCGCGTTTCACTTCGCCCAACTTTTTGCGAATTTCTAGAGAAATTCGCAAAACAGGGAAAAATTTGCGAAATGCCGCCGCGTCTCATTTTGGACACGGGTGTTCGTTTTTGGATGCCGGCGTCCAAAACAAGACACCGGTGAGTTTTCGCCAGGCAAAATTTTGCTGCCGTTTCAAGAATTTATTTGCCTGTGGCGAATCGCAGGAATTTGCCATAGGCGAATAAATTTGCCCATCACTACACACAAGCATTTGAAGCTGTGCTCCCCTGCGTTATGGTTTTATACGATCAGCCACAGTGGAGCACAGCAGTAGACGCCTTCAATTTTTTCAATGGGGCTGTACTCACAGATGCGCATGTGGCTAAACGCAAGTTGAGACACAACACGCTGTATTTTTCCTGTGTTTGGCGCCTACATGCACCTGTGTGAGTACAGTCGTCTACTGCTGCGCTCCCCTGCGGCTGAACGCATAAAACCAGAATGCAGGGGAACGCAGCTTCAGACGCTCATCTTAACCAGGAACAGCCAAAAGCCTCCCATTTTAACTTTAAAAAATTTCCTTTTTTAAATGGAAATGAGACTTTTTTAGTGCAGCGAGTGCAATTGTGCTGTCTGCTGTAGTGATGTGGCCCTTTAGGAGGAAAGGCAAGGATCTCCCCTGAATGGCTGAATATCTTGCAGTTTAGTTATAGCACACAGATGCCATATAGCACTACTAGTATGTTTGTTTGGCCCAAAGGACCATACTAACCTAGCTAACCTGTCTTTCTTCAGAGCACAGTAGACTTTTTCTAAAATGATTTCTAGTAGGGATGCACCAAAGCCAGGATTTAGTTCGGGATTCGGCATTTTTTTTAGCAGGATTTGGCCCTTTTGCCCGGCAGAACTGAATCTGAATCATAATTTGCTTATGCAAATTAGAGGGAGGGAAACTGCGTGACAAGGAAGTAAAAATGTTTTCCCCTTCCCATCCCTAATTTGCATTTTCAAATTAGGCTTCAATTTTTTGCAAAGGATTCGGAGTGCAGCCAAATTCAAAATAGTGGATTCAGTGCATCCCAAATTTCTAGGGACAAATTAGGCTAGGGTAAGTGCAATTAAAGGGGAGTTTACATTTGAGATAACTAGTAGTCTGTTATAGAATGTCATATTAATGTCATATTGCACTTGCTCTTAATTTTTTTAATAGTTATAGCAAATTATTTGGCTTCCTCTTCTACAGCTTTCAAATGGGATAGCCAAAAAAAAAAAAAAGACTACAGCTTTGTGAGGCTCCAATTTTAAATATTATTGTTATGTTTATCTTTCTATTTAAGCGTCTCCTATTCCTATTCTAGTCTCTCATTCAAACCACTGCCTGGTTGCTAAGTTACACAATACCCTAGCAACCAGATAGCTACTGAACTTCCAGAGCTGCTAAACAAAAAGCGAAATAACTGAAAAACCGGCAAACATAAAAAAATGGAAGCCGGTGTGTAATTGTCTTAGAATATCAATGTCTATGTCATAGTAAAAGTTTGAGTTATAATCACACAATCCTAATATATATGATATATAATAGATATGTATAATATATATAGAGAGAGAGAGAGAGAGAGAGAGAAAGAAGGATCCGCACACTCCTTGTTCTGAGTGCTCAACTGTGTTTATTTGTTGAATTCACGTCCAACGTTTCGATCCCTCTCGGGGATCTTTTTCCGAGAGGGATCGAAACGTTGGATGTGAATTCAACAAATAAACACAGTTGAGCACTCAGAACAAGGAGTGTGCGGATCCTTCTTTCTCTCTCTCTCTCTCTCTCTCTCTCTCTCTCTATATATATTATACATATCTATTATATATCATATATATTAGGATTGTGTGATTGTCCATTTCTGATGGGTTTGCACAGGCCAAGCAAATGGATGGCAAATAATAGTGACCATAAACTCTTTTGGGCAAGTCCTGCTTTACCTCTTCAGTATCAGTTATTTTTTTTATTTTTTATTTTTGTATGTTTTCTGTTTGTTCATTTTCTACACCTGTTTATGGGGGAATATATTTCAGCTTTATAAAAACCTAATAATAACTTAAGAATCCATATCTTACGTATGTTGAGCTGTGCATTTAGTTCTACATTTGCTCAAAACCACTTGATGTCCCTTCTTATAAAATATATGCGTTTCGCCCCTGGAGTCAAGCAAGAGGCGTTGTGTAGGACAAATGGTGTGTTAAATAAAGATGCAAATATTCCTAAAGCATAAATATATCTAATTAGCCTGAGGCATTCCACCATGGGAAAGCACATGTGTTCCACACTACCTGCCACCTACTGAGTCTCCTTTAAACACTTGTCAGTCCTCAGGCTTGTGAATACAGATTGTCTAGAGGCATTGCCCTGTCTGTCAGGCTCAAACCCCTTGGCAGAACCCAGGCACAATGCTCTTAAATCCTCTATAAATAAACACCCCACCCACAGCAATTAAAGACTAGAGAACGTAGTGATATCATATACACAGCACAGTCCCTAGTAATTGGGGGTAATGATCAAAAGGGGAAAAAGATGCTCTGGCGTGCTTATGTAAAGGTGATTATTTATTGAAAGGGGGGATGCAGGGGGTTTTACACAATGGGTAATTGTCTACTATTGTTTGACCTAAAACAAGTCGCATCTAGTGAACTACTGCCTTAAATTACACTGGAGTGCTAATATTTCCCATGGACTATATTCACAAGAATAAATCTAGTCTAGACCCCTCTGTAACACCGCTGTTGAAATGAAATATATTCTTACATTGACAGTGATATCACAACCTGACAAAGCTTGGGTGAACTATAAATCTACTGTAAATCTAATGTAAATAATCATTTTAGTTTGTTTGCTAATTAATTGATGTTAAAGGGACACTGTCATGGGAACGTGTTTTTTTTTCCCCCAAAAAAGCATCAGTTAATAGTGTTGCTCCAGTAGACTTCTGTACTGAAATCCATTTCTCAAAAGAGCAAACAGGTTTTTTTTATATTCAGTTTTGAAATCTGACATAGGGCTAGACATATTGTTAGTTTTCCCAGCTTCCTCAGCCATGTGACATGTGCCTGTACTAGGATGGAACTACTTTCTGACAGGCTGTTATTTCTCCTAATTAATGCAACTGAATCAGTCTCAGTGGGACTTGACTTTTACTGTTGAGTGCTGTTTTTAGATCTACCAGGCAGCTGTTATCTTGTGTTAGTGAGCTGCTATCTGGTTACCTTCCCATTGTTCTGTTGTTAGGCTGCTGGGGGGGGTGATATCACTCCAACTTGCAGTACAGCAGTAAAGAGTGACTGAAGTTTATCAAAGCACAAGTCACGTGACTGGGGGCAGCAGGGAAACTGACAATATGTCTAGTCCCATGTCAAAAATTTCAAAATTGAATATAAAAAATATGTTTGCTCTTTTGAAAAATGGATTTCAGTGCAAAATTCTGCTGGAGCAGCACTATTAACTTATGCTTTTGGAAAAAACATGTTTTTCCATGACAGTATCCCTTTAAGAACTGTATGGTACATACATGGCCAGTGCTTACTTACATTGTCATTTGGGCAGAGAAAGGCTTCCAGGGAAAAGGTAATATCATGAGCGAGTCCATTTAGTTTGGCATTTGTCTTATTTAGAGCTTATTGAAGAACTTTATAAAATCAAGGGGTTAACTACAGCTTTATTGTGTGGATTTGTAGAATGTCTTGGGTTACTGGGAAACATACAGGCCAGGAATGACTGTCTTTTTTTTCTTCATGTTTTTGTTTTTGAAAAGCAATATTAACCCTAAAACAGAATTTTGCATAATGAAAGAAAAAGGCATTCTAAACAACTTCCTATATTCAGTGAGTTTTAAAGGGGTTATTCACCTTTGAGTTAACTTTTAGTATAATGTAGAGAGTGATATTCTGAGACAATTTGCAATTGGTTTTCATTTTTTATTGTTTGTGGTTTTATAGATATTTAGCTTTTTATTCAGCAGCTCTCTATTTTGCAGTGTCCGCAATTTGGTTTCTATGGTACAAATTATCCTAGCAACCCTGCATTGATTTGAATAAGAGACTGGAATATGAATAGGGGATGGACTGAATAGAATGATAAGTAATAAAAAGTGGCAGTAACAATAAATCTGTAGCCTTTCAGAGCATTTGTTTTTAGATGGTGTCAGTGACCCCCATTTGAAAGCTGCAAAGAAATATAAGAAAATTGCAAATCATTATAAAAACTATGGAAAATAAATAATGAAGACCAATTGAAAAGTTTCTTAGAATTGGCCCTTCTACAATATACTAAAAGTTAGCTTGAAGGTGAACCACCCCTTTAAAGATATGTATAAATGTAACTGCACTTGAGAGCAGTATGAGTCTGTGGCTTTCTGCACTGCTGGTTGTAACTGGTCAGACAATGTAGCTGAAGTCACCTGTCCTCAAGCTAAGACAGGTCTGTGCAGTTAATTAACTTCTGTTATATTGTTTCAAAAGTCAGAACCACCAGTGCAAAGAATAGCTAGGGTCAGACAGATGAACATTGCCTCCACAACACGTGAGATTATTAATAAATGTATATTGGGCAGCTGACATTTTATTTCATTGGTCAATACTTTGTTTTTGGGTTTATATACCCTTCCAGAGAACACACACAAACAGGGGTACACATAAAATAATTGTATTGTATTGCAGTAAAGTAAAGTAAAAAATCTGCTGGAGCAGGTCAGCACCTCTCTTGCTAATATTTACCTCCTTCCACCCTTCTCTAGATTTATAAAAATGCAGTCAGATTAAACATTAGTCTAAACTGTAACCAATGCCCTTTATCTCTAACTACTTTACACAAATGTTGTTTGCGCGTTAATGAAGACTTTTCTCTGTACGAGTATATGTCCCACCTGTCAGTGGAATCAGTAAACACTGTATACATTCTTTTGGTAGAGAATGCCCACCCATGCTGGCCCACACCTTGATCAGCCTTCTTGCTATTATATATAATATAGATATAGCTGGCTTATTAACATATCTGTCATCAATTGTAAGAAATGTAAGGGGGTTATTTACTATTTACTTTTCTGTTTTTTTGGGCAAAGAAAACGAACATTCTTTCAAGATTTATTATACCCTGATGCTGCAAAAAGTCAGAATCCAAAAATCTGCCATCTCAGATCTGTTGAGGTCATGTATGCAGGGATACCATTAGAAATCCCGGGCCCCACCCACCCAGCACCAAGCCCCACCCACCCTAGATCCCACCCCACAGTTAAAAGACCACACAGATATCAATGCTAAAAATGGTAACCCCCCCCCACACACACACAAGTTATAAAAAGCCATTGATAGTCAGGGCCCCCCTATAAGTTAACAAAAACTGTGGCGCCAGGGCTCCCATAAAAGGTTTTTTTGTTTTTACAATTGGCACCAGGGACCCCCATAAAAGTTTTTATTAAAAATCATTGGTGGTCAGGCCCCAATAAGTAAAAAAAAAAGTTGGTGCCAGGGCCCCTCTTACAAGTTAAAAAAAATTGGGACTTCAAGATTGGCTCTTTTCATGACTTTGGGTATTTTCCGTGTTTTTGTGACTTTGGGTCTTTCCGCGGCTTCAGGACTTCAAGATTGGCTGTTTTTGTGATTCCAGGGGCGCTCCGCCAATGAGGCGAGTTGAAAAACTCGCCTCACGCGGCAGCGCCCCACTAGGTAGCAGGGGTGGCAAAAAATGCTGCTCCTGGTATTTTAAGAGCCAAACTGCCGGTTTTCAAACCAGAAATCCGGCTCTTCCAGCACAGAGCGCAATTATGCATTCTATGCTGGTATTCTGGCCCCAACATAAGCTGCCTCAGGTGGTGGTGGGGCCAGGATCGCCCCTGGTGACTTCGGGTCTTTCCATGGCTTCAGGATTTCAAGATCGGCTCTTTTTATGACTTTGGGTCTTTCCGTGGCTTCGTGACTTTATGAAAGTTCGGCTCTTTTCAGGATTTCAGCAGTTTGGGACTTAGCCCGATATTCAGGGTAAAAAAAAAATGAGCAATTCAGGAAAAAAGTCAGAAAAATAGTATCATCAATTTTATCAGGTTTTTCCCCCCCATACAAGTTATTTTATTAATGAATAAAGCAAGCTCAGGGATGGCTGTTTGGTCAAGCTTTTTTTATATAATGTATGAGATAAATAACCAGAAATATGAATAATTTGTCCCCTGTCAAGTAATTATGGTAACTAATTAATGTTTAGCTTACATCTTTGGTGCTCTTACACACATGCTGCATTTTTCCTGCGTTCAGCAACTACATGCGCCTTTGTGAGTACAGCCCCACTGAAAAAAATGAAAACATCTGCTCCTGCTCTTCCCTGCAGCTGAACGCATTAAAACCGAAACGCAGGGGAGCGCAACTTCAGGTGCTTGTGTGTAAGAGCCCTAAATATGCTTTCCAGAGGGAATAGTTATACAGTGGGTATACATGTTTTCGATTGTAACTGGTTTAAGTAGTATAATAGTTGTTTTTATTTATTTATCTGTTTTTTAAAAAAGGGAGGAAAAAAAAAATATATATATATATATCGACTTAGGAGGGTGTAGGGCCCTTTAATTTTGTGACCTCATGCACCATGTTCATTCCCCCCAGACTAGTAAATAGTGATTGTTCCATTCAGCTCCAGGAGGGGGACAGAGCTCAGTCACAACAAGAGGACTTGTCTTGGCACACGAGTGCTCTGTGTGGAGCCTCAGACTCCCCAGGGAAAAGGCTTGTTAATTATTCAGCCCCAATCCTGCCTGAATCCTGCATCCTCTGCACTCCACTTGGCCTCTGGTTCCTTAGCTATAAGCACATTGCTTTGGGTAGCATCCCATTTTCCCATTTCATAGAATTCATAGAATTCTCTTTTCAGAAGCAGTGTAATATTGGAAAAGCATTTGCTTGTAAAAAAAGGAACTTTATATATATATATATATATATATATATATATAGTCCGTAAAGAGGGTCCGCACACACAGGACTTATGTAGTGAGTGCTGATACTTCTCACCATATATATATATATATATATATATATATATATATATATATATATATATATATATATATATATATATATATAATTTGTTATACAGCTCTTAAACATTTCAAATAAGGAGCCACTCACTTTATAGCTCAGACACAAACGAGTGGAGGCAAAAATAAACTTAAATTGGAGTTAATCTTGCCATAATCTTCCAACCTGCAACTTACCATTCAGATCGAATAAAGTACAGGTATGGGATCCCTTATCCTGAAACCCGTTATCCAGAAAGTTCCGAATTCAAGAAAGGCTAGACTCCATTATAATAAATGAATCCAAATTTTGAAAATGATTTCCTTTTTCTCTATAATAGTAAAACAGTGCCTTGTACTTGATCCAAACTAAGATATAATTAAAGGGCAAGGAATGTGTAAAATAGAATAAGGCTAGAAATGCTGTGTTTTGTAGACTAAACATAAATATGAACTTACTGCACCACAAGCCTAATCAAACAAATGATTTATGCTTTCAAAGTTCGCTACAGGGGGCTGTCATCTTGTAACTTTGTTATACGTCTTTGCAAGACCAAGACTGTGCACATGCTCAGTGTGGTCTGGGCTGCTTAGTGATCATTATAAATGATCAAAAAAGCAAATAATATCTAGTAAAAAAAAGTCAAATAATATCTGCCAGAAGCCGATACAGCAAGACTGATTAATAAGCAGAATGTAGAGACTGCACTGGGTCCTATGTTGTCATGTAATCTAATGTGGATTTTATAGTTTTTGTATTGTTTAATACAAACTTTCTCCAACTCTGCAGAACCAGTGGCTGCAGCAAAATATCCTTAGAATAGAATCCCAGTTTATCTGTTTAAATCTGGCTCCATGACCTTTGTCCCTGCAGCTGGAGCTGGAAACAGTAAAGGGGATGTAAAGGTAAAAATAAAATCCAATACAAATCTCTACACAGTCTCTGACTGCTCTACAGGGAAACAAAGCTGCTGGGGCAGTTAGGGACCATCTGAAGGGAGAATTTCACTGCATACAGTCAGGTTTCTTATAAAAGCGGTCCACATTTTTTAATTAAAGGGGTTGTTCACCTTTGAGTTAACTTAGTATAATGTAGAGAGTGATATTCTGAGACAATTTGCAATTTGTTTCCATTTTTATTGCTTGTGGTTTTATAGATATTTAGCTTTTTATTCAGCAGCTCTCTAGTTTGCAGTGTCAGCAATTTGGTTTCTAGGATACAAATTTCCCTAGCAACCCTGCATTGATTTGGAATATGAATATGAATAGGAGATGGACTGAATAACTACATATTTGTAGCCTTACAGAGCATTTGTTTTTTGATGATGTCAGTGACCCCCATTTGAAAGCTGCAAAGAAACAGAAAAATTGCAAATCATTAAAAATAAATAATGAAGACCAATTGAAAAGTTTCTTAGAATTGTCCCTTTTACAATACACTAAAAGTTAACTTGAAGGAGAACCACCCCTTTAAAGAGAGTAACAATTGGATTTCATTTTTTTACCTTTCCTTGTCCTTTGATCCTTATTGGAAGCAAAACCAGCCAATGCGTTATTTAATGTTTACATGATTTTCTAGTTGACTTAAAGGAACAGTTCAGGGTAAAAATAAAAACTAAGTAAATAGATAGGCTGTGCAAAATAAAAAATGTTTCTAATATAGTTAGTTAGCCAAAAATGTAATGTATAAAGGCTGGAGTGACTGGATGTCTGATATAACAGACTACAACACAACTTCCTGCTTTTCAGTTCTCTAAATCTGAGTTAGTCAGTGACTTGAAGGAGGGCCACATGGGACATAACTATTCAGTGAGTTTACAATTGATCCTCAGCATTCAGCTCAGATTCAAAAGCAACAGTTTTGACCAATGTGGCCCTCCCTCAATTCACTGATTGGTTACTGCCTGGTAACCAGGGTAACCAGTCAGTGTAAACAAAAGAGAGCTGAAAAGCAGGAAGTAGTGTTCTGTTCTGTAATGTTAGACTTACAGTCACTCCAGCCTTTATACATTACATTTTTGCCTAACTAACTATATTTATTGTGCGCAGTCTATCTATTTACCCAGTTTTTACTTTTATACTGAACAATTGTATGAAGATGTATGCATGAATTGTATGGTATGAAGATCCAAATTACAGAAAGATCCATTATCTGTAAAACCCCAGGTTAGAGGTTTGGATAGCAGGTCCCATATCTGTAGTAAAAGAACAAATCAGATGATGTTCTGGCCATGACAGCAATCATACAAAGGTTACGTCAGCCACCTGTCATAGTCAGATAGACAATACATGCAGAGATATTATTAACCAATAGAAATCATCTAAAAGATGAATTGCCATGATATGAAAAATGTTGGGATGCTCCACATGCAGTCTGAATATCGCACGAAACAAAGTTTCTTGCATCTTTATCCTTGAATCTATGACCAGCTTTACACCACTGCCCTTGGCTTTAGCTTTTCTCTGGGGCCAGTTTACTAACAAAGATGCAAAGTGAAAGAGTACAGTCATTTGTCACAGTGGCAGTCTTTTCAGAACTAAGGGTTGGGACAGACAGGGAGATTCGGGGAGATTCTGTCGCCTGGCGTTTTTAGCAGGCGACAATCTCCCCGAATTTCCTTCTCCCTGTCTGCCGCTAGTATAAGTGATAAAGCGCCAGCGCCTGTGCACACGCTGCACGGCGATTTCCGAAATCGCCGAAGTTTCCTCACGAAGTATCTTCGGGCGATTCCGGAAATCGCCGCGCAGCGTGTGCACAGGCACTTTATCACTTATACTAGCGGCAGACAGGGAGAAGGAAATTCGGGGAGATTGTCGCCTGCTAAAAACGCCAGGCGACAGAATCTCCCCGAATCTCCCTGTCTGTCCCCAGCCTAAGCAATGAATGGTTGCTACTACCTGTGCACTGGTGCAATTGAGTACCCTGTTATACTGAAGCATGGAAAAGCTTAAAGGAGAACTAAACCATACTTTACTAAACTCCTTCTGCTGAACACACTTTTTATTTTAATCATGACAAAATTATGATTTTTGATATTACTTGCGCAAAACATATTTGGTCCTTGTGAGGTAGATCATTTGATTACCAGTTCACAGATAATCCTCCTGCATAATGAACTACTGATAACAAAACAGTCACAACAGAGCGTGAAGGGAGGGGTTTTGTATACTGGTAATCATATTATGTACCTTGCAAGGACCAATAATATAGCATCACATTAATATTTATTGCAACCCCCCCCACACACACACACACAGTGACTAAAAATCTATAAATGGAGGAGACGGAAGTGTTAGGTCATCGGCGGGGAGAGCGGAAGCAACTGTTCAAACTGAACCCGCCCAAACCTGCCAAATCTGCAGGTACCGTGGGTTTTGGCCGGCCCGCACATAACTAATTCACACACCTCCCTACCTGCATGAATTATGTTGTGTATACAGCTCCTTTAAAATCTTCTTTTTCTCAGCATATTGACACGTACCAGCAGTACACAAAATTGTTTTCCATGTGTACTTCTTACGTACACATGGGCTAAAATATCAGCATCAGGCCCAACTGCAACCAGCATCATCGCAATACTTTTTTGGGGACAGAATTATCTTTTTGTACTTCCTGCTGTTGCACTTTTTCTCTTTTACCTTGGGTATGGCTTGCTGGGTTCACAATGTTAAAAGAACCAGCGCTACCAAATATGTTGGCGCTATAGAAATACATGTCATTAATAATATTAATAATAATAATAATAAGATCCAGTGTGGGCTAAACTAGATGAACAGTGCAAATTGGAAACACTGCCCAACATGTTAAGCCAAGTTTCAGAGCCTCATCCCTAAACTCCATGATGAATATCAAGGTTTTTCTTTGAGCAAGATATTATAGAACACTGCTTCCTTCTCCCCTCTATTTTTTTTGGTAGGTAGATAGACTTTTAGCTTTGACATGCAAACTCTTAAAGGCAGGATTTTTTTGCAAGCAGTGGGTAAACCAAGCACCATGACAGGTACATCATTCAAATAAATCAAGGACCATTCAATCTTCTTTGCCATTATTAACACAGACCATATGTTAAATGCTGCTTTTCATGGGCCATGCATTAAGAGAAACTTCTGCTTCTGGTTACTGTTTAACCAACCAAGTATGATTGGAGGGGGGAGTAACTAGTGATTAGGGTTGCCACTTTTTCTTGAAAAAAATACCGGCTTTCCTATATATTTATCTTTTTTTCCTATTAATAACATTGGGATCAACCATCAAAAATACGGGCCAGGCTGGTAAAATACCAGCCAGGTGGCAACCCTACTAGTGACTACCAGCTCCAAGCTACAGCTCCAAGCGTATCACTGTTTTCAATGATAGATCTTGCATAGGCTTCTGTTTGCAGGTATGGCTTAGGCCTCACAGAATACAAAACTGTTTAGGAAAACATGATATTAGAAGCCACCAAATAGTTCCATGACCATATAAGCATAAGAATATAAGCACAAGGCCAAAGGGCAAGGGCTTTTATACAGGTCATGGAACACTGACGGGACTTCTGATATTCTTATATTTTACAACAGGGGGTAAATTATATTATAATACACTAGTTCAACTGCATAATGTCACTAGGGTTCCCACCTTTCCTGGGAAAAAATACCGGCCTACCTATATATTTATCCCTTTTCCCTATTAATAACATTAGGTTCGACCATCATTTTTACCGGCCAGGCCACTAAAATACTGGCCAGTAGGGATGTCGCGGACTGTTCGCCGGCGAACTTGTTCGCACGAACATCGGCTGTTCGCGCTCGACGAATGTTCGCGAACGCCGCGCGACGTTCGCCAATTTGGGTTCGCCTTAGCTGGCGCTTTTTTTTTTGCCATTTCTCCCCCAGACCAGCAGATACATGGCAGCCAATCAGGAAGCTCTCCCTCCTGGACCACCCCCACACCCCCTGGACCACTCCCCTTCCATATATAAACTGAAGCCCTGCAGCGTTTTTTCATTCTGCCTGTGTGTGCTTGGAAGAGCTAGTGTAGGGAGAGAGCTGTTAGTGATTTGAGGAACAGTTGATAGTAAGTTTGCTGGCTAGTAATCTACTGTTCTTGAAACAACTGCCATCTAGCTGTGTGAGCTTGTTCACATTCTGTCTAAATATCAATAATATTACCCTCTCCAGAAACACCATCCTGAGTGACGTGTTTCAAGCAGCAATAATATTTTCCGTAATCCGTATCCACTGCTGTAGTAGTGTATACGTTGACCTTGTAGGCATTGTTTGCCCAGTCTTTAACCAAGTGCCACGTAGCTGTGTGAGCTTTTTCACATTCCGTGTCCAGAAACATCACCTGAGTGACGTAGTGTGATTTCTGCCCTTTACAGCACAAAACGCAGCGCTGTGTCAACAATGTATTTTTTAGAAACATTTTTGCCCTTGATCCCCCTCTGGCATGCCACTGTCCAGGTCGTTGCACCCTTTAAACAACTTTAAAATAATTTTTCTGGCCAGAAATGTCTTTTCTAGCTTTTAAAATTCGCCTTCCCATTGAAGTCTATGGGGTTCGCATTTTTGTCCGGAAGTTCGCGAACATGTTCGCGACCATATTTGCCGACGTTCGCTACATCCCTACCGGCCAGTTGGCAACCCTACATGTCCCACAAATGACATCACTAGGCATCAGTTATAAACGATGATATCTACTTATAAGGATATCATACACAAAAGCCATGAATATCTTGTAAATTATTTCCTTATAAACGGTGACTAGTGATGTCATCAGTTATTAAAGGTGAGCAGTGATGTATCCAGTTATTAAAGGGGACTAGTGATGTCACCAGTTATTAAAGGTGAGTAGTGATGTCATTTTTATCACACCACTCACTAAAACTTGTGTATTATAATAAATAAAGTACCCCTTGAAAATATGAGGCTATTAAAAGTAACCTTGGAGTTTCATGACCTGTATAAAATAATATCCTTACATTATCCTTTATTCACTATATATATATATTTTTTAAAGGATATTTAAATATATGTATATTATAAAGGAAAAACTAGCAGCTGCTGGGTGATGCAGGATCTCTTTATGCACTAGTGCATATATATATATATATATATATATATATATATATATATATTTATGTATTTTTTCCTTAATTTTATCCTCATGACCTGATTGCAAAGGGAGGGTAATGAATGTACCAGCCCAATACCAATATCTGCTAGAACAGCAAACAGCCACACCATTGAGTGAGCAGCATTACAATAGCTTCTTCATGGTGAAGGATCTACTACAGTACTGCCTCCAAGTATTATAATTGTACCTCCTAGCTGAGACTTAGGAGAGAAAGATGGTATTAATACAAAAGTAATAATCTGCTCTTTATCATATACTCAGCACACTGCAGAAATTATTTTCAATTTAGTTGTCTGCGTCAGCCTGTGATAATGCAAATAAATCAAGGATAAATCCTGTTTATAAATAAAGTGTATTTCCATTCAAGCCAGCAATATAACACCCATATAGAGCCTTTCATGACTGTGTATTTACATTTGCAAATCAGAATTTGTTATTAAGTCTTATGTGTTTGGTTTCCATGGGACACAGAAGGACATCACAGCTGAGAGTAAAACCTAAAAACAAACAATCACAAAAGCTTTTCATAGCGTTCGGGTAAAATGCCTGCATATGAGCCAAAATGACCCCCCTCCATTGTTGGGCTGTTCAAATAAAAGTGGATCTTGAGTCCTTTATTCACTTTCTTTTTCGCTCTGAGGCTTTAAGCCACCAGCATCAAGCACCTGGAAATCATTTTGAGGTGAAAAATCCACTTTCCCTGAAAGAATACATTAATTAAATAAAATCCCCAGACCATGAATCTTCTGATTGTGGAGGGATCTTCTAAGCGTGAAACTCTGCCAGCAAAACACTGAGTAATAAAATAAAACGTGTGAAAATAGAATTAGTGAAATTAGGTTAGGCTAATAAATCTAGCAAAGCCCCTTTTTTTGCCATCAGCCCAGGGCTAAGAAAGCTAGCTGGCCTGATCTATTGTTTCCTACCTAAGCAGGGGGTTTATTGTGTGATAAATAATTCCTTTAAAAAAAAAAGTGAGTATTTGCATAATCAGTTCTTTGAAGTATACAGAAATCTGATCTGCAAATGGACTACCAAAATAGAAGCCACAGCCAATCTTTAACTTCAGAGATAGTGTGTGGCAGCTCATCATAAACAAGATTCAAGCTGGTCCCTTTTCTGATGCCCCTTTAATGATTAAACTTTCTGAATGACACCAAACAGAGCTTGTGTTTTCCCTTTAAGTCAGATGTGATGGATCTGATTGTCCTTCTTCTCCACTGCTTTGCAAGGTCTATTTCAGGAAAAACCCAAATGCAAAGGATGGCCATAGTTTAAATAGCAACTTCCACAGTAATGTCCACCCACATCCGTCAACTGGTCAGTTGAAATGCAAAGATTTGAAGGGCGTGCGCACCCAAAAAGTGTTTTTTGCATACTGAAAGGAAATGTAATTCTTTGCAACTTTCCAGTGTGTATCAATGAAACATCGCCATTGGTATTATATAATTGAAAATGCAATTTGCAACCGAAAGCAGTGTTTGTCTCTGTTCTCTGCACTCACTCCTCGCTCTGACTCATGGGTAGTTCTTCAATCCTGTTAAAGGAGTGGTTCGCCTTTAGGGCTAGACCACATGGCAAGATTCAGGGAGATTTGTTGCCTGGCGACTAATCGCCGCTTCTTTGGGGCGAAATCTTCCTGAATTGCTTGCCCATGTCTTGCGCCCGCTTAAATGTAAAGTCGCCTGCGCCTATTCACACACCGCGCTGTGTTTTCCGAAGTCGCTGAAATGAGGCACGGGCAAGCAACTCAGGGAGATTAGTCACTCCAAAGAAACGGCGATTAGTCGCCAGGCGACAAATTTCCCTGAATTTTGCCGTGTGGACTAGCCCTTAAGGTGACTTTCAGTATGTTATAGAATGGCTAATTCTAAGCAACTTTTCAATTGGTTTTCATTATTTATTTTTTATAAATTTTTTATTCAAAAGGGCATCGCTAACCCTAGAGTCCTGCGCTGGTCCATTTTTTGGAAACCATACCCACAACCTGCAATCTGCAACCCGGACTCACAACCCTCGTTCTTACCAACTTGTACCCGCTATGCGATGCGTCCTGCAAGTACCTTATGTGCAACCCTATCCGCGACCCACTAACCATCAAGAATCAGGAAGTGCTGTCATGGAGTTTGGAAGTGACATCATTGCAAGTAGGCGTGATCAGAAAAAAGGTGTAGAAATTGCTATTGAGTAGACCCGGGGCCCAAACCACGACCCGCAAACTGCAGAACTGCCGACCCACATATATACCCACACCTGGAACTTCTTATCTTCAACCTACAGGGTACCACAGGTTTTTCAGGTACCCGACCCGCTGCAGGATTCTTGCTGACCTCCTCTAAAAAGCACATGCTCTGTAAGGCAACAATTTTTTTGTTATTGCTAATTTTTACTACTCTACTTTCTTTTCAGGCCTCTCCTATTCATATTCCAGTCCCTCAATCAAATCAGTGGATGGTTGCTAGGGTAATTTATACCCTAGCTACCAGATTTCTTAAAATGCAAATTGAAGAGCTGCTGAATAAAAAGCTAAATTACTGAAAAACCTTAAACAATAAAAAAGGAAAACCAACTTGATAATTTTTGATATTTGATAAGCACCTGAGGGTCTGTGTCTAGGACGGCAGCTTTTGGGGAGCAGCCTATATAATTGAATAAATTGAAAAATCCCCCTCCCCCTCCAGCTCTGCTACTGTGATTTATGCAGAATGTCTCCTGGGAGTGAACGGTATAGGGTCTGCTGCACTGGGGCCAGACATGATGTATGCCACAAGTGATATCACACACAGCTGTGTCACTGCCATAAGTTGAGGGGTGCAGTAAGGTCCGGTGCCTGGGGTGGCACTGGTCATAAATACATTGCTAGTCCAAATACTTGCCATATTGTATACAATATCAATACTGCTATTTTATAATGATTTTCATGAGGCACCTTTGTTTTTCACTTACTGTACTTGAAAGTTCATCATTATAAATACAAGAACTATTTTTCTTCACTGTAAATGAAGAAAGACAAGACCAAGACAACTGCAAGAAAGATTAAAAAAAAAAGAGCAGGTAAATGAGTAGTCATTTGTGTCCACCATGTCTTTTCTGTGACCTGATCTTTTCTGTGACTTCCTGGAGCCCAGGTCGTTCAGGTGGAATGGTGTATATGTGCTCGTAGGCAAAAGAAATTTAGGAGGAAGAGTTGTGACCTGATCTTGCTGGTATACGTTACATTTGGTTAACAATTCCCCAGTACAAGCTAAAGTGCACAAAAATAATTGATGTTTAGTCATTTGGCGCGCATTCCCAAATCGCCCAGCCATACAGGCAGTGAGTAGAAGTTCTGTTGATAGTAAACACAAAGTGGAGAGAGTAAAGAGTGGTACCAGCACGGCCATTTCTCTCCGTGTTCCTGACCCCAGGAAACAACCATAAACACTTCTCAAACTTTCTTCCCCAGTGAAGTGGAATGTGAAACTGAAAGGGACAGTATTAGATTTCTGACTTCCAAAATAACCAGATTATATTATTTCTAGTCCATATGGCAAAAGGTTTTAATGGCAATTGTAAACATGATTCTGTTTGTTTATACTGACTATGCATGGCGCCGTGTTATCCGGTATATATGTTTGACTGAAGTGCTTACAAGAGGAAATTAGCTGTCCAGTGAAATCTAAGTATGAGAACACCCCCCCCCCCTTTAGGTCATGTCATCTAAATGTGAAGCCTCCTGAGGCAAACATAAAGCATCTGAAAATTCTAGACTATAGTTTAAAAAATTTGGTGGCCAGTCTACAGTGTTGGCCCTCCTAGCTCTTATTCACTGCAATAAATGGGTGGGCACCCTGAATCTATAGTTTTATTATTATTATTATTTATTTATTTATTTATTATATCTCTGGACCCAAAGTAGGAGTCATAGGTTTGAAATGTTTGCTTATGACTAAAGCAGGGTAATATACAGTATATGGGAATTGGAATAATCTGCTTGTTGGCCATATTGTTGTGGGCCTAATCAGGTTGGTTGTTTACTTTGACCTAGTGAATGGGGAGGCCAACATTAGAAGGATATGGAACACTGGGGACATGATGATCAAGCTGCAGTGCATCAGTGCAGTAACTGCTATACATCATTTCTAAACTCAATTTTCATCTGAGTTATTTGCCCTTTAAAAATTTACAGTAACTATGAAGTGATTTAGCCAGGAAGCAGGTGCATTATTAAATCACCTAGTTTAGACTACTATATATATAGATTAGGCTAAAAATAATTAACTACAGTTTGCAGCATGTAGATTGTTGAATGATGTTACAAATGGTGTTACAACCCCTTATGATGTCCTATTGAATGGTCCAGGAAGGACTACTGCAATGTGCTCATTTACTCCACATATTTACTCCACATATTTCAGCTATAGCATACCAATGGGCATAATCACAATAATGTTCCCTTCAGTGTCACTGAACCACTGCCAATATTGTTCACTAGCAATGCTGTGGATATGAGCTACCTGCTTATCATTTTCAGTGACTTCCTTGCATTACAGTTGTTAGAAATCACTATATGACCCCAATATACAAGAAATAAATCTGATTGTTAACCGCTGCTATGTTCCTTGGGAAAGCAACAGCAATGCCCATGCTGACCTGCTACGGATTTTGATTTAAAACAGGGGTGTCCAACCTTTTGGCTTCCCTGGGCCACATTGAAAAAAATTGTCTTTAAAAGTAAAGAACATGGACAGAAAAGAAGTACTATACTAGTTGTATAATCAGATGGAGCTATACACGGGAATATGGGTCACCTGGATATTAAATAGACTTATTATTATATTATTATTATTATTATTACTAACTGGGCAATGGGCAGAGCCCCCCTCCTGTCTACTCCTATATCCTTTGTAACATGACATTTCCTCAGGAACCAAGTGTTTCAAGTTGGGCCGCATTCATATCCATCCTGGGCCGCATGCGGCCCTCGAGATGCAGGTTGGACACCCCTGATTTAAAAGAATGGGATATATTCTGCCCATTATGTTTTGGGCTTCTGTATCAGCCCAAGGCAACCACTACACATGCTCTTTGCTATTGTCAGTTACTGAACTTTGGAGCCAACGCACAAAATACTGAATATATATATAATGCTGATTAGTAAATAATTCAGCACAATTACAATCGGGATCAGTGCGTTTCTGGGGCTGCCGCTGCCTGAGTCAGCAGTCCCGATGCTGCCCCCCCTTCCTGCTCCGTACTTAGAATTCAGCGTCTGAGCGAGTCAAAAGGGGGCGGTATCGCTAGTGCATTGAGCGGAATTGCCACCTGTAACTAGGGTTGCCACCTGGCTGGTTTACCGGCCTGACCAGTATTTTTGATGGCTGATCATAATGTTATTAATAGGAAAAAAGCTGAATATATAAGAAGGCTGGTACTTTTTTTTAAGAAAAGGTGGCAACCCTACTTGTAACTGGCTGCCTGAGGCAAGGTTTTCTCTCACCTTACCTCATGGCAGGAGCGTCCCTGATCAGGATGTAATAATCAGCCCTGTAGCATCAGCTTTAATGAAAGGCAAAACTCATTTTCTACTTGATAATTTGTTACGACTCCTAAGCTTAGTTTCTCAACAGCTGCTCAGAGCCCACTGAGCATGTGAGTCTTGCAGATATTACTAAAAAAAGCAAGATGGGAAACTCCCGTGTCAACTTTGAAGGCCTGGATCATTACTAACAAAAATAGCTGCACTCGCATATTAGAATACGTGTCTGGGTGCAAAAAGGAGTATACAATATCATTTAAAGCAAGTCACCTGCAGGATTTTATAATGTGATAAAAAAACAATAATTAATACTTCAGCATTCCTTTGAGGAAACCAAAACATTGATGCATTAAATAAACTAGAATTTTTTTTTTCACCGCATTATGAAGTCCTGCAAGTGCCTTGCTTTATTTGATAATATATACAGGTATGGCATCTGTTATTCAGAAACCTGTTATCCAGAAAGCCCCACATTACAGGCTGTCTCCCATTGACTCCATTGTAATCATTTCATTCAGATCTTTTAAAATGATTTCCCTTTTCTCTGTAATAAAACAGTAGCTTGTACTTGATCCTAACTAAGATATAATTAATCCTTCACAATCTCTAGAAATTTGTGTATTTTTCTATATTTCTCTAAAACGCTAAAAATGTGAGAATTATTAAGTGTAAAATACACAACAAACTCTAATTAAAAAACTTTGCCAGGTCAAAGTTGTCAAGGTCCTATAGAAGTCAGTGGGATCTGCTTTGATCCAATTGGACCATTTCAAGGGCTCTGCTCTTACACACGGGCACTCCGCTGAGTTTCGCTATCGCTATCTAAGCCTCAGGGGAGAGCAGGAGTAAACACACTCAATGATTGTGAAGGGGGCTGTACTCACACAGGCGCATGTAAGCGTCAAACACACCTGCGTTCGGTGCATACCTGTGTGAGTACAGCTCCCTTCACAATCATTGAGAGCAGGGCCGATTTAACAATACAAATGATGGACGTCTGCCCAGGGCACACTGCGCCGGGGGCGGGGCGAGATGCAGGGAGGGAGATGAAGGGAGGAGACGCACACAGTGAGGAAGACGGAAGGAGGGGAACAGGGAGGGAGGAAGATGGAGGGAGGGGACGCAAACAGGGAGGGACGGGACGCACACAGGGAGGAAGACGGAAGGAGGGGAACAGAGGGAGGGAAGGAGGGGGACCCAGAAAACTGTTTTTGCTAGGTTTATGTGGGGCCCACTAGTTGGCTCTTTGCCTAGGGCCCACCAAGGCCTTAAAATGGCCCTGATAGAGAGCATCTACTCCTGCGCTCCCCTGCAGCTGAACGGAAGAAGGCGCAACGCTGGGGGGCGCACCCAAAAATGCCCATGTGTAATAACCCTTAAACAATTTGGACTTACTTTGCATTATTCAGCGTTTTTTCATTCATACTTTTTATATTTGGAAATTGAACGTGAGTTTATTTGTGGATTCAAAAATCTCTAAACCTCTAAAACCACTAACATGAGACTGTTGAGAAACAGACATCTTAAAGCATGTACATTTCAAATTACAGAAAGATCCGGAAAACCTCAGATCCCGACCATTCAGGATAACAGGTACCATACCTGTATATATTATAATATATAATTATATATATTTATATTTAATGAAGGAATTATCTAAAATGGGCTGTCCTTCCCCTCTCTCTAGTAGGAGTAATAATTTACTTATACGGATGAAATATGTGGTAGATCCTGCCAATGGCAACCTACTAAAATGACCGGAGTTTAGACAGAACAACCTGAAGCCAGGAGAACACTCTAATTACGTTTATCAAGAGTGGATGGGTTGGAATCAAAAATAAAGAATCTTTCGCTCTTCAGAAACACTGGCTTACAAGGTCATTAGTAGAGTTTCTTGAGAATCCAGATTTAATAAACATTATTCTCATTTCCCAAAAACTTTGGTCTGCAGGAAATCTGAAAAATCATCCTCTTAAGAAAGTGGCTGAAAAATGGTCTGGCTACTTGCATACTGTAATTTCTCCTTCCCAACTCTCATATTCCATTCATAAATAGAAAAAGTATTTGGTGGCCGAAAACTGGAGAGTCCAAAATGGTTCACTTGGGTTTAGTGGAAATTGTATAAAAAGTCTTTGTGTGAGAGCTCTCAGACCTATTGCCTGAAATGTGCCCAAATAGACGTAAACTTATTTCACTACTTGTGGGACTGTCCAAAAGTGTACAAAGTATGATTATCCTTGGAAAAGTTTTTGATGCTAAAACTAAAGCTTAAAATTAAACTAAACCCAAAATCTGCACTCTTACACCTGGAATCTCCAAGACCTGGTCCGAAGAGGCAGCCCATTTCCCAGAAAGTTTTATTGTCAAACGTAATTTTGCGGTTTACTGCTGCTGCTAAACTATTGTTCTTCAATTGGCTGTCCGAGACCACTCCTTCAATGACTGACATCCTGTCTCTTCTAAACCGACTTTGTTGGCAAGAAGCAATCAGGATAAAATCAGCAGAACCGCACCACAAAAGATTATTTACTGAAATGTGGTCAATATTCTGGGATCAAATAGAGCATTGATCCACAACCAGTAGCTCATGAGCAACATGTTACTCTCCAACCCCTTGGATGTTGCTCCCAGTGGTCTCAAAGCAGGTGCTTATTTTTGAATTCCTGGCTTGAAGGCAAGTTTTGGTTGTATAAAAAACAGATGTCCTGCCAAACATTCTCTCCTGTAGGCTGCCAGTCCATATAGGGGCTACCAAAAAGCCAATCAGAGCTCTTATTTGACATCCACATGGACTTTTTCATGCTTGTGTTGCTCTCCAACTCTTTTTATCATTTAAATGTGGCTCATGAGCAAAAAAATGTTGGGGACCCCTGAAATAGAGCATTGATCACCAACCAGTAGCTCGTGAACAACATGTTGCTCTCCAACCACTTGGATGTTGCTCCCAGTGGCCTAAATGCAGGAGTTTATTTTTGATTTCCAGGCTTGGAGGAAATATTTGGTTGCATAAGAACCAGGTCTACTGTTAAACAGAGCCTCAATACAGGTTGCCAATCCACATAGGGGCTACCAAAGGGCCAATTACAGCCCTTATTTGGCACCCCAAGAACATTTTTCATGCTTGTGTTGCTCTCCAACTCCCTTTTCTTCTGAATGTTGCTCACAGCCTCAAAAGGTTGGGGATCCCTGAAATAGACAATAGCTCTAAATCACACACCTTGGACTTGCTACAACTATAAGCTAATCCATATATGCTCAAGAAAAATGTCTTAAAAATATTCTTTATTTTTATTCACTTTATTACATATGTACTATTTAGTAAAATCTTGTAATATTCGCTGAGTGTTCCTTTAAGGTTTGATAGTTTAGTCGTTTGGTTGTATGATTGATGTAACTCATATGTATTAATCTCTTGAACAATCAAGATGGCTCCACCTATTGTATCTAGGTGAGCTTCCCTGTTCAGCCTTGATCTTTGGTTAAAAAAAATTCTGCTTGTTTAACTTGAAAAAACAATAAAAATTATTTTGACAACAAAAAAAAGAAAGGAATTATCTATGTCAAAATGAAGAAGAGCATAGTGACTGGGGATCTGAGAAGGGAATAATGTAGATTTTGTAAAAATAAATTGCAATAATGAAAAAGTAAATGCTAAATACTGATACTAGAAGGGACATTCCATTTAGTCAGGTTATTCCTTACCATGTAGATTTACAACCTTCTCCAGCATTACCATTAGAATGTGTGTTTCTGTTAAAGAGGATGTAAAGTAATGTCATTTCTTGGGGGCCCTACAGGGGTTTATCAATGGGATATTGCCCATTGTACCTTTAAACAGGATGAATGCTCACATTTCACAAAGCTTTGGCCTATCTGTGTGTGTTCTGACATGGTAAAAAAACAAACAAAATGAACATTTTTTGTGTATAAAAACATCCATTGGCCCCCAATGTATTTGGTGAATAATTTCTGTGCTCAACGCTAGATATAAAATAAATAACACTGATACCTGACACATCAGAAATTATTCACTCCAGGGGACGCCGCTATAATGACACATGGTTCTATTTGTCGCTCAGCGTTTTGTCGCAGCAAATCACCAGAAAATCCCCTGCCACAGACAATACTGGCAATTGTTTCTCCTAAAACATACATATAACATAATCATTCAAATGTGCACACAAAGCCATTCTTGAGTGTTTTAGCAGAGACGATTCCCGGTATTGTCTATGGCAATATATTTTCTGGTGTTGTTTTGCCGCAACCAAACATGGACTACAAATGACACACCATGTGGGGGCAGATTTACTATTGGTCGAATTCAAGGGTGAATTTACCCTCAAATTCAACCAATAGAATTGTGGTCGAATTGATTTTATCGATATTCGATCGATCGAATGATCGAATAGAAATAATTACATCAATCGATAAAAACGATTTTAAGCATTCGATCGAAATTTTCTATCCAATCAAAAATAGTTCAATCCAATTCAGTAGGTTGAATCTGGCGAACTAGGCAGTCGAATAAAAATTTAAAGGGCAAGTTATTCGACCGTCGAATAATCGAATATTTGAATACAATTTTATTCGAATTATTCGCATCATTCGATTCGATCAAATTTTCAAAATTCGATGGTCGAAGTGGTCTTCACTAACAATCGAAAATTCAAATTAGAATCTTTTTGAAAATTCTAATCCTTCATGTGAATTTGATAAATCTAGATTGATCACTTTGGTTAATCTCTAAATTAAAGGAACTGTAACTCCAAAAAATGTAAATGTTTTAAACCAATGAAAATATCATGTACTGTTGCCCTGTACTGATAATTGGTATGTTTAATTCAGAAACACTACTATAGTTCATATAAACAAGCTTCTGTGTAGCAATGGGGGACATTGAAAAAAAAGGCTATTTGGCAAAGCCTGTATGGTTCAGGATAAATAGTGGATAACAGATAACACCATTAAAGGGCAACTATGGGCAGAAAAAAAATCCCCAAACCGAAGGTGCGGGCTGATAGAGCCCCAATTCCGGTTTGGGGTTGTAGTAGTTTTTTAAAAAAAAAAAAATTTGCCCCCTGCATGTGCTGGCTTACTCACACCGGGAGGGAGCTCCCAGAGCAAGCCGCCATGACAGTCTATGCGCATGCGCAGAATGAAAAGTTGCCTGAAATTGTGCCAGCTTTTCATTCTGGCTTATGCATACTGTGCATGCGCAAGGACTGTCATGGAGGCCAGCGACTTCACTGCCCTTCTACTTTGTACTTTAAAGGATACTCTCATGGGAAAATGTTTTTTTCCCCAAATGCATCAGTTAATAATGCTGCTCCAGTAGACTTCTGCACTGAAATCATAAAAACATAGTGACCGTCTCCCACTGAAAATTGTACGATCTGCAATGCATGCAAAGATTTGATAGCCAGTCGACAGAAATTTTCTACCAAACGACTGATCAGCATGGCAAGATAAATGTCGGGACACTCCACACATGACATCGTATCGGATCGTTGTGTCTATGGCTAGTTTTAGGCAGATTTGGGGAGATTTAGTTGCCTGGCGACTAATCACCTCTTCTTCTGGGGCACAATCCCCCAAAACTGCCTTCCCGTCTGCTACAATGAAAATTCGACATCGCTAAAGCACACATGGTGCTTAAAGGAACAGTAACACCAAAAAATGAAAGTGTTTTAAAGTAATGAAAATATCATGTAGTGTTGTCCTGAGCTGTTAAAACTGATGAGTTTGCTTCAGAAACACTACTATAGTTCATATAAACAAGCTGCTAAGTAGCAATGGGGGAAATTGAAAAACGCCTATATGGCACAGGATAAGTATTGGATAACAGAGCCTTTTTTCCTTTGCATGGCTACCCCCATGGCTACACAACAGGTTATTTATATAAACAATAGTAGAGCTTCTGAAGCAAGCACTACAGTTTTACCAGTGCAGGGCAACAATGCATTATATTTTTATTACTTTAAAACAATTTAAATTTTGATGTTACTGTTCCTTTAATTTTCTGAAGCTTTTCCTTGCAAAAGAACAATGGGAAAGTAACCAGATAACAGCTCCCTAACACAAGATAACAACTGCCTGGTAGATCTAAGAACAACACTCAATAGTAAAAACCCATGAGACTGGTTTAGTTACATTAAGTAGGTGAAATAACAGCCTTCCAGAATGTAGTTCCATTTTAAAGTGCAGGAACAAGTCACATGACTGGGGCAGCTGGGCAACTGACAATATGTCTAGCCCCATGTCACATTTCAAAATTGAATATTAAAAAATCTGTTTGAGAAATGGATTTCAGTGCAGAAGTCTGTTTGTTTGTTTATATATATATATATATATATATATATATATATATATATATATCCAAATCCTTTGTAAAACATTCTGAAAAGTACAGTCCCAAATCAGAACCCTAATTTGCATATGTTAATCAGGAGAAAGAGAACCACAACTGCAGCTTGAGGTTAAGAAAAAAAATGTGACTTCCTTATTTGTGACGAACAGTCACGTGATTTTTTTCAGATTTGGTTTGGCCAGACACTTGAATTTGGCTGAATCTGAATCCTGCTGGAAAAGGCCAGATCTTGGCTGAATCCCAAACTGAATTCTGGAGTCAGTGAATCCCTTTTTCCCTAGCTCTTTTTTAATTGCAAGTTTCCTGAGGTGTAAACTGGCCATTACCCCAAACAAACATTTTTACTTTTCCCTTTATCTCTTTAATTGCAAATCTGTTTTTCATCTTGGGGGTTTGTATTTTTGAGGTTATATAGTCTCTCTCTATACCAACTTTAGTTAAGATAATAACTGAGACCACAGCCCCTGGTTTCCTGCATTTCTCCCTCGGCACAGTGTTCTCAGCAGGATTAAATAGTTACAGGGGAGATAGTAGTTTCATGGGGATATCTCCACCATCTTTATATTTCCATTGTCCAATCCTGTTCTTTTTAATCAAGGTGGCCTTTCTAATTAGCATTTTTGAAAAGTGCACTTTATTTTTCTTTATTCCCACTTTAGCAAGTGTTTACTGAATCTGCACACGTCACTTTAGTATTAGTATAAAGCAATGTTGTTGTAACACTCACTTTCACTTTTTGAATGTAGTATTGTTTTTTTTTTTAATCAATTCATTAAGTACACACAATGCAAGGAGTAATTGATTTTGCAGCATTTTAATTCAAAATAATTTTTGCTGGATGGTTATTTCTTTTCCCCGGATCAAGTATGTTAGAACCTTGACTTGTTTAAGTTCTTGTTCCTCCTTCCGTCCTTTTTGAGTAAGTGAAACAGAGTGTGAGGAGAGACAGAAGACCAGGCAGCAGATCATATGATACAGAACATAGTTACCTGTGTTTTTATAAACCTATTTATTTATGGGCACATAGCAGAAACATTATACATTAAGGCTTAGGCCAGACGGGGAGATTCGGG
>CM044431.1:71000209-71039965 GCA_024363595.1 Xenopus borealis | reverse complement strand
GCCATAAAAGCTTAATCCCTTGTCACACAAAGGTCATCTTTCCTTTAAAATGTGTTTATGATCTTTTTGTGTATTGTATGTCCCCACAAAAGCTGCTCTGCAGTCTCGAGGACGAAGGGGCAGTTCTATGGCTCTCATGGGGGGTTTATTGCCCTCACTGGCATAAGAATAGCAAAAAGAAATCAAGCTAGTGCCAATGTGACAAAGGCTGAACCCCAAGGGCTTGCATTAGATGGCTTTCATGTAGGGCATAAATCTAGCAGGGAGTAGAAATAATGAAAAAGCCTTCTCCTGGGGGGCTCCTGATTTTTTACAATTCCTAAATTCTTTTTTTTTTCTACCATCTAAAGTCCAAGTGTGATGATAATGGTGGGGAGGAGAATACTTAGTAGGGCTACTCTTTCATTTGCATGCCCTTACTACTGCTACTTTACCGTTACACACCTCATGCAGCACTACTTTGTGGAACACACAAGTCATTAAAATCTTTACCTGCTATTCTGTACATTTTATCTACCCCACAGCCTTTTTTTACCCTATACAATGACAGAATTTTTCAGTACATATTTATTTTATGGATGGAATTATTATGCAGTAGGTTTGGGACCTTTACCTAAGTCAGGACAGGGTTGGAAGTGTAAAAAACAGGGGCAACATCCAAGGGGTTGGAGAGCAACATGTTGCTCGCGAGCTACTGGTTGGGGGTCACTGCCCTATATACACCCTACTTAAAGAAAATGTACAAATCCAAGCAGGCTGTGGAGGTGTCTGGGTTCATTCACGAGTGCTGGGCCCCTCTGAAGATTTTTTGTGGCCAAGTGATTATGCTGCCGGTATCTCTACCAACTGTCATGAATGACATTCAAGTTAGGGAGCGAAGGCCTTCAGGGTTCCTGAACTAAGTGCCTGCCTTAGGGTAAAGTCAGATGTTTCTTGCACTCATCTCCATCACTCTCTGCAATTAAAAGTCAAGGTTAGGAGGTTCCATAGTAATATTGCATAGCAAAGGTAGACTTGAATATTAGTCCCTAAAAGACAAGCACAAAGGCTCAGCTTGAGAAAACTGTTACATTAGCAATTTGCCCTTAGGCTACAGTTATTTAAGAGGGACCAGCCTTGGTGCATGTAGGATACAGGAAACGGTCGCACTGTGTGTTAACAAATTCGTCTTTCACTGACAAATCTATTAGCACACACTACACAAGTAGCACAAGCACACAAACAGGTCTCAGTTACAGGTAAGAAAGAACAACAGTAAACAGATTTTTGTCTGAATGTATTATAAAGACAGGATACCAACCAGATATGGATTTTATAAGTAAATTTATAACTAAATATATATTTAAAGGGGTTGTTCACCTTTAAGTTAACTTATAGCATAAAGTAGAGAGTGATATTCTGAGACAATTTGCAATTGGTTTTCATTTTTTATTGTTTGTGGTTTTATAGTTATTTAGTATTTTATTCAGCAGCTCTCTAGTTTGCAGTGTCAGCAATTTGGTTTCTAGGGTGCAAATGACCCTAGCAACCCTGCATTGATTTGAATAAGAGACTGGAATATGAATAGGAGAGGGACTGAACAGAATGATAAGTAATAAAAAGTGGCAATAACAATACATTTGTAGCCTTACAGATCATTTGTTTTTAGATGGTGTCAGTGACCCCCGTTTGAAAGCTGCAACAAAAAAGAAGAAAATTGCAAATCATTAAAAAAACTATGAAAAATAAATAATGAAGACCAATTGAAAAGTTTCTTAGAATTGGCCCTTCTACAATATACTAAAAGTTAATTTGAAGGTGAACCACCCCTTTAAATATATCATTAAAGCAACCCCTCCATGACTTTATGTATACAGAATACATTTCAAGTCAAGTCAGTCCAGCAACTAAGAGCTGATTAATTTAAAAGTTACTGAAGCAACAATGCTATATGAATACTTACAACTATTAATAAGGAACACTGACTAGTGAAGATACGTTGTACTAAAAATGTTTGGCATGTGTTTATTGTCATAAATGCTCCATTTGCTGTAGCATAACCAGATAACCAGACACAGAAGATCCAGTGGCTGCTTACAGGGGCCAGGATTGTGGTTGTGGATTACATTTACACAGGTCTGGTAGGTGATTTACTTGATATTCGGTGGCACCAGCCATTTCTAGTTATTGTTTTATTTTAGTCCTCATTGTGCTAATTTTTCAGAGGCTCACGGAAGCCCTATGCAGGGGCTTAACTACAGAGGGGATCATTTTTCTGAGGGACCACAGTATGTGTTAGTGTAACAACACAATGGAGCATATTTATTCTAGTAGGAAAATAAAATGATCCACAGAATGTTCCATAATCCATATGCTACGGAATTATATCTTGGATTAGTTATTGGTAGATTTTAACTTAATAAATATGTTTCTTAGCACATTGAGCACAGCTGAGGAGCACCGGGAAATAATGCCAAACTCTGGCTGTAGGCAGGGCTGGGCCAAGGGGTAGGCAGCTGCCTAGGGCGCAATCACTGGGGGGGCGCACTTCTGATATTTTATGTCACTTCTATATATTTTTTCATTTTTACTTTTTCAGTTCACTTGTCTTGTAGGCCTTTATTAAAAGCATTATAATTGATAAAATTTGCATGCCCCAACCCCCAAATTTCTGAAAGCACTCCCCCCACCTTGGAGCATGAGTTGGCAGCTTCCATGCCAACAGGTTGGCGCGCATGCACAGTAGACTGCAGTGCTGGTGTGAGACGTCAGTCACAAAGGATCGGTTGGGGCATTGGGCAGCCACAGAGAGGAACTGCTGTGCAGGCTCGAGGGGAACACTCAAAATCATGTTGAATAAACCTGTCTGTCCTGCTGGCTGGGCATAGGCACTTTTGGCAGATGTACCTACCTTTTATAGTTTTACTACTGTCTACAGGTACAGATCATGGTGGCTTGGGTTGGGTACAGGTGGGGGCATGGGCTTGGGATCTGCAGTATTAAAGGTGAATATTGCTGAGCCAGAACTGGGCTTATTGTTGGCTGCTGGTATTGACAGAGGTACAGATAATGGGGGCTTGGGTTGGTAAGGTGGGAAATTAGGGATGTACCGAATGCACTAATTTTTTGAGAAAGATTTGGCCGAATACCAAACCAAATCCGAACCCTAATTTGCATATGCAAATTAGGGGTGGGAAGGGGAAAACTTTTTTTACTTCCTTGTTTTTGACAAAAAGTCATGCAATTTCTCTCCCTTTCCCTAATTTGCATATGCAAATTAGGGTTCGGATTTGGTTCGGTTGGGCAGAACCGAATCCTGCTGAAAAAGGCCGAATGCTGGCCGAATCCCAAACCGAATCCTGGGAAATATAGGACTTGGGGGCACTGATTGGAACTCTTGCCTAGGGTGCCAAACTACCTTGGCCCAGCCTTGGCTGTAGGCATAGGTCCAGTGGCTTAACTAGATATTACTGGGCCCTGAAATTGTCTAGTGCTTGACCTGTTTTATCAATATCTATTGGAATTGTACATAAATTAGGCCCTATACATCCAGGGCACCTCTGCAGCTGCAGGGTCTGCTTCCTCTGTAGTTACGCCCATGGTTTCCAACTTGCACACTTGATGTGTCCATAGAATCTCCAAGCCTGTTACTAATATGTTGGGCTTTAGGCAAAAAAGTGTAAAACAGCAGAATTTTACAGATGACAGGAAAGATGCACGGATAGATGCACAGAGGTATGTTACAGAGCTGAGGGAGGCGGCAAAGAACGTGGTCATAAAAAGCATGTTTGATCAGTGGGTACTGGTAGGTACGTGTCTGATTTAAGCATTATGCCTTTGATGGTTTTTATTTAAAAAAATTGGCCAGATGTGATTCTCCAAGTCACAACTACATAAAAACAAATATGGCAGTTAACTCTTATTTAGGATCAAGGCCCTAATTACCAGTTATAAACGAATACATTATTGTTTTCAATTTATTTATACACAAATAAATGATAGTGTTTTCCTGTTTGTTTATTTATTTAAATGTTTTTGTGGCCCAGCATAGAAATACGGATTCCCTTCCACAGAGGGGGCCTGGATGTGTTTGACAGTAAAAATCAATTTATTGATCAAGTGAATGAGACACTGGCAGAATGTATGTGTTTGTGATTCCTTATGGATATGTCAGAATGTGTGTGGAAAGTAGCAATGTGTTAAAGATAGGTTCAGTTAAATCTTTCTGCAGCACAGGGATTCATTGTTTGAGTTGCAGGCTTTCAATGATTCTTTTCCTCTTTAGCGCATCATGTATTGTTGGGAAGTCTGAATGTAAGTCAGAAAACAAGCGTGCAGCCGTTTATGGCGCTGACTGGACAATTGCCTAATCAACTCCAACGTCCTAGGCAGCAATCAGTTGGTTATTCTGTTCCTGTTTGATTACAATGGCAAGGGGTTGGCCTGATGCCTTCAGCTTATTTGCCTTGGTGAGTTAAAAAATTAATTACTGCTTGGAGCAACCTATAGCTGTCCCAAGTTGGCTTTCATTAGAGAACTCCTTCATTATTTTCCATCAGTGGATTTGCAGTTAATGGTTGCCTGGTCCCAGTCAGCTGAAATGCAGCATCTGTGCCATTGAGTAGGGAAGCCGAGGCCAAGGGAGGGGTGACAATGAGCAGGGGAGGAGGTTGATGCTGTTTACAAATCAACCCTTATTAACGTGATGGCTTAGTCTCTAGAGGGAATGCATCCTGGAGCCTCTATCAACAGTCGCACTGTTTGGACTTAATCCCCGCCATAATAACTGCTCCTCTCAGCTCGTCAAGCACAGCTTATTTTTGAGAAAAATATAAACACACACCCAGATATTATTTTCAGGTGTGTTGCAAATTTCAAGTGATGAACTAAGACACTTGTGGATATAAAGTTATTTCTGAAAATGTCTATGCCGGATGCAAAATCAGCTTTATACATTTGCCAAGAACTAGCCGATTACAAAGGGTGACAAAAGCTAAAATATTAAGGTTTTATTCTGAGATCATCTGAACCCTGTGTAATTATTTGTATGTCTGATAATTAGCATTTTATACTGTCTATTAGGTTTGGGTAATAACTACAAAGTCGCTGATAGTTTGGGTAAAATATGAAATAGTCTATTCACTAAACTTATAAATCCGATTTCAAGCAATATTTACATAAAAATGTAATGCCAACTTATTATACTCAGATTATACAGAAAATGTCATTTATAACAAAGGGAACAAGCCATCATTACACACACACACATATATATATATACAGTATAGCTTTATGTGCCCCTGTGATTAATAGTCATTGTTTAATAAAACTAATTTTAGTTTTTCACCTTCAATGTATGGCAGGTACCTGTCATTTTAAATGTCAGTTGAATTCTTGAAATAGAACAAATAAGTAAGTGTTGCCTATATCTCCACTGGCTGGTGATCAGGTGAACTAGTTAACGAGAAGTATCTGACCATTATAACTATGAAGGAGTATGTGGCTTAGATCTTCTCCTGGATATGTTGGTAATCACCAAGGTCCCAATTTATCTCAGATTTTGTTTGCAGTAGCGCAAAACAAAAGGTAAGAGCATTTATGCATGGCATTCTCAATGACTTCTAATATCCTTATATAATACAGCAGGGGTACAGTAGTCCATAAATATAACACAGACATTATTAAAGCTGCAGTCTTGCTGTGCTGTATAAAACTTTTGCAACCTACAACTGGCAGTCTCTGGGACCCTACACCACCCAACATCTGATGCTGTTTGCTCCACAGCACCCTAAAGACAAAACTGAGCCTGGTTGCTCCACAGTTCTATGTTATATTTCCTGCTCTCTACTGTTCTATGAAAGCAGCTATGTTCATTAAACACTTTACAAAAATCCTTCGTCTGCATCATTAAGCATTAGCCACCATCCTCCTTTTTTAGGCTGAATGCTTATACGGCCTCTGGTTTTCTGTGTCATTACCCATGAAATGCTTTTATTTATTATCTTTTTGTTTCATTGTGTCCCGGTTTTCTCAGTGTCTCCTATCTTGTTTGTATCTTCCTCGGCCCTAACAGGAGAAATATGTTGGCATTACAATGTGCCATCACTGCCCCAGCATAGGAATTTTATTTAACCAATAAAGTGGCTTTTTCAATATAATGAATGTCTGAAAATGTCAGACAGATATATGTTCCACTCATTTCAGCCCATCTTTACATTCCACGCTTGCTTCAGATTTAAGAGGGAGCTTAGATGACCATAATACTTTTATCTTTATTTATTCTACACAATGCTGGTATTTCTATGCAGGATCTGAATCCAGTCTGAAATAGGCCCCCTTCACTCTTGTCCAAAAAAATGTCTTTACTTAAAGTATAAATGGCAAGTTAGTTTGTGTAGAATTTTTTTATTATTAAAGTTATGCATACACAGGGCCGCCATCAGGGGCGGGGACAAGTGTCCCGGGACCAGGCCTGAAGGGGTGCCTGGCAGTGCTGCACTTATTGAAGAGCCGGGCCCCCCCACGGAATCCACACTTCTTCCTTTGATGTCGATGCGGAAGTGCCAAACAGTCGAAGTCCTGAAGTGGCGGAAAGACCCAAAGTCACAAAAGGAACCGACACTGAAGTCCTGAAGTGGCAAAAAGAAACAGTTATAATGGAGGTCCTGAAGCCACAAGTTCAATTCTACTGACACCAATGTGTGTTTTTTTTTTAATCGCCTGGCCCCAATATTTTATTTTAATACTCTATAGGCCCCTACCACCAATTAAAAAAATTATGGGGCCCCAATTTTTTTTACTTGTAAGGGGGCCCTGTCACCAATGATTTTTTTAAGAAATATTTTCTGGGACCCTAATTTTTTTAACTTGTAAGAGGGGTCCTGGCACCATTGTTCTTTTTTTTTTTTTTTATGGGGGGCATTGGCGCAAATGTTTTTTTTTTTAACTTATAAGGGAGCCCTGACCATCAATATGTATGTGAGGGGTTTACTTTTATAGCGCTGATGTCTGTGTTGTCTTTTAACTTTGCAGTGGAGTGGGTGAGATCAGGGGTGGGGCTAGGATGCCAAGGTGCCAGGGTGGGCGGGGCCCAGGGGGCCCCAAAAATTTTGTTTTGTGGGGCCCCGTGATTTCTAAGGGCGTCCCTGCACATACATAAAAAGTAACTTACAGCTCTTAATGAACTACAGTGTCCAAAAATCCAAGCTCTGCTGGGGTTGCTGGCAGTTGCTTTATAACCATAAGTGGAGTGTCATATGGTTGGACAGTTCTGATTGGTTTAATTATGTTTTTCTCCATGTAAGACTCCCTACCATTCTGTATTACCTTGGGCTATTTATTGTCCAACTCCTGTCCTGTTTGCATTTCTTCTTTCCCTACTAACATGCAGCCTCCACGCCTCATGTTTTGCTTATAACTAAGGTCAACCCTTGCAAAATATTTTGTGGTCCTCACACTCCAAATGACCTCTCCTGCTGGGAAGAAGCTTTTCATAGCCATCATTCTGAAACCTGTAAAGCATATATTGATTGCGTTCTGGATTTAGGCTTTAATACCCCATTGCTCTCTTCTCTTTTAGAATGAGGACATTTATGACTTTGGCAATAACGTGAAAGCAAATTCATTTACGTTGTCTTAAAAACCTAGGTACTGCAGTTCATAGTTAATTTGTCCCCTGCAGACAATAAACCAGACTGGACTTTTTTCATTAATCTAAATAATTTTTTTTTTTTTGGTGAATAGTTTACCTTCATTAAACCATCTCTAAGTAATAGATCTCTAAACTAATTGCTTTATTATTGCTCATTGTATTTTGTTATCTTTTGGGACAGATTGAAGCATAAACAAATGATTTTTTTAGCTTGCCTTTATATATATATATATATATATATATATATATATATATATATATATATATATATATATAAATATATATAAATAAATATAAATATATACTGCCATATGAAAAAGTTTGGGAACCCCTCTCAGTCTGCATAAGAATTTACTCCCCTTTCAACAAAAACAGTGGTATATCTTTAATTTCCCAGGAACATCTGAGTACTGGGGTGTTTTCTGAACAAAGATTTTTAGTGAAGCAGTATTCAGTTGTATGACATTAAATGTGAAAAACTAGCTGTGCAAAAATTTGGGTACCCTTGTAATTTTGCTAATTTGAATGCATGTAACTGCTCAATAATGATTACTGGCAACACCAAATTGGTTGGATTAGCTTGTTTATACTTTAACTTCATAGGCAGGTGTGTCCAATCATGAGAAAAGATATTTAAGGTGACCAATTGCAAGTTATGCTTCTGTTTGACTCTCTTCTGAAGAGTGACAGCATGGGATCCTCAAAGCAACTCTCAAGATATCTGAAAACAAAGATTGTTTAGTATCATGGTTTAGGGGAAGGCTACAAAAAGCTATCTCTGAGGTTTAAATTGTCAGTTTCAACTGTAAGGAATGTAATCAGGGAATGAGAGGCCACAGGCACAGTGGCTATAAAACCCAGACCTGGCAGGCCATGAAAAATACAGGGAGGCATATGCGGAGGATTGTGAGAATGGTTACAGACAACCCAAAGATCACCTCCAAAGACCTGCAAGAACATCTTGGTACAGATGGTGTATCTGTACATCGCTCTACAATTCAGTGCAATTCAGCGTAAAGAATATCTATGGCAGGGTGATGCAAAAGAAGCCCTTTCTGCACTCATGTCACAAACAGAGTAGCTTGTTGTATGTGAAAGCTCATTTAGCAAAGCCAAAATCATTTTGGAACAAAGTGCTTTGGACTGATGAGACCAAAATTGATTTATTTGGTCATAACAAAAATCGCTTTGCATGGTGGAAGAAGAACACCACATTCCAAGAAAAACACCTGCTACCTACTGTCAAGTTTGGTGGAAGTTCCATCATGCTGTGGGGCTGTGTGACTATTTCAGGAACTGGGGCCTTTGTTAAAGTCGAGGGTCAGATGAATTCAACCCAATATCAACAAATTCTTCAGGATAATGTTCAAGCATCAGTCATAAAGTTGAAGTTCCGCAGGGGTTGGATATTCCAACAAGACAATGACCCTAAACACACTTAGAAATCTACAAAGGCATTTATGCAGAGGGAGAAGTACAATATTCTGGAATGGCCACCACAGTCCCCCGACTTGAATATCATCGAAAATCTATAGGATGATTTGAAGCAGGCAGACCATGCTCGGCAGCCATCAAATTTAACTGAACTGGAGAGATTTTGTATGGATGAATGGTCAAAAATTCCCTCCATCCAGAAACTAAACAAAGCCTATAGGAGGCATCTAGAGGCTGTTACATTTGCAAAAGGAGGCTCAACTAAGTATTTATGTAATATCTCTGTTGGGGTGCCCAAATGTATGCACCTGTCTAATTCTGTTATGATGCATATTTTCTGTTAATCCAATAAACTTTATGTCACTGCTGAAATACTACTGTTTCCTTAAGGCTTGTTATATATTAAAAGGAAGTTTCTACTTTGAAAGCTCAGCCAATGATAAACAAAACTCCAAAGAATTAAGAGGGGTTCACAAACTTTTTCATATGACCGTATTAAACACATTTAAAAAATTTTATGTGTTATCATTGTCCTTTTATGGATACATTCAGAAATATATTTTCAGTTTTGCTCCTTTCATGAGGCAGATGATTAGGGAAACAGCAAATATATGGGGAGGGAATTTCTGTTTTTTTTCTCCTTTCCTTGCATATTAAAATAACCCTCTCCTTCTTCACAGCTCTGTTACTTAGAAAGCATGCAAGGCATTGTGGGAACAGTAGTCTTGGAGGGGAGCTGACTATACAAGGTTGCAATGGTATGATGTCAAGAACTAAGTAACTACTTCTTCAAGCTTACAGATTTACTTGTTGGATCATTAGATTACTAAATAAGTGCAATCTGGCCACCCACATGTGTTGTCATACCCAGTTCACTTTGTTGACTCCTTGCTAGAACTACATTTTCTGTTTGTCTTTTGTGTTGTTATACATTTCTGTTACTCCTGCCTCAAAATAGAACTATGGCTTTGTTAGGGCATTGGCTGACGGGGAGATTTGTTGACAGCAATTATTTACTGCAGACTACGGGTGACTCAATTATTTTCAATGGGGCTGTACTGACACGAACGCATGTAGGCGGCAAACGCAGGAAAAATGCAGCATGTTGCGTCTGAACCTGCGTTTAGCGCCTACATGCATTTGTGTCAGTACAGCCCCATTGAAAATAATTGAGTGTGTCTATACCTGCGCTCCCCTGCAGCTGAACGCAGCAAAATGGAACGCAGGTAAAAACGCCCGTATGTAAGGGCCCTAATGCAGATATATAAGCAGCGTGTCCCCATTTTCTAAAGCTGCTAGAAGAGTCCAGCCTTTCCTGATCAATGTGTTGATGTTATTACTTCTCAATGCATTCAAAAATTTGTAAGACCACAATCTACAAATAGAAACGTTTATTTTCCCATATTCCAAAATATAAAATGTATATCTATATATAAAGTTATTACAAAGGTGCTTCACAAACAAATAAAGCTTTATCATTCATACACACATATCACAACTCATGTTTCAGTGCACAAAAAATGATATACAATCTTTAAAAAATGAATTAATTAAAAATTATCATTAGAAGCCCCTATAAACCTTGACAAAGAATATAATTTACTTCTATTTCTTATTATACTATTAAAAAAACACAGTTTACAAAAATATATAGCATGATATTATGAATAACATGATTTCCCTTTTCTCTGTAATAATAAACTGTACCTTGTACTTGATGGTCACTAAGCTGCAGGAATCCACATTAGTGACAAAACAATCGCATTGGGTTTATTTAATGTTTAAATGATTTGTAGCAGACATCCAAATTACAGAAATACCCCTTATCTGGAAATCCAAGGTCCCAAGCATTCAGGAAAAAAGATCCTCTACTTGTATCTATTTCTTTTACAAGACCAATAAAATCATGTTGACTTAGTGATATTTTGATGGTACTGTATATAATATATTTGTATTGTTATTTGGGTTTGTTATTCAGCCAAATGTCTTGTGAAGGATTTAGAAGTGTTTTATGAAAACTGGATTCTGTATTTGTAGGATTTTGTGAATAGACGTTGTGTGATTTGCATGGGGTTAGTAAAGCTGGTCATTCAATGGAACAAATATTTGTGTATGGTTTGCTATTGTCTTCTACGTGATCTCAACAGGCTTTAGCTGGAGTATTGGAATCTTTTTGGGGGTATAATAAAGCTTTTTTTTTTCTAACAATTGAGTTTTCCCCTTTAAAAACGCGACCAGAAAAAGGATTACTAAATATGGTGGCCCCAAGCCATATCCATGTATTATGGATATCGGTTGGTTTGGCAATGAAGATTTCACCGACTGTCAGTAAATGTATGGTGAGGCGAAAGCTCCTCTTTCCTTCTTCCTGTTCTGTTTGAACAAAATCTCTCGCTATGGCGCACATGTCGATTGGTTGGATACAGTTTTGTTTACAGTTTTTCCCCCAAAAAGCCCAACCAGAAAAAAAATGGAGTTTTAGTGAATAACCCCAGAAGAGTTGATGCAGTAGCAGGATTACAGGTGGAATTAGTATCAAGATTTTATCATCATGTACAGATTCCTTTCTCATTTGTTTAATCACAGGTATGCCATTTGAAACACAGCAATAAAGCTGTACATTCTTAAGACAATGATAGGGCAATTATTAGGGCTTTAGTAATACTTTGCTTAGACAATAGTTGGTAAGAGGCAGCTGTGCATCAGAATGAACCCCCTTATTTGACAGGTTCAGTAGACACACTCACACACTACAGTTCACTTTTTCATGCTCTGTGGCACCTCTGAGCCACAGATCTTTAGTTTAAGCAGTTTTGCATATTTTATGGGATTCTGCACCTCTGGGACATTAACAAGGTTTTAAATTCATATTTTATGCCCAAAGTTACCCAATCAACCCTTTCTTTGTGTCTTCTGTTGAAACACTTACTGACAAGCTCAAAAGTATCCCTGGAAGCAATGTCACAAGAACCATTGGCTGAAGAATATTTTTTATGGACCAATGGCCAGACATAAGCTTAGCATGTGCAATGCTGAAAAGAGCATGTCCCTTATTTAGGCAACATGTGTTCCCTGGTTCTGACTGTTCCCCTGCACCTTGTGGCATCCTCAGCAACTACCTACCTTGTACATGTGAATGAGGCACAAGTTTGGTGACATATAGACACCAGAAGTATGGATGCATACACGCCTCCTCATTATAAATGCAGACAATACTGTATTCAAAGGGCTAGCATATGGTTCCTGTGCATTCATTTTTAACATGGCTTTCCATGTTGTCAATGTGTCCTGTATTCCCCTAGACACCATGCAATTGTTGGGGGGAACCACAATTTATATTCATTCCTAGCGCTTATATCTGGTTAAACCTACAATTTATGCTCATTGCCTGTGATTAAGCCACGGGTATTTAGTCTAAAGGTATATGCTAGGAATAAAACAAACTAATATATGAACAAACACCTGCCACCAATGTCATTACATACAGTAGTAATGATGTAATACAAACATCAGTTTCTTCAGTTCTTCCACATCAGCCAGTGTCACTTCTTGTAATGAGACCCTTTCAGTGATTTCTTCAGCTCTGTCAGATCAGGCCTTGTTAGAGAAAGACTGTGGCATATTTCATTGCACTCCGTATGTTGACTACTGAAGAAGTAGGCTATCCCTTTCTTTCCAAAGTTTATGCAGGTGGACACTCCCTTAGAACTGCTTTCCAAAGAATTATTTTGAACTGAGTGGATCTGAGGATCTGTGAGATAAATCAGTGCTTCTCCTTTCTTACTCTCCGTCACCCAACCTGTAACAGGGAAAAAATCATCAATAATCAAGGTTATTATAGGGAATACAAAATTCCCACTAAACCATTATAAATAAAAATGCCCTTTATATGACTAACTGTATGTGGTTATGCATTGGTCTGCTTCTGTAAGGAGTGCCATATAGTGCATGTGTAGTTGCTGCAAACTTGAAAATTGCTCCAACTTAGCGTGCCCCAACATGGGCTTGAATTGCTGAAGGAAACGAAGAGGACCTGAACAAGACCAAAGATCCGGAACATGCCACGCGTGAGGTTCGCTGCGCTTACTCTGCACTAATAAATGAGCAAAGTATTTGGGACACTTTCAGGGGTAATGAACCATGCAAGAGGAGGGAAGCAGGGAGGGGATCTATCTAGGGTAGTAGGTAGGGGCTGAGTTAATATGACCTGGAAATTTGGGGGTTTTTCATAAATAACACATGCCCACTTTCAGAAAACTGGATTTTCTACACTGTCAAAGCAACTGTGACAGGGAAACAGTAGAAAACAAGCAGCTAGTAAATGAGTGCAAAGAACAGGTGCAAAACATCTTGGTTTTTGGACTTTTGCACCATGCCCCATACTTGGCACCCTAGCCGCAGTTATTTGCACAGTAGTGCAAAGACCTGTGTTTCCCCATGAATACAATGCAGGCTGTTGTCAGCAGTGTTGTATTCATGAGGGGCAGGTTGGGGGTGGAAGATGTGCATCCCCCATCCTTTATTCAGAGGCACCAGTTAGTGGAATGTCTGCAGATGTAAGGTACCTTGTACTTGCCATCATACACACAAATACTGTGTAAATAAGCACTGATTTTGCACACCTTGTGACCTGGCACTTGTGCTTGGGGCCACAATACGCAAGACCTAGTATCTTCAAGTTCAAAAAAATATGGATAAAATATGTGATAATTAAAAGGGAAGCAGTTGACATACCAGTTATAGAAATGTCACAGGTATAAATAAAAGGGGTATGTTTCAGACCCTATGGAAAGTTTTCAGGTACCATTTAATCACTACTCGCATGCACTGGAAAAACTCTAAGAGGGTGTTATCAAAAATAAAATCCAGTCTTTACCAGTCATAACCAGTAAATAGACAATTTGATCCAAATCACACCAGCATTCCTTTAACTGTTTTCTTAACAATCAATATTACTGTATTTGTACTTTTGGTAAGCAACAGCATATAACATAAAAAAAATCTTCACAATTTACCTTGCAAATCCACAACAATGTCCGAGTGATTTGAAAATTCGTAGGCAAAATGTCCAAACGCTAAGCCGTACTTTGTTGCTTCATACTGAGTTTTAACAGCATGTGCATTATTAGATAATTTTACAAACTGCCCTAGAATGTACGGCTCCACGCTCACACATCCTTTAATGCACTTGTCTTCCAGTATCTAGAAGACAGCACAATAAGAGAGCACATTAAAGTAATTCTGACACTAAAAAATGACTTTTTAACATATGAATGTACATTAAATGTTACCTATAGGTCATGTTGATCATTTTTTGTTGAGAGGTTTGTTATTGTATATAATTGTTAGTTGAAGTTCCTTAAGCTGGCCATACATGGGCAGATAAAGCTGACGATATTGGTCGTTTAGACGACAGCTCATCTCCGCGTGTATGGGGCTTCCGACGGGTCTTCCCGACCGATATCTGGACACGATATCGATCGGAAAGGTTGCATTTCCTTCCTACCGACCCATCGGAAGTCCATTGCGCTCCTCATAATCAGATTGTTCGGCCATAGGGCCGAACGTCCCGTTTACCCCGATATAGCCCTGCCAGTTAATGGGGAAAGATCCGCTCGTTTGGCGATGTCGCCAAACGAGTGGATCTTTGCATCTATGGCCAACTTAAGCCTGACACTCTGACTTTGCCAACCTGACTGTCCCATCTCAGTCTGTTAGTTACAGTTTCTAATGCTAATGGACTCCTGCTGCACAAATATGGCAGCCCCCTCATATAGGAACATGGGGGATCAGACAGGTAACGTAAAAGCATCATACAAATACTTTATGGCAAAGGTAGAAGTAGCTTTCAAAGCCAATATTGTAATAGATGTGAAAAAGAGTTTAATTTCAGGTGTCGTTATCTCTTTAAGAAAAATAATGTAAACAAAAAATGGTTTGATATTGACATTATTCTTGGTACTAGGGATGCTCCCAATCCATGATTCGGTTCGGGATTCGGCCTTTTTCAGCAGGATTCGGATTCGGACGTTTTGCATATGCAAATTAGGGTTCCGGTTCGGTTGGGTATTCGGCAGAATCTTACTGAAAGGATTCGGCCGAATCCAAAATAGTGGATTTGGTGCATCCCTACTTGGTACATGGATGTGTGTTGAGCTTGAACAAATACAGTATTGAAATACACTGCTGGAACACAACAGCTTCCTATAAATTTATTTATCAATTAATTTAACACTCCCTCTGGGGGCAAGCTCAAAATGATGAGCGTGAATGTGCAAGGGCCTTCTGTTGGTCTTGAAAATTAAGTTAAAAGAGACTAACAACTCTGTAATAGTATGTTGGTGTATGCAAGATCTTACCAGGAGTATAAAGGAAGGTATATAAAATATTTGGGTTAGGATGTTTAACTCATACAGCCTTTTGTTAAATTCTGTCACATAGTACTGAGCAGTCATTTGGCGCTCAACATCACTGAAGTGGTAAAGAAGTTCTTTTGGTTCTTTGTACTCTTTGCCAACATATCTGCAAGAAAGATGTGATAATCAGAGAGCATTCCTTCATGGTACATCATTTCTCATTATTGTGTCCCAGGAATGGTACTTAATGCATTTTGTAAGCAAAACGTATTTGAAATTGACCAATAAATATATTACAAAAGAAGAAATGTGATTTCTTACTATTATATCTATTAATCCATACATTGACCCTATAAAATGAAATACTACGTATAATGTCTATTAATTCTCCAGAAATGCATAGATAGGGAAAAATGTTGTCTGTAGAATATTGTCTGTAAGCAAATGGCCACAAGACACCTTCCCAACAGTAACAGGAAGAATTCACCCAAAACTGACCCCAATAATGCAAGATATATGAAGGAGGGTTATGCGTGAATGAATATTACTCAAGAGGCTTATTTAGCTTGTAGGCTGAAACACTAGATCACAAGGGAATAGGCCTTTGCTGTTAGGGTAATGGCCCATCTCTTTCCTGCTGAGTGTCAAGAATGATCCAGTCCTGTTTTTTTGAGTAAAGTCCTCTTCACACTAAGGAGCAGATTTATCAAAGGTCGCGTTATGTTTTCCCAAAAAAGTCGAGATTTTGAAATTTTTGGGTGGAAAAAAAAAACTAATATTTTTCGAGATTTATTATACCCCAATCCTGGAAATAGTTTGGATCTGAAAATGCTCCAGCTAAAACCTGTCATGTTTTTTTCTGGTATGTTTCGCTCAAAAACTTGATTCCTTTGAATCCACTGATTCAAGTTTTTTCCATTCAAGGTTTCCTTAAATTGGAATATATTCGAGGTTGTGAGTTCATTCCAGGTATAAATAAAACCTCACAGCTCTAAAATTTGACCATTAATAAATACCCCGGACTTAAAAAGATAATTATTTCGCTCATCACATGGGGCTGATTGACGTCCCTGCACAAACATTAGGGTGTACAGGTATGGGACCTATTATCCTGAATGCTCGGGACCTGGGGATCTCCAGATAATGGTTCTTTCCATAATTCGGATGCTTATACCTTAAGTCTACTAGAAAATCATGTAAACATTAAATAAACCCAATAGGCTGTTTTTGCTTCCAATAAGGATTAATTATATCTTAGTTTGGATCAAGTACAAGGTACTGTTTTATTATTACAGAGAAAAGGGAAATTATTTTTAAAAAATTTGATTATTTGATTATAATGGCGTCTATGGGAGACAGCATTTCTGTAATTCGGAACTTTCTGTCTAACGGGTTTCTGGATAATGGAGCCCATACACCAATATATATATTTTTTGCTCAGTGTTTTCTAGTTTCAGCTCAAATGCAAAACTCAAGAATAATAACTTCACTGAATTACAGAATCAGGTACAGGAAATACGGGTTAAAAAAAGACAGAAGTACATTAAGTTCAAACCTTCTGTGTGATTCCCAGCATCACCCACACTAGGAATTCAAAGGAGGACTGTGCATTTGTGTAAATACATACACAAATTTATATATTTGCACACTTATATATATATATATATATACATATATATATAGAGAGAGAGAGAGAGAGAGAGAGAGAGAGAGAGAGAGGGAGGGAGGGAGGGATAGAGACATAGAGAGTGCCGTTCATGTGCTCATAAGTTTACATCCCCTGGCAGAATTTATGATTTTCAGAGAATATGAATGATAACACAAAAACTTTTCTTTCACTCATGGTTAGTGGTTAGCTGTTTATTGTCAAACAACTGTGTTTACTCTTTTTAAATCATAATCACTACACAAACTGCCCAAATGACCCTGATCAAAAGTTTACACACCCCAGTTCTTAATACCATGTATTGCCCCCTTTAACATCAATGACAGCTTGAAGTCTTTTGTGGTAGTTGTGGACGAGGCTCTTTATCTTCTCAGATGGTAAAGCTGCCCATTCTTCCTGGCAAAAAGCCTCCAGTTCCCGTAAATACTTGGCATGTCTTGCATGAACTGCAAGTTTGAGGTCTCCCCAGAGTGGCTCAATGAGACTGAGATGGCCAGAACCTTCACTTTATTTTGCTGTAGCCAATGACAGGTCGACTTGGCCTTGTCATGTTGGAATGTCCAAGTACGTCCCATGTGCAGCTTCCGGGCCAATTTTCCTCCAGTATTTTTTGATAACTTATTGCATTCATTTTGCCGTCAATTCTGACCAAATTTCCTGTCCCTTTGTAGCTCACACATCCCCAAAACATCAGCGATCCACCACCATGTTTCACAGTAGGAATGGTGTACCTTTCATCATAGGCCTTGTTGACTCCTCTCCAAATGTAGCATTTATGGTTGTGGCCAAAAAGTTAAATTTTTGTCTCATCACTCCAAATGACTTTGTGCCAGAAGGTTTAAGGCTTGTCTCTGTGCTCTTTGGCATATTGTAAGTGGGATACTTTGTGGCATTTGCGTAGTAATGGCTTTCTTCTAGCAACTCGACCATGCAGCCCATCTTTCTTCAAGTGCCTCCTTATTGTGCAGCTTGAAACAGCCACACCACATTTTTTTTTGAGTCCTGTATTTCACCTGAAGTTATTTGTGGGGTTTTCCCTTGCATCCTGAACAATTTTTCTGGCAGTTGTGGCTGAAATTTTAGTTTGGTTTGGTTTGGTTTCAACAGAATCCCTAATTTTTCACTTGTTTTTCATTTTTTTCCTCAATTTCTTATATCCCTTTTTCTGTTTTATAGATTTCAACTACCTTTTCCCGCAGATTCTTTGACAATTCTTTTGCTTTCCCCATGACTTAGAATCCACAAAACATCAGTGCAGCACTGGATTAAAGATGCAAGGGTCTGTCAGGAGTCCAGAAAGTCATTGACCTTTTATACACACCCACTAATTACAAGCAAACAGATCACAGATGAAGATGGTTACCTTTAATAGCCAATCTAACTCTTTAGTGTCAAGTTGTGTGCATGTTATCAGGCCAAATCACCAGGGTATGTAAACTTTTGATCAGGGTCAATTGGGTAGTTTGTGTAGTGATTATGATTTAAAAAGAGTAAACACAGTTGTTTGACAATAAATGGCTTCAGCCAACCACTAACCATGAGTGAAAGAAAAATTTTTGTGTTCTCATTCATATTCTCTGAAAAATGGTTAAGAAATCATAAATTCTGCTAGGGTATATAAACTTATGAGCACAACTGTAGTTAATGAGAGTAAAAATACTACCTTGCTAATGTCTCATCTTGGTGCAGAAAGTGTATCCAAAAAGCATTTCTCTGTTTTCCCGGCTTTGTCACTGCCACATTGTCCCCACAGTGCACCATTGTTTCCTGAGCTGTCCACATCCCAGATTTCTTTGAAAATTTAAGAAGCAAGGCATCTATAGCAATAATACATTTTCAGCCATTAGTTTTCTGTTTTAAACTGTGATAAATATATTAAAACACCATCATATCATATTAAATAATATAGCATAATAATATAAAGAGATATTCTGGGGAATGCCCATATAACACACATGTACCTGTGCAATGCAGCATTTCATACACAGACAGGTACAAATCTTTCTGCTCTATTTATGATGATGTATAAACTCTGTAAAGAGTGTAAAAAAAAAAAAAAAGTAGTTTTGCCCTGGTTTTCACACTTTCCACCTTGGAATAGCCCTTAAAACTGCAAGCTACGCCAGTAAAATCTTCATAGAAACTAAGAAAAAAAGGGGCAAAATAATTATTTATTATTAATAACTATAATAAATAATTATGAAATTGTTTAATTTTTCATTTAGAATGCAATAAGGCAAGGTCACTATAAAAAATGCAAATATTTTAATTATGTGTTTCTTGGGGTAAAGGAAGACATGCTAAAACAGTTATTTCTGGATAATGGATTCAGTTAAACCCGGAGAGTGCTTGTAATGGTTTTCTACCCAGGGGTTCTAAGAAGTGTGAAATTTGTCTTTTCAGATTTCCTGAAGAATGAGCCATCAGCAGCTGTTGTCTATTAAAAATTCAGACATAGGAAGTCTTTGGCAAAGCACAGCTGAATTAGAACCTATTTGATGCTACAGCTAACTACTAAAGCAAACATTATGTACCATAAAAAGAACTGGACAATAGACTGATCAATAATAGCAACAGGATTTAGCATACTATATACTAATTATGGAAATGGCAAAGGCTCTATGATAAACATATCTGCAACATATAATCAAAGTTTTTTCTCAAAAATGTAAACTACAGCATGAAACTAATTTGGGTACATTCTTTTTAAAATGCTTTCCCACCTTTGAATTTACATGCTTGACTAAGATTAAAATTATACACAATTACACAGTGGAGATTTCCTACTAAATAAATGCACAGCATTCAAAGAGCAAAAAAAAAAAAAAAGACACAATCTGCCATATTTTTTGCAGTTTGTGCCCTGCCCTGTTACGATACAAACAATTTAGATGATGAACATGATGATATGGGTAATTTCTTTACTGAAGTGTTGTGTGCAAATTACCATTTTGGATGTAGATTGCCCTGTTGTTTTAACCAGAATACAGCATTTAACCAATATAGTGTAATGGCAGCAAGCTGCAGTTTGAGATGGTAGATGGTGTCTGGTGCTCTGCATCTAGAAAATGCCTGCACCTAATTCTTTAGGGCTGTTATACATGGCTGTTTTTACCTTTCGCTTTTTTCTGTTCAGCCGCAGGGAAGTGCAGGAGTGAAGGGGGCTGTAATCAGACAGATACATGTAAGCGCCAAATGCAGGTTGGGATGCAGCATGTTGCATTTCACCTGCGTTTGTCGCTTACATGCGTCTGTACAGCCCCCTTCAAAATAATGGACTGCAGCTACTCCTGTGCAGGTAAAATAGCTGTGTGTAAGAGCCCTTAGGGTGCTCACCACAGTGGAAACCATGGAGATACTGTCATCTTAAAGGTGGTAATTATAGATACCTGTAATTATAGATACCGGTTCATCTGAAATCTTGTGTTTGTAGTGAAAAAAAACCATTAGATGAAACTGGATATAACTTAAATATCTGCTTGATTGAATGTAAAAATGCTAATTAATCATTTGTTATATACATTTTGCTCTGTTGTCTTAAGCAAAAGAAAACTCTTCACTTAAATAACCTCTCATCACTCACCATATGCTTGGTTCAAATGAGTAAAGCTGAATACCCCAGTGTTCTCCAGCCTATCCATGAGCCAGTCATGTTCTACACCTCCAAGGAATTTCTCATACTCTGCATCATCTAAGTGGCGAGCTTGTTCTGTAACCTTTGCATGCAGAAATACATAAGAACTTGCACTCGAATTAAGAAAAGACATTGACTCGGACAAACTTCTTGAACCTTGTGATTTTTTCCAAGAGTTGGATCCATGGCTGCTGTTCAGACTGTTATTATCCCCTTCTTCTGTGGACTCACATGCATAGTCAAGGCTTACAGGAGATTCGGTTGACTTTGAACTGCTTTTACTCTTCTGTGGCAGGAGAGATCTATTTAAAGATGAGCTATCTGTAGAAAATTGTTGTTGAAGAACACCTGCTATCCTCCCATCGTTGGTGTCTGTTGCTTGGTCTATATCAAAAGATCTTTCTTCAGAGGATGATCCAGAGTGCTTAGACCTGAAGATATTCCCAAGATTCGATGTACGTGGAGATAAATGAAATGTTGCCTCAGGAATAACAATATCCCCATCCTCTGTGTTATCTTTGGTTTCACCTTCAGGATCTACTGTAGTATCTAACATTTTTCTAGCTACTATATTTTTAAGTATCTGCTCTTCTTTAGCAGCAAGACCTATATTATTGATATCATGAGTTGCAGATTCAGTTTCAGCTAAGTAATCAATCATTTCAAAGGGTTCACTGTCTGGAGACAGATCATCACTATTAGCCCCAGAGAGACTAGAGTTTCCATGTCTGTGAGACGGACATTCTGTTGTGCATTTGCTAATGGAATCTAAACTGGTTTCTGTAGCAGAACATATTTTATCCATTTGATTATTACTAGAGTTGGAAATCTGAATATTCAGAGGTAAGGCCTCATGCTCCTCTTTAACAGACAAATTGTGAAAACTTTTATTCATAAAGTCATCATTTTCTTGGGATTCTCCTGGCATAGGTGGCTCAGCTGCAGCACAACTGTGGTCCATGTTCTCTTTGCTTGGATCACACTCATTAGGCAGCTTGCTTTCATTGTTAAAACTGACGGATTCCCAGCTGCAAGATGCGTTTGACAGGTTGCACCAAGAGTTTGAAGAGCTAGAACTACGGCTCATATGAAATGATTTTTTTGTTCTTCTGTTGCCTTCATCAGAAGAAAAGGTGACTGCATTGGAACGAATAAGGTTCTTCCTCCTTTGTGATGAACTTGGCTGCAACGAGTCATTGCCTCCAGAGATGTTTTCAGCTGTACTTATAGTGTCAAGTGTTTTTAAGGCTGTAATGCAAGCTCCTGATTTTACTTCAGCTTCCAATACCTTGTGGTTTGAGCAGGTACTCGCCAACATCTGACACACAGAATTATGGTGCCGTGAATACATATCCAGAACATTTTTAAAACCTACTTCTCCATTAACTATTGATTTTGTCACACATTCAAAGTATTTCTGGGGCACATAACAGTTTTCATCAAATTTTGGAAATGATTGTACATTTAATAACTCCTTAACAGAAAAAACTAAAGACATTATATCACCAGCAAGATTCTCTTTGTCTTGTTTCTCAGACAATTGACTGTAATTTGCCAGTTTTTCTACTGCCTCTCTACATAGCTGACTTGCATGTTCATGTCTGACATTCTCATTGTGAAGCCATTTGTGCACATTTGCAAGGCAGAACGCTGATTTGACAAAGCAATGCAGCTCCTGTTTGCTTGTAACTGTGTCCCCTTCTTTCTTGGTGAGGAGACCAATCTCAAATGCCTCTTTTGCCTCCATAAGATATTGTGATTTAAGATCCATTGGACATTCCTTTGAAAGACTGTAGGATATCAGACACGTGCCACGAATGTTCTAGAAATTGGATACAATAGCAATACTTAGAATATAAAGCAATCATACATTACCACATGACTTGTTTTGAAACTAGCATGACATTTTTAGTTGCCTTATGTCATAATTGTTATATGACATTAGTATGACATTAATCAACTATTTGATCAACTAGTTGTTTTATTTGTAACCTCACTGATACAGAAAATTAAAAAATCACATAAGGGGTGAAGGCAGGTGCCTTTGATAAGCCTCCATAAAGCAGTTAAAAGTGCGTTGGCACCATTATTTAATGGGGATGGAGGGGAGAAATTGGTTGTTTTTTTCCTTTTTCACTATGAACTACTTATTTTTTACTTTGTGAGTGGGCTGGTGTTACCTTTTATCTAGCCCATTCTATTCATTCAATTTCGCTGGCTATAACAAGGAATCCAGGATAGTAGGAATAATATTTGTTTAGTTTTCCCATACCTTTTTAGTAATTGAACCATTATTAGTTTTTTATTATTAAAGTTTCCATTACTACAAGTGCGTTTTGAGTTATGTGGTATGTGTGTGTGCTTGGTTATATATCTCATTTTGGGCAATTCTGGCTTTTTTCCCATGATTTTGCTAGTTTCTTCATCCAGGTAGGAATCTGATTGACATGAATCACAATTATGTGCAATTCCATACTAAGCCAAACAGATGACACTAAAACCCCAATCAATAGTTTTATGACACAAAGCAGTCCACCAGTTGGACTTCTTGACTCACACTAACTATACAATCATACAAGGAGGGACAGCTTCCACTTTAGAAACAGTTATTTCAATAGAACAAATATATTTACCAGATTGATGAGCACAAAGAGAGGTGTGTACGGGCTAAAGACAGCAGCTAGTTTGCATGATTCTGCAGCCGACAGTAATTGGTGATCAAACTCTTCTAGCAAAATCTGCAAAACAAAAACACAATAAGCAGTCAGGTAGATGACCCAAATAGTGATAATTTACTTACTTTAGATGTTACCCCACTTTCTGCTCAGTATATTAGGCTGCTCACTTAAATAAGATGATTTACAGCAGCAGAGAAAATCGTAGGCATGAAAAATAACAACAAGACTACAGAGGAGACATTTGGAGCACTGGTAGAACAGGCACTTGGAGGAACCTTATCGTCGCACACTATATGAAATGACCAATAATGCCTAAAGGTTTGTGTGTGTATTTAGGTTATTTAAAGAGTAACATCTGATGATATAAATACAGGGTACCAAAAATAACAGCTATCACCAGTAATGTACAGAAAGAAAAAGAAAGGACAATGGGTATAATGACAAATAAACAACAGTACCTACCAAGCAGACATGACTATTCGTTTTGAACTTCTGGTAATCCTCCTTATTCATTGAGATAAAGATGTCTGCTAAAATCCCCAAAGATGTGGAAATTCCCTGAATTAAAAAGAAATAAAAAAACGGTCATTTGTATATTGAGAAACATAAATACAAGTGCAGCAGGAATACGGAGTCTGTGGGCTCTGGCAGGTGCTAGAGCTGCCGATGGGCGAGACACAGAGCAACACAGAGAGCAGAATAGAGCAGACATAGGCCAAAGGTAAGTCCTTGTGTTCCTAGCAGAGTTTCCCATATGAGCAGAGGTAAATAGTTAGGACCATATGGGGTTTACCTGATTTCTTGTTACTAAAAACCTGTTTGTGATAGTGTATGCACATGTACACAATTACTAAACCATGGAATGTGCACTGATCAAGCCCCTCTTTTTCATATATTTATAGCAAATGTAGCTAAATCAGTGCATTTCCATCATCTCTTACATTTACTTTAGTTACCCTTAAAGTTCTCAATTATTTTCAATGGGGCTGTACTCACGCAAACGCATGTATGCGCCGAACGCAGGAAAAATGCAGTATGTTGCGTCTGAACCTGCGTTTGGCGCCTACATGCGTTCGTGTGAGTACAGCCCCATTGAAAATAATTGAGTGCGTCTATACCTGCGCTCCCCTGCGGCTGAACGCAGCAAAACGGAACGCAGGGGAGCACAGGTAAAAACGTCCGTGTGTAAGGGCCCTAAGGCTAACAGGCATTAAAGGGGTTGTTCGCCTTTAAATGAACTTTAGGTATGATGTAGAGAGCGATATTCTGAGACAATTTGCAATTGGGTTTCATTTTTATTTGTGGTTTTTTTGTTATTTGTGGTTTCTGAGTTATTAAGCTTTTTATCTAGTATAAGTAATTATGAAACAACTGGACATGTTGAGTTTGCAATTTCAACAATCTGGTTGCTACAGTCCAAATTACCCTAGCAACCATGCACTGATTTGAATAAGAGACTGGAATATGAATAGGAGAGGGCCTAATTAGAAAGAGGAGTAATTAGCAATAACAATACATAGCCTTAAGACTGAGACACGCAAGCAGATTCGGGGAGATTAGTTGCCCGGTGACAAATCTCCTCTTCTTTGGGGAGGCTAATCTCTGCCTTCCCGCTGGCAATGATGTAAATCACACAGCAGTTTTTACCTGCGATCCCCTGGGTTTTGCTTTCTTCCGAGTTAAGACGCAGCGGATCTCAGTGGTAGACGCAGTCAATTATTTTGAAGGGAACTGTAATCGCATAGACACATGTAAGCGCCGAATGCAGGTGAAATGCAACATGCTGCATCCCAACCTGTGTTTGGCACTTATATGTATCTGTGTTCATGTGAGATGTGAGTACATCTCCCTTCAAAACAATCGACTGCGTCTACTCCTGCAATCCCCTGCGGCTGAATGAAAGAAAGCGAAATACTGGGGAGTGCAGGTAAAAATAGCCGTGTGTTAAGAGTCCTTAAGGGAAGGATGTTTAGTCCCTAATGCAAAGGAAAGGTTTAAAATAAAGACTTCCCTTATGCATCCAAAGCATCCCTTCCAGACTATAATAATTGATCAATTACTTAAAACAGTAATCAGCGCACCTCGTTAAACCTCAAGCTGAAACTTCCTCTTAAGGCTCACTGCATCTCATTATGAGCGGGGTGTAAAGATCCATATGATTGCTCCCAGTGACTGCTCTGTCATTAAATCATTTGCTTTTGTGCCCTACTGTAAAACTAACACAGATTATAGAGGTGGAGAAAACACCGCAAACTTCTCCCACCTTCTGATGTTTATCTCAAGAGCAAGTCTAAACACACTACTTCTCCATTCATCAACATCAATCACAGCAAATCTCTTTTCAGGGAAAATTAAGAGGGGAAAAAAAAAGAAAATTAAATTATACCTTTTTGTCTGGGATAGGCAGCTCAGAGAAGCCAACAATGGAAGCCCAGATCAACTCAGCTGCTTCATACCACATGCCTGAAAATGCAGCAAGTACAAAGGTTTTGTTGAAATCACAATGAGGCTGCAGCTTTGCACAAGTGTAAGTTTTAGCTTTTGGGGGATTTGGTTAAAGGGATTTCTCCTGGGTTAAAACAGGGCAAATATTGCTTTATTCAGAGTTGTTTAAAATCAAATTACCCATGGCAAAGCCCAGACAGAAAAATTGGTGGAATCATAAAAAACCCATTAGAATTAAAAGATGCAAAGTAAAGTAAGGTAAAATCAAAAGCACAAACCACCCTTTTTATTCATTTCTTTCTTTTCTGTTTCTGAGCTTACATACTTAATAATATCACAAAATTTCACCAATATCAGCCAAATTACAGGAATAATGCCAAATAGATTCTTAGTAATATTACTGAGCTCACCCTGGTCCTCATAGCCCCCATCTATTGTGCTGTGGCCTGACTTGTAACTTGCACTTCCTAACTTACACAACTGAAGCTACTTATTCAAGGTGCTAGCCTTAAGGTAGCCATACACAAAGAGATGCTTTAGTCTGGCAATATTGGGCCGATCAGATTGTGGCCCTAGGGCCCAGGGCCGCCATTAGAAATCACGGGGCCCCCCACAACAAAACTTTTGGGGCCCCGTGGGCACCGCCCACCCTGGCACCCAAGTCCCACCCCTGATCCCGCCCACCCCACATCTAAGTTAAACGACCACACAAACATCAGCGCAAAAAAAAAAAAAAACCCCACACACATTGATGGTCATGGCTCCCTTATAAGTTAAAAAAAAAAACATAGGCACCAGGTCCACCCATAAAAGTTTTTTTTTTAAAAAAGCATTAGTGCCAGTGCCCCTCTTACAAGTTGAAAAAAATTGGGGCCCTAGAAAATATTTTTTTCTTAAAAATTTGGCGCTAGGGCCCCCTTACAAGTTAAAAAAAAAAAATTTTTGGGCCCCAGAAAATTTTAAAAAAAAAAAAATAATTGGTGGCAGGGGGCAATGAAGTATTAAAATTAAACATTGGTGGCCAGGGGATTTAAAAAAAAAAAAACAAAAAACCCACATTGGTGTCAGTAGAATTGAACTCATGGCTTCAGGACCTCCATTATAGCTGTTTTCGTGACATTGGGTATTTTCGCCACTTTAGGACTTCAGTGTCAGCTCCTTCGTGACTTCGGGTCTTTCCGCCGCTTCAGGACTTGACTATCTTCGGCACTTCCGCATCAGCACAGTAAGAAGAAGGACGGCTTCGGTGACGCTCGTAAGCGGGGCCCGGCTCTTGAAGAAGTGCAGTACTGCCGGGCCCCCCTTCAGCCCCGGGCCACCTGTCCCCCCTGATGGCGGCCTTGCTAGGGCCCAATGACTGGTTCAGAATGTAAGCAATACAGGCAGTTGGATCGTGGGACTGCATCAACGAACAGATGCAGCCTGCAATCCATCAGGATTTTCACCCCTGCTCAATCTACATCTGGCTGACTCTTGGCTAGATATCGATCGGGGAAGGCCGTCGGAGGGCCCCACACACAAACTAATAAGACTGCAGGCTGGTTTTTGCACGTTGCACAGACTTCTGTGTAAATGACTCCCAACAGTTTGCAGCAGAACGGCGGTCCACAAGGGGCTAACTAAGAGTGAGACATCCATAGTAATTTTTTCAAGCTTAGACCATTAAACAACTGTTTTGAAGTCAGATTATAAAGGTGATGGATTTAGAATAAGGCCAAACTCAGATATATGGTCTGCTTCTCTTCAGTTTTGTGGCCTAGATGCAGCTACATAGATCAGTGCACAGTTAGATCTAAAAATTCCTGTTTTCACATTTTTCGGGCCAATCTCCCCTCTGTGTAGCTGCATCCAGCCTGTGCCTGTCTACATAGAACTACAGATGACAGCAGATAACCTTCTCTCTGCCCGCCTACAAAACGTGAAAAAAGCAGACAATATGCCAGGTCTGAGTTTGGCCTAAAAGCAAGAGACTAAGGGGGCTATTTACTAAACTCTGAATGCCAAAAACATAAAAAAAAAATCATGTTTTTTTTTTTATAATAAAATCAGAATTTTTAGTAGAAAAAAACCCACGGGATTTATTATACCCCGAAGATGGATAACGTTGGAATCTGAAAATTTGGCATGTCAGACCAGCCAAGGTTGCATATAAGTCAATGGGAGAAGTCCAAAAGATATTTTGATCTGTACTGGGTTTTATGCAATAATCCGAAGATTTCATAGTTTTCGGGCAAAAATGTGAAAAAATAGTTTTCAAGTAGAAAATGCGAAATATTTGTACTATTAGTTTTATTCAGGTTTAAAAAAAATTTTTCTCCATATTGGTCAAACCTGACTGCTCTGTGGCAGCACGGTGCACAAAAACATTGCATGTTGCCCATTAATGAAACACCGCTAAGTAAGAATTGTTTTTTAAGGAATGCCATGCTTACTATGCTCAGTAAATATAAAGCTGCCTATTTGTAAAGATTACAATTATATTGTAACGGTGTACAAAGATGATTTACCTAATTTCTGCAAGATTTGCCCTCGGATCTGAATGCACACAGACTGAACAAGAACTTTATCACTTTCTTTTGTGTATTGCCAAGAACCTATAGATAGATAGAAATAAAAAAAAAAACAAGTGTTCAATGTTCAAGTTGAACTGTATCACTGTTGTTAAAACTTGTAAAGAAGAAAATGATTGCACTATATTTACACTCCATTTAAGTTTTTGCTTATAGATGTTAAAATGTGAGCATAAAGTAGTTTACTAACACTGGTGGTATATATCAACACAGCAATTTGAACAATTGCCTAAAAGTTAGGAAATGAAATAAAAAATCTGATTGCTTGCTATAGGCAAAAGCACCAGTAATATTTATACCAACCTGTTAAATAAGTTGAGGCTTTACCCTGCAAAATAAAGCAATGGAACCTGCTATCCAAAATACTGGATAACGGATCCTTCCATAATTTGGATTTTAATACTTTAGGTCTACTAGAAAATCATGTAAACATTAAATAAACCTAGTTTTGCCTCCAATAAGGATTAATTATATCTTAGTTTGGATCAAGTACAAGGTGCTGTTTTATTTTTACAAAGAAAAGGGGAATCATTTTTTTTTTTAAATTGGATTACTTGGATAAAATTGAGTCTTTTGGATACTGTCTGTAATTCGGAACTTTCTGGATAATGGATCCCATACCTGTAATAATTTAACCATAAAAGATAAGGCCTCATTCTAAAGCTGGCCATAGACGCAACGATCCGATCGTACGAATCCTCGATTTTCGGATCGTGTGTGGAGTGTTCCGACATTTGTCGTGCCATGCCGATCAGTCGTTTGTTCAATCGGCCAGGTTAGAAAATTTTTGTCGGCTGGCGATAATATCTTTGCGTCTATTGCAGATCGTACGATTTTCAGTGGGAGACCGTCACTAGGTTTTTAATCGTACAACTTTCGTACGATCCTTGTCAGGGGCAGAACGTCAGCTATCTGTGCTTTTTACTACTTTAGTTGATCTGAAGGTAAGTGACAGGTCGGGAGATGCAAAGATCCGATCGTTGGAATCATCTTACGATCGGATCTTTGCGTCTATGGCCAGCTTAAGATCTACAAACAGAAGGGATCATTTATCACTGTCACAGGTAAGAGCTAGAGCCCATGCACACAATACTTGCAAGCATGGCCTCTGCAAGAAAAAATTTTTAGGATCCTTTTACACTGAAAAAAAAAGATTTAAAAAAATTAAAAGACAATTACCTGTAGCTCCATCACTGTTTATGAGACTGCTTAATATGTATTCTGCTTTAAGCAATTTTCCTGTTTGAACAATTGAATTCTTGTTATATGAAACACAAGATAAAGAAATAAAACATAGAAATACATTTTTTCTCAGACTTAGCAGGTATGCATCTGTTATTTTTAAACTAGTATTAGCATAAGCAGCCTTTCTAGGTAAGGCTTCTCAAAGCAGATGCCATGATCCTGTAAAATTAGAAATATTAAGTTCTGTATGCAAGGGAGATTGTTTTTAGGAGCTGTACATGGAGGTATAGCAAGATTATTCTCTTGGTAACCCCTAAGATTTCTGAAGAACATAGTTCTGTTAGTTGATAATTATACACATACATAATACAATGCTGATATCTGTGCCCCTGAGCGATACCTTCTTAATGCCAATGTTTCACATAAGGAAACTGTTTCTTATGTACTAGAATAGGAAGTGGTAACTGGTGGAGATGGGAGTTTTGCTGCCTCAGGTCTCCTGGAGAACCACAAAGGTAATGGCAGATAGTGTATAAAATATACATATAGCAGCAAAGTCTGAGCTTTTTATAGTTTGCATTTTAGTAGAAAGGTCTTGTGCACATGTTCAGTACAATGAAAATTCTGAATTATTTTTATTACAATCTAAGCAAATAAAATAAATCAATATAATATATGCATAATAAAGTATTCACCACTACTGTATATCTTTAAAACATTTATTTTTTAATGATGGGTAAAATGTAGAAATACCACTGGATACTGTCAAGCTTAGGAATTATGATTGTGCATGTATTTACCAATACATAATATGCCCTGGCGCAAAACATTATTTATTGTAGCCAAAGAAAATTCCGTTACATTTTGGGGACTTTCTTCAGTATATTGACAAAGGCCACAGTGAGAGCAGACACTTCGGTAGCAAACAAAAGACACCTGTTTGAAGCAAGTGCAGAAGTAACTATTCAGATTGTGTGTGTGTGTATATATATATATATATATATTTTTATATATATATATATATATATATATACACACACACACACAATATAAAATATATATACATCCCCCTCTCTCTCTATATATATATATATCTTTATATCTTGAAATCTATACACAAATATATCAAGTGTCACTACTACTTGGTTAATGTCATTGTTTGCTTAGTCAAGTGGGCCTACTGAAAACAGAAGACAGGGATGGCTCTGAGAAAATGCCTGCATTGTGTGCTGTATTTCAGAGGCTCTTGATCAGAAGCAAAGCAATTCAGATACCCCAGTCTGAGACCAGCAGGGAATATTTGTTAGGGAACAAAAGCTCCAATTAGTATTTTCCACGCCCTTTCACAAATCTTTCTACCTCTTTTGGCTCAGAAACCCTTTATCCTAGCTCCTTTGTGAGAGGGAAGTGAGGTTGGGTCTTGCTTTAAAAAGATGCCACTAGGTTCAGAGGAATGTCATGCATATAATAGCAGAAAGTGTTCTCTCTAGAGTCAAGTAGTTTCTAATTGGGACTAAGCCATTAAAACACAGAAAGATCGTCTAAAAATGTTGCGTCACCTGAATTTGCAGAGATGCGAGCTTGACGTATTACAACCTGCGGCGCTATTGGTGTGATGGGCCAGACCTTGTGCAAAGCCTTGGCAACCTGCAGAAGTCTGATGGAAGCATCTGCCCAATACAGGAATCGGTCGATCAGGAACACAATGGCCGCAGCTGTAGTGCTGTCAGCTACTGCAATGGAAGCCTTCAAAAAAATCTAGTACAACAAACCAATGAAAAGTTTAGACGGAAAAAAAAACTGTTTACAGATTTGAATAGTGTTAATTTAAGAGGTATGTTTCCAAATGAGTTGACATGCATTGATTCAGACACATACAAACACAACTGTGATATTTCATTGGGCTTTATTGTTCCATAATTATTCAGTGGTTTGTTACAATAAAAATGTTATGGCAACGGCTCTGAAATACTTACTATATGTCTTTTATGCTTTTACTATATGTCTTTTATGCTTCTTGCTATCCCACATCTTTAATCTCCAAGGGTGCCATAAAGAACAATTTGGATAATATCACTAAAAAAATTCTGTTACATTTTGGGGACTTTCTTCAATATATTGACAAAGGCCCCAGTGAGAGCAGACACTTTGGTAGCAAATAAAAAACACCAGTTTGAAGCAAGTGCAGCAGTATCTTTTCAGATATATATATGTGTGTGTGTGTGTGTGTGTGTGTGTGTGTGTGTGTGTGTGTGTGTGTGTGTGTGTGTGTGTGTGTGTGTTTTCTCAAGGATACACAGGTCTTCGAGAAAGGTCACATATATCCAATATATAATATATATATTGTATATTACTGTAACTTCCTCAGGGAAAACAGTAGCAATAGGTAGCCACCCATTACTAGGAAACTGCAATGCTTAGAGAAAAAGGGGTGCATATAGTAAAAAGCAATAATATTTGTGGGTTTGTAAGTTGAACATACAGAATCACATACAAAGGAACTGATAACTGATAAAAAGCCTGCCCAAAAGATGTTATAATCTAAGAATCAGCAGACTGCTAATCTGGGTCTGTATAATTCAAATCAGTGTCCACCAGATCTGAATTAACAATCTAAAGTCCCTATCCTATCACAGGCAAACTTTAGAATTGTTTTACAGGGGCCAACATGGGTGAAGCCTCCCCAAATCTTTTTTGTTTGCATTAAAAATGTGGGCTCTCAGACATTCCTAAGCATGTTGAGGTCTCTTTTGAGTTTGCATGAAGGAGTGACTGTGGCCTGCTGAGCTGATCCGTGCCTTTCTGTTTCTTGTCTGGTATGTTTCATCATTTCCAAGTATTGCATTCTATGGTCTCTAGGTTCTGGGGCAGGATGGGGTGCAAGAAAGGTAGAAGTAAGAGAGTAGGGCTGCAGGTGTCAAACTATTCTCCAGGAAGGGTCAGGTGTCAGGTTATTTCCTACTTAATGAGCGTATATACAAAGTACAACAAATTGCATTAAATGGAACAAGTACAGGTATGGGATCCATTATCTGGAAACCCGTTATTCAGAAAGTTCTAAATTACAGAAAAGTATTCTGCATAATAGGTATCCTACCTGTACTATATTTATTTAGCAGCCACAATTTGGTTGGGCTTTTATTTTTTTCTTATTCCTTACACTTACCCATTGTTTATCATAGTTTAGGAGAAAGTAAAAGCTTAAAAAGAAAGAGAAGCAATAAAAACATTAAAATTGTACATGCAAGTAATCTGCTTGTTGGTTGCCAGGGCAGTGGCCTATGGTGACCAGAGTGCAGGCTAGGGAGGAAAAGAATTAAAAAAATAAAGATAAAATGAAAAATGCTTAAAGGAACAGTTCAGTGTAAAAATAAAAACTGGATAAAGAGAAAGGCTGTGCAAAATAAAAAATGTTTCTAATTTAGTTAGTTAGCCAAAAATGTGATGTATAAAGTCTGGAGTGACTGGATGTCTAATATAATGGCCAGAATCCAACTTCCTGCTTTTCAGCTCTTTAACTTTGAGTAAGTCAGCGACTTGAAGGGGGGCCACATGGGACATAACTGTTCAGTGAGTTTGCAATTGATCCTCAGCATTCAGCTCAGATTCAAAAGCAACAGTTATGTCCCATGTGGCCCTCCCTCAAGTCACTGATTGGTTACTGCTTGGTCACCAGTCAGTGTAAAACAAGAGAGCTGAAAAGCAGGAAGTTGGATTCTGGCTATATGGTTACATATCCAGTCACTCCAGACTTTATACATTACATTTTTGGCTATATTAGAAACATTTTGTATTTTGCACAGCCTATCTATTTATCCAGTTTTTATTTTTATACTGAACAATTCCTTTAAAATAATCTTTTTTAGAACTTACATTATAAAATAAACATCCCCTATAAATCATCCATGTGATTTAAATGGGCAAAGTAGACAACCATTCAATTGGTAGTTATTAAAGGGGATCTAAACCCACAAATAAATGTAGCCATGGTGCTCTTCTGGGTATTTTTGCATTTTACAATCTTTTTATATTTTTAGTCAGTTGTCTCAACATAGTCAGCAACCACAGGGTTAACTGAATATAGGAAGTACATAAGAAACTGCATAGGCAGTTGTAGTCCCTGTAAGTAAAAAGAGCTTCATAGAGAGCAGCTGAGCTGAGGCCAGTTGTTATCAGTTCAACTATATAGAACTTCTTAAATCTCAGAAAAAATTAAAATACAAAATGTAAGTAAACTGCGAAAGCCAGAGGACCACTCACGGCTTTTTACAGTTTATTTTTCCCATGAATGGCCATCTTTGGCCTCCCCAAATTAAAAAACACCCTTTGCATATGGGAGCCAATGTGGGAAGAGACCAGAGCAGCCAATGCCTAATTTAAATATAGGCAGTGGGAACACTTGCAGCTAAATCTGGCAGGAGGGGCGATCCCATTTCTTTTGCAACTGGCCCATGCTTCCTATGAAAACTGCAATGTGCATTCATCAATCATCAGATGGGTTATCGGCAGTAGGATGTCCGTTGTTTAAGACAACACTAGACACAAATTCAGCCATGGGAGTACCCAAAACAAGACTCATGTATCTCCCTCTTTGTTTCCCCAGAATTCATTCAGCTGGGCCATTGGCTGGATGATATTTGAACAATCCATGATAATGACAAAATTGGACAATAATCAGTTGTCCCCTTGTGTAATCCCCTTAAGTAATAAAATTTGTCCATCCAAAATCTTTCACTTCATAATTACTTTGGAATCATAAAATCTTTATTCACTAAAACAAGACTTTTTCTAATTTTTTTTTACTGAATCAAAGTCGGCTTAACTCCCATTCCACTAATTTAACTCAATTATCAAAAAATCAGGTCGAACATGTTGGTGCAATAAAATTGTGCATCAATTCAAATCGTGCAACTTTTTCAAATTAACACTCTGAAAACTCAACTTTATTGAATTGTCGCCACAAAAACTCGAATTTATTGAATTATCGGACAAAAACCAGTGTGGATCACAATGTCAAAAAACAACTTCAGGGACACCTGCCATTGACTTCTACATGACCTCGACAGGTTTTGGCTGAAGTATTTTTTTGGGGGGATTTTTAGCAGCTATGGGGTATAATACATCTCTAAAAATTTGAGTTTTCCAAATAGTTGACCATAAAAATAGATAGGTCCCACATCTTGAAAAATTCCGTTTTTTCCCACTAAAAAGTAGTTTTCCCCCCAAAAGTCTGTACTGAAAAGTTTTAGTAAATAACCTGCTAAATGTCTAGCCTTTCAAACCATTGTTTTTAGATGAAGTCAGTGACCCCTATTTAAAAGCTGGAAAGAAAGCAAATAATAAAAAGAACTATAAAAAGAAATAATGAAAGCCAATTGCCAAGTTTCTTAGAATTGGTCATACTAAAAGCAAACTTGAAGGTGAACTACCACTTTAAAACTATTAAAAGCATTTAAATATAAAAACCCGATAGGATTGTTTTACCAGTAATACAGTTTTATGCAGCTTATATGACATCAAGTATAGCATACTGCCTTATAATTACTGATCAAATGCAAATGCATCAGTCAAAAAAATTAGAATGGCTTAAACAGGACTCTACATGATATGGCATTTCTGTAATTCAGTGTTTTTCAGATAATTGGTTTCTGGCATAACATATCCCATAACTGTACATTCTTTTGCTATCTGCATATAAAATTTATAAAAACAATGGAATCCTAGAGTTGAAAAAAAAATGCAACCAATAAGCAAAAGTACAAATGACATGCTGTTGCTGTTTTGTAGACAACTGCCAGACAGTCCCAATGCAGAAAGGGATTCTTTAACTGAATGGAATATGCATTTTGCAAATGAGCTGGGTTCAACTTGTGATTCAAAACTTCAATGTCAAAGCAAATGAATTCTTTAGGGCAGCAGGCATTTAAAATACTTCATGCTGGCTGAAGAACAATGTGCATCTGCAGGCTATATTTTTATTCTCATTGCACATACTCTGACAAAAGGGCTTGCACCACTTTGTTCTATTTTGTCTTCTAAGGAAAAAACACCACTTGGTTCTGTTTACAAAATAAACTTTAAACCTGGGAACATTTAGTGAGTTAGATTTCAGAAGATACCTTGGGAAAAAAATACCAATGTAAATAGCAGTTGAATTAGAACTAAAACATATGAAAGAAACAATCAGTTTAACAGGTAACATATTTTTTCCATAAATGCGACATTTGAACAAAAAAGGAAACGGGAGTGACGTTTATTCATTGGGGCACACTCAAGAATCTATTTATGGTTGTTAAGTGCAGTGTGGAAAGTGCAAATTCAGAGGCAAACTACTATAATTTTTATCCGTAATGCAGAGACTTTTATGATTATTCCACGGTAATTATGGCCAAACAGGGAGTTACACCTGCTAATATTTATCTAATGGGTCAAAAATAAACTAAAAGTTGGGTGTGCCAATGGTAGAAAGTAAGATGCAAGTAGAAGTCAATATTTGCAGACTCTGCATCACTTCTGGCATTAAAGTGAGGTTTATGCGTGAAATTTTGGCACAAGTCTGATGCGCCTATTCATACAACTGCTGTGGAAAGCTTGGAAATAATATCACATCAGGCTGGTTGTCACTTTAGAATTCTACAGCATCATTAGTGTAGTGGCGCTCAATTTTTATACACAACTGCAGGCGACAAATCTCCCAAAAGAGCCTCTCAGTTGCCAATAACTGAAATCATTGGCCACAAATCTTCCCATGTGCCACTGCTCTTATAGGGAACTGTGTATCAGCAAAAGCAGGATGGACACAATGGTGCATTGCAAAACTATATGGGAATGCAAGGAATATTAACATTTTTGTGCACTGCATTTGTAAAATGACCCCTCTAGTATTTTAGGCTTCCGTTCTCCTTTAATAAGGTGTGTACAGGCCTACTTTTGTCCAAGGTTTTGAGTCACAATTACACATTACTTAAAAGCCTAATATTTCTGACATATTTATAAGGGACAGTTGAGAACCATACATTTTGATTCTTCCATCAAAAAGGATGTGTATTAAGTAAAAGAAAGACTTGAGCGCTGATAGCCTGTTATTAGATCTAACCTATTAGGTCTACATTTAAATACAGGCCATTGCCTGATCTATTTTTACTCCTACTACTCTTCCTAGATTAGAATACAAAGCCTGAAAGAGAGTGACCCGCTGAACAAAAAGGTTTTGAGTTGCTTGGAAAAGCAAACCTACTGGAGGATGGATGGAATCCAAGTGGCCCTATTATTTCCACTTCCACTAATTAGACATTTTTCTGTCACCTATTGAATGCTGCTGAGAGGCCAAACTCACTGAATTCATTCCTAAAGTGTTTACAGAAGTTTGCATCTGTTTGTGTCTCTTCAGGAGGAAAATAAGCACTTCAATGGCATTGTGAAAAATCTAAATAAAGCATCCTATTCTGTGGGCTGCAGCTGCATCATTCCCAAGAGCCCATAGTGTCATCTCCAAAAGCAAAAGGAATGGCTTAAGTGACAAGCAGCCTACACTCATGTCAAGAAAAAAACTACACAGTGTCACTTAGGTGGCATGCAATTGTATATATCTAATAATTGCTCTTATATAAATATAGTAAAATAGTGTATTCAATGCTAAAATGGCAACTAAGGTTAATATAAATTGCTCTTTACAAAAGGGGTTCCCCTCTGTTTTTACGTAACAGAACTTTTTTTTATGGTTTCAGCAAGGGTGGTGCTAAAAGCAGTACATTGATTTTTAAAAGGAAGATTATGTTTTGACATGCTGATCTTTAGCCTGCTGTATTGTGGGGGGGTTGCTTCTTTTTCTTGAATGCAAGCGAGTGTGATATACATTAATATGAATGGATCCATGGAAAACTTGCTACACTACATTACACTACATTGTTTTATAAAGGATTGGTGTTACTTTTAAACAGCTCCATTGCCATAGACACGTCGATAAAAGCCGCCAACCCGGTTCCTCCAGGAGAGTCGGAAGCTTATTGGCCAGTGTGTGGACTAGGGTTGCCACCTGTCTGGTTTTGACCCGGACAGCCCGGTTTTTTAAAGGGCTTTCAAGATTAGAAAAACCAGGCAAGATTCCATGAGATTGATTGCCACGTCATAGCCCCGCCAACGGCACAGTCCTGCCACAACCCTGTCATGGCCTCGTTATGTCACTGTCCTGCCCCAGCTGCATTGCAGCCCCACAACCCTAATATGGGCCAATATGCCATAGATACGGCACTTGTTCAACAGGTATCCATAGGTCCCACTGAATGGTCTGTTCTTTGGCCCAGCACATTGGAGGCAAATTTCCTCAAATTCTACTACTATCACCTTCCTATTTCCTTTTGGATTTCAAAGGCTGCGCATGAGAGCCTGCAGTTCTCAGCACTTTGGGGAAGATTAACTAAAGGGCAAAGTTGGCTTTTCTAGTGAAATTTTTGCCAAAAAGACAATCACCAATTTATTAAAAGGCAAAGCAGACAATTCTCTAGGAAAAAAAGCTCAGCGCTAGTGTTTCGCACCATTTCGCCAGGTGAATTTTCAATTAGACGAACGATCATTACAAATTTATCAAAGTGGGAACTTTCCAATCTGTTACCCTTTTCGCTAGAGTCTGGGGAATTGATAAGGTGAAGCTACATCCTCAACATTACGTCAGTGACATCACATACTGTACGCTTAAAATGTCATAAGATAAAACAAAATGCTTGTGCTTTTTCATATTATAATGTGGGATTATATTTAAAAGTTGTAACGGTTAAATATATGTTTTTGAACTTTTTTAACCATTTGAAGCTCATGCCACATTTATTAGGGTGGCTCATGTCTAGGACAATTTCTCTTTTGTATTTATTTTGCTTCCTTGACATTTTTAATAATTAGGGGCAGATTTATCATTGGTCAAATTTCAAATTAAAAAAATTTGAAATTTGACCATGGGAATAGTAGGGAAGTAAAATCCTTCTAATTCTACTATCCAATCGATTTGAAAGATTTTATTGATCTAATTTTTTTATTCAATCAAAAATAATGATTCCCAATTCGGTAGCTTGGATCTGGCGAACTAGGTGGTCGAATAAAAATTTAAAGGCAAAGTACTTCGACCATCGAATAGTGGAATATTCTAATAAAATTTTCTTTGAATATTCAAATTTTCGATGGTCAAATTTGCCTAATTTGCATATTCAAAGATTCAAATTTATTTGAAATTCGATCGAACTTCGAATTATTCATGTGAATTTAGTAAATCTAGCCCTTAGTGTTCACTTCCAGCAATTTCACCAACATCAACAAGAAAGACCTATATATTTGACCTTCATGTACCCACTAAATATGTTAAAGTTTTGCTAGGAAGAAAGGAACGCTAGAGAAAATTTGCTTAGAAATGTTTGCACTGATGAAGTTTCACTGGCTAGCCTTTGCCAGCGTTCATCTGCAAAGGCAAAACTTCACACAAAGTTGCGTGAATTTAAAATTTACAAACATTTTTCCCATGCCCATTGTATGCTTTACACACAAGATCAACTAACATTTCAGTAGGTTTTGCTAGGACAAAACTCAAATCATTTTACTGAAAAGTAGGGGTGTAACTGTGATGGAAATAGACCAACTTCTAAGGGGCCCAAAATCTATAGGGAGCCATGTGGAATGTGACTGATAAGCAGCTGTAATATTTGTTTATGGAAAATGTTTTGTTTGAAGAGTGTAAGGGGCATACTAACTATCTTTTTTTGGGACCCAATAATAACTAGGCATTGAGAAATGAATGTAAGCAATAGTACATATAATCATAGATCACACTATAAACAGCTGATGTTACTCCATACTTTGTAGTTCATCTAAATAGTTAAAATTCATGTGCTAAGTCAGTCAGTTCATTGGGGCAGCAGTCCCCAACCTTTTTTCCCACAGGGACCGGTGCACAGGCAGAATTTTTCCAAGGTCCAGGAGGGGTGCAACTGCACAGTCACCATCAGTAATCAAGTTCCCCTGTAATACTAACTAAAAAGAATTCTACTCAAGGGATGTGGCCCTGACAAGTAAAATGGGGCCACAATGGGAAAAAATAAAAAAAATGCCTCTTGCATGCATAGCTGTACCCTGATCCACCCTGGCCAGGTCCCAGTTATGATGGGGGGGGGGGGG
>CM044431.1:70940360-71000190 GCA_024363595.1 Xenopus borealis | reverse complement strand
GGTGAAATACATGTGAGGTACACGAGTTGTCAATTTTTAGTTTAATTAACCTATGGTCATAAAAATTAGTGTATGCTTTAGTTATACAAGGTTTTCTCCACAAAATACACCTATATATATATCCTGCAGGACTGCCCAGGAATCATAAAATCAGGTCCCAGCCCTGTTACAGTTATATGGATTGAAAGTGAATACCTGGTAGCCAGCCAGTGAGTGCCATCTAGAGTTGAAGGTGGCACTAGCTGAAAACAGTGTATCAATTGTACTACATAGTGTACTGGCAAACCAGCATGATGGAAGCATTGTTCCCTCAAACACATTCTGTTCTGTGAATAAGCTTTAAAAATGGCAAGGTCCAAAAATCCTTATCTTTTTCCCACAATCATATTTCATTTAAATTAAATGGATCTCTGCCTTCTGTGTCAAAAGTACATTTACCATTAAAGGAAAAGTAACACCAAAAAAGGAATTACAAAATAATATATTGTTGCTCTGTACTGGTAAATCTGTTGTGTTTACTGCAGAAACACAACTATAGTTTATATAAACAAGCTGCTGTGTAGCCATTCAAGCACAGGAGTCACAGTTGATAACAGATATGTTATGAAGAATCCCATTGTATACTACAGAGCTTTTCTGTTATTTGCTGTGTATCCTGTGCCTTTTCTTTTTTTTCCAGCTTTGAATGGCTGCCCCCGTAGCTACACAGCAGCTTGTTTATATAAACTATAGTACAGTTTTTAAGCAAACAACCCAGTTTTAACAGTGCAGCATAAGACTGCATAATATTCCCATTACTTTAAAACAGTTTTAATTGTTACTGTTCCTTCAAGCCATAGAAGGGTATGCTTGGTCACTCATTTATATAATCCCCCCCCCCAGAATGGCGTCCCTTCAGTTGTGCTAAAATGATAAGATAGGAAAGGTAGTTTTTTTTTGGAATGTAGGGTATTTGCCAATTCCCGTAATTCAGGGACATAAATAGTTGGGAATTATATGTTATATATGTTAACTGCATTACATATGTTTTATGCTAACATTTTATGGTGACATTGGCAATTCCCTAATGCACAAAGGCCAAATTATGCATATTATGAGAGCTTTAGCTCAGTGTTTAACTAAATTTAATTGTGACCTTGGTACAATCTGCAAGGAGGTGGGTTTCCTCTGGGTACTTCAATTTCCTCCCAGACTCCAAATACATACAGGCAGTATATTTGGTTACTGACTAAAATGGAATCTAGTTAATGCAATAGAGACCTTAGACTGTAAGCTCCACTGGGGCAGAGACTGATGTGAATCATGAACAATCTCTTTAAAGGGATTCTGTCCCTCTTTTTTTCAAAATAAATCAGTTAACAATGCCGCTCCAGTATAATTCTGCATTAAAACCCATTTTTCAAAAGAGCAAAAATATATGTTTTATTTAATTCTGAAATATGACATGGGGCTATACATTGTTTCTTGGGTGCTCTGAGTCATGTGAATTGTGCTTTGATAAACTTCTTTTGATAAACTCTTTATTGCTGCACTGAAAGCTATAATTATATCACCCCTCCCTTTCTACCCAGCAGCTAATCAAAATAACAATGGGAATGTAACAAGATAAAAGCTTACTGACACCTCCATTTCTAAAAACGCTCCCGTGCCACACCTAATGGTGAGAATAGCACTCAAATTGCAAATTGAAGAGCTGCTGAATAAAAAGCTAAATAACTCTATGACCTTCAATAATAAAAATGAAATCAAATTGCAAAGTGTCTCAGAATATCACCCTATACATTATAATAAAAGATATCTCAAAGGTGAACAACCAATTTAAGGGGTAGCAGTAGGCAAAGTAAAAAGGGGAAGTTCACTTTAATATTAGCTTTTATTAATATAATGTAGTCAGCAGTATTCTTAATAAAAGTATGTTTTTGACTTTTTTGTTGAATTTTTTCCAAATTTGGAATTTCAACTGCCATCTAGCTGGAACACACAAGCAACAAAGGAGATGATAGCAGTGGCTTTATAAAACTACAATAAAACTGAAGCCTCATCATTAGTCTGTTTTCGGTTCTATAATAGGAAAACAAAAACTTAAAAAACCCTACAAAAATAATGATCATTGGAAAAGTTATGTAGAATAGGCCCATCTATTAGATAGTAAGATTAAAAGGTGAACTTTAAAGTATTTTTACAGAATAATCAGAAATACTAAATTAAACAAATCTGAAAGTAATACATTTGGACAATACTCACTGAATCCTCCAAAAAAAATAAATAAAAGCTTGAGCATCCAACAAATATGTAATTTAATAAGAATTATGATAAATGAGGCTGGAGCCTAAATGTGAGGGTCTCATTTAATTTAAGGAACAAACATAGCAGGCAGGTGTTTTGTTTCTCTCGCTAGCATCTCCAGAATGTACTCTGTGAATGATAAACCAAAGGCAAGCAGTGGAACTTTCACTTCTTTCAGAACAAAGATTGTCTAAAAATTACAAAACAAAAATGAACCCTTTAAGAGCCATATGCAGTAGACACCAAAGTACCAGCATTTCCTGTTTTTGGGTTCTATTCTCTGACCTTTTACGTTAAGTTCAGGTTAGTTATGTGCAGGTCAAGAAAAACTCAACCCACATTAGACCCTAAACTGCAAAACCATAACCCATACCCAACCCTAACCCGCAAAATGTTGCCATTGTAGGACCCACACCCGACCCTAGTCTTCTTGCTCTATACACACCTTCCATGCACGCCTCTGGTTCCAAGGCAAGAAATCTTCATGAGTAGAAGAGGAGTGTACTAATAAAATTTCAGTAGCCTTAACACTTTTGCAACCTTAACAAAGTTATCAACTAACCCTGATTCCTAAGACAATATTTATTACTCACAGACCAAGTGAATTGGAGTAATTCCATGTTGCTTTGACCAGAATTCCAAAGGGGCCTGGTCAGGCATGTTGTATTTTGATGAGCATTTTTTTTTAAATGTGGGGTGACTGGGTAGGTATTTTCCTAATTGGAACCCGGTCAGTGGAGTATTGAAGGCACATTTATATGATGTTTTTTTTTTAAACAGCTATGATAGTCACAGAACCTCTGTTCTGCTAAAAGACCATCTACAATATATAGATTGTGCCAGCTACCTACTTTGAACCTATCAGGCTCTGTGACCCAGTGCAACAAGTATCTGGCAATTCCCAAAGCAGGGTCATTTTTACAGTCAGCATGTGTGAGGCTATTAGTTTGCCAGGTATTCAACATAATGAGAATGGGAATATAAAAATACTCCAACCAATGCAAAGCCCCGAGCTTGCCCAGGGTCAACAGGCAAGAGTATTCAGATCAGAAATGAAAGATGGACAGAAATGAAGAAGTAAACCTCATGGCGTGCATCCTTAGAATCATGCACATGACTTGGGGCAGCTGGGAAATTGACAATATGTCTAGCCCCATGTCAGATTTCAAAATTAAATATTAAAAAAACTGTTTGCTCTTTTGATAAATGGATTTCAATGCAGAATTATGCTGGTGCAGCACTATTAACTGATGCATTTTGAAAAAAAAAACCATGACAGTATCCCTTTAAAACTAGTGCTGGAAGTAAGGATAAGTAAACATTTTACCCAGTACAGTTCTGTTACTGTTACAGTTTTACTGTGAGTTTCAAGGTCTTGTCACTGGCAAAAATTTGACTCCAATGCATTTTGGCAAAAATTCACAGTGCTTAATTTGTTTCATGTGATTTTAGGAAAAGCAAACACCACAAACTCGCTCATCACTAGCCATAAACTTTATTTTTTACACTATAATCTAAGTACGGTACTAGTAATAATAATAGATGTGGAATTTCTACTGACCCAGGAAGGGTGCTCAATGCTATGCTACATACAGTAGATTCAATGCTATACTATAGAGATACAAAGATAAACATCACAGCATAAAAAGAAATGTTTGCTTGTTATTCTGATCCATGCTTTCTTATATTTCCATTCATCACATTTCAATCCAGACTGTGATATCATTTAAAAGATAATTCATAGTATGGAGGCAGCTTGGTGTTGACAAAGTATGGCCCATTCAGGCTTCCCAGGGTATGGTTGTTGAGGGGGAAGGGTGCCAAATGTAGGGAGAGAAAGAGTGAATAGTGCAAACTTAGCGTGAGGCAAATATTTCAGGTCCCTCTAGTCTATGATGTGCTTTGTTGGACAGGGCAGCTGCAGTTATCAACAGATGTTTCAGCAATAAATAATTGGTATCATCTCAGAAAAGGCTCATCTACCTGTGGAGAGGGCATAATGCCAGAAACACGGCTCTGCTATTATACCCACATTAATCTCTCATCTAGCCAGGTTTCTCAGGACGCTTACTGCAGGTGTTCTTTCTGAAAGAATCAGGACTGTACCCTTTTAACTTAAGAAGCTTTGCAGGGGTCACAGAAGAGGTCACAATCAGCCATAAATTTCCGTCTTAGGTCACAAAACAGCAGAAATAAAATGACAATACAGAATCAGCCTAATGTTGGGACACCATCGGCCAAATGTAAGGCAGCGGCTGACTTCCAAAGGCATTTTCCACTAACACAAAATAAAAGAGTTGTCCTTCATTGAATAAGGGCTCCCTCTCAGCTTTCTATCCATTGGACACAGAGCAACACATCCCAGTTTTATTCATTGAAAGTATATTTTTCCACTGTATTAAAAATATTATACTTAAAGGAGCTGCTTACCTTAAAGTATGATGTAGAGATTGATATTCTGAAACAATTTATAATTGGTTTTCATTTTTTTTTATTTGTGGTTTTTAAGTTATTTAGCTTCTTATTCAGCAGCTCTCCACTCTGCAATATGAGAAAGCTGGTTGCTAGGGTCCAACGGACTCCATAACTAATGCTGCATGCTTGACAAATCAAAAATGCAACTTGTGCATGAATTACCAAATAAGCTAAAACATGTTTTGCTTAAAAAGCTGAAATGTTGGGTAAAAACATGGCCAATTTCACCAGATTGTTGCACCCTAGGCAGGTGCCTCTTCTGCCTACCTCTAGTTCCAGCCCTGGTGGTCATGTATAGCTACGAAATAAATGGAGTGAAACAAAACATACATGTACATGCAACTGCACTTGAAATCTGAACATGTTGAAGAGTACTAGGACACAGGCCTAGATTGTCATACTAATTATGCCTTTAGGAAAAGAACCTGTTTATTGATCAGAAGGACCCTTTCATATATATGGGACGAAAGTTGGAAGTACAAGTATAATTGATAAAAAAAATTATGATTCACTAATATTGGAGTGTGGGTCAATTTGGGCTATACATGACCTAGCACCTGCAAAAGGGGGAGAATATATCTTGCAGATCTGTAGAAAGCATGTTCTAAAATAAAAATGTCTTTAAAATTAGAAAGTTCTTTTTTCAAAACAGGGTACATTTTCATTGTTACAGCAAATGTAATAAACAGCCTTATACTGAGATGGGTAAAGATGATGATGAAGATTTCTTACATAATAAAGTGCAAGATAAAAATAGAAAAGTTAAAAGAGGTACAAAAGACTATGTCTGTGCTAAAGCTCTTAAATAATGCTCATGGTGGGATTAACAGCCACAAGGGACAGGTGATTTGAGTCATACCAGTAAGTCATGTAGCCTTGCATTGATCATATCTTGCAGGTTTGTTTTGTCTTCTGGCCTTACAGCCTGTTTGTATTGCCATCTCTCTGGCACAAAGGGCCACTTCATTTCCTTTGCCTCCTGAATCAAGGTCTTAAGATCGTCCGGGAATGAAGCTGTAAAAAGGTCAGAGTGCATGTAAGGAAATCTCCAGTGCATAAAGGGGCAGTTCATCTGCTAGTGTTGTGTTGTGCACCTCACATGCAAAGAGCAATTTTCCCACACACCTTTCAGCAGTCGTTGCACATTACTGGCTTTCACTGAAACATTCATAATAAGAAATGTCTGTCAGTTAAAGAACTATTCTGTTCTGCCCTCGAGCAAAGCTAGTTCAATCAGCCACAAAAAAGGGTCTTTTGGGAGGAAGTTAAACATTTTGCTAACTGTCAATGAGAGAACACACAATGAAAATGCCTTTACTTTCATCAGGAAATGAGTACATCAGGTCTGTAATCAATAGCTACAAAACAGTTTAGTTTCACCTGCTGCTAATGTTGTTTCTGGCCTAGGTATTTAAGGACATTGCTGCAGGCATAATATATTCATTTATCAACATTTATCTGTTTTGTTGCACATAAGACATTTGCAGTGGAATAAAGTTAACATCAACAGTCAAAAGGCTTAAATGCATCCTTTTATATGAACATATTAGAAAGATACTTTTACATAATACACATGACTTTCATGGTTGATATCAGAGCTCTACCCCAGTATAACTTGAAGAAGACCAACATGTCAGTATGGGGATGTCCTACATGTTTTTGTTAAAGGGGAACTATCAAGAAAATGTAATATAAGCTTCAGCACACTGAAATAATAAAATTTCTATATATATAATCAATTAAACATTCTGTACCATTTCTGAAACAATCAAGTTTATCTTCAATATCCCTCTCTCAATATCTGTTTCTCTTCATTCTCTCTTTATGCAGGAGTTGGGTGTCAGATAATGATTGGCAGTTAGATCCAATATATCCTATAGGGGGGCTCATTTTGCCTAGAAGATGTATTAGAGCTCACGCTATTAAACTCACCATAAATCCTGTCTCTCTACATGCAGAATTTGTGCAAAAGGCAGTTATTTTGTTAGATTTTGATTTTACTGGAATCAGTTATTTGAGTGAGTTCTAATTCATCTGCTAGGAAAGGAAGCCCCCAGTACGATGCATTGGATATGTTGGATCATTCATCTGACCCCCAACTGCCGGCTGAAGACAGAATGAAGAAAAACAGATGCTGAGAGAGGGATAGTGAACATAAACGTGATTATTTCCAGGTCCGGATTTGTGGAAAGGCCACCTAGGCCTGGGCCTAGGGTGACAGGATTTTAGGGGGCAGCATGCTGCCCAGCCACACTCACACTAGTTCAGAAACACTGGGGATATGAAGGAGATACGATAGTTTTGTAAATTTCCCATGCACCGATCCCCATGTCCTTATGATGAAAATTTGTGAATAAAGAGTAGAGTACGGGGGTGACGAGCTGTAGTGGGCCTAGGGGTGCCCGCTATGTAAATCTGACCATGATTATTTCAGAAACAATGCCAAATATTTAATTGGCTGTTTTTAATTGACTGTAAAGTTTCTTATTTCAGTATGACGAAGCTTATATTACATTTTCAGGATTGTTCCCCTTCAATCTGAAGATGCATTTTCCTCATGCTGCAGATCAACAACAATAGGAAAGCTATTGTTTTTTTGGTGTATGTCTTTCAAAATAATTAGTTGAACATCATCATCACCATTTGTAATATAATGCCTGCCAGTTGTGCAGTCCTCATAATACTTTAGAACAAATGACCATACAAGGATTTAACAAACAAGGGATACAGAATAAAAATAGGATCGGAGGACATAGGTTTTTTTTGCCATGGAACCAAAGGCTTCAGATTCAATGGTATCACCATAAAAAACTTAAAAGAACCAATGTCAGTCAAGGCAGACCCTTTGATGTTATGTACTGTATAATGCCTGAAGACATCTTCAAAAGGTACAATTTGTACTCCCCACAGATATAATACAGCGCTCAAAAGATATTTATGGCAGGACTGACCTGTCACAACTATCCAATTAAATGGGAATAACTATGGCATTTTTATATAGCCTAACAAACAGACCACCCAAAATGTACAGTGCTGGGAGACTGAATGTGAGATCAAGGCTGTGCACGCTAAAGAAAGATCTTCACTCAGCAAAGGAATCCCAGTGAAATTGCCCAAAGCTATAGCACAAATTTCAGTTTGGTCTGGTCTTTAACGTATAAATATCTCCAAGGAAGTGTCCACTGAAGCATGTTGTATGTATAAATCAGACCAATAAGTACCCATGAAGGCTGTCATCATAGCATAAGAGCTAGCAGGCTTAAACACAATCGATTCAAATTGATCACACAACTCAAATTTTCAGCTGCAAAAACAGCCTGTTGGGTTTATTTAATGTTTATATTTTTTTCTGGCAGAACTAATGCATGAAGATCCAAATTACAGAAAGAGCCATTATCTGGAAAACCCATGTCCGAAGCATTCTGTATAACAGGTCCCATACCTGTACTACTATGTATCAAACAATGTGGTGAGTGGAAAAGTTCAACATAGAACATGGTCTGGGTGTTATATGCAATATCACATAATCACATATCTAGGTCAATGTAAAGTTGAAGCAGTTGAGTTGTGTCAGAAAAGGAAGCCTGTGAAACTCTTCCACAACCTGTTTGCCTTACAGTATATGTATATACACATGTAATACACACGTGCCACATTAGATATAAAATACATTTTTATCATAAACAGCGCTTAGTGATGTCATAAGTTATTATTATTAGTGATGTCACAAACTAGAATTTACCATGAATTAGAGTCCTGCGCAGGTCCATTTTTTGGGACCCGTACCCGACCCATAACCGCAACCTGCAATCCGCAAGCAGTGACATGCATTCTTATAATATATTCTTACCATCAAGAATCAGTAAGTGTTGTCATTGTAAACTGGAAGTGACATCATCGGAAGTAGACGTGCTCAGAAAAAGGAGTAAAAATCGCTATGTAGAAGATCCACGGCCCGACCCTCAACCAGCAAACCTGCAGAACCACTGACCCACTTCTATACCCGCACCCGGAATTTCTACATGCAACCCGCAGGGTACCGCAGGATTTTGCGGGTAAACTGCGGGTACCCGACCCGTTGCAGGACTCTACCATGAATGTCCATAAATTCACTTGCTTTGCAGATTTGCGCATTTACATGATTGTGGATGACTTCAGTAACTTCTGTCTGTGATGGTTCTCATTTATCCAGGTCCTGGTATATCTATAGACAACCCAACTGGACTTGCTTGACTTATTACTATATGACTTCGATGAAACTTGTATTTATTACAGAAAAGATTCATTATTCCCTACATTACTTTTGTGTTAATTTTAAACAACAATGGAAAAAATATGAAAGAAGAAAATACAGAAAAAAATGTACGTGAGGCAAAAAAGGAATCAGAACAAATATCTAAAGAGCAAAAAATGTCACTGCAATGAATAGTAGGTACAAAAATATTATGGGACTATAGAGATCAAAATTAGATCTTAGCTGATTATATTTGTATTTGCAGTATGTCTGTAATTGTAGGGTTATTTAGATATCCTATATACAAACATTCATTTATATTTCAGAGAAAACTGCTTGTAAAATGTAGGTTTGTTTTGCATCCAATAAGGATGAATTATTTCTTAGTTGGGATAAATTACAAGGTACTGTTTTATTACTACAGAGAAAAAGGAAATCATTTTTAAAAAATTGTATTATTTGATTATAATGGAGTCTATGGGAGACAACCTTTCCATAATTCAGAGCTCTCTGAATAAAGGGTTTACGGATAACAGATCTGCATACCTCCCAACTGTCCCTTTTTCAGAGGGACCGTCCCTCTTTTGACAGCTCAACCTGCAGTCCCTCATTTGTACTGGAAATTCCCTCTTTTCTCTGCACTGAACAGCCAACTTATTTGGCTTTTGGCAGAGAGCCCAAAACAGCCAACAGGTGCAAATAAGATACTTTGTAACAATTTTGAGATAAGAAAATAAGTAACTGTAAGTTTAGATAAGAAGAAATATTTCATAACTTTCATAAGCTTCCAAATTTTGTAAAATTAACATGGTAATTAGGGGGCGTCGTCACAAAATGGACATGGTCCAAAAACCACCGTGAAGGCTCGGGACATGGGATTTTCAAGATGAGGGATCTTTCTGGAATCTGGCTCGCCAGACCTTAAGTCTGCTAAAAACCATTAACTTAATAGGATTGTTTTGCCACTAGTATGGATTAATGTGGCTTAGCTATCAAGAAAAAGATCCCGTTTTATTATCTCAGATAAAAAGGAATCATTTTTAAAAATATGAATGATAAAGGACTCTGTGGGAGATGGCCTTCCCATAATCGGGAACTCTCTAGATAAATTAGATCCTATACTTGTAATTTACTGGAATAAACTTACAAATAATAACACAATTCTGATGTGGATATATAATCCAGGTATAAGGTTATTATCTGGAATTCTTAATATTATTCTCTCCAGTATTCTTTCAGATACAAAGTGTAAACTGCCTGGTGAGTTAAAAGTGAGGGAAAGAAAACTCAGCAGGCAGGTGCTAATCTAAATCTTCCAAAAACGAGCCTGTCCCTAATTATGCAGAAACTTTGGTGCGGTGTATTACATATTACTGTTGTTGGCTTAATGTTAAAACTATTCATGGCTATAGCAATGAAGTCACAACAGATTTCTTTCAGTGATTTGAAAGAGAAGTTGGTTTTGACAATGCTAGTCAGCGTTTAATTAGTGATAGAAAATTCAGTGGGGGGGTGATAGGATTGGAAAACAAAAGGCTTCCCAAAAAGCCCCTCCATGGCACACTAAAGGCAACTGTGTTATGAGCAGTTCATCCGTTAGCATCATCTTTCCGTTATGGCTGCTTAGGACAAAACACCTGCCAGTGAGAGCGGGATTGTCTGTATTGCCTTAAATCAGAGCCCTGGAGCGGAATGCCCAAGCCATTAGTATCTAAATCAGCTGGCCAAGAAAAACATTTAGGTTTTCTAACTAAATCAGCTGGCAAAGGAAAGATTAATGTTAACATTTAAAGGAGGTAACTGGATTATAATCACCCCCCATCCACAACCCTTTTCACTTTATTATAAAGAATAATGTACCAAATGCAGAAATGTTAAGACACATAGATAGTAATATACCCACTTCTGTAAAAAAAAAAAGAGGATAGTAGAAGCTGTTGAGGAGTTCCTTTAACACATAAAGGCATGAGGCTGAAGGCCAATTGCTTTGAAACATTTTGTGGAACACTGAAGATTATTTCATTTTATAAAACAGATGCTCTAGGAACCATGTCACTAATCACTCTGCACTCAACCCATTATCAATATATTTAAGAAATTGAGACATTCTGTGCATACAGCTACTAAAAAATGCCTTACCCTTTAAACAAAACAGGGATTGTTTGTCCATATATTGCAATATATTTAAGCTGGCCAACTACGTAAAAGTCATCCCATATCTGGCCAGTCCTACTCTCAAATTACATCTGATGCATTAAGAATTCTGTTGCTTAATTATACATTTTAAAAGGGACTAAAGCTGGCCATAGACGTAACAATTACGATCTTTCTCGGAAAAGATCTTTCCAAGAAAGATCGTTCGTTTCAACACACACGTATAGAGCTGAATCGTCAGATATACAGGTAGAAACAATAGAATTCTACTTGTATCTGACGATTCAGCACTAACAATGGCCGATGTTCAGGGAGCTTTCAAAGGCATCCAATCAAAATTTTCCATCCAGTCCGATCAACCAGCCGACCGATATCTTAATCCTCTGACGATGTCAGTCGGCTCATTTCCCACCATACACGCACCGAATATCGTACGAAAATTCGTTTCGTACGATATTATCTGTGCGTCTATGGCCACCTTAAGTTGTACCTGCAACTTACTTGCTGCTTTCAAAGTAAAACCCCCAAACTTGGTTGCTCTTTTATTAGACACCAGTGGGATAATTTTTTAGTAACTGTATGCACAAAATGTCTCAATGGCTTAAATATATTGATAATGGGTTGAGTGCAGAGGACCTCTTGTATTTGTCTACGCATTGTGTGGTCACAGCCTCATTGCACCCCCCGCCTGATGTTTTTAAAAATGAGTGGTGAGCACAACTTTCCCTTGTTTGTTACAGTAGGAAATACCACATTGCTGTGCTTCTAAAGAAAACTACATGGATCAGTAAGGTTTTAAAATCCTTTAAAATCTGATGACTGTAGCATGGTGACACAGTTATTTTGGTTTTCATGCTCATGATACACTTTGGTCATGCAAAGACATTGGACTCATTTTGCAATCGACCCTTGCTTAGAGCTTTACACCTTTGGAAACTAAGACAATACACTCGTATCATAAATGAAACAAAAGAAATGTTTCACCATAGAAGTCTTAGGCCTACAGAAAATTGAGCATATTGGCACTGTTCTAGCAGATAACAGTGGTGGCATCAATATCAGTTCAAAAATATGGGAAACATTAAAAAAAACTAATCAGGCAACTTAAATAATTTTTCTTTGTGACATTACCGTCTTCTGGGTGTTTGCTGATTAATGCAATCTCTTTTTATTACTTCAAACACGGATCACAGAGGAGATATGAACTTACTGCTAAATTAAATGAGCTATAGACTACATGAAATAATGATTTTAATAGTGGTGTCTATTTTATATCAGAATTGATATATACCCTACTAATTTGATTTTTATATATTTCAGTGCATACACACATACACAAATATACAATTGATGAATTTGTAACTGATGTAGGGCAGTACCAAGGAATTGTCTTGAATTCAATTTATTGTTACAGGCATGGGACCTGTTATAAAGAATGCTCAGGACCTGGGGTTTTCAGGATCACGGATCTTTCCATAATTTGGATCTTAATATCTTAAGTCTACTAGAAAACCATGTAAATATTAAATAAAGCCAATAGGCTGGTTGTGCTTCCAATAAGGATTAATTTGATCTTTTGGATCAAGTACAAGGTACAGTTGTATCATTACAGAGAAATCTTTTTTTAAAATTATAATTATTTGGATAAAATGGAATCTATGGGAGGCAGCCGTTCTGTAATTTGGAGCTTTCTGGATAATGGGATTCCTGATAACGGATCCCACACATGTACTGACTCTAGACATAGTTATGATATGGTATCATATGCAAGTGGAGTTATAGCAGGAGCCTCGTTGATTTGTGGATGATGTCTGAATAACCTGACTTCTGATGTTTGCACTCTCTGTAAGATCTTGTTGTGGTGATTTATTGTGACCGTAATAATGGTTGTAGATCTAGCTGAAATGTCTCCAAAATAAATGATGTTATATGAAAGTCCATTTCCATTTGGCATGAATTTTATATACAAAGTATGTGTGTGTGTGCATATAATGTTTGAAAGCACCTTTGCAGGTAGATTATGTACCAGATGAACAATACATTTGCCTAATGCTATTATTGAAACAATTAATACAGTTATTTCTACTTGAAAGAACTGCTTTTCCTCTCAGCTAGCCTGAGGGCTGTAGTTCACAAAGACCAAATCCTTTCTTTGCCTTTGCCTGTCTATTACTTCTTCAGGCACTCTACCTTATGTCAAGTGATTGTGGGTTATACGCTGACCCTGTCTGGAACTCAGCTGTTGTGTCCCACAATGTTCAGTAGCACAACAGAAAGTACAGAATAAGCAATAGAAGACCCACTGAAGGGCTTTGAAAGTACTTTTTATGTGAAAGATAAAATGGGCTTTTGTAACTGAAAAAAAAACAAATGGCCATTATTGATGCCATGAACACTAGCATTCCGGAATTGATGCCATTTATGCACAATTACTCATAATTTACAAATGATGAGGCTAATGTGTGGCTGCATTGGTTAATCACAGGCTCGTGGGGCATTCACTGGTTCTTGCAATGATGCTGCACGTAGGTAAAACAAAAAGGGCTCATTTGCAATGAAACCATGGAAAGAACAACAGGCCTTAAGAAGCTTTAAGCTGGCCATAGATGTACAGATATAATTTGTATGGTTTTCTATACTATGTGTGGAGTGTCCCGACATTTTTCGTGCCACAGCGATTGGTCGTTCAGTTGATCAGACAGGTTAGAAGATTTCTGTCAGCTGCTGATATCTTTGCACGTATCGATCTGACAATTTTCAGGGGGAGACAGTCACAAGCTTTTGTCGGACATAAACTTACGTATGATTGCTGTCAGGGCAGAACATCATCTGATCTGTTCTTTTACTACTCGATTTAAACTGAAAGGTTAGTGGCAGATCGGGAGATGGGGATGTCCAATCGTTTGTCCGATATTGCAGGTAAATCTGCACATCTATGGCCAACTTTAAGGAGATCCACTCATTTGGCAATGCCATCAAGCGAGTGGATCTCTCCCCGATATGCCCACACTGAGGTGGGTGATATCAGGCTGATCAGTTCGTGGGCCCTAGGGCCCAATGATCGGATCATAATGCATCCAATACGGGGGGTCGGATTGCGCATCAATGAACAGATGCGGATGTGATCAAACAGGATTTTTTAACCTGCCGATCGACATCTGGCCAACTTTCAGCCAGATATCAATCAGGAAGCTCGTTGGATAACCCTACACACACGCCAATAAGCTTCCTACTCGTTCTGTTGGCAGCTTTTATCGGCCCCTGTATGGGGGGCCTTTAAGATTGTTTATGTCTACTGTTTGCCTAAAATAAAGTGCATTTCTTTTACAACACCTAACTAATATAGTTAGTTAGCCAAAAAAGTAATGTATAAAGGCTGGAGTGACTGGATGTCTCCCATAATAGAACAGAACAGTTCTCTAACTATGAGCTAGTCAGCGACTTAAAGGGGGGCCACATGGGCCAAACATGCTCAGTGAGTTTGCATCTGATCAGTAATCTACCCTTTGCACTGTAAGCCCTAAATAATGTGTTGTGTCATTGAAATGAATGGGTAAGAAATAAATTATTTATATATGTATATATATATATAAAACATGCTAAATGTTATACTAAATAATGGGTTAAAAATAAATACGGCTACCACACTGAGTGAATACAAAGGCAAGCTGAGAAATGAGAACAAATAATATCAAAGGGATAAACCTTCTATGCAAAGAAACACTTGTATTTTAAGGGCATTGTTAAACATTTCTCTTTGGTTTGTGAAGAAGTCATGATCTTTGTCAGTCTGAAAGAAAGTCTGGTGTCATCTCTTTCACAGAGATGTGCCCTGCTATGGTAACAAAGTACTGACTAACCACATGAACTCACTCTGATTCTGTATAAGCATTTATCCAACATTCTACAAACATTCTGAAATGAAGGTCAGTATGTCTTTAAGTTCCAAAACATGTTAAAATAACTTTGTTGTGTGTATTTGCATGGCAAACTGGTATCAAGGCAAGTGTCTGACAGTTAGTCAGCAGATATATTTCCAGTTTGCAGTTAGAGTATTCTTGTGCAGGCAATGTTGAAAAAGTTGTAAATCCAAATCTAAAATATTGCAATTTAAAATGGTCAGCTCTCCAGCCAACCTAAGCTCAATTTCCTGCAATAACTTGCATGTGTCTGTGATTCACTTTCTTCCTTTTTACCTACATTTGCTTTGCTTTTGGCAATGCTGTATTCATTAGTAGAAGCACTTAGTTGTTACCCCTGCCAGGCAAAGCTTAATTGCCTCCCGCCCCTCATGAATACAGCACTGCAGAATGCATGGAATGGAGCAAAGTAGATTGTACCCATATTTTCCACTTTGCTTCCTGCCCTGCAACTTATCTGACATTGCAACAAAAAGGGCATTCAAAACAGATCTGAGCTCATTAGATTTCCATATCTAATGAAGGGAATTACAATATTCTACTTATCAATAACTGAAACCCCTGGACTTCAGAAATGTAATTGGATATACTCTCATTCGTGTTCTAGAGGTAACAAGATCTCTGCTTTACTGGAAAACTTTAACAATCTTCTAATCACAAACACAGTTTTGAAGACCTAAAATTAGGGTTGCCACCTGGCCGGTATTTTACCGGCCCGGCCGGTAATGATGATTGATCCTAATTTTATTAATAGGTAAAAAAGATAAATATATAGGAAGGCCGTTATTTTTTTCCAGAAAAGGTGGCAACCCTACCTACAATTGATCCTCTTGAAACATAACACCGCCTAATCAGGTCTTACAAAGAAGGAGCTAACTTTCCTTTAAAATAAATAATTGGACCTTTCTGCCTATTAAGATGATATTATGATAATGACAAATGATAGCAGTAGTTCAAGATCCAAATCGGGAATTTATAGAAAGCCAAACGTTGTGGCAAATATCATTGCAGCAATTTTTCTATACATCGCTTGGTTCAATGATCAATAAAACAAAAGCAAACTATTTTTATCTATCTTCTTAGGAACAAATTGTGCAGAATTCATTAGCAAGCAACACACTTTTATTTGTTCTAATATTTAACCATTCAGACAAGGCTGATTCTCCATGACTCCAAATATTTAAAAAAAAAAAAAAAATAGATGTCACCTGCCATCAAACTTTTGCCTATTGTATTGCTTCGACAAATAAATGCTACTCTGCCTGTGTTTACTGAAGCTGAAAATTGAAAGTGACAGCAATTCATTTCAACAAAGTACATTTCCATCTTTGCCTGCAGTCTTGTTCCCATTCATGTCCCACTAACCCAACAGTCTCCCCAGTCTTGCCTGCCAAAAGAAGAAAAATAGAGCAGAATCAAATGCATGGAGCAGATTCGCAGAGGCGGAGAGCAACCTGCTGGCAGTACTGTGCTCTCACATAAGGTCCTCACCTTCACACCGTTGGTAGTCATTCTTCTCCTCCTCAGATGGCTCTGACACCTCTGAAGCAAAAGCATCAAGCATTTGCTTGCACTCCTGTAGCACAGTAACAATCTCTTGATTATTCATAACGGCTGCTTCCCACTTGACTGTGAATCAAATATCCCTGGGTGTGCTGTGATCAATGACCTAGGAGAAGACACATATTCTGAATAAAAAGGATCTTTCAAGGGTGATACCTGCTGAACAAAAGGGGCAAAGAGATGATTAACTAAAACATCATCAATTATGAGTGAAGCTCAACCCGTGGAGAGATAATGGGGGGAAAACTACATGGAAATACACAACAGCTTCTGAGGGCTTTATTAGAAAAACGTGCAAAATTACAGCAGGGTGCCTGGCACATATGGAGTGGCAACACATAACAGAGGAGAAAAGAGTTTATACAGAAATCTTGTTCAAAGTAAATACTTGCCACATGAAGTTAACTACACTGTTCATGAATGCAGGGATAACGCAAGGATGGGGATAACACCTGCTGAAGGTTTTCCACTTAATGAAAGTTCATGTAGGTAACACAAATGTAGTATGAACAAAACAAACAAAGGAACCCGAGTACTACATATTAAATATAAAATGTATGATCATGTCTGTTAGTTACTCTTACTGAGCTTAGTTTCAATGTTTCAGTTTAGACAGGTATAGTTCATTATTTTGTTTGTTTTTGTTTTTTTTGCATATGGAGTTTTTTTTTCATTTATAAGGAAGGTGCAAGATCAGGGGGTATGGACTTGGGGATGTTCACTCTGAAGAAAAGGCACTCAAAGGGTGATAACTATGATAGATAACTATGTATACATATATAAGGGGATCTTACAATAACTTCTCAAATGCTTTATTTACCAGTAGGTCCTTCCAGCTGACAAAAGGGCACCCATTCCAAGAAGGAAGAAAGGAGTTCCGCCAAAATATTCTGAAGGGGATTTTTTTTTCAATGAGAGCAGAGAAGATGTGGAATTCTCTCCCTGAATCAGTTGTACAGGCTGATATATTAGGTAGCTTTAAAAAGGGGTTGGATGGCTTTTTAGCAAGTGAGGGAATACAGGGTTATGGAAGATAGCTCATAGTACAAGTTGATCCAGGGTCCAACTGCCATCTGAGGGGTATTTATATATATATATATTTATAATGAAGTTAAGAGTGAAGTCCAGCCACTAGAGTGAAATTCTGCAGCTCTCCATTCATTTCTATGGGATTTTTAAAGGCGAATTTATCAAAGGGTGAACTTTCACTATCACTTTCACTCATTGATAAATACTTCTTTCAAAATCTCATAGAAATGAATTGAGAGCTGCGGAATTTTACTCTAGTGGCAGAACTTCACTCTTTGATAAATTTACCCCTTAGGCTAAGGCCAGACGGGGAGATTCGGGGGCATTTTATCGCCTGGCGACTTCTCGCCGCGACTTGTAGCCCCCGAACAGCCACTTCACTAAGCGCACCGGCGTTGCTGGAAAACGCCGGCGCGTATCCACACGGAGCGGCGCGCTTTTTAAAATTGCTCCAAATTGCCTCGCCAGGCAATTTGAAGCAATTTTAAAAAGCGCGCCGCTCCGTGTGGATACGCGCCGGCGTTTTCCAGCAACGCCGGTGCGCTTAGTGAAGTGGCTGTTCGGGGAGGTTCGGGGGCTACAAGTCGCGGCGAGAAGTCGCCAGGCGATAAAATGCCCCCGAATCTCCCCGTCTGGCCTAGCCCTTAGAGTCAGGAAGGAATTTTTCCCCCTCTGAGGCAACTTGGAGCTTCAGGTGTTTTTTTTTTGCCTTCCTCTGGATCAACTAGCAGCTAGGCAGGTTATAAATATAGACTTAAAAGGTTGAATTTGATGGACGTTTGTCTTATTTTCAACCTAACTTACTATGTTACTATGAAAGAGCACCCAGTGGGCCCAGCTCTTAGTGATCCCCATAGTAGGAAAATGTGCTGCCAGCCCTTTCCTCAGTGATCTGTATAACATCCAGATCATTTAACTTACTATTTCTGATGTTTGTGAGAGTACACCTTTACTGTTAATTATTTTGGTAGGCTTTACAAGGCCCAGTCTGGCACTGAAGCTCAGCATTTACATGATAAAACACCAGGCTTCCTTGGAAAGTCTGCATGGCAGTTTCTCTTTCACTGGATCCACAACCGATGCCAGTGGGGGCATTGGGACATCTTTAAAGGGGACCTCTCACCCTAAGAAATAATTGCAAATTGCATTTCAATTAAGTTAGTTAAGCAATATAAACTTTACTTACACTATATTTGTTATTTCAATTCTGTTTCCTTCTCTCTTGGAATTACAAAATCACAGAAAGCAGGCAGCAGCCATTTTGTAGACACTGTAATTAAGACACATCACCCCAAAATTTTGTGTATGGGGGACTTAATGCCCATGCGCAGTGCCCTAGGCAATTATAGAGTGTGAGGAGAGAGGGGGAGAGCAGTGACATCTAGAAATTGCTGAACTGGAAAGTGAAAGTAATTGACTGCCCTGCCTCTATGCTTCGGGCATAGAGGCCAGGCATATCATATTTGATTGACAGCTCAGATATTTATAAGAAGTAGGGATGCTTTAATGAAGAAAATAATTTAGGTTCCATGTTTAATTTATAAAGGTTTTTTATTATACAACTTTTTATGTGTGGGTGACAGGTCTGCTTTAACTGTGTCACCTCCAGTGCTAACAGTTGAGTTTTTCCCTCTACTGTGGTTAAACTTGCCATGTCCTATACACCTCCCCAATCCATCCATCCACTCGTAAGAACTTCTACCTAAAAGTTATAAATCCAGACCCCGGTATTCTTCTCTTCTTACTAATTGTACTTTTCTTCTGACTACTTGTCTTTCCTTTCAGTTTTAAAAAGGTCCAGCCATTGGTGGGTGTTTGTAAATGTTCATAAAGTGTCTTCAGATGAATTTACTTTCTGTCTTATATGAAGCTCCATGGATGGACTAATCTAGAAGAGAACTTTGCTAAATGAGTGTTTCAGATCTTTACATATTTTGCCTGAGCAAGAATACTGTATTCAAAACTCCCTCAATTGATTTTTGAAACTGGATTTCCATGTGGCCAATCTACCATGCGTTTTGTGGGCCTATGATGAAGTGTTTATGACACGAAACGCATAAGGCTGTGGACACAATAAACCCTTTTCACTTTCTACTTATTGCCTGGTGGAAGTTTGCCCTCATTGAGTGCCTGCTCCAAAAAGTTTTTCGGTTTGTCCCCTCCCTGTGCTGAGGGTTCAGGGCAGTGCACCACTTTACTATTGGAGACCGAAAAAAAATTTCAGTTCATAATTTCTAAAGCAAAATCTAAAGCAATTGAAAAGGATTTAAAGAAAATCCCATCAATAATTGACAGGTCTGTACCTATATAAAAAATGTCTATACAGCAGTTATCTATTTTTTATAGAAATGTATTAAAGGAGAAGTAACGTTAAAATCACCGGGAAAACGAAAAGACAAACTCTAGAAAAACCCAGGGTAGTTGAAAAATAAAGAAACAAAGAAGCTAAATTATTAAAATGACTGAAGGGGGGGTGGGTGTTAAGATCTTTCACCGCCTAGTGATTTCACTGAGCTTTCTCCTTTAAAGGCTTTTCTCATATTATACATAAACTTTACAGGTTTTTTAAAACATAAGCAATATTTCAAGAGTCTGTGGACACCAGCGACCAGAATTGGACACCTCCTCCGACACTCCTCCCGACCTCCCAGTCCTTGCAAAAAAATTTGCCGCTGTATCAGTCCCCAGACCAAAAAAGGTTGGGGAACCCTGCTTTAAGAGATACATTTCTGTTTTGTAAACTGGAAATTCAGTTTTTCTGTATATGGTACATGATACACGCACCTTGCCCTTGCTCTCCCTGCCCACCACCTTGCACTGCCGGCTTCCAGCTTCTTCTTTAGACACTGTGCCTGTTCACCCCGTCCCTTTTGTGATGTCATCGACAGGGGCAGGTCAGCGCGGGTCTATATAAGGAAGCCGTTAGGTGGATGTTTGCTGGCATGGGATGAAGGAGGGTAGGTGTGGGTTGGGAAAAACCAGACCTGCACATCACTAATCTACATAGCCATTGTAGACAGAGAGACAAACCAATAAAAGACATAACTGTATCCACAGTTAAACTATGTTTGCACACAAGACAAATGAGTGTAGTAAATATGCAAATATGTATGCGAATTATAAATACATATTCTTAGCTATATATATTAAAACGGTAATATTAATATTAATAAAATGTAATTTCAAAAATGATGCTCTTCAAAAATGATGCTCAGTGAGACAAAGCTGGAGTTGGAAACCTAGTGTGGCCTGCTATTTCTATGCATGTAATAGAAAAAACTTCCAATGTTTAATAAGTGCACGAGAATGCTGCATCTTTTCTAAATACTGCAACTTGTAATGTAAGTTTGTTATTCCATTAACATTCTCAATTCAGCCTGTGAGGACAGAGAATTGGCTGATGTCACTGACCCATTGCTGCCCCATATTTTGTTTCACCACAGATGTAGAAGTGCAGGCTGCAGTAAAATAATGAGAGATCTCAATCAAAAAGAGTCTTTTAAGGATGGCTTCTCTTGTTAATATGCACGGACATGAAAGGCTCGCCTTTTCTTCCTTTACAACTTTAGTGTGTGCAATTTGCAGGGGGGCTCATTGGCATAAATCTCTGCAGCGACTTCTAGAGGTCAACTGGATTTACATTACTTTCTGACAAGAATTAAATGAAGGCCTTGTGGATATACGAACAGTTTTCTAGACTGCAACAGATGGGCATGAATGTGCTCCCTAGGCAAACTATCAGTGACATCTGTGTCCTCTGAATTCTGGTGGTCTCAGCCAATTAAACAACAAAAAAGGGGGATGAATAAGCAGGGAGGCTGGCCAGCCCGAGCAAGAACTCCTGTATTAAGTGCACCACTGTGAGCATCCTAAAGCTGAGAACTTGTTATAATGATAATAGACCATTTGTGGTTTGGAAGGCAGCCACTTCATGTTTTTTAAAATCTATTTTCAAATGAGAGTTGGCAAATAAATGGCTGCTAAGAACTGAAATCATCATGTATCTTATTTGTTCATTTTCAACTCTATAGCAAGGATGTCAAATGGGATGTTCTTCCAAACAAATGTATACAGATATAGTTTCAGAATTAATGAAATGAGAAAATCAAGTAAAATGCATTAATGTAGGGGGCACAAAACAAAAATCATCTCCGCCACTGTGCAAGCCCTCAAATTCACCCACTCTTTGGTGCTAGTTTTTAGTATGAAAGGTGAACAAACATGTAATGTATGATGAGAATAAGGGAGCAAATACAAGTTATAAACAATCTACTGTTTAAAAAAAAAAGTTATGGTTTAATTAACACCCTCCACCAGGGCCGCCATCAGGGGAGCACAGCGGGTTCAGCTGTCCCGGGCTGGGGGCAAAAGGGGGGCAGGGATGTGCTTGAAAGTTCATGCGACAATGACGATCTGAAGACCCAAAGCTGCGCCGAATTGACGCTAAGCAACAAAAAGACTTGAAGTTGAAGTCCTGAAGCCATTAAAAGACCCGAAGCTACAAAGCTAGCAGCCAAAGAAGAACCTAACTGTACACCAATGTTTTGGTTTTTTAATTGAAACCCTGGCCATCAATAATTTTTTTAAAATATTCTATGTGGCCCCTGATCACCATTGTTTTTGAAAACTGGGCTCTGGCACAATTTTTTTTTTATTTATAGAGGGCCCTGGCCACCAGTGTTTTTGAAAAGCTTTATGGGGGGGAGACTTGGCGCAATTTTTTTATTTATAGGGGGCCCTGGCCACTAATTTTTTTTTGCAATTTTTTATTTATATGGGGGGGTGACCACCAATTTTTTTTTTAACTTTTATGGGGGCCCTGACCACCAATAATTTTTTTTATTAACTTGTAGGGGGGCACTGACCACCAATGATTTTTTTTTAATTGTAGGGGGCCCTGACTACTAATGATTTTTTTTTAACTTGTAGGGGGGTCCTGACCACCAATGTTTTTTTTTTTTAAACTATTATGTAGAACACTAGTCGCTAAATTCTTTTTTTAATTATAAGGGGACCCTGACCACCAATGGCTTTTTATAACTTATGAGTGAGTACTGGTGTCTGTGTTGACTTTTTACTGTGGTGGGGAGTGGGTGGAGACCAAGAGGCTCCGAAAATTTTGCTGTACTGGGCCCCATGATTTCTGATGGTGGCCCTGCCCTCCACCCAGTGGTGTAACTACCAGGGGTGCAATTGCACTTGGGCCCCCACCCCCTTGGGGCCCATCGGAGCCATGATAATGGTTATTGCAAGTGGTTATCTAGGGGGCCCAGGTGCTCATCCTGTACCGGGGTCCACCAGGGAGTAGTTTTGCCACTGCCTCCACCTTCGTTTTAGGAGAGATAATGAGCTATGATTAATAAGCCCATCCCAGTGCTACTGTGTCACAGGCAGATTAGTGGATCAAATTGATACAACTACTCTTCAGTTCCACAGAAGTGATGTTTGAGGTATTTAATAAAGCAAATAACAAAAGAATACATGGTTTACAAAAATAAGCAGAACATAGTATTTGTTGGACTTGGGCATATATTGTCCCTATAGCATTTAAGCCTTATTGCTGAGTCTGCTAATTTAAAGGGAGATTTGAGCTAGGCTGCAGACTTTTTTTCAGGTTAAACAGTGCATTGTAAGCATGAACACTTTTTAAACTACAACATACAAACTCCCAGCCATATTGCTGATTATTGAGCCATTTTGGGATCATTATACTACACTGAAATCAGATATGATGAGGAAGGACAGAGTTGTTCGGCAGGGCCGGAACTAGGGGTAGGCAGAGTAGGCGGATGCCTAGGGCGCAGTAATGGGCGGGGGTGCACTTTAGAAGGGAAATAATGTTTTTTTTTTCTTTAAGTTTTAACTTCGCCCCTGTCTCCAGCAGCAGCATTCTGCTTTACTTCAGTCCCCACCTCCCTCTTACTTGCCCTTTACCTGGCACAGATCTGGGGCAATATTTTTGCTGCTGCTCTGGCACAGGCTGGTGGCACAGGTACAGACTTGGGGGGCAATGGCGGGTGGCACAGGTACAGACTTAGAGGGCAATGCTAGTGGCACAGGTACAGATTGGGAGCAATATTTTGGGTGCTGCTGGCACAGGTAGAGATTGGGAGTAATATTCTGATTGGCACAGAAACAGATTGGGAGCAATATTTTGGGTGCTACTGGCTGGCACAGATACAGATTGGGAGCAATTTTTTGTGTGCTGCTGGCTGTAGGTTTCTTAAGAAAAAGTGAATAAGTGGAAAATGGTCATACAGAACGGGGACATGGGGGGCACTGATTGAACCCCTTGCCTAGGGTGCCAAACTACCTTGGCCCGGCACTATTGTTCGGTACTGGGAAACTGTATTTAATGTTTCCAACTCCAAATGCAGGAACAAGTAACTAATTGGAGGATTATTTTTGCATCACCATGCAGTTGAGGGCTCTGAAGAGCTGGGGGAAAGTTTTATTAAGCAATATCATATCACCAACTGTCCCATTTTTAGCAGGATAATCTCGATTTTGACAGCTCAGTCCTGGATTGTGACTGAAATGTTCTGACTTTCTCTTTGATCTCCTGCACTGAACAGCCATATACAGTGTTTCTAAGGCTATGGACACACGCGCGGATTTTCGCTGAGGTACATGGCACAGTTGTTAAAAAGCCAACCACTGCGTAAATACACTAACGTAATATGGCATTGCCTAAGCTTGAAACCACTAGTGTATTTACGCAACGGCTGGCTTTTCTAAAAAAGAAAAACACACCGTGGACAGCACCAAAACCGTGGTGAGAATCTGCACATGTGGCAGATGCACTTAGATATATTTGAAACAATTTAAGATAAGCAAACATATGATAAGCAAACATACAATAGTAACTGTTTAAGATAAGCAGGTCTATTGGGGAAACTATCATTTACAGCTTAAAGGGCAATTCACCTTCATTAGCAAAATTGTAATAACACATAAAACCTGCCCCAAAACACCCAGAAATATGTGCAAAGTTTCCATAGCATGCCGAATTTTGTACAATGGAAGTGGTATTTAGGGGATGTGGCCATAAAATGGGCTCAGTGCGGCAAATCATTTTGTCCCTCTTTCTATTTTACAAATGTTGGGAGGTATGCAATACTGACTTAAGAATACAACCCTGATGTTGCTGGATTATAGCTCCCAGCATGCCTTAATCTTGATAATATGTTAAAGTATGCTGGGATTTATAGCCTAAAAACAACTGAGCAGGGCGACAGGGTTTAGTGTCCCTTTAACGGAACAGTCACATCAAAAAATTAAAGTGTTTTAAAGTAATACAAATATAATGCAGTGTTGCCCTGAATTGGTAAAACTGTTGTACAGATATGGGATCCCTTATCCGGAAATCCATTATCCAGAAAGTTCCAAAATATTGACTCCATTATAATGAAATAATCCTAATTCTTAAAAATGATTTTCTTTTTCTCTATAATAATAAAACAGTACCTTGTACTTGATCCCAACTAAGATATAATTATTGAAATAATTTGATAGATTGGTAAGACTGCACTGAAATTGGTCGTCCACCAAAGAAGAATCGTCACGTCTATGGGGAGCTTTAAGGTATGAAGATCCAAATTACGGAAAGATCCGTTATCCTGAAAAACCCCAGGTCCAGAACATTCTAGATAATAGGCCCCATACCTGTATATATATATAAATAAGCTGCTGTGTGGCCATTGAGGCAGCCATCCAACAAAGAAAAGGCTCAGGTTACACAGCAGATAAGCTCTGTAGAACATAATGGAGTTATCTGTTATTCACTATTTAACCTGTGAAATATAGCCTTTTTTAAATTTCAGCCACTGCTGCACAAGTAGCTTGTTTATATGAACTATAGTAGTGTTTCTGAAGTAAGCAGATCACTTTTACCAGTGCAGGGCAACTGGGCAGGGCAACAGTACATGATATTTTCATTACTTTATTATATGCTTATCTTTTAGTGTCACTGTTCCTTTAAGTGGAATCTGATCTATAGTAAAAAAAATATAAAAAAGCCTACTTTGGATTATTAAATTAGAGAGGGTGGGTGAGAAAACACTTGCAGGAAAGAACCCTTCAACATCAGGGTCATGTAAGATAATAAGCAATGCAACGTAGGATATTTACTTTATGTGCCAAACTAAGAATTGTCTCTTTTGTAATGTTATGTTGCTGAAGCATAAAGGCTTGTGTGAAATGTATGTTTGAGGGTTTCCAAAGAGTACCCTACCTTCATCTGGCAATCTTCTAGCAAAGTATAAAACTATTTTACATTGGAAGGTCAGATAATGTTTATGCATTATTCTATTAAAAAACAACTGAATGAACTATAGGGGGTATATATACCCTTTAAACCTTTCATGGGAAGAGAGTTATATTGTAAAGGAATGATATAACTAGATATATATTTAATTATACATCAAATATTACTATATATGGGGAATAAAAATAAAATAAAAGCACGTGTCCAAATTATATTTATAATTAAAAAAAAAATTTTGAACCTATAAACAGTTAAACAAAGTTTTGCATTCCTCTCTAGAAGTATTCTGAATCTTAGTCTTGTGCGGGTCATAGATGAAAGGATACATTAAGGGTTAACTTCTATGTATCCTTTCAATAGATAAATAAACCTCATTGGACCCTGTATATGTTTATCTGTCTATAGAATGTACAGCCATTCGTACTCATTGTCATCAAGGTTATCCTCGTAAAAAACCTGGGGTCATTTGTTATGAAATTAGAGTCACTATGTTGTGGAATACATAAGCTGGCCACACATGGGCTTCATTTGTTTTATATAACTATATGAGATATACATACAGGAGCGGACATATATAATAGATCAAAGGTACATCTGATGTGACAATAGACCTTCATCTAGAACATGTTAAAGCACTTCTGTACCCACAACAGCTTGTTTTCAAGTAAAATGCAAGTTAAGGAAATTATCTTTATCTCAAAATAACTAAAAGAAGCCATCAGCTAATGACAGACCTGTCACCAATGACAATTGGAGCAAATTGTTAGGAAGGCGAGGCCTAACGACTTAAGGAATTATCTAGCTGTGTGTGTGCACTAATCTGGTCATGCAGCTCTGCACTGTGTACCAGTCAGATGGTGGAGTGGAACAGCTAGGTCTTTGTCAATGTTAATAGAGCATGGGGCTTCATTCTTCATGAATATGCATTGTCTTACCCTCATCTCTGAATACAGACACTTGTGGGGTACGATATCCAAACACAGACAGCTCGTCTTAAACCCACGGACAAAATACTAGAAAAAAAAAAAAATAGAACCCTGTCTGGGCAACACGTCTTTGTGACGTCTGTTAACTTTGGTCGTTCAGAAACCACAGAGAATATAAGAATGATCCCCACACAGTTATAGTCTGCACTTACTGGAAACATCAGGCATGCATAGATCCAAAGGCACGGGCACTTAAAGGGTTAAATCTGAAAAGCATTTTTGGTGACTTCAAGATGATTCCAGGAAGGAATTTCCAGCCCAACCTGAATAAGTCAGATGCTACATATTATTAAAAAAATCACTAATAATGTGAATATTAGGGTTGCACTGAAACCAAATACATTTTGGGATTCGGCCCCATTCTGAATCCTTCATGAAAGATTCAGCCGAGTACTGACTGGAATCCTAGCCCTAATTTTCATATGCAAATCATGGCAAGGAAGGGCTAAAGAATACAACGTGTTGTTGTTAAAAAAAAAATGTGTAACTTCCTTGTTTGTGTGACACAAAGCCACGTGATTTTTTATAATTCTGATTCTGTTTTGACTTGGCACTTGAACTAGGCTGTATCCTGCTGACAAAGGCTGAATCCTGTCCAAATCCCAAACCAAATCCTGGAGATACAATAATTGGTACGGAGTATTTACTGTACCTTGGTGTAAGTCCCATGCAGGGAAAGAGGGTACTACTATGGGCTACATAAAGCAAAAAAATGTGATAAATAATAGAGGCAAAAACAATGAACTGTATAAACAGAAAAAGCTTATGGGTGTCGAATGTTATACCTCAAATGAACTTGAATGAATGAACACTGCTATGTTAACACTACCAATTTTTATTGTATATCCAGGATTTGGTTTGGGATTCCGACAGGATTCAGCCTTTGTCAGCAGGGTACGGCCTAGTTTAAGTGCCAGGTCAAAACGGAATTTGATTTTAAAAATCATGTGGCTTTTTGTCACACAAACAAGGAAGTTAAAATTTTTTTAACAACAGCTCATAGTACTCTTTAGCCCTTCCTTGTCATAATTTGCATATGCAAATTAGGGCTAGGATTCAGTTCGGTACTCGGCTGAATCTTTCATGAAGGATTCAGAATGATTCTGCAAGTTCGAGTTGCAAAACACAGAAAACTCGAATAAATCGAGTATTTGGCAAAAAAACCCCCAAAAACCTGGAATCATTCACATTGATTGAGTTTTTTTTTTCGGTCAAAACCCTCCGAAAAGAACGCAAGAATTTTGAAGGCTATTAACATCTTCAGATGGTTCATGGGACTGCTGCTATTGGCTCTTGCATGACCATGATAGGTTTTAGATGGCGCATTTTCAGATTTAAGCTATTTCCAGGGTCAGCGTATAATAAATCGCAAAGAATTCGAGTTTTTCCAAAAAATACATGAAAATTCGAGTTTTGACCAAAAAAAATAAATAACCTCGAAAATTCGATTTCTTTTTTGTGGAAAACACAATTCAAACCTAAATTAATACCCCCTAAATTAGTGGTGTGGGTCAAGATTTTGCTGATCAGCAGTCACCCTACCTCAGCCAGCCTGCACCCACACTTCTGGGTTCCATTTTTAGACCCGCGCCGACCCACCCAGCCGATGACATCACAAAAGGGGCTTGGCAAGAGGTGTGCATCTATTAAAGAGCTACTGACACCTAAAATTAAACTCTTTTTTACATCTATTATAATAACTGGCTTTGAAAGCTACTTATAACTTTGCCATAAAGTATTTGCATGATGCTTTTACATTACCTGTCTGATCCCCCATGTTCCTGTATGAGGGGCAGGGCCGCCATCAGGGGGGGACAAGGGGGACAAGTGTCCCGGGCCCAGAGCTGAAGGGGGGCCTGGCAGTGCTGCAATATTCAAAGAGCCGGGCCCCCCTTGGGAGCGCAGCAGCGAGCGCTCACCTCCCGCTGAAGTCCTGCACAGAATGCGGAAGTGCCGAACGTTTGCGAAGTCCTGAAGCGCCGAAAATACCTGAAGTCACTAAAACAGCTATAACTGAAGTCCTGAAGCCACGAGTTAAATTCTACTGACACCAATGTGGATTTTTTTTATTTTTTATAAATCCTCTGGCCACCAATATTTATTTTAATACTCTTTAGGCCCCTGCACTAATTTTTTTTAAAAATGATTTTTTTGGGGCCCCAATTTTTTTTTTAACTTGTCGGGGGGGGCCTGTCCACCAATTTTTTTTACAAAAAATTTTTTTTTGGGGCCCAATTTTTTTTTACTTGTCGGGGGGCCTGACCACCAATTTTTGAAAAAAAATTATTTTATGGGGCCCCAATTTTCTTTTTAACTTGTCGGGGGCCCTGACCACCAATTTTTAAAAACACGTTTTTTAAATGGGGGGGGGCTGCCGCCAAATTTTTTTTAACTTATAAGGGAGCCTTGGGGGGGTTACGTTTTTAGCGCTGATGTCTGTGTGGTCTTTTAACTTTGATGTGGAGTGGGCAGGGATTAGGGGCCCTGTGATTTCTAATGGCGGCCCTGATGAGGGGGCTGCCATATTTGTGCAGCAGGAGACCGTTAGCATTAGAAACTGCCATCCTAACAGTCCCATCTCAGTCTGTTAGTTACAAAGTCAGAGTGTCAGAGTGTCAAAGAGTCAGGCTTAGGAATTTCAACAAACCTCTCAGCAAAAAATGATCAGCATGACCTATAGGTAACATGTAATGTAGATTCATATGTTAAAATTCATTTTTTAGCGTCAGAATCACTTTAAAACTCAACTCGGAGTTCGGAAGCATTTGGAAGGTTGACTCGGAAAGAAGCGTGCAAGGTTGGCCCAAACCCACCTGACCCACGGGTATCGTGTCAACCCACTCATCACTTCCCCAAATGTTTTTTATTTTAACTTTGCCATCTTATAAAAATGACAGGCATATATAATAAACCCTGTTTGCTGGGCTGCACCACTTTTAATTCTCATTCTAAAAAGTGCTTTAACCATTTTTTCATACTTTAAAGCGTTGAAATTAAATGATTTAAGTTTGATGTTCTTTACAAAAAAACTACAATCATGTTCAATTTAATGGCATGGTGTTGACATTAGTTAAGCGATACGCAATATGTTGATGCTATAGAAATACATGTTATTAATAATAATAATAATAATAATAATAATAATAATAATAGAAAAGCCTTCTGGTCAACTGCCTTCAATAACATAAAAAAGACTGGGAACATTTGAAGCTGTCCATGCATTTTAGTTTTTAACTCCAACACTGCCACCTTCTGGATGGAAGTGATTCATTTTTTTTCTTTACCAGGTTAAATCTAAGCATGTCATTTATCTACTGCTTTGTTCAAAATAATATACTTTACATTCCTTTATAATGAACAATAATAATAATTTAAAAAACAAGGGTTGCAGAGCAAAAAATAATATCAGAGGGCACTACTCACAAGAACTTATATGTTAGGTTACATTTAAAACATAGGGAATATGAAAACAATTGGTGAGTTATGATAAGTTAATGTGCGCTCAATTAAGATACATTGAATATGCTTCCCTAAACAGGAAAGTCTTTATGGAGTGTTTGTTACACAGTGCTTTGTATTCAAAACTGTCTACTTAAAGGAATTGTTTAGGGTAAAAATAAAAACTGGGTAAATAGATTAGCCAAAAATGTATTGTATAAAGTCTGGAGTATTATGTCTAACATAATAGCCAGAACTTGGTTTCTACTAATTGGTTATCAGGCAGTAACCCAGGGGTCCCCAAACTTTCCCCCTGTGAGCAATATTTAGATGTAAAAAGTTGGGGAGCAAAAGAGTTGGGGAGCAACACAAGAATGAAAAATGTCCCTGGATGGTGCCAAATAAGGGTTGTGACTATTGGTAGCCCCTATGTGGACTGGCAGCCTACAGGAGCCTCTGTTTGGCTGTACACCTGGTTTTTATGTAACCAAAACTTTTCTACAAGTCAGGAATTTAAAAATAAGCACCTGCTCAGAGGCCACTGAGAGCAACATCCAAGAGATTGGTGAGCAACATGTTGCTCACGAGCTACTGGTTGGGGATCACTGCAGTGACCAATCAGTGACTTGGGTGGCACATGGGTCATAACTATTTGATTTTGAATCGGAGCTGAATGCTGAGGATCAATTGCAAACTCACTGAACATGTATGTCCCATGTGGACCCCCTTCAAGTCACTATCTAACTCAGAGTTAAGGTAGCCAAACTAATTCGACAGCTTATTGGCCCGTGTAACCGATCAATATATGGCCGAAAGTCAGCTAGATGTCGATTGGATGGGACTAAAAATCCAGCCGGATCGCGACCGCATCTGTTTGTTGATGTGGTCCGGCAATCCAACCAACCGTATCTCCTCTATTGTGATCCTCAAGGTGGGCATATCAGGGAGAGATCCACTTGTTTGGCAGCATTGCTAAACGAGCAGATCTCTCCATGTATGGACACCCTTAGGGGTAAATTTATCAAAGAGTCAAGTTCTGCCACTAGAGGGAAATTCTGCCACTCTCCATTCATTTCTATGGGATTTTAAAAGGCCTATTTATCAATGGGTGAAGTGAAAGTTCACCCTTTGATAAATACACATTTAAAAATCCCATAGAAATGAATGGAGAGTGGTGGAATTTACCTCTAGTGGCGGAACTTCACTCTTAACTTCACTCTTTGATAAATATACCCCTTATAGAGCTGAAAAGCAGGAAGTGTTCTGTTCTGTAAGACATCCAGTCACTCCAGCCTTTATACATTACATTTTTGCCTAACTAACTATATTAGAAACATTTTTTATTTTGCACATAAAATCTATTTACCCAGTTTTTATTTGTACACTGATCTGTTCCTTTAATGGTTTATTTTGCTTTCATTATAAGCATATATATATATATATATATATATATATATATATATATATATATATATGATTGCACAATTATGTGTTTCATAAATTAATTTTTTTGCAATGTTGTGATTATATGAAACTCTTTCACTCTGCTTAACCCAGTGAATGCCAGGTTCTTTGTATAAGTTCCACTTCTTACTAGCACACAAAATTGCATAAAATATAACTAGTCAATACAATGAGCCAAGTTCACTTATATTTGTTGCAGTATCAATCAATGAAAGTTGGATTAAACTTGATAAATAAACCAGTTTAATTCCAGTTCTGCTGATGTGAGTAAAAGTCACAAGCAATGCTGAGAATTGTGGCCTTTCATGTCACTGGAAATTAACAATCAAAATGCTAAAGTGCCGACTAACTTGCAGAGGTAACTAAGCACACAGAGGTCTTTAGATAATTGGATGGTTGTTTATTTACATTCACACTCAATTTACAAAACAAAACATTAAAAACAACATATCCCATATATCCATGGGCTTGGGAGTTACTTCAAACCTACACCCCCACCCATGTACAAGTGGGAAGGTTGAATGAATATGTAAAGCTGGCCATAGACACAAATACACGGTCGCATGAAACTAATTAAAGTGAGCAGCCTTTCCTAACAAGGTTCCACTACACCTTTCCTACCTGTTCAGGTAAGGGGACAGGAAAAACAGACCCAAGCATGTATGCTCAGCTTACACTGACATTTAATATTACATGCTGTCATCTAGTGGCAAAATTATAGAACTCTAGGAAATGTTTAGGGTAAAAATAAAAACTGGGTAAATAGATAGGCTGTGCAAAATAAAAAATGTTTCTAATATAGATAGTTAGCCTAAAACGTAATGTATAAAGGAGTGACTGGATGTCTCACATAATAGCACAGAACAAAATGTCCTGCTTAGAAGTTCTCTAACTATTAGCTAGTCAGCTACTTAAAGGGGGGGCATATGGGCCAAACATGTTCAGTGAGTTTGCAACTGATCCTTAGCATAGCATACAGCTAATATAGTTAGTTAGGCAAAAATGTTACCAGGCAGTAACCAATCAGTGACTTGAGGGGGGGCACATGGGCCAGAACTGTTGCTTTTGGATCTGAGCTGAATGCTAAGAATCAATTGCAAACTCACTGAACAGTTATGTCCCATGTGCCCCCCCTTCAAGTAGCTGAATAACTCAGAGAGCTGAAAAGCAGGAAATAGTGTTCGGTTAGAAATCTGCTCACTCCAGACTTTATGCATTACATTTTGGCTAACTAACTATATTAGAACCATTTTTTATTTTGCACATCCTATCTATTTACCCAGTTTTTATTTGTACACTGGACTGTTCTTTTAACCCCCAGAAAGAGGAGCCTAGCTCCTGTATAACTAAGGGGTCCTTCAATGGCAAAACTTTAGGGGATTGCAATATAAATGGGGGAAACTATTTATCAGTCCCCTGCATTACCATTCCTTTAGGCTGAGACCAGATGAAAACACTCCCTATTAGTTTAACTGCAGTAATACAGTCTTAACTATTTGGTAAGGTTCTTATGTTGTAGTATTTATGGCGCAGCCAGTAAAGTGCACATTTTTTTACTAGAAAGAAACTACAAGCCACAGTAATTTGCAAATAGTGTTCCTTGTCATACAAGGGGCATATAAGCTTCTGACTTGGTGAAGATCTGGAAAAGATGTATGGCCAGCTTTTCAAAGAACTAAACCCTAATAATGAATGTGGCTAAAAATTTCATATTTTATATACTGAACTTATTGCACCAGACTAAAGATTCAGTTTCCCAAAAGCAGCAATGATCCAGGACTCCAAACTTGTCACAGGGAGTCATCATCTTGGAAAGTGTCTGTGACACTCACATGCTCAGTGGGCTCTGAGCAGCTTTTGAGAAGCTAAGCTTAAGGGTTGTCACAAATTATCAAGTAGAAAATGAGGTTGGTCTGTCATATAAACTGATGCTACAGGGCTGATTACTATATTCTGATGCAAGTTGCCCTTGTTTCTGTGCTGCCCTGTAGCAACTATCTGTATCAATTACTAATGAGCCTTATATTGTGACATTTATATTCTATTTGTACTGTATATTGTGAGTCAGTCCCTAAGCTCAGTAACCGACAGCAACACAGAGCATGTACAGTGAATAAGTAGAAAAGAAGATAAGGGGATAGTGGGACATGTTTGGAGACACAGATCTTTACTGCAAAAGGGCTGTGGTTGCGGTGGGCTGGTACAGAAGTCCAAAACATAATGTACAACATTTCCAGCATACTTCTTTAGTTAGGCTTTATTTCTCCTTTAAAATATAAAAGCAGATGGATGAAAAAGCAATGGTAAAATCCAGTAAATGGGGGTAATGCAGAGTCTGCACAAAAGGAAAAGAGTAGATCACAGTCATGTTAAGCGGATGGCAAACAGAGGAAGAGTCCAGCACACAGAAGAGCAGACAGAAACGGAGTATATAGACAGGCTAGAGATCTCAGCTAAATGAACTTAATGACGAGGTAGCATGTGGCAGGCTTATTGGCCCTAATGTTTTCAAAGCTTTCACACTTTTAAATCTTGCAAGCATTACATAGGTCTGCAAATCTAGCTCTTCATGTATACAAGGAGATGTTGTGATCAGGCCCGATTTGTGGCGAGGCCACCAAGGCCTGGGCCTAAGGAGGCAGAATATTGGGGGCAGCATGCTGCCCAGCCAGTGTCGGTCTGGCCTGGCGGGAAACCGGGAAAAAACCCGGTGGGCCCTGATCCTCATGGGCCCGATCCTCATGGGCCCCTGCCGGTCCAGACCCCCCTCTCCCCTTCTAATTTCAAGTTAAAAACCTGCTCACACACGGTGCTGGGTGCCTAGCACACATGCGCAGTGATGCGCACGGCACTGTGTAGTGATGACAGCTCCCGGCAGTGCCGTTGTTATAGATAGGGGGGTCGGCATGGGGCCCTGGATGCATTCCTGGTGGGCCCCAGGCCCCCCCCAGTCTGACCCTGTGCCCAGCGCTTAGGTGCAGGTGTGCATGCGTGCTCGCACTGGAGGGGGAATGCCAGCAGGCGCCAGGACCAGGCTCCCGCCCACTAAATCCAGTACCAGTTGTGATTTCACAACAAGAAGTATGGTTTAAAGTAAATTACAATTTTTGTTTTTTAGCAAGCCAGCCCACTCTTAGAACCTTGGTCATTATGTATAAGTGACAGGGTTCTGTAATCTGGCCAATAATATTCTGAAAACTATGACGCCTGGTTACAAGGGAGTATAAATAAAAATCATGCCTTGTCTATATATGTATATAAACTCCACAGGGACCAGGACAGGAACCAGGCAGGGAACACAGGAACTCACAGCTCACTGGATCACAGCTAAATGAACTGTAATGAAGACTCACCCTGGTGGTCTAGCGGGGGGGCAGCAGGGACGCCTGCTACCCCCACGACGGAGACGTCCGTCTGTTCCCTTGCGCGCGGCGCGCACTTCCGGGTTTTGGTGGCGCATGCGCGCTGGCGTGATGACGTCAGCGCGCAATGGCGCGAGATTCAAAAAGTTTAAAGGGCCAGTTCGGCTCTTTTCAAATCGCCCGTTATAGGTTTCTGTTCCTGGTGCCTTTGCTTGTTTCCTGGTTACTATTTGTTCTGATTCCTGTGTTTGACCCCCGCCTGGCTTTGACTACTCCTGACCTCTGTATCCTGATCCGTGCCTGTTATCCGACTACCGATTCTGATTGATTACCTGGTTTTGACCCTTTTGCCTGACTGACTACGCATACTATCCGCCTGCCTCGACCCAGCCTGTCCTCGATTACGATTTTCGTCTCACGCCTCTGTACTTCGACCTTCTGCTCAAAGACTTTTTGCTTACAGTTGTGCCCCTTTGCCTGCTCAGAACCTCTTGTCTTGCACCTCTCGTTTTAAGACCTGGCGGCATCCGATTAGCCAAGGGCTCCTCCCGAGGTGAAAGGCGGCTGTTATAGGCAGAAGTACGAGCCGAGACCAGGGTGCTTGACACTGGTTCTGAGTTTAGGGTGCCAACCGTTACATGAACTTAATGACCAGGTAGCAAGAGACAGCCAGGTTGTATAGGCCCTAGATGGTTAAACTGTGGTGGAGAAAGAAGTTATTCTGAATGGTTAGTTGTACGTAGGGAGATTACAACACACAATTTTTTGTTGGACACATCCACACATCTATGGCCAGCTATAGTTTAAATGGAATGAACCCCCTAACTAAAAAAAAGCCTTCTATAGGTTTTGGCCATTAAACTGGCCTGCTCACCTCTATAAGTCTTGATGTCTGGCATCCATAGCACCCCATGATTCATTTGTGGATCTCTGCATATGCTCCCTTCCTCTTGCCATAAACACTTTCAATACAGCATTTATGTGAGCTCAGATTAGGAGACAATGGTATGTGGTGAGCATTGTCAGCCATCCAAGTTATTATCAGTGGTATGCCACATTCAGACACAAATATTAAGGATATTAGCTCTCAACAGATATACATTGTACCTATGTGAATTTTCTGATTCTAGTACAGAAACATTTGCAAGTTGTGTATGCATACAGAAACATGTTTGTGCACACATTCAACAGTTACAGCAATGTTTTCACAGTTTTAAATTGTGTAAGTCTTACATAGCTCTGCAAATGTAGCTCTTCTTGTATATAAGGAGAAGTAGTGATTTTGCAATAAGATGTGTGGTATAAAGTTAATCAGGAATTATTTACCAATTATTTCCAGAGAACCAATATATTATGTACAGAACTTTTTCATGTGCACCCAGATAAAATTAGTGCAGGGAATGCTGGAAACTCATGTAAACACATTAATACACAAGCACACACATATATTTATATTTTTAAAAAAAGAATGTTTTAGTTCTTAATATAATCAGTTTTCCTCTTATTATTCTGCTAAAAACTGCTGATTTCACAGTATGACTTTTGGATCAAGCATTCTGAGTGCTATGCTGTCTGATCAGTTGTTTTGTTATTTCATTTATTTGCCTAATTGTTTTTTATGATTTTATGCTTGCATTGATGTTTGTATTGTTGTTATTTAGCATTGCTTGCACTTTCATCAGTTGGTGTACAAACACATTTTTATCAATTTTGGATTCGTCAGATGTGTTTACAAAAATATTTGGTTTTGGGGGGGTCTTTCTACTGTTAGAGGGTCTTGGGTGCATAATATTCAGGCCAGGGGCTATGTTCACAGAAGGTGAATCGACAGTGGAGAAAATACATATACACTATTTTTATTTTGGGTCTGAGAAAGCAAGTTATTTTGGTACATCTATGCATATTGGGCATCAAACTGTTACATAGACCCTTGGTGTCAATATTTAGGGTGTTTTCCAGTTGTATGTAAGAGATTGGGTGAGATAAATGCGGCCAAATACAATATTTTTAGGTGATTTTCAGAACTGTCATAAAAACTGCTGCCTTTAGAGTAGCTTTGCAGTATGGTAGTTTGGAGTAGAAACACCTAATTACCCATTTTTGATTCATCAGACTGTTTCCAAAAATATAAAATTTTTAGGGGTCACCATAATTTTTCATAACTTTTATCCCATATAAAACTGGCAATGTTTATAAATAGGTGTAAATGTAAGCCATGAAATAAGTATGCACAAGGTAGATTGGGTGGGTCTTTTCATGCCATGTACTTCGATAATCCTATGTACATTGGGTATCAAACTGTTCAGAGGACCACAGGCTTTCATATTTGGTGTAATTTATCTTGATAGCTAATAGTATGTATGAAATAAGATGCTGCAGGTTGGAAGTTTTGAGGTGATTTTTGGAAATGTCACCAAAATCGCCATATTTAAGAAAGGTTTGCGGCTTGGTGCTTTGGAGTAGAAAGACATGCATACAGGATTTGGATTCAGGAGAATGTGCACTTTCCGAAAATATATGGTTTTAATGGTTCAACTGACTTTTTCCTAACTTTGCCCCTTCAAAATAATGTAAATGTGTTGATTTTTCAGTACTTAAAATGACAGACCCCATGGGGGGGTCTTCTTTTGGGGCTCCTATATGCCACGTGCTTGGGAGGACCCCAGGCTTTCATATTTTGGGTGACCTATCTTGATCCATAAAAGTATGTGTGGAGATACTATCCTGCAGGGTGGAAATTTTGAGGTGATTTTTGGAAATTTCACCAAAATCGCCAAATTTAGTAAAGGTTTGCGGCTTGGTGCTTTGGAGTAGAAATACATACATACCCAATTTGGATTCTGGGGAAAGTGTACTTTCCAAGAATTTATGGTTTTCTGAGGTGAAATTACTTTTTTCTACCTTTACCCCCTCAAAATTATGTAAATGTGTTGATTTTGTAGTATCTGGAATTACAGAACTGATAGCTCAAATGGGGTGTCTACATTTTGGGGCCCCTATATGCCACATACTTAGGTAAACCTTTACATATTGGGCATCAAACTGTTCAGTGGACTCCTGGCAATCATATTGGTACCTAATGATGTGTGGGAGATACGATGCTATAGATTGGAAGCTTTGAGATCATTTTTCAAAAAATTCCCCAATTTCTATAAAAAATGATAACTTTAGTATAGAATTGCAATTGGTAGTTTGGCGTACAGTGATATATTTACCCATTTTTGATCTGTTCTTTCTAATAATGGATAGTTTTCTATGGAAACCCTACAGTTTGTGGAATGTTTGGCCTTGAAATCAGAAGAATGCCATTTTGTGGAGCAGTGCTTTGGAAAGCTGGTAGTTTACTGCTTATAAATTTTGATGTAGACAAGTAAGAAATCTCCATAAAGCTATATATATTTGGTATTGGCACGTTCAGGAGACATAGAACTTTCCAAATCTGCTGTGTTCTCATACATAAAATAAATTATGTTTCTGATATATGTGATTGTACTATGTGAAACATGATTATTTTAATTGTATTAAGACACTTAGAAGCTTATATTTTTTTTTAGAGAAGTGGAATTACCACAGAATTCTAGCATATTGTGAAAGCTCAGGTTGTCCCAAAAAAAACTATTTATTATTTTCCTGGGTAAACTAAAATATCCCCACAGGAAATGCCTTTAAAGTGAAAAAGTACAAAATGTTCAAATTTGGCATGGCAGTAAAAGTACCAAATCAGCCAAATCGACTGGCAGTGAAAAGGTTAAGAAACTATTAATACTATGCAAAGCAATAACCAAGAAGGCAAACATGTGAAAATGGGGAACTGATGCTTCACTTGGAAACAATATTTGCTTTCTGCTATGTGAGCAAATCTATCTTATTTGTGCACTTTGAAAAGCTGTCTGCAGGACAGTGTCGGTTCTGTGTGTTGTCATAAAAATGGCTTAAATGTATTATGTATATAAATGGCACAGCACAGAGGGAATGTGGGTTTAGGAACTTCATTAAAGGGGGGTAGTTCACCTTTATGTATACTTTTTGTATGTTATACAATGAGCTATTCTTACCAACGTTTTATTGGTTTTCGTTTTTATTAGTTTTTGAATGATCTGGCAAAAAACTATTCCTTTGTGAGGCTACAATTTTATTGTTAGCACTACACTACTTATTCTATGCTCCCTGTATGTGCCGTACTCTGCCTGCCCTATGCTCCCTGTGAGTGCCATACTCTGCCTGCCCCATGCTCCCTGTGAGTGCCATACTTTGCCTGTCCTACTCTGCCTATTAGTGCCATACTCTGCCTGCCCTGTGCTCCCTGTGTGTTCCATACTCTGCCTGCCCTATGCACCCTGTGTGTGCCATACTATGCCTGCCCTATGTTCCCTGTGTGTGCAATACTCTGCTTGACATTTGCTCCCTGTGTGTGCCATACTCCACCTGCCCTATCCTCCCTGGTTGTGTCATACTCTGCCTGCCCTATGTTCATCATACTCTGCCTGTCCTATTCTCCCTATGTGTGCCATATTTTGCTTGCCCTATGCTCCCTGTGTGTGCCATACTCTGCCTGCCCTATTCTCCTTGGGTGTCCTATACTCTGGTCCTTGAGTGTGCCATATTCTGCTTGTGTGAGCCATACTCTGCCAACCCTATGACCCAATAATTATGTGCTGGGGGGTGCTGTGTTATCGACAGGGGAGGAGGAGGCATTTAAGGGAAGTCTTAATGACTTAACTTTTTTCACATATGAATGATATTCCTGCAGTGAGCACCAACTATTAGATTTTTTGGTGTGCTACCACCATTAGGGCCCTTACACACTGGCGTTTTCGACCTGCGCTCCCCTGTGTTGCGTTTGGCTGCACCTCACTAGACGCACCTCATTAGTTTCAATGGCGTTGAACCCACGAGACGCGTGTAAGCGCCGAACGCATATTCAGATGCAACATGCTGCGTCTGAATCTGCGTTCGGCGCTTACACGCGTCTTGTGGGTACAACCTCACTGAGCATGTGCATAGTCATGGTCTTGCAACGGTGTTTACAAGATGTTGAACATTGAAAGCATAAATCATTTGTTTAATTAGGCTTCGGGTGCAGTAAGTTCATGTTTATGTTTAGTATACAAAATACAGCATTTCTAGCCTTATTGTATTTTAGACTTTAGTTTCATTTTAATGTATGTATTACCCTGAGAGAATAGTCTGTTTCAAACATAAGCAAGGAAAGAGAGTATGGGAGTCAGCAACCATAGGCGGAATTTCATGAAGGCTAGGGGAAGCTAAGTGGGAAAAAGCAATAAATACCCTGCTCCATAACCCTTGTTGACTTTATAATGAGAAACCTGCATGGATTGGGGAGCATGGGGTGGCGTATGTCCTTTTACCTCATCATTGCATGCAGGCACCTTCTTTGATTCCTAAAAGCTTCAGATTTTACCCTGAGAGTGTAAGTCCTGGCATCACTGGAATTGGATTGGCTAGAGCAGGGGTCCCCAACCTTTTTTGCTCGTGAGCCACATTTAAATTTAAAAAAGAGTTGGAGAGCAACACAAGCATGAAAAAGTCCATGTCGATGTCAAATAAGAGCTCTGATTGGCTTTTTGGTAGCCCCTATATGGACTGCCAGCCTACAGGAGAGAATGTTTGGCAGGACATCTGTTTTTTATGCAACCAAAACTTGCTCGCAAGCTAATGGTTGGGGATCACTGGGCTAGAGGTTAAACTCTGACCCACTCTACAGCCAATCCAATACCTGCATGCCAGTACCAGGGCTTAAACCAGCAGCATCAAGGTTATTATGGAATAGGAGAGTTCAGGAATTCCTTGTCTATGAACAGGGGCGATCCTGGCCCCTCCGCCACCTGAGGCAGCTTGCTCTTGCTCCCCCCCCCCTCCCCTGTACACTTACTTTTTTGTGCCAGATGGGGGGTCCATGAGGGTGGAGGAGAGAGCCAGGACACTAGTGTAGGGCGCAATTTGAAAACTGGAAGTTCGGCTGTTAAAGTACCAGGGGCGGCACTGCCGCCTGAGGCAAGAAGCTCAGCTTGTCTCATTGGCGGAGCGCCCCTGTCTATGAAGTTTCAACTTCCACCCAAACTTAAGCAAACAAATACATCTATTTTTTAATTAAATCATTTTTTTCTGCCACTATAAACACTACTCATGCAGACTTGCATTCCCTAAGTGCTGCAAACTTTGCAGCATCCCCCACCATAACAGCATTAACACTTTGCTTTGCTGTAACCAGAAATGTATTTTCAACTAGATGCCGACTAAGTTGGTTCTTAATCATTACAGGCTACAAACATTTATCTTATGTGTGCTCTAGGTTTAATACACTAAATTTGTATTATCAGTAACGGAACTAGGTGGGGGCGGGCCCTGGTGCGGGCCGTGCGGCCGGGCCCCCCCCCACTCTAGTCCGTGATTGACGCACCACTGCAGTGATTCAAGCCAGCTGCAGCGGCACGAGACTGCCGGGGGGACACTGCGGGGGTGTGGGCCCTGGCCCAGTTGCACCCCCGCTCCCCCGGTAGTTACTCCCCTGTGTATTATATGCACATTGTATTTGTATTGTCTACATTTATTGTGTCTTATAATTGTGTTACTTGTTACAGATGGTATTAGCAATGCATTTATCCTACATTATTTTCTGGGGACATAATACATGAAACTGACATGGCATTTATGTTTTACACTCTTCAGGGGGGCATTGTAAATGAAACTGGCAACTTATTTACCATGGATGCATCCTAGCCCAAATGTTCCTCAATCTAGCTTGATGTAAAATAATGTCCCTGGCGTCAGTACCCACTGTGTTGGGTGTCATTAACCTCAAGTAAAACCCTCCAATAAACTTGAAACGTCATGCATCTTCAAATGGATCAAGGGAGCTCTGCCATTGACTTCTGCATGACCTCAACAGGTTTTAGATGTTGTATTTTCAGATTAGAGCTATTTCCAGGGTCAGGGTATAATAAATGTACATTTTTTTTCTTTTTACAAAAAACTGAAGAATTTGAGTTTCTTTTTAACCCGAAAAAAAAAATAGATTTTTGACTGAAAGTTCACCCTGGGAAAAGTAAGGGAATAAATCTAATATAGCTTTCAGAAAGGCTGCCTGCGTGAAAACTGCCTGCTTTGCAGGATTCCCGTAGATTGACGTGGTGGTCAGACAATCTCCAAATTATCACCCTACCCTGCAACCCTTTGGGTCCCTTGGCAAAAGTTAGACTTACAGCTTAAAGGTCAATTGCCCTTCATTAGCAAAACTGTAATAACTGAAAACCCCACCCACAAAAATACAAATAAATTGCCAAATGTTGTAAAAAGAACATGGTAATTAGGGGGTGAGGCCTCAACTTTTTTTGTCCCACTTTTTATTTTCAAAATGTTGTGAGGTATGGTTTGTGTATGAATGTACAAGGGCCTTATTTATCAAAATCTGAATTTTTCCGAGTATTTCAATAAAAAACTCAGACCAAACTGGAATCCACGATTGGACCACAATTTTTGAAAAAGCACAATTTAATCAGATTGGGGACAAACCCGACAAAATCATGCACAAACCTGAATCATAATTTCAGTGCAGACCACAAAAACTTCCAAATAGGATAAGGGTATACAAAGGTATACAAAGATATTGCAAGAGCTCTATTAATTTCTGTTTAGTTTCATGTATCAATATGTAGACTCCTGTTGCTTGTAGCAATGTTTTAATGCTACATATATTTCCTCAAACAGAGAAAACACTTTTTTTTTGTCAACATGACTTCTTACAATCACTTATTTGTCTCAAACCACATGTTGACATTTGCATCATATTGCTCCACCTTTGCTTTCAAGCCAGGCAACTTGGGAAAATCCAGTAGTGCCCTGGAGCCTTTTCCTGCAAACCATAGCCAGATGAGAAATTGTCATCTAGTACCATAAAGATAAAACAACAACAACATCTACCTGTATAGATGGTCCCTGAAACTTGTGGCACATATGGGTCAGGTAAATTCTAGTTACAATGCAAGGTGAAGTTTCAGGTGGGGTAGTAGTCCGGGTAGGGCTTGGACTTGGGTGGGAATGGGTTTTTTTTTGGAACCATTAGTCGCTACTACCCAGTTACATATAAAATATCTGTTTATTTAAAAAAAATAAACTAGAATTGCATGAATATGGGTTGTCACTGAATCTTGACAAAGAGTAGCAATGTTGTAATGGCGGAGCTCATCCCATGCATGCCAGCTCCTGCTCTATCGCAGCTCTCACAATGTGTCGGTCACTTCTCACCAGCTACAGTATAAATCAAAAGTATTTCTATGGAGCGCTGATCAAGGGATTCAGGTATATTTGGGTAGCCACCTTTGCTAAAAAAAATCTTACCGGCCGGTGGGGGGGCGGGAACAAAAGGGGGCGGACAATGGTGCATAAAGGGGCGTGCGATGGCACAAAAGGGGGTGGAGCCACACAGCCTGGGAAAAAAGGTACGTTTTGAGCGAAATGGAGGATGGGCCAACGGCTTTTTAAAGTGTATTACAAATTAATTTGTAATACCGGCCCCGGCCTTGGCAGGTGTTTTACCGGTTAAGCCGGTGGCAACCCGGCATGAGTTGACACAAAATGCGTTAGATGTAAATACCCTCCGTTGTAACTTATTATTGCGCAATTAATAAAGCCGAAAGTTGATAGTAAAGGAATTGTTCAGTATAGAAGTAAAAACTGGGTAAATAGGCTGTGCAAAATAAAACAAATTTCAATATAGTTAGTTAGGCAGAAATGTAATGTATAAAGGCTGGAGTGACTGTAAGTCTAACATAACATAACAGAACACTACTTCTTGCTTTTCAGCTCTCTTTTGTTTACACTGACTGGTTACCCTGGTTACCAGGCAGTAACCAATCAGTGAATTGAGGGAGGGCCACATTGGTCATAACTGTTGCTTTTGAATCTGAGTTGAATGCTGAGGATCAATTGCAAACTCACTGAACAGTTATGTCCCATGTGGCTCCCCTTCAAGTCGCTGACTACGGTAACTCAGATTTAGAGAGCTGAAAAGCAGGATGTTGTGTTGTGTTCTGTTATGTCACACATCAGTCACTCCAGCCTTTATACATTACATTTTTTTTCTAACTATATTAAAAACATTTTTTATTTTGCACAGCTTATCTATTTACCCAGTTTTTATTTTTACCCTGAACTGTTTTTTAAAGGAAAACTATACCCCCAAAATTAATACTTGAGCAACAGATAGTTTATATCAAGTTAAGTGGCAGATTAAAGATTCTTCCAAAACTGGAATATATATTTAAGTAAATATTGCCCTTTTGCATCTCTTGCCTTGAATTACCATTTAGTGATGGTCTGTGTGCTGCCTCAGAGATCACCTGAAATATTTCAACTCTAACTGTAACAGGAAGAAGTGTGGAAGCAAAAGACACAACTCTGTCTGTTAATTGGCTCATGTGACCTAACTTTATAGTTTGTTTGGTATGTTTGTGTGCACCGTTGAATCATACGATCCAAGGAGGCTGTCCTTATTTTTTAAAATGGCAATTTTCTATTTATGATTACCCAATGGCACATACTACTAAAAAAGTATATTATTATGAAAATGGTTTATTTACATGAAGCATGGTTTAACATATGAGTTGTTTTATGCCATATCTTTTTATAGAGACCTACATTGTTGGGGGGTATAGTTTTCCTTTAAATATGCCAGACTCTGGAATACCTTAATCAGCGCTCCGTAGCAATACTTTTGATTATCACTGAATCTTAACTTCTTTACTTATTTATTTAAAACTGAAACTATTAATGTAATAAAAAAGATTGGCAAAACAAAAAGCAATAAACTTTAGATTATCATTAAAACTGTAATCAAGACAATTGTTTATGTGTCCTTTTTAATCCACTGTCTTCTGGGAACTGTGCTCTAAAACACAGAATACATTGTTTGTTTGGTTATTTTCCTTATTTGACTTGGACTCCTCATATGCACAATTAAAACAAAGGTCATAACAAAGGTTTCAACATATTTTTAACTATTTAAGTGCCAGCCAAATATCAAATTAGCATTCAGAACCAGTTTATTTATTATATAGATACAAATATGAGACGCATATTTAAAGGGCTGGTTGACCTTTAAGTTAACTTTTATCATTTTATTGGTCTTCATTATTTTTTTTTAATAGTTTTTTTTTAATTACTTGCCTTCTTCTTCTGACTTTCTCCAGCCTCTCACTGACCCCATCTAAAAAAAATGCTCCATAGACTACAAATGTATTGTTATAGTGACATTTTATTACTCATAGTTCTAATGAGATCTCTCTAATTATATTCCAGTCTCTTACTCAAATCATAGTATGGTTGCTAGGGCAATTTGAACTCTAGCAACCGGATTGCTGAAAAATGAAACTGGAGAGCTGTTGAATAAAGAACTATATAACTCAAAAACCACAAACAATGAAAACTAATCACAAATTGTCTCAGAATATCATCAAACTAAAAGTTAACTCAAAGGTGGACAACTCCTTTAATTGTATGCACAAAATACACAGGATTTGGAAAGCCCTTGTCGTATGTGTTTCAATACTATATATGTATATGAAGATTCCTAACTTGTACAGATCTAACCCCCCACCCGCAACACTGTGTAATTTAGAAAGTTTCACTCTAGCATACTTTAGATTGGATAGAGCAAGATGCTACTAACAAAACTGATCCTTTACTACTGCAAGTAGAGTGAGCCAAGTGCAATTTTAAACACATTTTCCCCATAATGTTGAATACAATTAGTGGTGCACCTGACGCAATTGCGGCTCGATTTCAGAACAGGAGGCAGGAGAAAGGCAGCTGTTGTGAGCCCAACTATACTTGATGCAAAGAGTTCACTTTTAAGTTGACTTTTAGCATGTTATAGAATGGCCAATTCCAAACAGCTTTTCAGTTGGTTTTCATTACTGTTTTTTTTATAGTTTTTTTATTTATTTGCTTTCTTTTTCTGACTCTTTCCAGCTTATATACAGTTGCACTCATAAGTTTACATACCCTAGCAGAATTTATGATTTCTTAACCAATTTTCAGAGAATATGAATGATAACACAAAAACCTTTCTTTCACTCATGGTTAGTGATTGGCTGAAGCCCAGTGTCAGACTGGTGTAGGGGGGTACCTGGAAAAAAACCCGGCCAGACCCCCTCTTCCGATCAGATTGTACAAAAAAAAAAAGTTTTCCTTAGGTACCGTGCAGCGGCATGTGCGTATGCACGCAGCGGCATTCATACAGGCGCACAGAGCACACTTGCCACATAACTGTAGGTGGGCGGGGGGGGGGTCGGAGAGGGCCCTGGACAGTAGTCCCGGAGGGCTCAAAATCCCCCAGTCTGACCCTGCTAAAGCCATTTATTGTCAAACAACTGTGTTTACTCTTTTAAAATCATAATCACTACATAAACTACCCAAATAACCCTGCTCAAAAGTTTACATGCCCCAGCTCTTAATACCATGTATTGGCCCCTTTAACATCAATGACAGCTTGTATTTTGTGGCAGTTGTGGACGATGCTCTTTATCTTCTCAGATGGTAAAGCTGCCCATTCTTCCTGGCAAAAAGCCTCCAGTTCCCGTAAATTTTTGAGCTGTCTTGTATGAACTGCATGTTTGAGGTCTCCCCAGAGTGGCTAAATGATATTGAGGTCAGGAGACTGAGATGGTCACTCCAGAACCTTCACTTTATTTTGCTGTAGCCATTGACAGGTCGACTTGTCCTTGTGTTTTGGATCATTGTCATGTTGGAATGTCCAAGTACGTGCCATGTGCAGCTTCCGGGCAGATGAGTGAAAATTTTCCTCCAGTATTTTTTGTATTTTACCTGAAGTTATTTGTGGGTTTTTCCTTGCATCTTGAACAATTTTTTTGGCAGTTGTGACTGAAATTTTAGTTGGTCTACCCGACTGTGGTTTGGTTTCAACAGAACCCCTAAGTTTCCACTGGAGAACACTGCTGATTGCCATTGTCAATTTTCTTATATCCCTTTCCTGTTTTATAGAGTTCAACTACCTCTTCCTGCAGATCCTTTAGCAATTCTTTTGCATTCCCCAAAAACATGAGTGCAGCACTAGGATGAAAGATGCAAGGGTCTGTCAGGAATCCAGAAAGTCATTGACCTTTTATACACACCCACTAATTACAAGCAGACAGATCACAGGTGAAGATGGTTACATTTAATAGCCATTCTCAGTGGCGTAACTACCAGGGGTGCAGGGGGTGCAATTGCACCAGGGCCCCCACCCACTTGGGGACCATTGGAGCCATGAAAATAGTTATGGTAGGTGGTTATCTAGGGAGAGATTTTACAGCACACATGCCATCAACACTCCAGCATGGGATTTATAGAGCTAAGGGCCCCACAGGGGGGCCCATGTGCCCATCTTGTACCGGGGCCCACCAGGGAGTAGTTACGCCACTGGCCCTTCTAACCCTTTTGTCTCAAGTTGTGTGCATGTTATCAGGCCAAATCAGGGGCATGTAAACTTTTGATCAGGATCATTTGGGTAGTTTGTGTAGTGATTATGATATAAAAAGAGTAAATACAGTTGTTTGACAATAAATGACTTCAGCCAACCACTAACCATGAGTGAAATAAAAGTTTTTGTGTTATCATTCATATTCTCTGAAAAAGGGTTAAGAAATCATAAAATCTGCCAGGGTATGAAAACTTATGAGCATAACTGTACATCAAGCAAGATAGAGGAACATTTGGGTTAGGATGTATCCATGGTAAATAAGTTGCCAGTTTCATTTACAATCCCCACCCCCCTGAACACTGTATAACATAAATATCATGTCAGTTTCATGTATTATGTCTCCAGAAAATAATGTAGGATAAATGCATTGCTAATACAACCTGTAACAAGTAACACAATTAATAAGACAGACTAAATGTATAGAATACAATCAGAAATCATAAATTCTGCCAGGGTATGTAAACTTATGAGTACAACTGTATTAAACAATCTTAAAACAAATGGCCTGTAAGGCTACAAATGTACTGTTATTGCTACTTTTTATTGTTCATCTTTCTATTCAGGTCTCTTCAAATAATATTCCAGTTTCTTATACAAATCAATGCATGGTTGCTAGGTTAATTAGGACCCTAGCAACCAGCTTTCTGAAACTGCAGACTGGATAGCTGCTGAATAAAAAGCTAAATAACTCACAAATAATAAAAAAATAAAAACCAACCCCAAAGTGTCTCAGAATATTCCTTTCTACATGATACTTAAAATTAACTAAAGGTGAGCAACACCTTTATGTAACTTTCATTACTGGGGATTTACATGCAACTGATAGCAAGGAAAGTTGCACAAACAGACTGTGCTTGCAGTTGTAAATGACCCCTATATGTTTGCGTATATTTTTGACAGGAACACATTCAAAATGGGTAAATAACACTTTCTACTTCAAACCAATAAACTTTTTTTGCTAAATTGTATTTTTTATTACATCTTTCAGGATTTAATCTTCTTGAAAAATGTGTCTTTTAGACAAAGATAAAATACCGTAAATATGAATGCGAGGTGTCTAATGGACATTTTGGTGCCCAATATTGTCACCACAGTGACAGTGGAGAGTTTTCTTAGTAAAAATTTTCCTAGTTGGTGCCAAATAAGGGTTGTATTTGGCTATTGGTAGCCCCTATATGGACTGGCAGCCTACAGGAGAGAATGTTTGGCAGTGCATCTGTTTTTTATGCAAACAAAGCTTGCCTTCCAGCCAGGAATTCAAAAATAAGCTCCTGTTTTGAGACTGGGAGCAACATCCAAGGGGTTGGAGAGCAACATGTTGCTCACGAGCTACTTGTTGGGGACCACTGGTCTAATCTAAGGGATAAGGCTGTGGCACACAAAACCATCCACATTGACTTACACATTAGCCTTCAAGTGCTTGTCAGGCAATAGTTACCCAGAAAAGTGGAGTGCAGCAAGGGTTGTATAAGTAAGTGCCCCAACAGGCATGAAACAAGTCAGGCCTTCACCTGTATGTCCCTATAAATGGATTAAACTTTTATTTATATTTTCTGGTCATTATTTTGGAGAACAAACTCACAATTTCTTGGTTCTTATTATGGGTTGGCAACCTATCTGGTGGAAACCTGCCAGCCTGAGTGGAGGGGTGTGTGGAGGTCACAGGAGCAGGGGTGGAGAATGGGTGGAACGGAGAAGAGTCAGGGAGCTGTACATGGTGGGTGTGAAGATGGATAGTCTAGCTCAGGTGGAACAGTTCAAGGATAGAAGGAGAGAACAAGTAATTACAATTTTACATTAATGCTAAATTTGTAATACTGGCCCTAACTAGCGTTGGTTAAAATACTAACTAGATGACAACCCTTACTCCAGCTTTCCCATTCCCTTATAAATGCATTCACTGGCAGGCGATTTATTTGCAAGTCAATGGGTGAGAGAGATTGAGAGATGTGGGACCGTGTTCTTAGGGAATAGGAAAACATATGTTTCACAATATGCACCACATAATAGTGTTCCTCCAGAGCAGGGATCAGGAACCTTGGCTCTCCAGCTGTTAAGGAACTACAAGTCCCACAATGCATTTGCCTTTATGAATCATGACAGACTCCTTCATTGCATTCTGGGACTTGTAGTTCCTTAACAGCTGGAGAGCCAAGGTTCCTGATCCCTGCTCCAGAGGAATCCTGCATTCAAATTACTTTTTCAAAAGAGCAAACAGATTTTTTTTTTAGTTAATTTTGAAATCTGATGTGGGGATTGACATGTCAGTTTCCCAGGTACTCTCAGCCATATGACTTGTGCTCTGATAAACTTCTGTCACTCTTTACCGCTGCACTGCAAGCTGTTGTGAAATCTCCCCCCCCACCATTTAGTAATAAAAACCAACATCATCAAAAAAATTCATTATCAAAAATAATGACAGATTTATACACCCACCATTGGCAGGTTCTGTCAGAGGGACATCTAATAATAACCAGTAGCCCTCAATTGATCCCCTATAGTGGCAACTGGAGAGTAGGTGGGGAGGAGAGATATAAGTAGAGGCATAATAAAATCATAGAAGACCCTGTTATGAGAAGATCAGAAGTTTACAATAGAACAGGATGCTGCAGTTCAACAACAAGTCACACCAGTTTGCCCTAACAAACCTACACCATAAAGCTAGCTTCATGGTACACAGGTAGCTAAACTTCAACCAGAATATCTAAGATAAACATAGACCACACTGCTTGCCTTATCGCACCCAGGAAACTGATAAGATCTTCTAGGAAACTACAAAGTCATTGCTCTGCCTAGTAACAGCAAAAATTTTAAGAGTGTAATAAAAACATAATACCAAGGTAGGACTGGGGGGCCTGGGGACTACTGTCCAGGGCCCCCTCCGACCTCCCTGCCCAACTACCGTGCTGCGCCGAGCATGCTCGGCGTGCCTTTGTGAGGGCGCGGCACGTGCGCCTGCCTGAAAGGCGCCGCTTGCACGCCTGCATGAATGGAAAACTTTTTTTTTACGATTTGATCAGGAGAGGGGTCTGACCTGGCGGAGGCCCAATAAGGGTCAGGGCCCACTGTGTTTTCTCCCGGTGTCCCGCCAGGCCAGTCCGACAATGAATAATGCAGCCTTGCCCTGCACATGTAAAACTGTCTTTACTTCAGAAACACTACTATAGTTTATATAAATAATCTGCTGTGTAGCAATGGGGGCAGCCATTCAAAGGAGAAATGTCTCGGGTTACACAGCAGATAAGCTCTGTAGAACAAAATTGTGTTATCTGTTATCCACTATTTAACTTGTGCCATATAGCGTTTTTTCAATTTCCGCTATTGCTGCACAGCAGCTTGTTTATATGAACTATTAGGGATGCACCGAATCCAGGATTCGGTTCGGGATTCGGCCTTTATCAGCAGGATTCGGATTCAGCCGAATCCTTCTGCCTGGCCGAACCGAATCCGAATCCTAATTTGCATATGCAAATTAGGGCCAGGGAGCTAAATCACGTGACTTTTTGGCACAAAACAAGGAAGTAAAAAATGTTTTCCCCTTCCCACCCATAATTTGCATATGCAAATTAGGGTTCGGATTCGGTTCGGTATTCGGCCAAATCTTTCTGGAAGGATTCGGGGGTTCGGCCGAATCCAAAATAGTGGATTCGGTGCATCCCTATGAACTATAGTAGTGTTTCTGCCACAAACAGATCAATTTTACCAGTGCAGAGCAACAGTACATGAGCTTTTCATTACTTTAAAACACTTTCATTTTTTGGTGTTACTGTTCCTTTAACCACAAATATCACTGAAGGGTATTAGCTGTGACTGCAAATATCATAGAAGGGTGATATAAGCCTGAACAGATCTGTGTAACATCTGAAGCTCTCCTAACCATTTAGCTTTCCTTGCTAGTGGGTTTGTGACAGCTTCTTGAGACTCTGGGGCAGATTTGTCAATTGCTGTTTAAGTCAATGGGAGATAGATGCCCTGGGATCAATTTGGAGTTGTCTGCAGTCTTCCAGATATTTTAGTTTTTTTTTTAGAAAAAAAACTTGATTCGAGTTTTCGGGTCGATCCTACTGTATTACTGTTACTGTATATGAGTTAAGGAAATTATATTTTTAATTTCATGATAAATGTGCCTCTCTGTGTTTTGTTGCCATCTAATAAATAACTCAGTTATTCTGAAGAACCTTGCCTCAAAGTATTGCTTAGTAATAAGGGTTTGGTCACCAACATTTTGGAAAAAAAGTTGTCACGCTTAGCGGAGTGAATTTTTGACCATGCCATTCTTGTGGCCACACCCCTAATTACCATGTTCATTTTACAAAATGTTCCAGGTTATGAAAGTTTGAACATATTTTTTTCAGTAATTAGTTTTGCTAATGAAGGTGAATTCCCTTTAAACTGTGAGTCTAACTTTACAATTACTTATCTGCTTATCTAGAAATTGTTACAAAGTATCTTATCTGAACCTACTGGCAGTTCTGGGCTCTCTGCCAAAAGCCAATTAAGTTAGAAAGGTTGTTTCTTTTTCTGGCTGTTCAGTGCAGCGAAAACGGGACTTTCCAGTACAAATGAGGGACTGCAGGTTGAGCTGTCAAAAGAGGGACTGTCCCTCTAAAAAAGGCTTCTGATGAAGTGACTAACTAGGTCACGAAACGCGTCAAGCCGCGTCTCCCCGCATGCTACTTATTTTTATATTATGAAGCAATAAAGATTGAACTTTTTATTTACGTCTCCACTGCGGATCTCTTTTCACTGGCCGGGTCCCTGCATATGCGCTTCCTCTACGTCACTGTCCCTCTAAAAACAATACAGCTGGGAGTTATGAATCATCAACACAGAATTCCTTTAACAACATGAAACTTAAAATTTCTTGACGAGTCCAGTATGTCATTGCCTTTAAAATGCCAGAGAGTGTGCTCCTTATGTTCCTTTTGCTTTGTGTTGTGTAAACCAAATATTACAATGTCTATTTTACAGACCTTCCTTGTCACCTATTAAAATCCTCATATCAGAACCATAAATCTTTAAGTCATAGAAAGGAAGGCATGGCCCAGTGTAACCTTTTACAAAACAATGAGCCAAATATGACTTTAAAGGAGAACTATCCCCTAAAAATTAATAGGGTTTAAAATTTCATATTTTATATACAGAATTTATTGCACCAGCCTAAAGTTTCAGATTGTCAATAGCAGCAATGATACAGGACTTCAAACTTGTCACAGGGGGTCACCATCTTGGAAAGTGTCTGTGATACTAACATGCTCAGTGGGCTCTGAACAGTTGTTGAGAAGCTAAGCTTAGGGGTCATCGCTAATTAACCAGCAGAAAATAAGGTTTGTCTGTAATTTAACCTGTGCCATATAGCCTTTTTCAATTCCCACCATTGCTACACAGCAGCTTGTTTATGTGAACTATATTAGTGTTTCTGGAGAAAACACAGCCGTTTTACCAGTGCAGGGCAACACTAGATTATATTTTCATTACTTTGAAACACTTTTAGTTTTTGGCGTTACTGTTTCTTTAATAAAGCTGTAAAAAAGAAAAACTGAAGGCCGAGTGAAAAGTTGCTTAGCCATTCTATTACATATTAAAAGTTAACTTAAAGGTGAACTACCCCTTTATTTGGCAATAGGTTTACCTGGGGGATTTTTATTCGTATCAATAGTTTTACAAACTGACGAAACAGGCTCTTTAATGCATAACATATGGAAATGAAAAGTGAAAGACATGTAAACACATGTATAGTGTAAGTCAGTGGAATTGTAACAATATGTTGCTCAGTGGGGCCCCAATACAAGTTCCAGTCCCTACTGCAGGGTTGCCAGATCTAATTTTCAAAACCAGCCAAAAAGGCACTTCAAAAGTAGCCCAAAAATAGCTAAAAAAGTCTAAAATAAATAAATCTATATGAAAATATGCATTTTTTTTATTTTTTTCTATGAAGCAAAATAGGTCAGATTTGCACATCACCAAGGGCGTAACTACAGAGGGTATACGGGCCCCATAAGGCCCTAATGCATATACAATTTCAATAAATATTGGTAAAACAGGTAAACCTATTGACATTTTGGTGCTCCAAAATTGTCTGAAAATGAGGAAAGTCACCAGAAAATGCCAGACATGAGACTGGGGTACAGAGCCGTGAATCTGTTAACTCACAACTTCTACACAAGTCAGTCCCATTGCATGCTGGGTAGTGTAGTCTTACAATAAAGGACACCTATGGGCCGAAAAAATGTCCCCAAACCGAAGGTGCAGGCTGATAGAGCCCAAATTCTGGTTTGGGGTTCTAATATTGCCCCCTGCAGGCACTGGCTTACTCGCACCGGGAGCCGCCATGTTTTAGGAAGCGCATGCGCAGTATGAAAAACTGCCTGAAATTGTGGCAGCTTTTTATTTGGCTTATGCGCATGCACTGTCATAGCGGTTCGCACCGGGAGCTCCCTCCCTGTGCGAGTAAGCCAGCACCTGAAGGGGGCTATTTTTTTTTTTTTAACTACTAGAACTCCAAACCAGAATGTGGGCTCTATCAGCCTGCACCTTCGGTTAGGGGAAATTTTTTCGGCCCAAAGGTGCCCTTTAAACTTGGCAATTAGAAAATTGTTGACAAAAACGACATTACCCAACATGCATTGGAAGACACAGGTGTGGCACATTAGGGCAAGGTTTCTAAAGTACAAACCAGCTAAAGGCCCCAAAAGTAGCCCAACTTCATACATTGGCTAGTTTGTACTTTCAAACCCAACCTAGGCTTTACATTAGTAGCCCAATTTGGCTGGAAACCAGCTAACCCTGCCCTACTGTAGATTTGTTATAAATCCCCCCAGTAAAAAAAGTTCAGTCAATCCCTCCTCCACGCATCTAACATGACGTAACACACAGACTCTCAGGCTGGGAAATTCCTGCTGCTGACACAACCACAACACACAGCTCTGAGCTTTCGGTTTGTACTCATGCGCACTAGCTGTGTATAAGCAAAACAAGCAATATAAAGGCCACAGACAAGACATTGCCAACAGGGCACAAATATTACAGTTTACCTGTTTAATAGAATAAATCAATTGGCTACCTGGTGTCCATACAGTGCTGAGAAACGAGGGGAGGAGATGAGCAGGAGAAGAGCTGGGTGTCGGTGATGGTGGGCGGAGCGAGTGAGCGAAGAGGCAGTCCTACATTCCTAATATAGGAGCAGTGTCTCATTGCTGACTGATCTCATTCTGTCTTGCTTTGTGTGAGCAAATAAACCCGTGCGATCAGCTGACTGCGAGAAGCAGCAAATGCAAGGTAAGTTTGTTATCGAGCGCGATCTATTGTATGGCATTCCCGTACTGATTAGAAGCGCTGCTGGCTTTGCTTGCAAGGGAATGCACGAGCAATAGGAATAGCATGAGGGAACATATTTGCAGCTGAACTATAACTTTAGCACGCTCCACATTGTCTGCTGGGAGCTCAGCCTGGCAGCCAGGTATTAGTCTGTTCTGTTATGTGGCTTTATGTTTATTATCCGCCATATGCTTGAAAAATCAGCCATTTTCACGTGTGTATTTGTGCTGCAGGCCAAGTGACTGAATGATCTCATTCTGCATACCCCCCACCCAAAAATACCCACAATTACAATTGGATTTTAGGAAATTCTTCTCCAAAGAGACAGCCACAGTAAAATAGTTTAAAGGAGAATTCAACCCTTTATATGGGTGTCACCTTTTCTGGAAAAAGGGCACCAGGGCCCCCTTATCAGGCTCTCCCCCTATGAACTGCACATTGAAGTTCTCCTAGCCTTTCCGGCGGGCCCCGAGAGGGATCGGGCCCTGGTGCAATTGCACCCCCTGCTCCCCTGGTAGTTTCACCACTGAGGCCTTCCTATATATTTGTCTATTTTCTCTATTAATAGCATTGGTATTAATCATCATATTTACCAGCCAGGTGGCAACACTAACCCTATATTTAAAAAACCCCAACCCCCCATCCCCACCAAGACCCCCCTCCCTCCTATCTAAGTGATACCCCGGGCCCTGGCAGACGCCACTAAGTCCATACTTACCCCTCCGTGCAGATTCAGGCATCGGACTTGATGGGTGCCATCTTTGGTAATCTTCGGAATGAGACCAGCATTTTGGCACAGTTGGGGGGTACAACAACTGCTCATGCACTGAAACTAACAAAGATTGCTGAAGTGCTGGTCTCATTTAGAAGATTAACGAAGCAGCTCAAGATGGCGCCCATGAAGTCCGGTGCCTGAATCTGCACAGAGGGGTAAGTATGGTCTTAAGGGCATTTGCCCAGGGTATCACTTAGGCTGGAGGGAGGGGGGTCTTGGTGGGGATGGGGGCTAGGGTTTTTTTTTTTAAATGTAGGGTTGAATTCTCCCCTTTAAAGCCCCTATTGCCTTGTGATAATGAGCTCTTGCTGGCATGGATTGCCTTTGTAGCTTCACTGGGCTATGTAGCAGCCACAGGGTCTGATCTCTCTCTTATGACAACCCTGATGAAGAGATTCTGAGACAATACCATGGGGTTTATTTATCATACAGTGAAGTTAGAGATCACCACCACTAGAGTGAAATTCCGCCACTCTCCACTCATTTCCATAGAATTTTCTTAAGTAGAACCAAACCCTAAAGTAAAAAAAAACCCTACCCTTCATAGGCACAGGGCTGGAACTAGGAGTAGGCAGAAGAGGCACGTGCAAAGATAGAGGGGCGCCAGGCATGTACCTCTTCCAACCTAGTTCCAGAAGCTGTGGCAGCAGTTTTCTACTCTAGCGAGTATGCCCGTCCTCACCGCATGTGCACTTGTGTGTCCTTGCCGCATTCGCAAATGGGCGACGTAGCCCCTCCCCCCCCCCCCCCCCCCCCCCCCCCCCCCCCCCAGCCTAGCTGCTACTATGGGTAAATGCCCCTAAGTCTTTACATAACCCTCGGTGCAGATTCAAGGCATCAGAGTTCACAACAGTCATCTTCTTATCATTGGAAATCTTCAGGTCTTCTTCATATGCTTCGGCAATTCCTCTGGCAATTCCTGGGGCTAGGGGGGTTTACTTTAGGGCAGGGATCAGGAACCTTGGCTCTCCAGCTGCTAAGGAACTACAAGTCCCACAATGCATTTGCCTTTATGAATCATGACACTCCTTCATTGCATTCTGGGACTTGTAGTTCCTTAACAGCTGGAGAGCCAAGGTTCCCTATACCTGCTTTAGGGTTTGGTTCTCCTTTAAAGGCATTTTTATCGAAGGGTGAACTTTCACTTTCACCCATTGATAAATACTCTTTTAACTGCAGTGATCTCTCTCTGATAAATATATCCCTATGGGTTTTGCCCCTGAGTTAGATTTAGTGCATCCTATAGTTTGCTATCTTGAGTTGACCTGGAATTATAGCAGGGCGACTATTATCAATGCTCTATGAATTGTCACCTTTATTTTACTTTCTTTAATCAGTGTGGTTTTATTGAAATAAATGGGCATAGTACATAACGGCATCATTCCCTTACTACAGAATTGTGCAGTGGTACATTCAGGATAGCGTGGGACACCGTGTTTTACTTTTAAATGAAACAACCAAAAGAAATTAAAAACCTATACACAAGGGATTTACTAGTCTAGAGTAGTACTATCATTTTGTTCATTTACAGACTGTGACTGTGCTGTTGAGCTCATGGGGAAAGTCACACTGATGCAACAGAGCCATTGAAAAGGAGTGTGTGTGTTCTATTACCATTGGATCTCTTCTGGTACAAGAAAAAACCCCTGAAATAATCCAGAGTCAGATGATTACTTGACTCAGAGGTTTAATGGAAGCATGCCGTAGTAATTGAGTCCTATTAACTCTTTGAAGCATCACAGGGACTCTTTATAGTTCTGCTTCCAAACAGCCCTCGGGTACTTTTTCTGTTTCAGCCTGAGCACCATATACATGTAGTTTCATATTCCCCCTGAGTCTGCAGTTGTTTATTTTGGGAGTTCTGCTTTCTTCCATACAGACTCCTTGCTAAAATCTTTAGTATGTTACAGAATGTCCTGTTTATAGTAAGTTTTTTTTTTTTAATTGACCGTGATCTATGAAGCTACAATTCTATTATTATTTTAATTCAGGTATGGGACCTATTATTCAGAATGCTCGGTACCTGGGGCTTTCCGGGTAACTGGTCTTTCCGTAATTTGGAGCTTCGTACCTTAAGTACTAGAAAATCAAGTAAACGTTAAATTAACCCAATACGCTGGTTTTGCTTAAAAAAAGGATTAATTATATCTTAGTTTGGATCAAGTACAATGTACTGTTTTATTATTCTAGAGAAAAAGAAAATCGTTTTAAAACATTTGGATTATTTGATTGTAATGGAGTCTATGGGAGATGGCCTTTCCGTAATTCAGAACTTGCTCAATAAAGGGTTTCCGGATAACAGATCCCATACCTGTACTTCTATATTTTTGGTCCCTCAGCATTCATATTCTAGTCTCTAACCGCCTGGTGGCTAAGGTAAAGTACACCTTATTAGGGTTGCCACCTGGTTGGTAAAAATGAAGGTTTATCCCAATTTTATTTATAGGGAAAAAAGATAAATATATAGGAAGGCTGGAATTTTCTTACCAGAAAAGTTGGCAACCCTATACCTTATCAACCAGACAGCTGCTGAAATTCCAAACTGGAGAGCTGCTTTAAAAAACAAAAAAGCAAATTGTATAAGAATATCACTGTTTATAATATCATATTACAATTTCACATAAAAGAGAACTACCCCGTTAAAGGAGAAACTAATGCATAAAAAAAACCCTACCCTCCATAGACCCCCCTCCCTCCTCCCCCCCCCCCCCCCCCCCCCCATAAACATTGATGGGGACCCTGGCGGAATTTGTTTTTTAACTTATAGGGGGGCCATGGTCAGGGTCGGACTGGCCCGGCGGGACAAAAACCCGGTGGGCCCCGACCCTCATGAGCCCCTGACCAGCTAAACCCCCTCTCCTGAAGACCCCTCTCTGCAACAGAAGAAAACTGTTTCCAGCGCATCCAAGCGGCGCCTTCACGTGAGCGCGCTGGGCGGCGCACACCAGTAGGGGGCCAGAGGAGGGCCCAGGACAGCGGTCCCGGGGGGCCCCTGGCCCTGGTCACCAATTATTTGTAGAGGGCCCTGACCACCCAGGCGGCCTCAAATATTTAGTTGCACGGGGCCCCTTGATTTCTAATGGCAGCCCAGTGGAGTAGTAATATACATGATTCCGAAAGATTCTGTTTTGAGCATTTTGACACTCCCACATTTCTGGTCTACCTTTAAAAGTCGTGTCAGATGAATGGTGCAACACCGTCCGATATTACTATTACCTTGTTTTCCATCGCTTCCCACTTGACGCGTGTATTTTGTCATGTAGCGTTGTGATGTGAGCTTTCAAGGGTATTTTTCAGTGAAAACTCACATTTTTGGGTTACAAATATAAAAACAAAATTTTTTTCAAGTTTTTTTTCTTTCTTTTGATTTATTATTTCACGAAGCTGGAAAAAGCTTGAATCCGAAAATGCTTCAGCTAAAACTTGTCGGTCATGTAGAAGTCCGTGGCAGAGGTCCCTGAACCATCAATTCGAGCGTTTAGAGTTTTCTTCCTGTTGAAAACTTGATCAATTTGAGTTTTTGAGTTGTTAACCTCAAATTCAGTGATTCCATTTAGAGTCCTACTCTGAACCAATTTGTAAGACCTGAACCAGCAGCCCGCATATTTACCCGCTTTGATACGCTACCTAACCCGGACCCGCAACTGCCTTATTCACACCCTGAACCGCAACCTGGCGACTATCATCAAACCTGGAAGCGATGTTGCTGCAAACCCGGAAGTGAAGTGCAAGGGAATGCAGGACCAAATGCATATGTGCATCAGCCTTTTATTGTATTATAGGGGTTATTCACCTTTGAGGTAATGTTTATTAATATGTAGAACATGATATTCTGAGACAATTTGCAAATGCTTTTCATTTTGGTTTTTGATTTATTTTGTTTTTTATACAGAAGCTCTCCAGTTTGCAATTTCAGCAAACTAGTTCCTTGGGTCCAAATTACCCTAGCAACCATGCACTAATTTGAGATTAGAATAGGAGAGGGCCCACATAGACAGACGGGTAATAAAAAGTAGCAATAACAATACATTTGTAGCCTTACAGAGCATTTGTTTTTAAATG
>CM044431.1:70919532-70940165 GCA_024363595.1 Xenopus borealis | reverse complement strand
TAATTGGGGGATGAATCTGATTTAGTAAGTCCCTGAAAGGCTCAGAAAAAATGTAGCCTTTCATCTAACTATAAGATAAATTCTACAAAGCATGAATATGGGTAGGACTATTGCAGATATAATAACTTTTTGGACAGGACAGATAACTATTTTTACCAGAAAAGGGAGTGGTGCAGAAAAATATTCTGTTTCACTTTGTGTTTACTTGGGATGGGTCCTTCTGAGGATGATTCTGCTGGGGGGTATCAATCTCAGTGTTATGTGAGCTGCACAGAAAAATTTTGTTCCACCTACATTAAAAACTGGAACTGGAACTTCTCGTGCACCACCTTGGCCTTTCAACAACTGCATTGAATGGGTATGACACTGCTTGGTGTTTTGCATGTAAAGGAGCATGTGACCCCAGTTGTTGTGCTTTATAGTTCTATTTGGAAGTGAGTGCATTAATTGATTCTTAAAGGAGAAGTCTAACCTCCTTGTTCTAAACTCCTCCTCCCCCAATGGGCAAATGCCCCTAAGCGCAGGTCCTGTCCGTGGAGATTGCACGAGTGAAGATGGCGCCTGCAGTTTTTTTCCAGGATCCATCAGCATTTGGCACACGTGCAGTAGGAGCATTTGCTGGCTCAGCCCTACTGCGCATGCGTTAAAAGTCACTAAGTTTTCCGATTTCAACCTCGTGACTTTCTGCGCATGCGCAGTAGAGCTGAACTGTTCAATGCGCCTACTGTGCATGCGCCGCCAACCACCGAAAAATCCAGGAAGAAGACTGCACGAGTGAAGATGCGCCTGCAAACTCAATGGACAGGACCTGCGCTGAGGGGGTAAGCAGCAATTTAGGGGCATTTGCCTGGGGGGGGCCTACAGGGCGGTGGAGTTTACAGCAAGGATGGTATACTTCTTCTTTAAAGGGAGAATTAAAGCCTAAATTAAAAAAACAAAACCCTCCTTTCTCCCCCCAGCCTAAGGGATACACCGGGCAAATGCCTCTAAATCCATACTTACCCCTCCGTGCACATTCAGGCATCAAACTTCACGGGCACCATCTTGAGCCGTTTTGGTGAACGAGACCAGCAATTTTTTGTGAATTTCAGCGCATGCGCAGTTGTTGCGAAAACAATGTGCCAAAACACTGGTCTCATTCCAAAGATTACCAAAGCAGCTGAAGATGGTGCCCGTGAAGTCCGCTGCCTGAAATCTGCACAGCAGGGTAAGTATGGACTTGAATTGCTGTCTGTCCGCTTCTTACGTAATTTCTTCATCCAGGGCTATATTTCTACCTGTTAGCTAGCTCCTCCTCCACCCAACTTGCAACTACTGTGATATCAATATACATTAATATTGGGAAACAAAATACCCACAGAGGCTGGAATCAAACCTAGACTTCAAAGCTGCAAGGTAGCAGTGCTAACCTTTGCACCAATGTGCTGTTTTTATACCCCCTTTCTCTTTTTTAGATTACAAGCTCTAATACTCCTCTTCACCTCCTGTTCTATTGTATCATGCTCTGGAATATTGCACTTTCTCAATCTGGCAAATGCAATAAATGGGGCAAAGTTTGCTACATGTCTAATCACCTGTAGCAACCGATTCGCAGGAGGCTTCGGTTTACTGCTCCTGGGCAAACTTAGTGGCTTTTATAATACATGGTGATAATACAAGAAGTGCTGTGTATGTGCATACCCTAGATGTTCCAAATGTGCAGTACATTCAAAAGGGCACTTGTCTGGTTTCCTGAATGAAGGGAGGGAGGGCTGGGGGGATTTCCAGAATTCTTCAATGATGTCACAGCACTTAACACCGTTTCCTGTCTCCATCCTAAATTTCATATTGATGCAGAACAGATACAAAATGACACAGATTTTGCCCTCCCTTTGAATTTAAAATAATAGGTTATAGAGCCACTGGATTTCAGTCGGGGAAGAGAAACTTGATAGGTCTGGGACAGTATTGGCACCTGAACTACTTGTCACATGATGAAAGTTTCAAAGAGTTTCAAAGATTCAGAAGAAGGCAAATCATTTAAAATCATAAAGAAAAATATAAATTTAGTGCCATTCAAAACTGAAAAAGAAAAGGCACAGGGTACACAACAGATAAGCTCAGTAGTATACAATGAGATTCTTCGGAACTTATCTGTTATCTACTGTGTATCCGGTGCTTGAATGGTTGCCCCCGTGGCTACACAGCAGCTTGTTTAGGGCTAGTCCACACGGGGAGATTTGTCGCCCTGCAGGTTACACGTCCTTTCTATAATACAGTCGGAAGGTGTCCAGTGGGCAATGCATTGATAAACTGTAGGAAGAACTGAAGATTTTAAACTGGTTCTGGTCCTATGGTACAGGTATAGAATCAATACAGCTTGAGAAATGTATCCTCTGTACCGGAGTTGCTCCTCAACCTGAGAAACTGTCAGACAGAGAGGATAAAAATGTGTTGCCTGAGGCCACCTACACTGGATCCAACTATGCCTCCAATGATGTATAGTATGCATGACCTATATTGTGGGAATTTGTGTAGTTTTAGAAACCAATGTTTTAAATTACAGCTTTAAAAGTTATTGGCACTTTTTGTACTTGAATGGGGGAACATGTCTGAGTACTCATTATTATTACTTTTTTTTTTTTGGCAAACAGCAGAAGCCTGTCTTTATGGCAGGGATTTTAGGTCAGGGCCAGAAACACTACACCAGGCAAAGCAGGATGAAATATCCTTTATCTGTATCGCTCATAAACATTTACTGCACTGCTGTTTGCATGTCCCTGGTTGATTCACAGTGGAGTGATAGTGAGAGATAGTGATAGAGATAAGGAGGATTAGTCAATACCATAAAAATAAAGACATTGTAGTCAATGGCGTAACTAGAGGAAGCCAACTGCACGGTCGTGGGGGGGCTCTGACCTCGGGGTCTGCTTCTACCTGTGATGGCAGGCACAAAAGCATTTGAATGCGCGGGAGGGGAGAGCCAGGAAGCTGCTCCTTGCAGTCAGTGCCAGGCACCTTTAAAGATTTTCTCGCGGTGGTGGGGGTAGGGTTGCCACCTTTTCCTGAAAAAAATACTGGCCTTCCTATATATTTATCTTTTTTTCCTATTAATAACATTGGGACCAACCATCAAAAATACCGGCCAGGCCGACAACCCTAGGTGGGGGGGGCGGCTGCATTAGGAGTTGTTAGCAAAAGATAGGGGAGAGCACTGCCGCCCATTAACTATTGTTCACCAGAGAAGTTGCTCCCTGCAGTAGGGCCTGGCCCCATCAACAATTGTTTTGTGTGGGGGGTGGTTGACGGAGCCGGTAGAAGCTGCTCTCTTCCTGCCTGACCCCTTCAATGATTTATCGCTGGGGAGGGGCCGGGGAAGCTGCTCCACACAGTCAGGCCCAGCCCCATTGATTTTTTTTGCAGGAGGGGCCCAGCCTGGAGTTGTTACGCCACTGGTTGTAGTTATAGCCTATATAAATACATAATACCGGAACTTTGTGAGGGTTTTGTAAAAGATTTTGTTGAATCCTAATTTGAATATGCACATGAGGCAACAGAAGGGTGAAAGAGAACTGTGCTTGCAGCATGCAGTTAATTTTTTTTTAAATTCCTGTTGGTGTGATAAAGTCAAGTGATTAAGGATTCGGCCGAATCTGAGCCCTGCTGAAAAATGACAAATGCTGGCTGAACTGGTTCCTGTGCATCAAGGATCAGTCATTTATTAGTAGAAGGAAGAATGCATAAATTGATTACAACAGATCCTGCAAGTGCAGAGAGCCTGGTAAGAACTCTCCTGCCTGCACAGACCCATGCATCTCCACTGGAAATATAATTTTTTCCCCCCAAAAAGTTATATTATGCTGCTGTGTGGGCCACTATTACAACAGGGGGCCGGGGACCAGGTATGAACCCTCCTTCCTTCACTATACTAAATAATACATCCACACATGCAAACATCCTTGTAGGGGGCCAAGAGTATCATTGGCACAGAGAGAATGGCACAACCTCAACTTTTTTTTTTTTGATGATTTTGCAAGGGGCCCTGAAAAATCAGATTATGCTACTCTGTGGGGCTATTAAATCTGTTGGTACACAAATTGGGCTAAAGCAAGTGCTATATAGAGCAATGATCGTAAAGAATAATGTGGGGATTTAAAGTAAAGGTCTCTAGTGTCTTTTCACTAACACTGCAGCAGGTTTTTCCAGTTCCCCATATCACTTACAGACGGGGAGGCGCATTTATCAAGGGTCAAATTCATGTTTTGTTTTAGACTCCCATTAACTTGAAATTCAACCAATCTAAATATATTAAAGAAATCAAATCTTTAAGACCTGGATGGATAGAATCGACCCGAAAACTTTAATCAAATTAGAATTTAAACTCCAAACTCCATTAATTTTTTTTTTCAGGAAGAAAAAAACTTGAATGTCAGGAAGTCCCCCTGGACCTCTCCTATTGACAAACAGCAATTCAGCAGGTTTTAGGTGGTGAATAGTCCAATTCGATTTCTTAAAGGGCCTGAGTATGATAAATCTCAAAAATGAAATTAGTTTTTAAAAACTTTAATTGAATTTGAATATCTCCCTAGTCGAATGACAGTTCTGACCATAAAAAATTTGAATTCGACCCTTGAAAAATCTACCCCTTAGGGTAGAACTATACGGCTGATTCTGCTGGATCCTGCAAGCTGCATCCGACAGTCATGCTGCGGATCAACACTGCAACATCTGACTATTACTTGCCTTATTTCCGTCGAATCCAACTTGACGCAGACGTTTTGTAGTCCAGCGTTGGATCCTGCAAAATTGACCGTGTGGTGTTTCTTAAAGGGCACCTATCGTGAAAAAGTTACCCCCAACCAAATGTGCGGGCTGATAGAGCCCGCATTCCGGATGGGGGTACTGGTGGGTTTTTTTTTTTTTTAATGCCCAGCCCCAGAGCGATCACACCGGGAAGGAGCTCCCGGTGCGAGCAGCCATGACAATCTATGCGCATTTGCACGCGCGTGACGTCAGGCGCATTAAGAAAAGCGGCCCCAACACTGACCGCTTTTCTTCATGCGAATGCGCATAACGCCACACGCACCCAAATGCGCATGCGCAGAGACTGTCATGGCGGCTCACCGAAAACCAATACCCCCAACCGGAATGCGGGCTCTATCAGCCCGCACATTTGGTTGGGGGGTAACTGTTTTCAACGATAGGTGCCCTTTAAAGGGAACATAGAGAAGATCTAAAAACCCTTCCAATCTTGTAGGCAATAATAATATTTGGTGCTGGTTTCAATTTGGGTTTAAAATGATCATCTTTAAAAATGGCCCCTTTCTTGGAGCATCTTATAGCTCTACATTGGGCTTCTGTTCCGAATGAGGGATGGGCATGTCCTAATGGTCATGGCAAAAGGCTCCTTGGAAAGGGGACAGCCAATCACAGTCACAAAAGCAAAGACAGATTTCAGTTCCTCATCAGGTCAGCCATCGCAGGGAAAATAAATCAGCCCTTATCTAAGGCTTCATGGTATAGGGCAATCATAGTAACACTATTATGACCTTTCTTTTCTCAGTAAACGAAAAAACTTTTTCGTTTACTGATCCTTGGCTTTGGATGGAAGCTAGGTGCATTGGATACTTTATGGACACTTAGAAGGGTGAGCGTATCAGTATAATTGATTTTACGACCTTTCTTTTCTCTACCAGCATTCTTTTCTTAACTTGCTAATCATTTGTCCTTGGATGATATCACAGCTGACTCCCCTCCTTGTTGCATGGTGTGGTTCGTGATCAGACAATGCACAGCTGCATATGCATCAGGCTAAAATAAGAAGCAAAACAAAAGGCAAGTTCTGCTGTCTTCCATTAAAGGGATCCTGTCATGGGAAAACATTTTTTTTTTCAAAACACATCAGTTAATAGTTCTACTCCAGTAGACTTCTGCACTGAAATCCATTTCTCAAGAGCACAAAGATTTTTTTTTTTAAAGGAAAACTATACCCTGAAAATTAATTTTTGAGCAACAGTTTATATCAAATCAAATGACATATTAAAGAATCTTACCTACCTGGTATATATATTTAAGTAAATATTGCCCTTTTACATCTCTTGCCTTGAACCACCATTTTGTGATGGTCTGTGTGCTGCCTCAGAGATCACCTGACCAGAAATATTTCAACTCTAACTGTAACAGGAAGAAGTGTGGAAGCTAAAGACAGAACTCTGTCTGTTAATTGGCTCATGTGACCTAACTTTATAGTTTGTTTGGTATGTTTGTGTGCACCGTTGGATCCTAGGATCCCAGGAGGCTGTCCTTATTTTTTAAAATGGCTATTTTCTATTTATGATTACCCAATGGCACATGCTACTAAAAAAAGTGTATTATTATGAAAATGGTTTATTTACATAAAGAAGGGTTTTACATATGAGTTGTTTTGGGCAATATCTGTTTATAGAGATCTACATTGGTCAGGGGGTATAGTTTTCCTTTAATATTCAGTTTTGAAATCTAACATGGGGTAGCCATTTTGTCAATTTCCCAGCTTCCCCTGGTCATGTGACTTGTGCCAGCACTTTAGGAGGGAACTGCTTTCTGGCAGAATGTTGTTTTTCCTTCTCAATGTAACTGAATAGTAGACATTGTAGCCATTGTTCTGTTAAGATGCTGGTGGGTGGGGTGATATCACTCCAACTTGCAGTACAGCAGTGAATGAATGATTGAAGTTTATCAGAGCACAAGTCACATGACTTGAGGCAGTTGGGAAATTGACTATGTCCAGCCCCATGTCAGATTTCAAAATGAAATATAAAAAAAATCTGTTTGCTCTTTTGAGAAATGGATTTCAATGCAGAATTCTTCTGGAGCAGCACTATTAACGGATGCATTTTGGAAAAAAAAAAAAATTTCCCATGACAGTATCCCTTTAAGGGTCTGACTTTTCCCAGCTTACTGGGATGCTACTCAAAGCACGTCTTGGAAATTGCCATTGTTGTTAAAAAAAATTAAGGAAAACTATACCGTTCACATAATGTAGGTCTCTATAAAAATTGCATAAAACAGCTCATAAGTAAAATCCTGCTTCATTTAAATAAACCAATGTCATAATAATAAACGTTTTTAGTAGTATGTGCCATTAGGTAATAGAAAATCGACCGTTAAAAAAAAAAAAAAGTCACGGCACACACAAACTATTACGTTAGGTCACACGAGCCAATTAACACAGTTGTGTCTTTTGCTTCCACACTTCTTCCAGTTGCAGTTAGTTGTAGTATTTCTGGTTAAGTCTGAGGCAACACTTGAATCAAATTTGAAGAATGCCCTAGTCAAATTTGTAGGGATGTACCGAATCCACTATTTTGGATTCGGCCGAACCCCCGAATCCTTCCCGAAAGATTTGGCCGAATACCGAACCGAATCCGAACCCTAATTTGCATATGCAAATTATGGGTGGGAAGGGGAAAACATTTTTTACTTCCTTGTTTTGTGCCAAAAAGTCACGTGATTTAGCTCCCTGGCCCTAATTTGCATATGCAAATTAGGATTCGATTCGGCAAGGCAGAAGGATTCGGCCGAATCCGAATCCTGATGATAAAGGCCGAATCCCGAACCGAATCCTGGATTCGGTGCATCCCTACAAATTTGACAGTTTCTGAAAGATCTCTCGGGCAGCACTTTTTATTTAACAGATCTACAGTTTGCAATTTCAGCAATCTGGTTGCTAAGATCCAAACCATGCTTTGATTAAGACACTGGAATATAAATAGGAGGGCCTGAATTGACAGAAGATTAATTATTAAAAAAAAAAAAGTAATTTTGTAGCCTTACAGAGCATTTGTTTTTTAAATGGGGTCAGCATCCCCCATGGAAAGCAGATAATCAAACGAAATAATGAAGACCAGTTTAAAAGTTTCATAGAATTAGCTAATCTATAACATACTAAAAGTTAAGTGTTAATGGTGAACTGCCCACATGATTCAATTGCATCAATTCCTTCATTGATTGTGCTTGTTTTTTTCCCCCCTATTTAGAAATGGATAAAGAATTAATTGACGTGGACACAGAGCAGACGCTCACTTGTTTAACCCTCACTATGTATCATCCACATCACCAAGATCAAAAACTCTTCAGAGGCATCAGTTTCAGCAGAAAAGAAATAATAAAGGCGGATGCCGTTGTGACCTTCGGGCGAGATTACAATATTTGCCGCTATCCTTTGCTGAGTAACAGAGTCTCCCGGATCCAGTTCAGCTTGCAGCTCTTCAAGCATTTCAACTGCTCCACTAGCGCCTTTGAGATAAAAAACCTAAGCAAAAAGAACAAACTTTGTGTGGACAACCTGGAATTGGATTATCTCAACAAGATCGAGCTGCCTGGAAAGTGTATGATCCGCTTTGGGGATTTCCAGATATTGGCAGAAATGGAAGCTGGGGACTCCGATGAGAAGTTTGAAATTTGCTGTGAAAAATCAAATGTCTCCCTTGTTCAGGACAGCTTTATACCAACTATGCAGCCAGTTCCAGAATGTGGAACCCTAAATGCTGTTGAAATTGATGAAAACGAATGTTAAATTTCTAACTTAATATTATATACAACAGACGGTGGTGAAACTAGAAAGACTTCTAGGCATGTTCATTGTGGGCAGCTAATAGACTTTTTCATAAATATAATTATATTCATCAGTTGGAACACTCATATTGGAACCTCTGCCTACTATAGGGTATGGTATTGGACATTGTGTCAGAATGCTCCTGGGAAAACCTTTACTGCCATACAGTATTTCATATGCAGGTATGGGACCTATTATCCAGAATGCTTGGGACCTAGGGATTTCCAGATTAAGTCTACTAGAAAATCATGAAAAAACATTAAATAAACCCAATAGGCAGTTTTTTTGCTTCCGATAAGGATTAATTATATCTTGGTCTGGATCAAGTACAAACTACGATTTTATTATTACAGAGAAAAAGGAAATATACTTTAAAAATTGTGGATTATTTTTATATAAAATGGAGTCTATGGGAGAGCCGTTACAGAAGTTGGAGCATTCTGGATAATGGGTTTCCGGATAACTGATCCCATACCTAATAAATATATATACTTTATCAAGGCCCTAATGTGGGCTGAAATGTTGGATATGCATTTATAATATACAAAAGCCGTGTAAATTATCTCCTTATAAACGGTGAGTTCTGATGTCATCAGTTATAAACTGTGAGTTCTGATGTAATTTCTGTCACGACTCACTGAAACTCATGTATTATAATAAATAAAGTACCCCCAGTTGCAAAATATGAGGATATTAGAAGTCAAACAGGTTTTTACATGGTCATGAAACTCCTCAGTAACTTATGTCCTTATAATTTAATAGAGGGGGTACTTTATTCACTATATACATTTTTACATTAATGTCCTTTCCATTTTCCATGCAGTATACATTATCACCTATAAGATAATCCATAGTCTTAAGTTAGCATTGTACAGAATCACTGTATCCCGAATGAATAACTTATACAGGTATTGCACTGGTTATCCAGAATACTCAGGACCTTGGGTCTGCTAAAAATCATGTAACCCAATAGGATTTGTTTTGCCTCCAATAAAGGATTAATATTATTCTAGTTAGGCTCAAATACATGGTACTGTTTTATTGTTAAAGAGAAAAAGAAAATAAATTGATGTGAATTATTTGATAAAAAAAAAGTCTTCGGGAGATGGTCTTTCCGTAATTCAGAAAAATCTTGATACCAGCTTTCTGGATAACAGGTCACATACCTGTATCGAGTAAGGGAACTCTGCTTTTAGCAAAACTTTTTTTTTTCTTCTGAACTTTCCTCTGAAAAACTGTGTGTATGTATATAGATTATCTGAGATATTTGTATTAAACATTGGTAAACATATAAGGATTACTCTGCAGTATAACCTTTCTGTCTGTGTCCCATATATATTATGGCCACAAGTTTCCCTTTTAATTTTGTATCCTAGTTTCCAGTTACCCCATCACTCACATTCAGCTGCACTGTATTTCTACATGTACTCTGTTCATCCCCATTCCATTGCTGGGCCCTCAGACTGGTGTGTATACAACTTGCTGATATGCACTGCAAAGCAAAAGGCACTGGAGTGGGATAAAACAGAAGACACGGGTTGGAAGGATGAAAAGTACAGTAGAACCCCCATTTTACGTTTTTCAGGGAACCAGAAAAAAATGGTGTAAAATCCGGGAAATCAACGATGCATAATATATAGGTGGGACCACAAAAACAAACATGTAAAATGAGGGGAAACAAAATCAGGGGACGTAAAATTGAGGTTCCACTGTAGTTACTAAGGACTTAGATTCTCTTGCCAATAGCGCCACAACTTTTTGAAGAGTTTCCAAATCATTTCACTGCAGTATGGACATACTGAATAATTACTGACAAAACATTTAAACGGCACAGTAATCATTAAATTTACATTTATTAGAGAAAAATGGCAAAGTAGCCTTGATACAATTAGACATTTTGTGTGCAAAGAGCTAGGTTATCTTCATCAGTATTTTATATTTGTGTTTCAAACATTCTGCTTCCAATATCTGCTGACACTTAACATCATGTAAGGGTTTTCTAAAGGTGGCCATTATTCTGCTCTTTGGCCAGGTTTCCTCTGGAAGGGTCAATACACAGGCTGATAAACTGCCAATTTTACAGACCAAGTTGGCAGTTTAAGTCTGCCTGTGTATGGCCATCCTTACCCTCAGTACTGCTATGCATGTGTAACAATTCAACAGGTATTTGACTACACGCTAATGGAAGGGAGGAGCCAATAGAGGCGAGGTGCCATCAGAAGAAGAAAGCTCATTATGGACTAATGCATTACTTTACAGATATGGGACCTATTATCCAGAATGCTCGGGACCTGTTTTTTTTTTCTCGGTAATTTGGATCAACATGATTTAAGGGGCAGATCAAAGGTCAAGTTGTGTTTTCCAAAAAAAAAATTGAGTTTCAGGTTTTAAAAAAAACAAAACTTGTTTTACTGGTTTTTAATACAAACTCTGTTTTGAAATGTATTCATTCCAAAGCTGGAAATAGTTTGAATACGAAAATACTCCAGACAAAACCTGTTCAGGTCATGTAGAAGCCAATGGCCTTCATGATGTTCAGGTGGTTTGCACTAAATTAAAGCACTTTTTTTTTACCAAGAAAAACTCGGTAAATTCAAGAATTTGGGGGTTTCACCCTGAATTCACTTAATTTGAGTTGTTTACAGCAAGTTTTTTTTCATAGATGATAAAAAATAAGAGTTGTGAGTTTAATTGAGGTATAAAAAAACCTCACAAACTTGATCTTTAATAATACTTAGCCTACTAAAATTAGGGATGCACTGAATCCACTATTGGATTCAGCCGAACCCCCGAATTCTTTGTGCAAGATTCAGGCAAATACTGAATCCTAATTTGCATATGCAAATTTAGGATGGGAAGGGGAAAACTTTTTTTTTTACTTGTTTTGTTGGTTGCCCGATTTCCCTCCCACCCCTAATTTGCATATGCAAATTAGGATTTAGTTTGGCCGGGCATAAGGATTCATCCGAATCCAGCTGAAAAAGGCTGAATCCCTAAGTAAAATATAATTTAAACATTAAATAACACAATAGAATTGTTTTGCCTCCAATAAGGATTAATTATATCTTAGTTTGGATCATGTACAAGGTATCGTTTTATTGTTATAGAGAAAAAGTAAAAAAAAAAAATGATTTGGTTAAAATGGAGTCTATAAAAGATGGCCTTCCCATAATTCAGAGCTTTCTGGGTAACCGATCATATATCTGTGCTAATAAAATGGTGTGCTAAGAAACTCTTGTGTCAAGTATATTCCAAGAATTTCTGAGGATATTGTGATAAGAATGCAGTGCATAAAACAATGTGATCGTTTTCTGTTTGAGGTTACAGTAAATATAAAAGGTAAATATGCCCACATTGTGCAATATCAGCCTAATGGTGTTTCTTTGGGTAGTGTCTGATCTGAATACCCATACAACAGTCTCTTTATAGATGGATAGAAGCAAAGATTTTCTCTGCCCTTATCAATTATTGTAAAGCCAACACCCAGAACTGAGGAATGAGGCCGTATTATCCCTTTCATGCTACTTTGCAGAATTGGGGTCATGACTTTGATTATGACCAGGAGGTTAAATGGCTCCTGATGATATTGAGCCTAGTTCACATCTGATAGGTAAATTAAGGTGGCCACACACAGGGAGATCCGCTCGTTTGGTGATATCGCTAAAAACGAGCAGATCTCTCCCTGATATGCCCACACTGAAGTGGGCCATATCGGGCTGATCCAATCGTGGGCCCTAGGGCCCAACAATCTGATCATAATGCATGCGATATGGGCAGTCGGACCGCACACACACCCGCGATCCATCTGGATTTTTTAACCTGCCCGATCGAGAAAGTTGGCCAGATATCGATAGGGAAAGCCTGTCGGATGGCCCCACACAAGGGCCAAGAAGCTGTTGACTCGGTCTGTCGGCAGCTTTTACCGGCCCGTGGATGGGGGGCCTTTAGACTGTAAGCTTCTGGGCAGGGACTGAAATGAATGATGAATAATTTCTGTAAAGTGCTAGAACACCTTTGGTGCTATAGAAAGCCTTGTAATCATTTACGGATAAGCCCCACAAGTTAAAGGAAATTCACAAGAGCAGGTGTAAATGTAACACCACAGCAGTAACCACAAAACGACCATTTAAACTTATCTTACTGCAGTTGATCCAAGAGAGAGAATTGGCAGCTCAGGTTCATACAGTGAAATAAAAGGACATCAGATGTGTGAATTCCTTCTCTCTCTATTTAAGGAAAAATACATACAGGTATGTGACCGGTTATCCAGAATGCTTGTGTCCTGGGTTTTTTGTGGATAGCGGATCTTTCTGTAATTTCTATCTCCATTCTACTAGAAAAGCCTATAAACATTAAACCAATGGGCTGGTTTTTCCAGTAAGGATTAACTAGATCTTGGATCAAGTACAAGGTACTGTTTTATTATTAAAGGAAATCATTTTTTTAAATCTTGGATTATTTGGATATAATGGAGTGTACGAGAGACGGCCTTTCCATAACTGGGAACTTTCTGAATAACGGTTTTCCAGATAATGGATCCCATAGGTATTAACTAGGGATTCATTTGCATTAAGGCTAATGGGAGGATTATTAGCCTGAGTTTAATCAGCTCCTATGCTCCTGTGCTGATCTGGGTGCAGGCACACCGACTGGATTTTGCAGCCAAAACACGGTAGTATGCTTTTCTATCACCGAATCTGCTCCCTTTTGTTGGGTGCACATAGAAAAATGTGTATTCAAGCATAGGGGCTGATTTTGCAGCCTGAATTCTACAGTCTATTATGAGTGTAGACTTAACACTGCAAAAAACATCAAAGGCCCTATTAAATGCCCAACTGCTGGTCACTGTAACATATCTGTAGGTCCAGAACATTAGCATAATGAAATAACACAGGGAGATCTTTATTTATGATATAAAGGGAGAGTTTGCATTTATCCTATCCACTATGCATGACATAGCGACACACAGACCCAAGAACAGGTAAGACTACAGGCTTTATACCGCAGAATTTTCGGTTATTGGAGGAGAAGGGATCTCCAAGAGGGAGACAGCTTGCTATTGTTAAACCCCAATTCCATTAACCCCCCCGCAGAGCAATTGTTATAATTTTTGACCCACTGCAGGTAGATTTAATGGTCATTTCAACATTTCACCGTGTAGCATATGATTATTTTGCACCCACCATATTTTTTATTCTAAATGAGCAGCAACAACAATGCATTTGAGCAAGTACAACCCAATTCGCACACAATGCAATGCCTTGAGAGAAGAAATAAAAGTGCAAACCGTTTACCGAAATATCGAGTTTTCAGTTAGTGCAGATCATTTATTAGTGATCCTAGACAAATGCAGCAAATACTAACTACATGGACCCGTCACAATAAAAGGAAATTAAAAAGTGAAAATTGCACTTATTCTTTTTAAAACTTTTCAGTCAACCCTTTTCTGCTGCTCCCCTTTTTAGCGTTACAAAAATGAAGGCTCCAAGAATAAAGTGTACATTCATTGTAATCCATAAGGACGGAGAAGAATCTTCATCAGTTTGGTCATCAATATATTTATGAGAGTGTCTTTACCTGTTCTGATGCTGATCAGACAGTTCTGTGACTGGATTTACAAACCCTTCATACTCTGGGTTCCCATTGTCATCCATTTCCGCACTCACAAAGTCATTTTCCCACTCCAGCCCATTTGAGTCATCGGATGCAGAGGCTCCGTGACTTCCATGCTTCTTGCCACTGTATTTTAAGGCTGCTCGTAAGATGTCTTCTTCTGTCTTTGAGCGCTCTCTCATAGGGACCATCCTGTTCATTCCTTAATCAATATAAGACAAATTAATATGTATAAAGAAAGCTTGGCATCCCATACTCTCCTCTATAAATTAAAAAAAACATCCTTTTAACCTTTTAAAGGTTACTGCTTAGTTTGCAAATGCCCTGACACCTCAAACAGTGTAGCAGAAGCCAGCTGATTATGGCTAATTCCAGACGGGGCTGAAATACACAGGCCGAGAATCAGTCCATATGCTGGCATTAGAACCTTGCCTGCCTGCCTGCAGAACAATTCTGGCAACCTGGGTGCAGGCACATGCGACAATGCAAACTCTTGCTTTTCTATGCCAAAATCAGCCACACGTGCCTGCACCCATGCCAGTAGATTTGTTCTGGGTGTGGGCAAGACAAGATCAGAATGCCAGCATGGGTCCTGATTCTCAGCCTTCATGTTTCAGATGGCCATTTTTCAGCCCCGTCTGGCATTAGCCTAAAGGACCCAGCGGAGAATTTGCCTTTGCTACATTGTTTTAAGAGTCAGAACAAGAGAACATAAAGGGATAAAAGGATATGTGCAGTGTACACAGGAGGAGGAGCAATCTATTATATGATTGTACTACTACCTACCTTCTTCATCCTCCCACTCAAGGTCAAGAGAAGTGTTATCATCATTCCCACTTGTTGACTTTGTTTTTGTAGTTAAATCACAGCTACTTTCTGTGTTCGGCGTCAATACGTTTGCTTCAGAAGACAATCCTGAATCCAATGTAAAACATACAACTTAGTGGATGTAAATATAATTTAACCCAGAATATTGGATTTGAGAACAAATACTTACACTTTAATATACTATATATTAATATACCAATATATACTATAAATTAATGTTCGATTGTAATGTTCGATTGTGGTAAAGAATATTAACATGACTGACTTGCAGGTGCTTGGCAGAAGGCTGCGGTGTGTATAGAAACACACACTTAACACTGGCCTTTTTTAGCAGTGGTAACAATCATTATTGCTACCATATTGCACAAATGAGTCTCATGCACTGCATCACAATGCCATTCACCTGTCTGGGACCTAATATTGTTATTCTAGGATTTGTTGACAGCACATTTGGAAGAGGGCAGCTTCAAGAAACCATGGTAAATCTAACTAAATCACTTTGATCTAATATATATATGGCCACCAACCATGGATATTGGTCACTCTGGGCAGCCAGTATGATATTAGCACTGCCTGAATTATTCCCACAAAAACGTAAGGAAGCCTTCTTGATAAAATGCCAAAATCACAAGCACAGGTATAGGATCCATCAATTGGAAACCCGTTATCCAGAAGGCCATCATCCATAGATTCCGATTTTAATCACATTTTTTAAAAAAAGAAAATTTTTCTCTGGAATAATAAAAAAATACTTTGTACTTGATCCAAACTATATATAGTATATTAAATCACCCTTATTGGAGGCAAAATAAGGTAGGCTGGCGTGATGGCCGAAGAAAGAAGATAGCTGCCGTGAACTCCCGTGGAAAGAATTTGCAGGAGGGGTAAGTACAAAATTTGGGGCATTTGCCCGAGGGGGGGGGGAGAGGAAGGAGGGTCTAGACAGGGGAGGGGGGGGGTTTACTTACAGGTTTGGTTATTAATAGAGCAATACTCATCTAGCAGGGGGAGGAGAAACAATGTATTAGGGTAGCAGCACAAGTATTAGGCCCGAACTCCATGGTGTGATGTCTTCAGATCCAACACACTGACAGGAAATGCATTTGACCAGTTGGAGTGGCAGAATATAATGTAATTTAATGAAACATCGGAGCTACAAACTACATGCATCCGATGTGAATGCTGCACGATTCGGATGTGGTTTGTAGCTGTAATGTTTCATTAACTTATATTATATTCCGCCCCCTCCCGACTGGCCACCTGCATTTCCTCTCAACACGTCGGATCTGAAGACATACTGCGCCCTGGAGTTTAGGCCTTGTACTACAGGGTATTTCAGCCATGGTAAAATACCTGTTTCACATGAATAAACTCTTAGATGCAGATTTATTAACGGTCGAATTTTGTTTTCCACGAAAAATTCAAGTTTTCAAGGTGATTTTTTTGGGGATAAACAACTTGCATTTTTCGAGATTTATTATTTATTTATTTTTACTTGAAAACGATCAATTACAATGAATTGAGTTTTTTCCCGTGGAAAACTCAATTAATTTGAGTTTTCGGGTTGTTAACCCCTGAACTGATGATTTTTTTTTTTTTTCATTTGAATTTTCTCTTAAATAAGAAACCATTCGAAATGCAAGTTCACATACTCTAAAAATCTATCTTACAAAAATAAGCCCCTTAACATAAGCGACAAGCATTTTTATTTTGAATATGTACAAATGTGCATTTTTGGATAGAAACCTGCTTGTTGCAAGAGTGGTGATAGTTTATTTTCATGTGAATGACGTATCACAGATGCCAGTAGACAAACGGTACATGTTCCATAGGCCAAACTCATCTTTGGTTGGGTTATCTGTAACCACTGGCATTTTGTACATACATTTTTCATCCCAGCTCTTTACTGCTTTGCCCCAACACCAATCTCATCCCTACACTATCCTGACAGCACTTTCTTAGAAGTTTAAATCTTATTTAACCTGACTCTCCCATATTTTCCATTGTCTCCCATCACCTGTCACAAAGCCCTTAAACCCTTTATTCCTCTATACCAGGGGTCCCCAACCTTTTTTGCTCGTGAGCCACATTTAAATTTAAAAAAGAGGTGGAGAGCAACACAAGCATGAAAAAGTCCATGGGGATGTCAAATAAGAGCTCTGATTGGCTTTTTGGTAGCCCCTATATGGACTGGCAGCCTACAGGAGAGAATGTTTGGCAGGACATCTGTTTTTTATGCAACCAAAACTTGCCTCTAAGCCATTAATTCAAAAATAAGCACCTGCCTTGAGGCCACTGGGAGCAACATCCAAGGGGTTGGAGAGCAACATGTTGCTCGTGAGCTACTGGTTGGGGATCACTGCTCTATACCTTCCCCAACATACCAGTCACCTTTTTTCATTACAAATATCTGTAACAATAGAAAATAATTCTGGTATCAATTTTTTTGCATTTGTGGTGATTTTGGACACCCACAGAAATCACACTGGTTAATATCTATTTTGTTTATGAGTGCTTAATTCTTGTATGGGGATGGTTAGCTTATCCATGCATTGAACAGATCTAAAAGACTAATGTACAAAATACCCTATACTTTTAACTTTTGCATAGAATAGTAAAAATGTATCCATGATACATTAATTCATACTTTTATGCAAAAGCATAACCTGTTTAGTGCATCCATTAAATGATATGGCAATCAGAATACAAAACAATGAATATAAGAATTCTGTTACTTGATGTCTAAGCAGTGGTACTTTGGAATATAAAAGGCATGGAAAAGTATGAAGTTCCACCATGGTAGCAGTAGACTATACACATATGCAACTATGGTGGACTTACTGCTGCTCCTAACAGCTCCATATTGTGACTTCAAATTTTGCAAGTAGGTTTCAAAATCTTCTGATGCAGAACTGTAAGAAAGAGGAAAACATGCCATTAGCAGAGATAGATCGGCTGATACCGTGTCAGTGTAATAATGATCCAGTTCTGGATTTTTTCTTTAAACATTATTAACATGAACTGGTAACATGAAATATAGTCTGCAATACGAACCTAGCTCTCACACACCTTTATCAATAAATAGTTCAGTGCTGTCTGGTGCACAGTGGTAGAGGTTCAGCAACCGCAAATCCAATGTCTAGAACAAATTATCCAAAGGCACACAGAGCTGATGCAAGCAAGGAACACCTTGCACGTTTAAGGTGAGATATAGTCTCAGAAATGTCTCAAATTGTATAATTATTTTTCTAATGATATTAAGCATCTGGGTGCACTTTGCACAGCATCACAAAAACAGAACTGACAATACATGTGCTTAAGGGGGAAATTGAAAAGGCTGACCTTAAGCTAAATGAATTGCCCAGAAATGCCACATACCCATACCTTGCATCTTCTCCATTCTTAGCTGCTAGTGCTCTTTGCTTTATCCACTGCAGCCGGTGTTGCTAAAGACAAAAAAAGTCATGAAAATGTACAGAGCATGATCTGGTAACTAAAATAAATATAATGTTGGTTCTCTGAGGACTACTCAACAAATGTTAACAGATAAAGCATTGCATCCACACAGAAGAAGAATAGATACCTTCATTTATTTACCTTCAATAAGACAGCTTCAGACCCATTTCAGATCACTAGCTCTGAACAATTTGATAATGATTTTTGACTTTTTATTTTTTTTTAACTTTGGATTCCCTTTAAAAAGGGGGCCTGTGCAAACGCGATCTTTACGTACTAGCTGCTTCCCATAACTTCAAACACACATCCATAATGCTACAGTACATTCTCTTTTCAATTAACCTTTATAAATACACCACACAATATGACTTCTCTCTACTTCTATAGATTCCTGCAAAATAAGCAGTCAGCATGTTACCAGGCATTGTTCATTTCAAAAGCTCCAAAAACAAAATCCCACTTTCAACAAGATTTCTTTCATTAGCAACTCTAGCAACTAACTTTGTGGAGCATTTGCACAGACATTATATCCTTAATCCTATGAAAGGTTTTTTTGCTTTCACTTAGATGGCAAACACTTTGTGCTTTCCCCAAGCTTGAAGTAGGGTGTTTCCACTGAAAAAGCTTATGCTGTGAGTTCTGCTGCATGATAAATATTTTAAGGCCAATAGATTGTGCTTCTTCCCCTTCTATGAAAGGGAATCCGCCATGGAACTGAATGAACTTCTGGAAGTAAACAAAAAATAATGTAGGTTTTTGGTTTGGTGCTGCCTAAATCTCATGCACCAAAGGTAAGCTTACCCAAAAAAGCTTGAAAACCTTTGTGTTAGAGGGACAGCTACTACAAATGTAACACTACCATCATGTTATCTGAAGTGGTCTTCTACTCTGATCATTTAAAGCAACAGCAGAACATACCTTATAGTCACCATGGTAGTTTTATTGCAAACATGACAGTGCCATTGCTTTTGTGCTGTAGAGGAGAGCTATTTTTGGTCAGTGATACTGTACTTCTAAACCAGTAGCTTTGCCTAATAACATTATCTGTTGCTTACTGAAACCGTGTTCCATTATCCATTTGTTTTTTATTTTTAATCAACTTGCACAAAACATTTGAATTTCAATGATGCGCCCATGGGTCTTTTAAAAGGGGTCCAAGTGGAATTACTACAATAAGGTAAACTTGACAAAGCCCATAAATGACAGCCTAACATTAGTGGATGAAAAAAACACTTCATGGTACTTTTCACTGGTCCTCTCATTGCGGGTCTGTTTGTTTTATAATATGATTTGGCATGGCCAAAATTTAGACTCAGAGGAGAAATATCCCCCACACACAAAAAGCCAATATTATTAATAATTATGCATGTCTTTCATCTTCAAAAAATTTCCAAAGTTAACTAAAGAATTACTACAGCAAGTGAACTTTAAGATTGTAACAGCCAAAATATAGACAGATGGATAAAAATTTAATTTACAGTAAATATTCATACAAGTGCAGATTGTTGTTGTAGATTGTTCTACTTAAAAGGAATGGTCAAAATGGAATGATGTCCACCAGCGACTCCTTTCTATATCTATATATTAGAGAACAACTAAACTACCTCAAGATCACTTGATAAAATAGATCCAAACTAGATTTTGGAAAATATTGTGATGATGTTTCTCCTACTATTAATACTGTAAACAAAAAACACATTTAGCTAGAAGACATATGTGACAACAAAAGAGCAGCATAATTCGGGAAGTGACTGCTTAATGCTTATCACAAAAAATGTCCTATAATAGGATATTCTCCCTTGATAAGCATGAAGCATTTCTGTTCAACTTTTCCAGGAGTAGATTACACAGCCTATACAAAATGATCACAGTTACTGTTTGGAAGTAAGCAATGGCAAGAACCTTAAAGGATGCAGTCTTCTTGATTACCAAAGTGTATTTGTAAAGGGTGAACTTGAACACTGCAACATAAATTGGCAGCCCATGAAAACTATTTTAGAAGTGTTTCTTACCTATAATTTGGGATGCTCCAAATCCATTTTTTCTGGATTTGATCACATATGCAAACGAGAATAATGGTTGGGATTCAGTCCTACCAGGAATTTGAATTTGGCTGAATCCGAAGCCCACACAAAAAAAAATTGGATTCTGCCGACCCCCC
>CM044431.1:70845381-70918300 GCA_024363595.1 Xenopus borealis | reverse complement strand
AACTCTACAGTTAGTATAGCTATGGGCATATACAGTTTGTGTGAAAGAGTGGAGGGGTGTCTGTATGCTGGGTTTTAATTTGGAGGGGTTGAACTTGATGGACTTTTGTATTTTTGCAACCCAATTTAACTATGTAACTATATCCTATAATATTTATATTCCTATTACTACAATAAGATATTTCCGTTGGTTCCTCATTCCCTCACCTCCAAAATCTTTCTTTGCTTGGCTGCCCTCGCTGCTTCCCGCTGTGCAGCATATAAAGCCTCCTCTTCTAGTTTTAACTTCTCCTCTTGTAAGGCTAACTGCATATAAACAAAACAATAATGGTTAACAAAATCAGAACCTCTCTAGCTGATCTTGGAATAAGAATGGAGACAAATTAAAAGAAAAAAAATTAAGACAAATATGAAATGAAAACACACAACATACTTAGTTTTCACTGTAAGTAATGGTTTATGGTCCAGAAATAACTTGATCTAACTGGGCAAAGAAGACTTGACTGATAATGCTCTACTTTTGTATTGATATTAATTGTGGTTGGATGCCTTTTTAAAAAGTGAGAAAATCATTTAAATCTCCATACAAAGTTGATCCAAGGACAGGTCCAAGTGCCATCTTGTATTTAAGAAGGAATTTTATTAAAAACTGTGCAAATTGAAGAAGCTTCAAAGGGGTATTTCACCATTTTATGGATCCACTAGCAGTTAGGCAGGTTTCATTTACTGTAGACAAAAAGACTGAATTTGACAGCCGTGCTTTTTCATCTAACATGTATCTTTTCTGGATGACTTTAGAGATACGTATCCTATAACCAAAAGGTATTTTTGCATACCAAAAAAAAATTAATTCTAAGGAACAAAAAAGCAAAATACATTAATGACTCATATTGATTAGTTTTAAGTAATTTGTATATGTAATTGATTGATGTTGATATCGTAAGCTGAATCTGTCTGGCTGTTTACAGATTCTGCAAGTCTGGTTTTGACACATTGCAGAATGCATTGCTGGCTATTGAAATCAATAAAGATTCCTTCAGTTTGCATTTTTTGAAGTACTTTTTTTATTGTAATTCCCCTTCACTTCCCATTTTTTGCATGAACAATCAGAATAATATAATTATAGTAAGGTAGGCATACTATGTGTGGCCCCTCAAATACTCTGCTATCCACGTATAACAAGTCTCCAGGCAGGACCTAGTCCTATGGCAATAATAACAAGGTCACTTTTGCTTAGAATTGAGATCCATGTGCTACATGTGAGTTACCAGAGCAGTACTTGGTGGCAAAGTGGGTTATATACCTAAAGGGAAAGGGGAAAAAAGTTTAATCTCAGTACAAATGAAAGTTGTAGAAGCGGTTATTAAATTATGGAGGAAATCTTTAAACTTTGCCATGTAGCCCACTAAAATAAAAATGCTTGTTACCTCATTTTGTATCTTGATATCATTCTCTCTCTGTCGTGCCGTAATAGAATCATAATGCCTTTCCTTTAGATCACATACTTCTTCCTCACTCAAGGGTCTGATAATATAAAAGAGTAGAAAGTTGCCAGTTTATTCTAACTCATTTCAAAGATGCTGGTGGTTAAACCATGGACATCTGAATTCACGTCATGTATACTGGTCCTCAATTTAAGATTTTTTGGCATTTGACTTTTATCATATAGTGCAAAATGATTCCAATTGGCTGCACACATTGGGATCAAGGCTTGCATTTGTTTAGCGAGAACTAAACTGTAAAAATGCCATGTTTTATATACTGAACTTATTGCACCAGCCTAAAGTTTCAGCTTGTCAATAGCAGCAATGATCCAGGACTTCAAACTTGTCACAGGGGGTCACCATCTTGGAAAGTGGCAGTGACATTCCAGCTGTTGAGAAGTTGAGCTAAGGGGTCATCGCAAATTTACAAGCAGAAAATGAGGTTGGCCTTTAATTTATGTTGATGCTACAAGGCTGATTATTAAATTCTGATGCTAGTTGCACTGGTTTCTGTGCTGCCCTGCAGTAATTTTCTGTATTGAATACGATCAGCCTTATACTGTGACATTTCTATTCTATGTGTACTGTATATTGTGAGTGGGTCCCTAAGCTCAGTAAGTGACAGCAGCACAGAGCATGTGAATCAGTGAATCAGCAGAAAAGAAGATGGGGAGATACTGGAGAGACACAGATCTTTACTGCTAAAGGCCTGTGGTTGCCTTGGGCTGGTAAAGAAGCACAAAACATAATGAACAACATTTCTATCTTAATTTGTTAGTATACCACAAAAAACACCAACACATATTACATTTTAAAATTGCAAAGTCTTTATTAAGAACTAACTTACCGAAACTGCGTGCGGCGCTCGATTGCTCCTCCCTTGCTATCTCCTCTAAGGAAGGCAGGGAGGAGAAATCGAGCGCCGCAAGATAGTCACCCTGTTGCCTTTTCTGAGGAGCGGAGAAGAGAAGCCCAAGTGGAGTTCTGAAACGTTATTTTTAATAAAGACTTTGAGATTTTATAGTTTAATATATGTCTTGGCGTTTTTTTTTTTTTTGTTATTGGATACTAAGATTTTTTTTTTAAATGTTTGATGTTACTGGTCCTTTAAGCTTTAGTTCTCCTTTAAAGGAAACTAAATCCTCTATTATTATATAAAATAGTGCTGTAATAAGCATTTTTTGCATATTTACATTCATTAGCAGAAAAAGAGTTGTTGCTTTTGCTTTGTTTAGTGAAGACATAAGTATCATCAGATAACTATTTTTATGTCTTTCCTAAACAAAGCACCATCAGAACAATTTTTCTTTCGGACAAGTTCTGCCAACTGTATCTCAATCAGACAAATTACCAGCAGGTTGCTACAATAGCCGTGTTATTAGCAATTCACACGATATCCTGAAATCTTCAAAAAACAAATAATTAATGTAAATTGCAAAGTGTTTAGAATAGCCCTCTGAGCAGTTCTACAGTTGCATAAGATTTGTTTCAAGGCAACACTGTTAATTACTACATTTAATTGAAATTCGTGCCAAAAATTCAGAAACATCCCTGAAAAAACATCTGTGTCCTTTGGGCTAAATTCCATGCTTATCTTGCGCATGACCCTGTGCTTGATAACAATATTGAAATTACTAATTTGATAAATTATTAAATTCTGACACCAGAATTTAAACATTTTTTACATGTATCATAACACTGAATTTGCATGCTATTTATAATTTTGCCGTAAAATTATTTGTCCCATTGCGGTTATATTACACGTTCATGTATGAGGGGGCTGCCATATTTGTGCAGCAGTAGTCCATTACCATTAGAACATCAAGTTGGTCAGATTTATTAAGGGTCGAATTCAACTAGTGAATTATCCAAACTTAACTCAATTTCTTTTTTTAAATTTGAATTCGAATTTCAAGATTAATCAAACTCATGAACTTTAAGGGGGCATTTACAAAAGTGTCAGGAATGAAAAAATGTCTTTAAAAAAAGTTGTAGAAAGTGTCGTAGTTTTTCCGGTGCTACTTTCCCCGACATTTTTATGAATTGCTCATTTTTTTTTGACAATTTTTCCGACACATTGGGCTCTCCAAAAGGAAAATGTCGGTCAAATGGTTTTTTTAAAAAGTCTTGTAAAATGTTGTATGATGAAAAGATATACAACATTTTACAAAATTGTCGGACTTACGAGACATTCTGCCTTTGTGAATTTGCTGTTTGCAAGACATTTTACAAATTTGTCGACCACCATATCTGTGTTACTTATTTTACCAACACTTTTGTGAATCCCCCACTAAGAATTCAAATTCGGTTATTCGCCACCTAAAACCTGCCGAATTCATGTAGAAACCAGTGGGAGAGGTCCAGTGACCAATTTGAAGATGTTAGTAGCCTTTCTGACATTCGAGAAAAAAAAATTGATTTTGAGATAAATATAACTTATTAGAGTTTTAAAAAACTCACATGAATTCGAAATTCGACCATTGATTTTTAACCTGCCTCCCAATGTACATTTTTTGAAGAGTAGTTTTTTAAGTGTCAGCAGCACGTTAAGATTCCTCTCTCACTCTCTAAATCCCACTCACACTGTATCAGTGTTCTCCCCAGGACATATCTAACAAAACAAGTCAAATCAACTGGACTTGCTGTGTTTGTTGAAGACATTTCGCCAGTCATCCAACTGGCTTTCTCAATTCAGAAAGACTTGTAAAAAAGATCTTTGTGGAATAAATCAGAAAAATCTGTTTATCATAATCAGATGTCATGAAGTTAGGTGTTAATTGTATTAGCATGATTGAAGCTTTGAGGAGTTATTAAATCTTCCAGGGAGGGATGCCATAACAGCATTAAATGTGGCAGACAATAGATGTCGCACCCCAGCTACATATGGGTGGACCAAGTTCTTACACCTGTCCTGTTTCCCTGTCTTGGTATTACTGCTCTACCATATTAGGCACAGAAGAAAAAATACATGCATAGGTATGTGTGAGGGTATACAAACGTATTTGTTTCCTTACGATTGCTCCTTTTTACCTAATACGGTACTAAATACACATCATAATGAGCAATTAAACTTTCATCATATTACACCAGTAGCACCCAGGGGAGCCTATAGGTTATTTAAGGTGGTAGTTACAGAGAACAACTCTTTGCTCTCCCAATTGAAGACCACCTTTAAAGGAACAGTACAGTGTAAAAATAAAAACTGGGTAAACAGGCTGTGCAAAATAAAAAATGTTTACAATATAGTTAGTTAGGCAAAAATGTAACGTATAAAGGCTGGAGTGACTGGATGTCTAACAGAACAGAACTTCCTGCTTTTCAGTTCTCCAACTCTGAGTTAGTCAGCGACTAGGACATAACTGTTCAGTAAGTTTGCAATTGATCTTTACCATTCAGCTCAGATTCAAAAGCAACAGTTATGACCCATGTGCCCCCCCTCAAGTTACTGCCTGGTAACCAATCAGTTAAAACCAAGAGAGCTGAAAAGCAGGAAGTAGTGTTCTGTTCGGTTATGCTAGACATCCAGTCACTCCAGTCTTTAGATTTTTGGCTAACTAACTGTATTAGAATTTGTTTTTTTTCCACAGCCTATTTACTTTTTTTTTTTTACATTGAACAATTCCTTTAAGATCATGTTGGTAAAACTGTAGGTGAACAATTACAATGCCCTTATTGATCTTACATAGCTTTAAACGGTATGGTTTTGTCCATAGTAGGTTAATCAATGTACAATACTAAGTGATAGTTTGATTTTTATACATTATGAAACTTTAATATATTGTAATCAGTGAATAGGATGCAAAAGTATCAGTTTTACTATTGCCTTGTTTTCTTGTGGATTTTATATGTTTGTTTATAATTCATTCTAAAATAGATTGTATTTATGTATTACGGTCACAGAAGATTTTTAAAGCGAGACTAAAAAAATGACTTTTTAACATATGAATGTACATTAAGAGGCAGATTTACTAAATTCACATGAAGGATTCGAAGTTCGATCGAATTTCAAAAAGATTCGAATTTTCAAATGTTTTTGAAGACCACTTCGACCTGATTAAAGCTACCGAATTGTTTCATTACTTTTTGAACGAATAGGAAATATTCGATCGATAAAATTGTTCGAATCAATCGATTCAAACGATTTATCGAATATTTCCTATTCGATCGTTCGACCAATCTAATTGCAGTAAAATCCTTTTTTACTTCCCCTTTAAATTCGATGGTCGAATTTGAGGGTTTTTTAACCCTCAAATTTGACCAATAGTAAATCTTCCCCTAAATGTTACCTATAGGTCTTGTTGATCATTTTTTGCTGACAGGTTTGTTTTTGTATATAATTGTTAGTTGAAGTTCCTAAGCCTGACTCTCTGACACTCTGACTTTGCCAACCTGACTGTCCCATCTCAGTCTGTTAGTTACAGTTTCTAATGCTAATGGACTCCTGCTGCACAAATACGGCAGCCCCCTCATACAGGAACATGGGAGATCAGACAGGTAATGTTAAAGCATCATGCAAATACTTTATGGCAAAGTTAGAAGTAGCTTTCAAAGCCAATACTATAATAGATGTAAAAAAAAAAAAAGAGTTTAATTTCAGATGTCAGTATCTCTTTAAGTCTATACCAGTATATAAGAACACCGATTTTTTTTTTTTTTTTTTTTTTTTTTTTTTTTTTTTTTTTTTTTTTTTTTTTTTTTTTAAGAATCATTACTTGGTAAATGAGGTTTTAACAATGTAATTGATAGCCCACCTTTTAGCTAATTATTCATTTGATGGGAGGGCTTATCTAGCCTGGTTTCTTCTGTTTTTGTTACACTTGAGAAAGGGTATGTAATGACCCGAATCTAGTAGCCTTGAATAAATATAACCACAGTATTCTTTTGCTACCTTGGAGTGCTCTCCTCATTTGTAAATGTACTATTACTCACACGCAGTATGACATGGTAGAGCATATGTCACTGCATAACAATTAAGGCTAAAACAAATACAAAAATACACACTAGCAAGAAAAAAATGATAAGAACTGGGGGGAAAGAAAAGAGAAAAACAACAGTCTGCAATGTTGACTTACCGTATACTACTGCCAGGACTTTCTCCCTGTTAACAAAAAAATGTATTAAGGGTCACATGAAAAAAAACCTATAAGTGCAGCCAAAAAAAAAAAACATGAACTAGTTTCCCACTTTGTAATTGTTAGACTCCCTGCACTATTATGCACGTTATGCCGCCTCACCCAACTTCTAGTCCCAGGTTCCAGCACAGTGGTTGCCAAACAGGAGCACTGTGATTGCCAAACAGAGACATATGACCTGGTCCTTGTTTCGAGCGAGCATGCTCCTGGTTTGCAGTCAATTAGGAATGGAAGCAAGGTGGTCAAATATAAAGGGCACCAGGCTTTTATGACTCTTCAGCATTACCTAGCATACAGCTAATATTCGATCATCTAGCTGCAGAAGCACTGCAATTACAGCTGAACACTGCAGGGATCTTAGAGTGCATAAGAGCGGCCCCAAAGTTACAAATTTTCACACAGCCTTGTCAGTCACCATTGCTATAGTTTGCATTCCATATTCTTGTCAAATATAAGCAGATGTTGTAAACAGAAGGGCAACCAATATCACCTTAAATACAGTTTAATGTCCTCCTATTATATGCAGTAATAATCAAAAGTTTATAAATGATTTCTTTTGTCAAAATCCTTACATTAGGGTGAAGGGAAGGGTTGTTAGTACAGCGCTCATTATCTCTGGTTAGACTAATCCACTGTGAATGCAACATAATGTGGTTAATGCTTTAAAATAAACTGTATATATTCTTTTTAATGAAAATAGGCAAAATGAATTTTCCGCATGCTTTCTATTTAGGGATGCACCTAAAAAAATCACAATTTTAGGATTCAGCCTAATCCTGAATCCTTTGTGAAGATTCGGCTGAACCCCGATTGCTTTGTGAAAGATTTGGCTTAATCCCTAATGCTCCCCATAGACGCAAGGATCTTTCCCTGCCGAACGACCGATCTTAGGGAAGTCCGACCAATCTGTCAAATTATCGTGCAGTTAGTGGGATACAAACGATCGTACATCTTATGATTTTTTGTCCGACATTGGTCTGATGATTGATCGGCCAGGTTAGAAAATCTTTATCGGTCCCCATGCAATCTACCTATGTTTGCAGGGCAAGCAGGCTGCGATCCTTCAGTTTTGCTGGCAATATCACCTGAAATGGTCTTTTAAGTTGATGGACACATCAGGCATTTAAACGATCGTTTTGAGACAATCGTGGTCTCACGATAACAATTGGATCTTTCAAAAATCTTTACGTCTATGACCAGCTTTAACCTCTGTGAAAGATTCAACCAAATCCCTAACTAAATCCAAACCCTAATTTGTATATGTAAATAAGGGGGAAAGAAAACCACATACACGGTTAAAAATTTGGGAATTCTGTGTTTGTGTGACGAAAAGTCACGTGATTTTTCTGATTTCGATTCATTTCAGCCAGGCACTTGGATTCAGCCAAATCCTGCGGATAAAGGCAGAATCTTGGCCAAATTCTGGATTCTGTACATCTCTAGTTCTATTTATTTTGCTTCTATTTATTTTTGCCCCTTTAACATGCACTAGAACTGAAACATAAAAATCTTTGCTAAAACAAATGATTAAATATGTGAAAACAAGCAGAACAAGATGACAGTCTATACCAAAAATATGCATCAAGAAATAGAAGGAGCTGACAAAGTTCTTGAAAATGTACAGACAAAAATGATGTGCCTTAACACAAAATTCTTTGTGCATGCCACAGGGTGTTATGTTTGCTGGACTCAAAATATGTGCCCTGCACAGATAACAGAAGCACTGGCTCAAGCACATGAAAAATGAAAACAAAAAACTCAGCGTATAACAATAGCGAATCTACACTTTGTGGACAAAATTCTCAATAAAAGCCAATGGTCCTCCAAGCATCAAATTTTGAAATTCCACTAAAAAAACAATAAATAAAAACCATGACAACTATAAACACACAAAGGGGCAGATTTACTAAATTCACATGAAGGATTTGAAGTTCGATCGAATTTTCAAAAAGATTTGAATTTTCGATTGTTTTTGAAGACCACTTCGACAAGTGAATTTTGAAAATTCGATCGAATTGAATGCTTTGAATAAATATCTATTTGAATATCCGACAGTCGAATTACTTTAAATTTTTATCCGACTGCCTAGTTCGCCAGATTAAAGCTACCGAATTGGCTTTCATTAATTTTGATCGAATAATTTTCGCTATTCGATCGTACGACCAATCGACCATTCCCTAACAATTCCCATGGTCGAATTCGAGGGTTTTTTTAACCCTCGAATTGAACCCTTAATAAATCTGGCCCAAACTGTTTATATATGTAAATATTTTTGTTGTGCAGGTATGGGATTCGTTATCCAGAAACGCATTTTCCAGAAAGCTCCAAATTAAGGAAAGGCGGTCTCCCATAGACTCCATTATAATCAAAAAATCTAAATTTTTATTAATGATTTCCTTTTTCTCTGTAATAATAAAACAGTAACTTGTACTTCATACAAACTAAGATATAATGAATCCTTAGTGGAAAACCAGCCTATTGGCTTTATTTAATGCTTACATGATTTTCTAGTAGACTTAAGGCATGAAGATCCAAATTACGTAAAGATCTGTTATCCAGAAAACCTCAGGTCCCAAGCATTCTGGATAACAAGTCTTATACCTGTATAATTAAACTAATAGGGTTATAGCGTATCACCCCAGAAAAGCTGTGGCAGAGAGACTGCAATAAAGGCAAATGCGTTACCATTACCTTCTTAATAAGAACCACAGTCTAATTGAAAAAAGAAGGGACATCACTAAACAACAATGCACTGCATAGAAAAAGATGTATTCTACCAATAAACTAAAAACACTCACCTCATCACTTTCAACAAGGTTTTCAAACTGCAAGGGTGGAAAAACATTGAATTAACAGATAACATTTTCAAGCACACATTAACTTGCATTAAAAGATTGAAATTAACATACTGGTTACATTACAGCCAATGATTTCCATGTATACAATCTCCACAGAGAAGTTCATATGGTTTAATGTAAAAAAACAAACAGATAAATGCTGCCTGTTGAAGGACTGCTGTGGATTACTCAACATGTGTTTGTTTAAACCCGAATTATCTAAATCCCATGGATTCTTTAATTTATATTAAATAATATATTTAAAATATTTAAACACAAAAGGTCACTTTAACATCTGGGAATCTAATTGTGTGTTGATCTTTTAGTCCCATGCTAAATAGGTCATTCATTCATTTAATTAACCAAGTGCCTTAGCAATTAGGAGCCCTAATATTCACACCAACTGAGCCAGGCAAGGTTGGCATCGGTAACGTGGCAAAAAGTAATTGAATTGGAAAAAGCTAGAAAATTACTTTTCAACTGCATCAATGGGGCTCCCAGCAGCCTACCCTTTCACCCACATCTCTTTGGAAGCCAAATGGCTCCTGGCATCCTTATTGAAAATCACCAGCAGGATACCTGGGCACAGAATATGAAGCACCCACACATGGTAGCCTCAAACCCTGCTGTTTTGTATTTGCTAAAGAGATACAGGGAAGACATCAAAAGCTCCCCATTGATGATGATTTCGGGAGGGGCAGGGGTTATAAATGGGTGGGGAGTTTTTAGTTCTTCATCAGTAGAGAGATACCAACCTCAATTGTAAAGTGCTCGCCTCTGGATGTAGTTTTAAAATACTTTGATCTGTAAGAAGGAAAATTATGTTTACAATGTTTTACATGCACCAGACCAATAAAATTATACTGTTTATAAACCAACACTTTCCTTAACAATAACAATCCAATTCTGCTAAAATATTGGTTGTTACATGCAGATCTCAATAAATCTTTTTGCCATTGAAATAGTAAAAATTACGAATGGTAAATTGCAATATAATGTGTAGTTTTAGGTTGGGGACCGCTGATGTAGAGGCCACATTAAAGCTGGAGAAAAATGAACTAATCCTTATGTGATCTAGACAGAATGACAGGATGGTACTAAGAAGTGGAAGGGATCTGCTGGAGTCAATAGCAATAGTAGGATAGAATATTTTAAAGTAACAGTATCATCAAAAAATTTAAGTGTTTTAAAGGAATGGCAATATAATGTACTGTAGCTCTGCAATATCTGGTGTATTTCAGAACAGAACTATAGTTTATATAAACAAGCTGCTGTGTAGTCATGGGGGCAGCCATTCAAGCACAGGATACACAGTAGATAACAGATAATTGCTGACACATCCCATTGTATACTACAGCACTTATCTGTTATCTGATGTGTATTCAGTGCCTTGTCTTCAGAGCTTTGCATGGCTACCTCCATGGCTACAAAGCAGCTTGTTTATGTAAACTATAGTTCTGTTCCTGAAGCAAATACACCAGTTTTACCAGTGCAGAGCTACAGTACATTATATGGTCATTCCTTTAAAACACTTTTTGGGTGTTACTGTACCTTTAATAACTGATCCATACAGATAGCGAGATCCCACACATAAAATCAACCAATTTCTTTGAAAATGATAGCAGTTACCTTCCATACAAATAATAGTAATGTGATCTTGGGTGGACTTATTAAGGTTCAGAAGATGAGATTTTTTTCTGGAATCATTAAAGGAATTGTTCGGTATAAAATTAAACAGATAGATATAAATAAATAAATAGATAATAGATATAGAAATAGATAGGCTGTGCAAAATAAAAAAATGTTTCTATTATAATGTATAACAGTTGGCGTGACTGGGCACTAAACTGTTCATTTAAGGTACATAGTAACTGAATATGAAACTGTATATAGATATTTTTTTTCTGAGGGCCACATAGCGTGGCCCAGTATACAGGGTAGCCCCACACATGCCAAATGTACCAAAAACGACTACCGTTGCTGGTGAAATGAAATCATATAAAGGATCTGTATAGCTATTTATCTAGAACTTCAGGCAATATTTCTGGTTAGTCTGGTAATTTGATTAAGCTGTTTCTCAATTAAAAAAAACACATTACTGTCTATAACAAAGTGTAAATGCCCAAAGTAGTATGTCACTGAAATGCAGAGAATAGATCTGTAGGAAAAACATTGTTCCATGGAAAACCGAGGTGTTTTAGGGTTAATATTTCTGTTTAATAATACATGAATCAACAGCTGCATTGCTGGTTTAACTTTATGCTTTACAAAATTTTAATATTTGTTCTCTTCATTTCCTCCTCAACAAAGCAGCCGGTAAAGATTTATGGGCCCTTACTAATGTCCACAGCTCCAGTAATTTATGTTTGGTTCATTAGTGGGCAGTACAAGCATAAATAAATTGTTTAGCAGCCCATGGACAGGGCAGGGACATCAAGATCTTAAACAGGGCATCAGGCATTGAAATTATAACTGCTAAAGTGTGTTTAGGAATGCACAATGGAATTACTGCCTTTGCACCTAGCAACATAGTAAAGAAAGGTAATAGACAAATATAAGTCCATTAAAGGGTCTTGCAGAGAAACCATTATTGAAGTTACTGTGATGGTATTAGGAGTGCTCCCTAGAGAATTCCTAGAATTGACCATGGGTACACCCGTACAATGTAAATCATTCCCCCAATGGCATTTATTTCCTAATGAAAGCAAAACGTAATTTGGAAAGATTTCCTTCATGGCTTTAGCCTTCCTGCTCTGCAGTCAATTCTATATAAACGGAGGCTCTGAAAAGTCTTTAAAGGGATCCTGTCATGGGAAAACATTGTTTTTTGCATCTGTTAATAGTGCTGCTCCAGTAGACTTCTGCACTGAAATCTATTTCTCAAAAGGACAAACAGATTTTTTTATATTCAGTTTTAAAATCTGACATGGGGCTAGACATTTTGTCAATTTCCCAGCTGCCCCAAGTCATGTGACCAGTGCCTTATACATAATGTTTAGTAGCCTTTACTAATATTTCTGTAATTTAGAAAATCCACCCCTTGATCTTGCCCGATTTCTTTATAGCATATTGTTATGATGTTTTTTTTTGTAAAAACTGACTGCAGGAAAAGAGCTGTTTTCCTAAAAGGGGATATCCACTCAAAAACAATTAATTGCTTAATCAAATAAAATATTATATTAAGCAACTTTCCAATATACATTAAAGAACACTTTGAAATTTAAAAAAAAGCTGTTTTTAGTGGACATCACAATTAAGGCTGGGAAAACCACCCACTGCACTAAGCCCTGGTCACAAGTATTTGTGAATTCCAATGTTGTTCTTAAATCACAAAACTCTTATAATAAATATTGAGGATCTTTATTTCTACTTATCAACTCATCATATATCCAAGATCTGAAGAAAAAAAAAATGGCCAAAAATCAGCCCTTATGCCTTCCTTCTAGCCTGCACCCACAACCATTGTTTCAGCCCAGGCACAGGAGCAAGTCTGGAGCCGAAATTACAGGTTCTAGGTAGGGTGGCCACCCTAACATTGGTTGATCCCAATGTTATTAATAGGGAAAAAGATTAATTTATAGGTAGACCAGTATTCCTGGTTCTGGCTGCAGGCTGACGCCAGTGTAGGTGTGCAGATTGGCTTCAATAGCACTAGGTCTATTAGCTTGTGGGGCATATTGGCTATTTCCTGTGTTTACAGTTTGGGTCAGAATTGAGTTTTGGTGCGCTATTGAAATTATTTTAGCTCAGACATAATTCTAAAAGTGATTAAAATCACCCCATATCTATTTCGTGACAGTTTTTCATTTACATGTAACAAATATCATGTGTATTATCGCAAATATACGAGTCTTAAAAACCTTTAGTGAGCAATGTGAAAAAAATAATGGAAAAGTAAAAAGTCTATTTGTGAGTGTCACAATTCAATGTGTCCAATATTATCAGTTAAAATCTGTTACAAGTAAATGCCAACAAAGTTACCATCTGGGTTGCCTAGAACATGTAGCAATAACTTGCATACTATGTTACTAGCTAAATTGACATGCCTTGAATATTTTGTGGTGAGAAATCTGTGTACCTAGACACTAACGTCACTAAGCAAAAGTGCTCTCGTGGACTGCTACAATGATTTTTGCTTAGCACCCGGCAAGCGATTGCTGATAATTTCCACACATATATATATGGATATATCACTATCAGTGTTAATGCACAACTATTTTGAATTCATGCTGTAATGTTCAGCAGAGAGGAGAATGCCAAAGGACATGTAGCGATTTACATACTAAAGGACAACTTGAACCTTCCAGATAGGCGTTGTTAACCTAAGTAAATTAAAGTCAGATTTTAAATCGTAATGCAGGGAATAAAGTGGGCAGTGTTGCTGCGGAGGGGAACCTGTGCTTACTTCTTTTTTAATGTTGCGGTTTAATTTGAGCAGGATATAGCATTTTTAATTAACTATAATGAAAAAATGGTTACTTTTCCATATTGAAGGATATCTTATAATTGAAATGCTTGACCGTCCCTTAATTTCAAACCATCTGAAGGAAACAACAATATCAAGTGCATTCTTATGTCAAAAGTCTTTTCGAAAGGACAGCTAGTATTACATAGATACAGGCTGGATCAATTTCATGACAAGCTGTTATATAAATCGATTCTACAAAATGAAAGAACTGGATATATAGAAATAAGGTGGTCCAGCTCCACTAGATATCTGCCATGGTAGCTGTTGTTTTGGCCAACTTTGGCCATTTAGCAGAGTTTGAAGAAAATTATAAATGAGGTTCTGGGTAGATTAGATACCAGGTTTCATCCTATTACAGATTTAAAGTGGTCATTCAGGGGCTATAGGTGTATACATTAGTGCCATAACTTGTTATGTCATGGATTTGCTTTCTTATTCACTTGTGCATTGAGAGGAAATAAAGAAACCATGCACAAGCCTGAACTTTTTAATTAAGCCGCTCAAACGGTTTATGCAAATTAATTTAAAAAAAAACCAAAGCACCAAAACACTGCGCCAGCTGGCATCGTGCAACACAAAAAATTTGCACACAAAATAAGGAGTAAATATATGCAATGCAAATTCTGTTCTAGGTATAAATGATTAGACCAGCCCTAGTTGGGGACATAAGGGAGGAGCGAGGAGGCAATATCATTGCAAAGGTGGCCATACATGTGCCCCAGGGCCCACAATTGGATCAGTCCGATATTGCCCACTCAAGGAGGCCAAATGAGTAGATCTTACCCCAATAGGTCCACCTTGAGTGGGCGATATCGCGCTGATCCAAATAAGGGCCCAATGATAGGATCACAAAGCAGGCAATGCAAGCGGCCAGTTCATGGACTGCATCAACAAACTATATTTTAAACCTGCCCGATGGACATCTGGCATGATGGGGGGCCCCATACGTCTGCCAATAAGTTACTGACTTGGTCTGTCGTCAGCTTTAAAGGTCACCATGTATGACTAACTACAGTTGTTACTCTCCAATTAAAACTGTGCACAACAAAGAATAATACCACAGGAGAGCTAAAGTAAATAAACTTAAGCACTTAATTATATGATGGGATGATACATGTGTGTGGACCAGGCCTGAACTGGGATTCAAAATAGGCTCTGGAATTTCAATTACTTAGAGATCCAAACAGCCCCACATCAGCCCGCTTAATAATGACTTTATGGCAGGGATCCCCAACCTTCTGAACCCGTGAGCAACATTCTGGAGTAAAAGGAGTTGGGGAGCAACACGAGCATAAAAAATGTTCTTGGGGTGCCAAATAAGTGCTGTGATTGGCCATTTGGCAGCTCCTGTGTGGATTGTCCACCTACATTGAGGCTCCGTTTGACAGGACACCTGATTTTTATACAACCAAAACTTTCCTTCAAACCTGAAATTCAAAAATAAGCTCCTGCTTTAAGGACACTGAGAGCAACATCCAAGTGGTTGGAGAGCAACATGTTGCTCACGAGCTACTGGTTGGGGACCACTGCTCTATGGCAACAGTAAGTTTTGACTTTCTATACTGCCAGTCTATTAATTATCATTATATTATTTATAATAAATATAATAATAATAATTATATTATTATTTCTATAAGGACAGTCTATTATTATCGCACAAAGACAGAGGCTTAACTACAGCGGAAGCAGACCCTGCAGCTGCAGTAGGGCCCAGGAGTATGTGTGGGCCAGCCTGATACCTATGGGAACCCACGGGTCAGGCAGATTCAGGACAACCCCGTAACCCCATTTGTGGGTGGCGGGTAGGGTTGCCACCTGGCCAGTATTTTACCAGCCTGGCCGGTATTTTTGATGGTTGGTCTTAATGTTATTAATAGGAAAAAAAGCAAAACATATAGGAAGGCCGGTATTTTTTTCAAGACAAGGTGGCAACCCTAGTGGCGGGAGAGCTCTTCTTCCTTCTCTCCCCGCCAGCCACTTTACACTGACAGCTTCCGACTTCCTTTTCATAGATGCGAGCCTGCTCACCCCACCACTTTTTGACGTCATAGGTGGGGTGGGTTGGCACTGGTCTATAAAAAAAAAAAAGCCAGAACTCGGGCGCGGGTGGAGGGAGGTCAGGTTTGGGTTGACCCCCACATCCCTACCCTGGAGGTATAGAGCAACCAGGAGCCCCTAATTAATGGGAGATTTCAAAATATCATGGTATAAAAGGATAACCCCAGGATAATTTGCTGTGGGACCCAGTAACATCTAGTTATACCACCACACAAGGCACAAGATAACTGCTGGCCATTTGTGAGAGACAGTAAAGCACAAACGCAAGACTGACTCCATCATGGCATCACTAGCAGCCACAAAGGTGCCTGTGTAAGTAAGTAATACGGTATCATACAATGCAGCATATACTAAACACATTGCGGAAATATGACCACTTTCCACTAAATGAATAATATGTATGTGATTTATTTCCTTCCCTGTTAAGACTGGCATAAATAAGTTGTACTGGCTGGATCACATTGCACACAATCCTGCCTGACTGCAGTGTTCCAGTCTTCAGTACTGTGGTAAAACAAATGGAGTCAGACTGTAGAAGTACAATCCCGGGGTAGTCTATGAGGGGATGCTGCCGTTGTGAGTCTGTAGTTGAATAACTGGAGGTCAGCATGGGGATAGTGGCAGCTGTGTGTGTATGTAAGGTAGGTCAGACTATATCGAAAATTGAAATTCTATTAAAATAAATGCAAATGTTCCATCATGAGCCACCTCGCAGAATGACAAACTGGTAGAGGCTCTCCTAGCCTATACCACCTGTATTGGCTCAGGGGTGTTTCCCGGCATTCCAGGAACAAAGGAACACGACAGTCAGACACAGGACAGTCCACCCCAACATACGCCCCTTATTATCACATTCACTATATTAGATCTACATATACACCTTCCCTGCACATACAACGTTTCTACCCCACAGGCTGCACTGCGCCCAAGTTAGTGCAATGTCCAATCGTCCATTTCTCTTACCCGCCGCCAGCTCTCTGTATCCGGCTACTCTCTCTTCTAAAGATGCTGCAGCACCGAGTCCAGCAGATCCCCATCGCATACTGAACCGAAGCGCGCAAAATGCAGCAGCCCACACGACATAAGGAGTGCGCGCCCTTGCTCAGTCCCCACAGAACGCGCTTGCACCTTTGGCCTTCATTTCTGCAAGCCCCTATCAGGTGACAGCAAGAATGGCAGCTGAAAATTCCTCATTGCCATCATCAAACATGGAAGGCAACGCGTGATGATGTCATCATAGCTCGCCTGCTGGTCTATCAGTGTGAGCTTTTTTTCCCATTCACACGAATTTCTTCTCGGGGCGCCTAGTGATGAAACAGAGAAACGAAAGCTGCGTTCCAATTGGAGCATATCTCTTCGGGCCTAGACTGGTTTCTATAGCCGGTGACGATGAGCAATGTGATGTCGATCTAGAGCCAACAAGACTTACTTTGGGGAAAAACGCTGATTTACTGCAATATTACCTAATGATGGTCTTATAGTGTGTTCATAAGAGTTATAAGTGCGCTTTACCCTTTTCTTATTATAATCGACAGTTCCAGTGAATGGGATCTTCTACTCATATGTTCTAAATAAGGCAGCTTCAGTCAAACGTGGAAGGTTAAGTGGGATTTCTTCAAGGAATAAAGGGGTTGTTCCCCTTTGAGTTAACTTTTATCATGATGTAGAGAGGGATATTCTGACCTAATGTGCAATTGGTTTTTATTGTGTGTGGGTTTCAAGTTATTTAGCTTTTTATTAGGCAGCTCTCCAGTTTGAAGTTTCAGCAATCCGGTGGCTAGGGTCCAAATTACCCTATTAACAGTGCATTTATTTGAATAAGAGACTGGAATATGTATAGGAGAGGGCCTGGATAGAAAAACTGAGTCATAAAAAGTAGCAAGAACAGTACATTTGTTGACAGTCGGAGCATGTTTATTCAGATGGGGTCAGTGACCCGCCCATTTGAAAACTGGAAAGAGTCAGAAGAAGGCGGCAAATAATTAAAAAATTCTAAAAAATAAATAATGAAGACGACCAAGTGCACTAGGCAATCCAACTGGCCACCTAATTGTGCATGCACACATGGAGTAAGTCACAGGAGGGATTGATTGGAGCGGAGAGCCAGCAGCAGCAAGAAATCCTATACTAGGGGTTGACAGAAGGCTTTTCAAGAGGTACCTGCCCAGCAACCCCCAATCATTGTGTCCTAGCCAGGTGCCTCTTCTGACTACCCCTAGTTCCAGCCCTGATGAAGACCAATTGAAAAGTTGCTTGTAATTGGTCACTATATAACATACTAAAAGTTAAACACCCCTTTACTGTTTTCCTGGCTGTTCACTGTAGTCTGAAAAACCTTCACCAGTGTTAACAAAAGGCTAATGCACCCAGGGAAAAATTAGCACAGGAGGCCTTACCTCAAGCCATGTCAATCTATACAGGAGTCGTCATTATTAAACACCCTCACCCTGTTGCACCTGAATTATTTTCTTAACCTGCCACTGAAAAGCATAGAAATGGCACCATATACTACAATAAGCAGCCAGAACAGGGAACACTATTTGGCAGTGGCCTGAATGGCCCAGGGTTGTGATTGGGGCAGGTCTAGGTCCAATTGAATCTCTTTAGCTCCAGGTTCACATCACTTCTATCTTTACTTGGGTCCTAGCCGCTACAGGTGGATTGCCAGTCTCAAAGCAGTCCCCTGTGTAGTTGTACTCCCTGCTCCCTCGGTACTAACGCTATCCACTGGTCATCACCAATAGTAACAGATGCTTTCCCAATGATTTTGTATTTTGGGTGGATCTTGGTCATACCCTGCTCAGTGGACCTATCTTTGTATACTGGGGCGGTAGTAGAAGCACTGGTAGTGTCAGCATTTATTTTTAGCTCAGTATGTCCCACATTTATTTTAATCTCAGCACTATCAGTCATTAAGGGTTTTCTAACAAGTTTTCCTTTTAAATGAAAATTACAGCTTAACTAAAGAAGTAGAACTAGTCTCAAATAGGGTTGCCAACTAGCGGGTATTTTGGCCGGTATGGTTTATCCCAATGTTATTAATAGGAAAAAAAGATAAATATATAGGAAGGCCGGTATTTTTTTCAAGAAAAGGTGGCAACCCTAGTCTCAAATAACAACTAAACCCTGTCACTATTATTTCATGCCATGTTATAGAACTGATTGGGAGGTAAAACAGGAGAGTTACTGTCCATCCTACCTACTACCAACATACAAGTCAGATGTTAAAGGACAAGGAAAGTTAAACTAAAGAAGTAGGTGGAAACGTACATTATGTTTTGGTTAGGTACCAGCCCAAGGCAACCACAACCATTTAGCAGTGAATATCTGTGTCTCCAAAGATGCCCCAGTAGCTCCCCAACTTCTTTTCTGCTGTTCACTGCACATTCTCTATGCTGCTGCTTGATAATTTGTGGCGACCCCTAAGCTTAGCTTCTCAACAGCTGCTCAGAGCCCACTGAGCATGTGAGTGTCACAGACACTTTCCAAGATGGTGACCCCCTGTGATAAGTTTGAAGTCCTGTAACAAATGTATCCATGTGCACCTGCCACATATTCTGGGATATCTGCCAAATTCCAGTTATGTTTTAGAAACTTTGTATCTTTTTCCGATATTACAGTCAACTTCAGTGCAGGAGGTCAAAGAGAAAGTCAGGACATTTCAGTAACAATCTGAGACTGTGGGTTGAGCTGTTAAAATTGTGACTGTCCCGCAAAAAACAGGACAGTTGGTAGGTATTCGAGGCCGAAAGTCAAGTGTTTTTATACAGGTCATGGAACTCCGAGGTGACTTCTAATGTCCTCAAATTTTGCAACAGGGGTACTTTATTTATTACACAAGTTTCAGTGAGTCATGTGACAGAAAATACATTACTAAGCTCCAATTACAACTGATGACATCACTAAGCTAAGACTATAATTTACAGGAAATTCATACTTTATACTTGTGTATAAAATAAGAATTTCAACATATAATATTTTATCTAATCCTAAGCAGATAAAAGCACACAAATACTTTTGCAGTGGAGCTATTAAGATCCAGTACAACTGTTTATGGATACCAACATTATAGGTCTTTTTTCTTATCTTTTGTAAAAATATTACAAAAAGTGAAGATTGTAGCTCACCTTAGATGCATGGATACATGGTTAATTTCTTTAAAATTGAAACCACAGTCATTTGTGTTGATAACCCAACGCTTATAAAAATACCACACAAAACTGGTAAAGATTTTTCAGTTTTATTATATTTAAATTTTTCACAAAAAAAAAAGACAGGTTATTGTACACAGATGCAGACCTTGCTAGCCTTTGAAAAAGCTCTCGGACAAGAGTGAAATGTAAGTCAGGCAGCCTGTTTTCGAAAGGAATCCTTTTCGGAGAAAAATGCAGCACCCAATGATATAAGTGGTTAGTGTACCGATAGGAATTCATTCGAGGGTGAAAGGGTCATATAAGCATTATAAGGTAATAATCATCTCTGTTGTACATAGTGAGGTTGGTCAGTAATTGTCATAATGGCACTAGATTCTTCTGTCACATTAGTTTTTCCACTGACGCAAATATTGTATCTTCCCTTGATTGATAAAAATTCCCACTATTTTTAATGGGCTTGGTTGTATTTTTTATGGAGTAATTAAAAGTTATGTTTTAATTAGCAGACAGATTCCTCTTGCTAACATGCACAAGTAGTGATGCAAGTATTACAGGGGTACTTAATTAAAGAAACTTAGTGCTTAGGTTTTGACACATGAGCTGTAAAAATACAAAATATCCCCACCCCGAACACTTCCTACAAAAATAACATATTTTTAAAAAGTCACAAAAAATGCTTTATAAAGAAGTATTTCCTGAGTGTTTGAGCATTCCATCTCCAAAGAAGTACCTTTTTATGCCAAAATAGATTGCTTCATGTATATAATTACATAACAGAAATCATGTCAATGCTGTATTTAAAAGGCAAAGGATGACAATTTTGTCTCAAGAACATTATGCTTTTTAGAAAACGTAGCAAAAGAATCACCTGAGAAGATTACACTGAAAGAAAGCGTCCTTTTTCTTTCCGTCTAGCAAACATGCATCAGTATGTTTAACTTTCTCAGTTTAAAGAAAACAGTGTAGAGGTAAAAATAATTCATATCAATTTGACTTTGGCTTTAGGAAGAGCTTTTTAGTTAACATGGAAGCAAAACATGGGATTTGTTTTTTCCCTATTGCCTTAGGATCATTACAAAATTCAACAGATCGCTGTGACACTTTCCTGTTCACAAGTGTGAGAATTTCTGTAAATTCCAAAGCAGCAGCATATGCTTTAAGCACTGCACAGAGATCTTGTATGTACCAAGAGCCATTCACAGTTTCACGGTGAGAATAGTAGCCTAAGAAAGAAAAACAAAAAAAAGTCAGGCAATATAACCATTTAGAAAAGTTACAGACAATTTCACACATTCTCCACCATGCTTAAAGGGGATAGTCACCTTTGAATAAACATCTGAAAGTGAACAGCACAGGCGATTAAAAACATTTTTCTAAGGGCAAGGCCAGACGGGGAGATTCGGGGGAGATCTTCTCGCCGCGACGGATCTCCCCCGAGTCTCCCGGAATAGCTAACTAGCGCTCCTCACCCGCTCTGCGTAAAGTCGCCTGTGCTTGTTCACACGCAGCGGCGCGATTTTACGACTAGCGGGTGCGCAGCACTTACTAGCTATTCAGGGCAATTTGTCGTGGCGAGAAGTCGCCAGGCGACAGATCTCCCCCGAATCTCCCCGTCTGGCCTTAGCCTAATGGAAGTTGGATTTTTAAAATGAAGAGTTACCCAGCTTGGTTTACTGTTTCTGCCCCTGTAGCATTCCAAAGCAATAAATTATAAGCATTGTGAAAATATCTAACTCTGCATTTTATCCAGGGTCAGACTGGGCTGTCAGGACACTAGGAAAAACAATCCTGCTCTCCCCTGTCGTTTCCCAGCCAACACCCTCCCTCCCCAATCCTGCCCTCCCATGTTGCTCCACAGCCTTCCCACAACTGAAGCAAAAGTAAGACATTAGGGTGGGGGGCTGACATTGGACGAGTTGGTGGCAGCGGGGGCCATAGTGAGAATGTGTGAGTAGTAACTCCAGTGTTCCTTGCACACCACAGTCTGACCCTGAGGTCCTATGGCTAAGTGTCTATGACACATAATACAACACAAGTTAAAAGAATGTTTGCAATTTCGTGAGCTGTTCACCATTGTCCCAAAGTGAATATCTGCTTTAAAGTTATACAGACTTCTACAATTCATATTTCTAAATAATATAGCAGTAGTTGATAGCTTTATTTTTTTGCTTCAAAGCACTGAACTTTTATTGTGACAGCAGACAAAAAAGATCCTGATACAAAGAATGCCATCATAGACCCCTGGAGGGACCTGAATATTTTCAAAGCTTGGCAAGTATGAGTTATTTTTCACCGATAGGAAAGGTAAAACCACATGTAACATTTTGCATAATTAATGTACCGTTAAGGGTGGTGGCACATGGGGAGATTTAGTTGTCTGCGATAAATATTTGCTACTGCAGGCGACTAAGCTCCCCGAAATGCCTTTGCACCAGCAAGAATGTGAAATCTCAGTCTGGATGGCATAAGCGTTGGTTCGGTGTTCCAAAGCCACCTGAAGTTGACACACAAAGAGACTTCGGAAAACCGAAGCAATGCTTATGCCATCCCACCTGCAATTCACTTTCTTGCCGGCATTTCGGGGAGAAAAGTCGCTCACAGTTGCAAAGATTTATCACAGGCAACTACATCTCCTCATTTGCCACCACCCTAATCCTACAAAACCTAAGACAAACTGGTCTTCTCTAGCCAAGACTGCAGTTTCCACAATGCCTTGTGTGTCTGGTGAAAAATGGAGTCTTTGCAGGATGATATTTGGCTATTGTGGCACTGTTTTAATGTTACATGTAGTCAGCACCAGCAATACATAAGGACACTGCAAAAGAGATAGCCTTGATATAAATTGTATTAGAAGAGCTTAACTAGCTATTCATTATAAGACTGACCTGCCAAAAGTTTTCTAATGGTCTGGTAACCAATAGTAATCAGAGGTAGCATCTACTGGAAAATAAACATCTGATTGGTTGCTACACCTGGGAAAAATGTTTACTACCTTACTCTGTGTCAGGTTAGGCATAGTAGGCACCCTAGGGGAGTAGTAGGGACCAGGGAGGAAGCTTGGTGTTAAAGGTCCGATAACACGGTACAGGCAAGGATCAGGCAGGAATCAAGGTCAAAGTCCAGGCAAAGGTCAAAACACAAGGAACCCAGGAACTATAACAATGAAGTCCTATAATTGGGTGCCACAATGGCGTCCAATTCGCCTTTAAATATTCAAATTTTGCGCTAAAACGCCGCAAGACGCGCAACGGGAGCCTCCGGGTGCTGCGATCCTGACACTCTGTTCCCGTCATGAATAAATCATTTGTATCTAGTTATGGTAGCAATTGACTTGATTTTGAAAGAAATCAGGTTGATTGCTTTCACACTGTTTTCAAATTGTTTGCTAGACTTTTTTCAGTTGCTTTCCTTGTTTTATTTTGACTGGTTTTACAAAATTAAAGGTTAAAGTTTAATATTCCTGTCTAGTCTCATCTGGCAGCTCAGTGATCCAGGTACAAAATCTGAACAGTTACAGTTTGCTACATTAGCTGACACATTTCTCAGTAGCATCTTTGGACTATTAGCAACTATTGCATCAATTAGAACAGCTGCATTTAAAGAAACTCAGGGATTTTGGTCTGCAGGGCCAAAGATAAATAGGTGTATCAACTAATGTCTCAATTTAGAACAGTTTAACAGGGTCTTCAATTACTTTCCATTTACAAAAAAAAAAATTATTTCTGGTGAAATAAAAAACGTGTAACACAAATCAGAGGATCACACCTATAAAGTTATGGTCGGTATCAGCTATACCTTCTGCAACTGAATAGCACATTATAAAATCAGCTCCAGCAGGCAAAGTACATAATGAAGCAGCATCCACTTCCGTTACATTGGTAAGGGCCACACTGTCAACTTCATCCTCCGGTAAGACTGGCTCATCATGCTTCTCTCCTCGACATGCCTACAAGACAGAATTTTGTGATTTAAAGAGATAATCCTCCTGACAGAATTGTAGAGGTTAATTATGCTAGTGCCTGATAGAGAGGAAAGTGTTTGACTACATTAATTATTCTTGTTGAAGCTTAGACTGGGTACATACTAAAGGTGGCCATACACTGAGAGATCCGTTCGTTTGGCGATGTCGCCAAATGAGCGGATCTCCCCCCGATATGCCCACCTTGAGGTGGGCGATATCGGGCTGATCCCATTGTGGGCCCTAGGGCCCAACGATCTGATCACAACGCAGGGTATACGGCCAGCCGCATCAACGAACAGACGCGCCCGTGATCTGCCTGGATTTTCAATCCTGCCCGATCGCCATCTGCCCGACTTTCGGGCAGATATCGATCAAAGCAGCCCGTCGGAGAGCCCCATACATGGGCCGATAATCTGCCGACTCAGTCTGTCGGCAGCTTTTATCGGCCCGTGTACAGCCACCTTAAGAGGTGACAGAGGACGTGTGGGTGCCTGAGGTGATAATCGACAGCTATGCGACCTGTATCCAATGGATGGAAACACTGGTTTGTCAAATAATGAGTTGCAAAACATGTTTTAACAATTGGCACAGAACTATAAACAGTATCATAATATTACTGATTACTGTGTGAGTTTTCCTGCACTGCATTGCCATAAAATCTACATCTCTTTTTTATCACTTCAAACTTACATACAGTAGGCTCTCTTTATACGGTCTATATCTGAAATCTAAGAATATATTTGCAAGAAACATACTTTAAATAAAATACTTTACTAGTGCATTTTGGATACTTGTCATACATTTGTAATTAAGTGATTACCTGGAATATGAATATCTTTGGCTTTCCTACTAAGCTTTTGCACTTGTCTCCTTTAAAGGGATTGGTCAGTTCCTCGATGTCAATCAGGGAATCATAAGAGTAAATATGCTTATCTTCTCCATGACTCAGGAAAATGCAGAGAAAGCAGTCAGCATTGCTATGGTCTGCTGTAGATGCTGCAAAACAATGCCAGTTTTCAACTATGCAGCATTAACATGATTTCATTTTACTCAGAAAGTAAAATTCCATGAAACATGCACCCAACTTTATAAGCACGACATTCTCCTACTCTTAAAGGGGTAGATCACCTTTAAGTTAACTTTTAGTACATACTAGAATGGCTAATTCTAAGCAACTTTTTAATTGGCCTTAATTTTTTTTATAGTTTTTTTAATGATTTGCCTTCTTTTTCTGACTCTTTCCAGCTTTCAAATCTATAAGACTACAAATGTATTGTTATTGCTAATCTTTCTATTAAGGCCTCTCCTATTAATATTCCATTTTCTTATTCAAATCAATGCATGATTGCTAGGATAATTTAGACCCTAGCAACCAGACAGCTGAAATTGCAAACTGGAGAGTTACTTGAATAAATAGCCAAATAACTAAAATAAATTGAAAACCAAATGCAATTTGTGTCAGAATATCACTCTCTACATTATATTACAAGTGCATGTAAGCAGCCTGTACAGTATAACTTACCAAGATCACTTTCTGATATAACTAAAGCAATATCTTTTAATGATCACTGGGACTGTTGTTTAGCAGTCTACAAACAATATTGTGCCAAAATATATAAATATATTCCACGAACACACAATAAGATATGATGAAACACATAACAATCCAAAATGTTGGTCCCACCTGGGGACTTTATTCGAGGACCCTGGTGGGACCAAAACATTGGATTGTGATGTGTTTAACCACGAATAATAATATATCTTAAAATATTCATACAAAAAGAGTGCTAATCCATCCACATCATGTATATTAAAATTTGATCTTGCACCTCGCATTAACTTTTCAGACTGAATGCTGGCAAATTGGGATTGTGTTATATATACACACACACACACACACGACACAGGGACTATAAAAATATTAAATTAAAAAAAATAATAATAATACAAAGAAAGCATAGATAGAAAATAGATAGAAAAGATAGATAGAAAGCACCAGGCTGCCAATGCTAGGCAACATATTTTTGGCTTCAAATGAACCCATAAATGTAAAATCTACTGCACATGGTAGTCAGGCTCTTGATAGCCAACACCATAGATCCTACATGCAAATTGTAATTGAGTAAAAGCACAAACTTCTTTTTTTTTTTTTTACAAAATTTAAATCTAACAGAGCTGTAGGTTAGAAAAAATGCTTCTCATTTTAGGGCTCCCTCCCCAAAAAAGACATTTTTGATATTCTTAGGCTGTTCACCGGCCAATGGTAATAGTTATGTCATTCTGAGCTTCTCTGTAACCTTATTTATTTATTTTATGAAAACACAATATAACCATGCAATAATGTTCTCAATGCAAAGTATGGCTCCAAAATCTAAAATGATTCTGGAAAAAAAAACCCACAGATTATTGCATTAATACAAATACAGACTTAATGAGAATTAAATGTACACTTCATATTAATCAGAAACATATGTAGAACGTTTACAAAAGAAACCATGCTTTCCTACCTTCCTGGATTTTTTCAAGAATGTCCATTGTTCTTAGGTTGTAATAGTTCTGAACATCAAACCCCAGGTCTGTAAGGCTGAATAAAAGAAAACGAGTGATGCACTAAAATGCAAGGGGTGATTTTCTTTTGATATCCATGTGAATAGAAGTCCCTCAGATACATAACTGCTTTATGAGGTTTTCAACATACTGGATACAGCCCCTAATGGATTTCCAGCCTTTAGTCAGTGTAAGTTACAGTGAAAGTGAGGTAGTGATTATTATTAACATGTATTTCTATAGCGCCAACTTGTTGCGTAGCGCTGATTATCTAGTGGTAGATAGATACCGAGTCACAGTGATTAATGTGGTAGAGAAAGATTGATAACCAGCAAATACAGTAAAAAATATGGCCTATAAACAACTATATATTCCAGCACAAGACAGAATGCTATTACCCACAAATGCTGGTGATAATTTACACAGAAACACACACAAAAAATGAAAGTATATTAAAGTAATGAAAATATCATGTACTGTTGCCTATTAGTAAAACCAATCTGTTTGCTTCAGAAACACTACTATAGTGCTGCGTAGCAATGGCGGAAATTAAAAAAAAAAGGCTATATGGCACAGGTTAAATAGTGGATAACTGATAACACCGTTATGTTCTACAGAGATTATCTGCTGTGTAACCCGAGCCTTTTCTTAGTTGAATGGCTGCCCCAATTGCTACACAGCAGCTTATTTATATAAACAATAGTAGTGTTTCTGAAGCAAACACACCAGTTTTACCAGTGCAGGGCAACACTGCATTATATTTTTATTAATTTAAAACAATTTAATTGTTTGATGTTACTGTTCCTTTAAGCAAAAGCCTAATAGAGGAACATTAACAAACAGACCAGCTCTCTGCCCACATGCAGCTGTCAGAAGTCTAGCTAACAGTGCACTGAAGATCTCCTACAGGCCTATGCCACCTCAGATTTACCTTCTCACTTAGGTTAAAGTGCACAATTGCTGAAAACACACACACATATATATATATATATATTTATATATTATCTTCTTTACAACAACCTCTTCACATAATTAGGTGAGAATGGTTAAATACTAGTCTCCATGAAACCTGGTAACTAGTAAATATATCCTTGTCTATCTATTTATATGTGTGTATAGTTACTGTAACTATTTGAAATTCAGCATATTGTGATTTTTTTTCTCTAACAGATCAATGCACACCTTAAACAAGTGTTCTTTGTCCTCTTCTAACTATGTACAAATACTCGTCTCAGGCAATTGGTTCCAGGAAAAACACACCATCTCATGGGGCAACCTATTTTTACTTTTTCCTCTTGAGAATGGAACACATTTGTGATGCAGTGTTTAATGATAACCATGTAAAACCACACACCTGAGCTAGGAAAGACAAAGCAAGAAACACCACCTATAAATGTGCACAAACCAATGGGGGACCTGTCACCCTAAGAAATAATGCCAAGTTCTTATCTATTGTGTTTGTTAAGCAAAGTAAACTTAACTTACACTATATAAAGTACCTTGTAATTCACCACCATAGCAAGCGGACAGTAGCCATTTTGTGGACCCGATGTCACAATTATAGACTGTTAACAGGGATGGAGAATGTGAGGAGTGCAGCAACATGTAGGAAATGCAGAATGGAAAGTTATGGCAGAACTACATGACAATTCAAGTCTGTTTTCGGCAGATGCGGCACTGTGCGCAAAATCAGATGCGACAGGAACAAGGTAAGTAATAGAAAAGTCGGATGTTGTCACAGGGTTGATCCGACACGACACGACTGTCGGATGAAAATGCTGCAAGCTGCGTCTTCATCCGACAGGCGTGTCGTGTCTGATCAACCCTGTGACAACATCCGACTTTTCAATTACTTACCTTGTTTTCCGTCACATGTGTTTTTTCCACACATCGTTGCATACGCCGAAAACAGACATGAATCGTCGGTGTAGTTCTGCCCCTAAATTAATTGCTTGCCCCGCCTCTATGCCTAAGGGATAGAGGAGGGCCAGGCAATATACGATTGACAGCTAAAATCTTAAATTGCATGTATAATGTTGTATGGATGTTTTAATGAAAAATAATAATTTGGGTTTCATGTCTAATTTGGAAAGGACATTTACTATACAGCTTTTTATGTCTGGGTGATAGGTCCACCTTAACAATTTTGAAAACCAAAGTACCCAGTTCACTGGCTTCTGAAGGGTATTTTGCTAGACATAACAAAAAGTTTTCTTACATTCTGTTTAGGTTCATGTTGTCAGCATTAGTCCCACGACGGGAACCAAGTCTTAATTGCCAGTAGAAGTCCTCATGGTTAAAAATTAATGCCAATCCTCTTCTCTTATGGGTCATTAAATATTCAGCATTCGGATCCAGTTCCACAGTTCTTTAGTCATAAACCCAAATAGGATTGAAACACATAAAATATTAATTACCACAACAATTCCATAGCATTTGCAGAGGAAAGATGTATATGAAACAAATTTTCTAACGTGTAAAAAAAAAAATATATATATATATTTTATGAGCCTCTTCCCAAACGTGCAACTATTTGCATAGGTTTGGCATTTATCTGGAATTCTTCAGTCAATGATTTTTTCAGTGGTCTTTATGTAAATTATATAACATGCAAACATTAAAAATACATTTTAATTTTCTTAAATTATTTTAAGATATAGGAAGGCTACAAAGGCCTGGGCATAAGGCAGTACAAGTTCAGAGAACTGGAGATAATAGATGCCAAAACTATTAGATATAAAGTCAGAGGGACTCTCTCCATTAGCTTCCTAATAGACTAATGCATGTATGGTGGGTTTTATTCAAAGATTATATTCTGCATGAAACAACAATGTAAAAGGCAAATCTGGACTGGCAATCAGAGTGGATGCTGTACGCTGCCAAAGGCTGTCACTTTTTGTTGGGCCTATGAGAAGATATTTTGGCCATAATATACTTGAAATGCCATCTTATATTGAATATCAGTACAGTCACAGCACAAGATCTATTTCCAGTACAGCTTTATAAAGAGACCTTAATAAATATGTAATTATCACCATGGAAATTTACTGACCTTGATGTCCATCCATCAGTTTCTGTGACATTTGCTTTTTTTTCTGTAAAAATAATAGTTTAGCAGCATGAGGACAAAGCTCAACAGCAAATGGCACAAAAGACAAATATAGCCAAAAATGTAATGCATTAAAATAGTCCCTATGCCACAAATTAAGTGGTTTTCTTAACACTTAACTGCTGGCTGGCTTTGTACTTGTTGCACCCCTCATTGCGTAGCCTTGTTGTGATCAATATCGTTTCCTATATTGTAATTGGAGGGGTGCCAACCCCCCAGTGAGCCCCAAGCTACACAGAAGTAGGATCCAGCATAAGAAGTGGCATAAAAATGTATTACACTATATGGCACCATAATAAATATTTGTTTTAAAAAGCACTCCTGCTTTTGAAAAGAATCATTAACAGGAAGTGCTTGCTTGGCTAAAATGAGAGGTGGGTATGTGTTGAATATCTGTCTCAGGACCCAGTTATTTGAATTGACTGCTCGAATTTCCTGCATAATTGCAAGTATTAAAACATAGACATAAGAGAAAACTGCTTTGGTGGGTATTGGAGCACATCAAATAATAAAGGAGATGCAAAGTTAACATTTGTATGCACATTAATCCAATATTACAATGTGGATATTGTAATGTAATAATATGTCCCTGTTTTATTAATTCATTAATTACATATAATTAAACACAGTTTGAATGTTCCTTTTTGCACTCAAGACGTAATCAATACCTCAATATTTTGCATGCATCTTACAGGCCTGTTATACATGTCTGCCCCTTGAACAAAATAGCAAGCGGCACATAGATTCTATTATGAATAGCAATTAACATTTTCAGATAACTAAATGACTGCATGCCACAGACTGATACAACCTGTAGGTAAAGAGAAGCAGTTTCCAACTCAAAAATGCTGAATTTCTTGTTCCTCCCACAACAAGCAACAAGTGGCCCCTGGGTTGCAATTATCCCAGTGGCAGCAGACGTGAAAACCATTTTGGTACTAAACAAACTGTCAGCTCTCCTACTCTAGACAACACACTGTTAACACTGCAGTTGTGCGCTGGGAGTTGCCCTGGGACATAATATGGTACATCTTAAAAATGAAAATGTAATATAATCTTCAGCATACAGAAATAAGAAACTTTCTGAATACAATCAATTAAATATTCTGAAATAATCAAGTTTTATCTTCACTATTCCTCTATCAGCATCAGTTTCTCCTCAGTCTGTTTTCTTTGAGAGTGAGGATTATCCAATATATCTTATGGGGGGGGGTCCTTTTTTTCTAGAAGATGTATTAGAGCTAACTATTAAAATCACCAGAAATCCTGTCTCTCTACATGCAGAATTTGAGCAAAAGGCAGTTATTTTCTTAGATTTTGATTATACTGGTATCCTTTATTTGAGTGAGCGCTAATACATCTGCTAGGAAAGGAAGCCCCCCACCCATCAGGTATATTGGATCATTCATCTGTCACCCAACTGCTGCATAAAGACAGAATGAAGAGATGCTGAAAGAGTAATAGTGAACATAAACTTGATTATTTCAGAAACAATGCAGAATTTTTAATTGATTGTATTTAGAAAGTTTCTTCAGTATGAGGATATAGCGTAAGGTTAGAGTGCTCTTACCCACATAGGTATATTCAATCATCCGTTGTGATGGTAGGTGCTCACTAATAAGTCTCAATTCTGCACCTGGAGACATATTCTTATGTAGATTGAAGAAATAGTCGCACACTCTCCGTTGCAAAATAGTGAATACATTTATTTCGCCTTCCAAAAAGGCAGACAACTTTTCGGATCTCTCTGGGCCCTTTTTCAAGCCTTTTTCTTCAATCCTCAGTATGAGGAAGCTTATATTAAATTTTCATTTTTGCGATAGTTAACCTTTAAGGTACACTACCAAGTTCTATTTTCAGCCTAACAACCCATGGGTTTAATGAAAGGATTCCATGAAGAGGCCATATGCAGCATGGGTGCCTTTTACAGAAGGAAGTGAACAGGACCTACACTAGTGGGTATAGTGCATCGACTAATTGACCCGCATCCATCTATGTGGATGCCCGCCAGTATTGTGGGGCCACCATACATGCATTGAAAATCTGTGTGTATTCTTTTAATGATACATGTATGGCCAGCTTTACTCCAATCCGTTTTCCATCATGTCCGAATACATTATGAGGTACCACCAATCTCTTGCAATTAAAGTGGCCGTTTACAAGGATCTTTGCAGGGCCGGATTTACCTAGCGGGCGCCCCTAGGCCTGCTGTCATTTTTGTCGCCCCTGTCCCCTCCCTTTTATTTGCTCAAATCGTCATTATCAGGATGGAGCAATGGGAGAATTGGCACACAGGAAATTAACATTTCTGAACCAATGTGGGTGTGGTTGGGCAGCATGCTGCCCCCTAAAATCCTGCCACTCTAGGCCCGGGCCTAGGTGGCCTCTCCACAAATCCGGGCCTGGATCTTTGAACATGTGTGTAACCAGAATATCCCCTGAAGGTACGGATATTTGAACCTAGTTCATCAGTTATATAGCTAAGTGCTACATGTCGCCCCTTGATCTGCTGCGGCTGCAAAACACCACAAAATACCCTGCCATTGACAATACTGATAATTGTCACTACTGAAACACTCAAATCACACAACTGCTTAAATATGCCTTGGTGTGCATTTTTGAGTGATTACATGATTTCAGTGGCAGGGTATTTTCTGGTGTTCTGAAGACTCAACAATTTGGGTTTGAAATCAGGTTGTGGCAGCATATCAGTCATTACATTATGAAGGCTTACAGGCCAGGTAGCTGTTAATGTGTTCTTGTTTTCATCTGTATAACATTCATGGTTAGTACACCATCATATTTGAGTCCTGCTACTTTTTCATTCAGTATTATCATCACTTATTATATATGCAATAAAATATTTATAAGCAAGTTAACAATATATCTGACCTTTGTTCTCTGAGGCACTGCTGCTATCTTTTTCAAGTTGACCTGCAAAGTGAAATCAAAATGTGCATAAAAATGATCACACTGTAAAATATATTGTGCCTATATAAATTTGCACAAAATACCCAGTTGGGATTATGACACATGGGTAGGGCTTGGCACTCAACGTCCCATTTGTCCTGGACAATTATGATTTTTTTTTTTACTTGAAATCTGGAATTACATAGACAGACCAATTAGTCTGCATTTTTATATGTAGAGCTTCAACTTAAATTAATAACACTATGCATTCAGGAATAGCAGAGGGCCTGAATAAACATAAGCAAGTAAATGTAAAGTTGTACCCTCACAGAGTTAGGGTTATACTACATGGGAACTTCTGTTGGATGGTGTTAGATGAACAAGACAACCTACAAGTTGGATGTAGTTGCAAGGTTAAAATATAATGGGAGCGATCCAAAAATCTGACGTGTAAAGTACATGAGAGATTTGCCATTCCACACAGCACAATGTCAAAATGGAACACTGCATGCTGCGTCTACATCTGATGAGATAAGATCTGACAGACTTTGACTTCTCATTGAATTATATTGATTGCTGAATGTAGATGCATTACCTCAACACACCATTCAACTTTATCTCATCCGACATTTCTTTATAGCTTTGCTGTTGCATGGTGTCACGTGGCAAGATCAGATAAAATCTGACCCACAAAATCTGATCAAAGTCTCCTTTGTAGTTTAGTTTAGCTCTACAGTTTTGGTAGGGTCATAACTGTATCAAATAGATAGCATTTTAAAACAGACCTGTCACCCAGACATAAACAACTGTATAATAAAAGTTCTTTTTAAATTAAACATGAAATCCAAATTATTTTTTTAATTGAAGCATTGATAGCTGTTGTAAACATTTAAAAATCTCATCTGTCAAATATCAAATATTGCTTGCCCCTCTTAAGTGCTTTAGGCATAAAGGCAGGGCAGACAATTACTTTCAATATCCATTTAAGGGGATCTCCACAAAAAAATAACAAGCTCTTTGAAAAGTAAGCATACTGTAATTTCAGTCAATTTTGCCATATACATCAATTAAAAAATATGCAGACTTTTCATGTTTTTTAATGGTTTCTGACAGTTCCCTAAGCCTAGCCCCCTGCTCTCCTGACGATCTTTCTGACTACTTTGCTGAGCTGCCCGACTACTGTTACTTTGTATCAGTAGCCAGCATTCCTTAGCCTGCATGCTCCAAACCCCACAATCCCATGCACAAGTTATTTCAATAAGGAACAGAACATCCCAGTGCAATGCCTTATGGGTTATGTAGTTCCTGCATGCTGTCTGTAAACTGTAGAGCAGTTATTACAATTTGTAACATCAGTGTTTTAGTCCCTCCTTACCTGCCATGATTTCAAATGATGCAGAAGGAGAAGAACAGCTAGATTTCAGCATAGAAAATGGCAAAAGAAATAGGTAACTGTGATGGGTATATTAACGGTTTCTATGTTATGTGGGCCTCATTATCAAATTTTGGTTTGGAATCTTTCCCACTTTAAGCATTTACTAGATGTCACTGCGCTCCCCACATCCCCATCTCTCGTTACCATTTAATTGTGTAGCCAGAAAATGGGGGTGACATCAGGTCCCCCATTCTGGCACACAAACAATATTCTGAGATGATGCAATGCCTTAATAACAGCTTCCACAACATGACTCCTGCCTGCTTTCTATAATAATGAATTCCCAGACCAAAGGAAACAAGATTCGAATAATTTATATAGCGTACTTAAAAGTTTATTTTGCTTGACTAACTTGATAAAATAGGATTTGGAACATTTTATTTTGGGTAACAGGTCCCCTTTTAATTGCAAGCAGTGAAAGGCAGAAGAGGAAGGCAGATCATTAAACCACTATAAAAAAAATGGAGACCAATTGAAAAGTTGCTTACTTAAAATTAACATACAAGGGTAGTAGACCTCCATTTTCAAGATGAATACAATGAACAGGGCTTTTCCTGAACATAATTATTGCCTTTTGAAATATGTATAATTAGTATTGTTTCATGCACTGAGCTGTGCAAAATCTAAAATTGAAAGTAGTAGACGTAACCCTTGGGGTTAATGGGGTTTGCAGCTTGCAGAAGTGAATGTAATGTAGGTCTTGGTGTAGCACATTTCTGAATGACTTATTGTTTTGTATAGATGGCTTTTCAATGGACTGAGAATTTAGACCATGCTCATTCAAACCTGAAAACAGAAAGTATCTTTACATAAATATTAAAATAGTTAAAATATTAGTCAAAAAGTATCTTCAGCACTAGCCTTGTTCATTAAATTAATGTAGAAAAAGGGGGTATACAGCTTCTCTAAGGGCTCCTACATAAATACATGCGGAGTGAAAAAAAGCATATATTGTTTTTCTATGAATTTTTATTTTAAAAGCAGCTGAGCTTGTTTTGGTGAATTCCAAATGCAAAATTTTAGTCTACTGTATTTTAAACCCAGGTGCAAAAACAAGTGCCAAAAATGCAGCGATTTGGGTGTAAAAGAAAAAGTGCTGAAACACATGCAATATTTTTTGACAGTTGCTCTAATCTATTGGCTTTTAAACATACGTCCAGCACAAGAAATGTAGCATGTTATGTCTAAAAAAACACAATGTAATTAAAGCGGAATACAATGCAACTCTTAGCACTCATGAGAAACAACCAGGAAGAATATGAAAAAAAACGAATAGTTGATGCGTTTCGGCGTCTCAAACACATGGAGAATACATAAAAACATTTTTCTTGGAGACAGACTACAAATTATAATTAGTAAGCCTAGTTTCCTATGTCTGCTTTAACCGACACTGTTTAAAGGGATTAACACACCCTCCATCTGGCTATCTACAAAAAAAAAAAAACTTTTTGATATGATCCATTTAATTCACCTTAGAATAAACTTTTATTATGATGTATAAAACTTGCTGTTGATCTTCATTTTCTTTTGTAGATATTGAATTATAAAAGATTTATATACTTAAGCCACCAGGCTTCCCAGGTGTCATAAAACTTGGTTCTTGCACTATATAGAGAGTATGTCATATTGTGGGCACAAAACTTTTATTTATGTATGAAGGGAACACTTGGCATTCTACACACCTGAAGGTTTACAATAATTACCCATTACTGTACGATCTGCCATTGTATTGTATCCCAGGTTTACAACATGCCGACCGACTAAGTAACTACAGTAAGCTAAAGACTGTTAAATAAATAAATATTATAGCATCCTCAATTGTATGTCTGAACAGTATTTATCTCTTTGGCACAAAGTGGCTAGCTAAAAGTTGAAAGGGCAAAGCGAAAGTAGACCTTGTTTCCACATAGGTTTCATCTTCCTGTAAATATGAAGATTCTTGTTTCTCTTTTGGTAATGCTCTACTACAGGAGCTCCAGCCTTTTTTAACTGTGCAGCACATTCAATTGTAAAAAAAAAAAAAAAAAAGTTGGGGAGCAGCACAAGAATTTAGAAAGTTCTGGGTGGCGCCAGGATTTCCTGGGCTTGTGTAGTGTAATGTTGTGCAAATTAGGAATCGCTAGCATTAATGCGCATTGCCTGGCAAAGTAATGGTAGCGATACTTCGCTACCATACGCCGCCCTGAGTACAAATACGTATCTTAGTGAATTTGCGTAGTGCTGGTGAAAAGTCGCTTGGCGAAGTGTGGCGAATGCCGGTGAAGCTGTCGCTAGTGCATTTTCACGCTTTAGTGAATTTGCCCTTATGTCTCTTACTACATAGAACTTAAAGGACAAGAAAAGTCAAACTAAAGTAGGCTAGAAATGTTGAACATTATGTTTTGGGCTTCTGTAAAGGTGGCCATACACGTAGAGATCCGCTCGTTTGGCGATGTTGCCAAACGAGCGGATCTCTCCACGATATGCCCACCTTGAGGTGGGTGATATCGGGCTGATCCGATCGTGGGCCCTAGGGCTCAATGTTCGGATCAGTACGGGCGGTCGGATCGCGGGACCGCATCAACGAACAGATGCGGCCGTGATCCGACGGGATTTTTAGTCCTGCCCAATCGACATCTGCCCGACTTTCGGCCAGATATCAGTCGGGAAAGCCCGTCAGAGGGCCCCCCACACGGGCCGATAAGCTGCCGACACAGTCTGTCGGCAGCTTTTATCTGCCCGTGTATGGCCACCTTTAGAATGTCAGGCAACCACAGCCCTTTAGCAGTAAAGATCTGTGTCTCCAAATATGCCCCAGTAGCTCCCCATCATCTTTTCTGCTGATTCACCAATTCACATGCTCTGTGCTGCTGTCACTTACTGAGCTTAGGGACCAACTCGCAATATACAGTACACATAGAATAGAAATGTCACAGTATAAGGCTGATTAGTAATTAATATGGATAATTACTACATGGCAGCACAGAAACCAGTGCAACTTGCATCAGAATTTAATAATCAGCTCTGTAGCATCATCTTATATTACAAGACAACCTCATTTTCTGTTTGATACAACCCCTAAGCTTAGCTTCTCAACAGCTGCTCAGAGCCCACTGAGCATGTGAATCTCAGACACTTTCCAAGATGGTGACTCCCTGCGACAAGTTTGAAGTCCTGGATCATTGCTGCTATTGACAAGCTGAAACTTTAGTCTGGTGCAGTACATTCAGTATATAAAACAGGGCATTTTTAGCCATATTCATTTTTAGGCTGTCCTTCTCCTTTAAGCTCTTTGTCCTTCTATGATTCTGTATATATTAATGCGATTTATCTTCCCCATGTATACTTATATTATATATTGTACTTTTATGCACTGTTCAACCCTGTAATAAACTGCTGAACTATAACTCTGGCTGCCCTAGGATATCAAAGCCGAGGCGAGAACAGGAAAGGTAGAAACAGGAAGCTGGAGTTTTCATATCCCGAGTGATATGGTGCTGGAAGGCTGCAATATCGAATGTATGTACTAATAATCTGCAATAAGAATGTATGTGATGCTACAGGAGTCAGGACTAAAGGAAATGCCCGCGTGTCCAGCCCTTACTACAACCAATTACTACAGACAGGTGTTGCTTTTGTTCTATGCCTTTTGCCTGCAACATTCCTACTGACCCGGGGGTAGGCGGATACGTTGCACTGCCTGTACCCTTGCACAGAAAGGCTTATTTAAGGCGGTTTGTAGCTGGGACGGTGCCCCAATCTGTACCCACCTGCTGGACTGGGCTGTTGCTGCGGGCTTGCCATGACAAAGGATTAGCAGTGAGATTCCCAGCACTGTCTTGCTGCTCTCCTCTCAGGCTCTTACAGATTATGCTATCGTCTAACTGTTGTTTCTACTTCCTGCAATGAGTCTCCGCCCAAACCATCTCCTTGGAGAGAATACCACCCATTTACTGCCTCCTTTCTGGGCACTGCTTCGGTACATACACTTTAGACAGAGTGCATATTTTAGTCCAGCACGGAAAGAGTTGCTCTTAATAGACCGTACTCTCACAAGCCCCGCCCCGCCGCACCCTTTTGCCAAGCGACAACAGGTTGTAAAGTTGTGTTATCAAGTGTAAATCTCATTGAGACAGGAGTGAACCTGCGCTGTACATGATTTCACTTTTGGTTTTCTAGTCTTCCATTGCGAGACCCTGTTCTGCTTCTGTTTATCTAAACCCTCCCAAAAGTCTGCATTTGCCTATAGCAGCTTCTCCTGAGTTCTAGATGCACCGCTTCATTGTGTCTCCCTTTGGCTTCTGTCACTTTTCCGCAGGCAGTCTCAAAGCCAAACGTGTTTAACTCAATCTAGTGGTGTTTTGCTTCGAATTTTCCTCAGACTGAAAGGGTGAATCATGGGAGTACCGATTTATAAGGCACCCTCAGTGATTAGAATTGCTTAAAGGGTTGCTCATTTCACTTAAATAAACGTTTCAGTGTAAAACTAAAAACTGGATAATGCAAAATAAAAAAAATGTTTCCAATATAGTTTGTCAGTTAGAAATTCAATCTATAAAGACTTGACTGACTGGAAGTCTAATATAATAGCCAGAATCCAACTTCCTGCTTTTCAGCTCTTTAAAGGGGAATTCAACCCCCAGGTGCTAACTCCACATCTAGCCTTTTGGCCTAAGTAAAGCCTTGATAAAGAATACATTTTCTCTATAATACCATGCTGTAAAAAAGTACAAATTTATTGATACATAAAAAAATATTACCAGTTACCCCACATGGAGCCTGACGCGTTTTGTGCTTCTCAGCACTTAATCATAGGCCTTTAAGTGCTGAGAAGCACGAAACGCGTCAGGCTCCATGTGGGGTAACTGGTAATATTTTTTTATGTATCAATAAATTTGTACTTTTTTACAGCATGGTATTATAGAGAAAATTTATTCTTTATCAGTGTATTACCTCGGTTTGACCACCAGAGGTCTCTAATATGCCATGCACTACTAGTTAAAGATTTGTCCCTTGGAGTCAATTTATACAATCCTAAGTAAAGCCTGTCTAACTTCTAGCTGATCCAAAGGAAGGAGAACAACCCCTTCTAAAGCTTCTCCATTTTGCTTCAAAAAAATTCCTTCCTGACTCCAAGATGCAATTGGACCATTTTCTGGATTAACTTTGTACTGTACTAAGATCTTTAACCCTGTATTTTCTGTATACCCCCAGCACACAAAGCAGGATGGCACAGTCCAAATGCCATGTATAAATACCCCAGAATTCTTAGTAGGATGGCACAGGCGCAAATCCATGCATAAATACCCCTAGAATTCTTAGTAGGATGGCACAGGCATAATTCCAAGTATAAATACCCCAGAAGACCAAGTCCAGCATTGAGTTTACTCTGGATATGTTGTTAAAGTCAGGGTATCTTTAGCTTGCATGTATAAACTACTGTCCAGGGTTTGGTCTGTATGTCTGACGAGGGGCACATCCCTGAATAACTACTGTGTGTGACGAAAATAACTGTGCTTAGAATCTCCCCACTTGACTTACCTCAGTGTGCAGGTTGTTTTCAATATTTGGTTATGGTGGGAGAGGGGCTGCAGAGCAGGAAGATTAACAGGAGTCTCAAATGCAGCAGGCCAGTGAGGCGCCGCATGTGACGTGCCAACGCAATGCTGCTCCAAAACATAACTAGTTGCTTCTGGGCCCAGGATCTGCACCGGCCACGGCCCCCCTCTAGATGCGCTTTTTCACACTGTGGTGCAATCTTCATTGGGCTGCAGGGGTAAGTGGACCCTGGTGCAAATGCCGCCACTATCCCTCTCTGTGGCATGCAGGGCTTCCTTTACAGACACACACACCAACGATTCTCGGGCTGCTGCACTAGCGGAGCCGAACTTCCGGGTTAAAAACCTTTGTAACTGGCTGCTGGTTCTCACCTTGCCTCATGGCAGGAGCAGCCCTGGACACATACCTACGTGTGTGTGGGGGATAGGGGTTAGCGCCCGGGAGGTTGAATTGCTCTTTAACTTTGAGTTAGTCAGCGACTTGAAGGGGGGCCACATGGGACATAACTGTTGAGTGAGTTTGCAATTGGTTACTGCCTGGTCACCAGGGTAAACAGTCAGTGGAACTAAGAGAGCTGAAAAGCAGGAAGTAGTGTTCTGACTATTATGTTAGACATCCAGTCACTCCAGACTTTATACATTATATTTTTGCTTAACTAACTATATTAAAAACATTTTTTATTTTGCACTGCCTATCTATTTACCCAGTTTTTATTTTTATACTGAACAATTGCTTTAAGGGTAAGGGCACACATCAACCTGGCCGGCCATGGCACTGGCTGAGCGCTTGCATTGGCGCTCGCATGTGCAAGGTGTTTGGAACCGGAACTGCGCATGCACCGAAACTCCGCTTCCAAAGTTTAACAAAGAAAAGAAGATGGCTGCTGTGAACTAATGAATCTGCACCAAGGGGAAAGTGAAAAGTTAGGGACATTTGCCCCGGGTACCAGGTAGGCTCAGGGAGAGGAAGGAATTCTCTCTAATATAATGTATTACATGTGGTGGCAATGCCCAATTATATCAACAGTCCAGAAATAGCCCTTCGACAAATATACCCGACCACCAATGCTACAAGAATGCAAAAAACTAATCAAGGACAGAGACACAATGGAGCGGATGGCAGCGGAAAGGAACTGGAGTAATACCATAAAATTTGGGACATATGTGGAATGTTCTATGAGCTACACAGCCAAACCTGAGGTACACCCAACACAACCTACACCACTTAATAAAGACGGCAATACCAATTGTTTTATTTTTAAACTCCCTAGTTATGCTTTACTTTATATTACAGAAATGTTTTAAGTTTTGAAGGCATTCTTTAAATGAACTTATGTATACTCTAAAACAGGGGTCCCCAACCTTTTTTACCCATGAGCCACATTCAAATGTAAAAAGAGTTGGGGAGCAACACAAGCACGAAAAAGTCCCTGAGGTTGCCAAATAAGGGCTGTGATTGGCTATTTGGTAGCCTCTTTGGGACTAGCTATATATTTTTGACTTGACAGTTAAACTTGAAATAAGGTACTGGATGAATGCACAAATAAACTGAAGTTTTAAAAAACTTTAATATAATGTATTCAGTAATATTTTGAGACAATTTACAGTTGATTTAAATTTTTTATTATTTATATAGAATAGATAGGGGAGTAAATAAAGTAAAAAAAAGCAGCAATAACCATAAATCTGTAACCTTACAGAGCATTTGTTTTTAGATGGGGTCCATGACCCCTGTTTGAAAGCTGGAAAGAGTCAGAAGAAATCAGCAAATAATTCAAAAACTATAAAACATAAATAATGAAGACCAATTGAAAAGTTTCTTAGAATTGGCCACTCTATAATAATCTAAAAGTTAACAAAGGTGAACCACCCCTTTAGCTCAGAGAATGGTTTGATTTCTGAAAAATGCTCCGGCTCTTCCCACCTGCCCCAGGGAACCCTTGTGGCTGCTCTGGGTTGTGTGCATACAGAGCAGTAGAGTAAAATCAGAGCTTAGATGAGATAAGTCATGTTATTGCTGTACACATATACACACAGCCTGGGGCCCCGGCAAAGATCCCAGGGGCAAGTAAGAAGATGGAAGCACCATGCTCGCTAGAACTGTAGAATGGACATATAATCAAATTAAGGTCAGTGATGCAGTTCTATACTGAAAGCTTTCATTATTTTAATAAATTGCAGCAGAGAACTGAATCAGTGAGCAAAAAAATTCTCAGTATAAGCCAAGATGGTCTTAAAACCCTGGCTTAGAGGTGAAGGAAATTCATTTGCCACTTCGTGGTGCCAAAAGTTAGGTTCTCCCGAGAGACATGATTATCTAAAATAGTTACAATTGAACCTCAGTGAAGGTGCTGAGTATTTCTGGTCTATCTGCCAAAAAGCAGTGCAGTGCAGATCAAATAGAAACTCAACACACCAGTAAGCAGGGGCACTCCTCCAATCAAGCAGCAGCGCCAGATGAGTTTCTAAGTACTTCTAAGAGCCGAATTTCCAGTTGTAAAACCAGAAATTCAGCTTTACTAGTGCGAGAGAGCACAGTTGCTCTCTCCACACTAGTGTTCCTGCCTCGGATGCCTCGCCTCCCCATAGGTAAGCAGGCAAGGGAAGGGGCAGCATTTGAGGATCCTCCTCAGGCCATACCTCCTAACTGTCCCTTTTTTGGAGGGACAGTCCCTCTTTTGACAGATCAACCCGCAGTCCCTCATTTGTACTGGAAAGTCCCTCTTTTCTCTGCACTGAACAGTCAAAAAAAGAAACAAAGTTGCAAATAAGATACTTTGTAACAATTTTGAGACAAGAAAATAAGTCATTGTAGAAGTTTAGATAAGATAAAATAAGATAATCTTTTCAAACTTTCATAATCTGCCAAATTTTGTAAAATGAACATGGTAATTAGGGGGTGTGGCCAAACAAATGGGTGTGGTCAAAATGTAGCCGCTCTATGTGTGAAAATTTTTTTTGTCCCTGTTTTTACTTCCAAAATGTTGGGAGGTATGCTCAGGCAGCATCTTCATTAGAATCTGCACTGCCAGTAAGAAACTGTGTCTGCAGGCTGAGCTTTCAAAATCATGACCCACAGAAAACAGGATAATGGAAGTCAAAGGTGCTGCCAATAAACATAAATTAAGAACCATGGCCATAAAACTAACCTAGTTAAATGAAAAACTCCAAGCATAACTTTTATAATGGTATTAATAACACTGAATTCCTTGCAACTTCAGTTTTCAATGCTCTTATAAAGTGTCTTCATAGGACCGTAGTGAATAATAGTCCATATTCATTCCCTTACAAAACACAGAGGAAAACAGCTGTCAAGATAGTGTTTCCATGGGGTAGACGAATGAGAGCTGAGGCCGCCACACTAGTGACATGTGAATTATATGAGTCTTCCTGGTGTATAAAGGACATGTTGGGACATATTCAGTTTTTAGAAGTAGTGAGTGTCAAAAATACCTTTCTATTTATCTATATTTGACCTTAGACAGATGCAAAACTCTATGGGCGTTAGTACATATTAGTTAGTTACATTTCGCAAAAAAGGCTTACAAATCAAGGGCATGCTAACTTGTAAAAATGCAAGGTTTTAACTAGAAAAAAGTATTTATTGGTTTGTTTTCATTATTATGTGCTATTCAGTTTATCCAGTTGGCTTTGTTTTGCTGCCTTTAATCCCAAATATTGAGATATGTGTCAATGTTATCTTTAATTTATGCTATTTTCTCCCATTATTCTTTCCAGTTTTGGGGGGTGGGGGGTAACGTACCACTTACATTTTGTTTGTTTGTCCATATGATTGCTAAACTTTGGCTTCCTAACCAAAATTTGACAAAGAGGCCCAAATAACGAAGAAACCCCTAACATACTCATCACAGTTAACTGTTTCTTCAATTTTTTATGCTGAAATCCAGCTGTTTTCTTCTCTTTCTGCATGATTGGAAATCCTGGCAGGAAAGGAAGAACTAAACACTGCTGTTAAAAAATTGTAACGACTTCTCCACAGCTTACAGACAGCATGCAGTAACTACATAACCCATGATGCATTGCATTGTGATGTTTTGTTCCTTATTGAAATCATGTGTGCAGGGAATTGTGGGGTTTGGAGGATGCAGGCTGAGGACAGATAGCTGCTGATGCAAAGTAACAATAGTCAGCCAGCTCAACAAGGTAGTAAGACAGATCAGCAGGTGAGTAGAGGACTAGGCTTAGGGAACTGTTCCAAATCTGGAAAAGTCTGCATATTTTTTAATTGTAGATGTATAGTGCAAAGTTACTTGAAATTATATTTACTTTTTAAAAAAGCTTAAGTTATGTTTGTGTGGAGTTCCCCTTTAACACAACAAATATGTCAACTCAATTCCCCACCCCTTACTTCTTCACCAGCATGTCTTCACCAAGGTAACATGCAGTAATGTATTTCAGCAGACATTTTGAAATGCTGAGTATACAAACTTGCCATTTAAAAACATCTTTACTCTTCTTACCCAATGTATTTATACAGAGGAAAGTGAATATTGTACTGCAGAGTTCATTGTATCTTTATTGTATTATTTATTTAACATGAACCTTTATTAAAAGTCATCTTATTTCTCTTGTTTAAAAACAATGCTCAGATAATGTATCAAGTCTATAGAGACAACTACTGTAGATAGTATGGACCAAAAACTTTGAGAATCACCAGTACGCACTAGTGGGGGTAAGATAACAAGCGAGGGAAGGTAAAAAAATTACCTCCGGAAATCAGTACATTTGACCTTGGTTGATTTTCATTATATAAATATAATATTTGTCTTTATATTGTTTAAGGGTATATCTTGTCTTGTCTATTAGTACAGATTTATTACAATCCATGGATAATATTTTAGTTTAGCTAATTTGCAATGGGAAGGAGGGTGATTTTTAAAATTCTTCCCATGGTTGCCATATTGTAATGTGGGTCTCTGTTTTGTTCTCATTTATTGCAGTTAGGTAGTGCATTTCCTGAATATAACTGAGTCTGTAAATGTATTGTGTTAATGAGAGCGTAGGAGAGATCCAATGCTATATCACATCTTGCAGCAGCTCATAGTTGTAATTGTAAATAATTGGTAAATTTGGTTAAACAATTCTTTAAGAATTGTCCATGACTTTAGGCCTTTAATAGATTATATAATTTGGTTTATGGGAAATCCATAATTTGAACTCTCTGTAATTTAATCCTGGGGGAAAAACAGCCATTTTTTATTATCTATGAGCCACACTCAAATGTCAAATGTTTTGGTGAGCCACACAAAAGTGAAGACATTTCCTGGAGGTTGCCATATAAGGGCTGTCTGTGATTGGCTGCTTACTAGTCCCAGTCTTTTTATGTTGAACTATGCCTCCAAAACTTATCTCCAAGTCAGGAATAGAAAAATAAGCATTTAGTTTGATGTTTCTAGCAACAAAATAAAAGCAGGTAGAGAGTAACATGTTACTCAAGATCCACAGCATGGAGATCCATCCTTTTCAAGAAGTAGTCCAATTAATTAGCAAAAATGCTAATAGGTCAGTGTTATTATTTATATAATGGGCCCAATGACGTTGCTGTGTTGCATAATAACTAGGAAGCAGTGGTTCATATAAATAGCAAATATAACAAATGAATTGTTTATAGAGGGTCAGTGAAACTTAAATTATTTTTTTAAATCATTGGGGATCAGTGGAGATTGCCTTAGCCCTTTGCACTGAAATGGTCATAATTTTGAATTTTACCACTTCTCATACTACCCTCCCCCATGTGACCCCTACCAAATGAAAGCAATGCCCAGAATAAAAAAAAAAATAAACACACCAATGGTTTAATCTGTGAAATTCCCAGTGTTATTAATGATTAGATAAATAGTGATCCTGAGGAAGAAAAACCTTTGAGAAGCTTGGGCAAATTTGCTTCACAAGAGGGAAAAATGTCTTCCTGACTCCTTAATGGCAATCTGGTTTGCTCACAGCAGGGCTGGACTGAGAATTAAAATAGGCCCTGGCATTTCAGGTACACAAGAGGCCCATCAGCCCACATAGAGGCCCAAACAGCCCCCACCAGCCCACTAAACACTGACTTTCTATGGGACCTTATAGCAGCCCCTCTGGCATTTGCCCTAACCCACAAATGGCCAGTCCGGGCCTGGCTCACTGGATCAATGTGCCAAATTTAATCAAAGGAAGGAGGGTGGGGGAGACAGAAGGGAATATGGCAGACTACACATGAGTAACTTTAAGATGCTAGGTGAATGCTGCATTCCTTTCCATTCCATTGGACCCCGGGCAGCCTGCAGACCCCGACTCCTGCAGTCTAAGGGATGGAGTGAAAAGGAATGCAGGGTCTACCGAGTGGCTTAAGGCTACTCCTGTGTATTTAACCATATTGTGGATGAAAGCGGAGACACTGTTGGAGGAACCATGGGGTATGGAGGGGGAGGGTGGGCTGGTGAAACTAAGGTGGATGTAAGGGAAAGAACTGCTGGTGGAATTACAGGCAGAAAGAGAGTAGAACCGCTGATAGAATTGCAGTGAGCAGAGGGTAGAATTGCTGGTGCTATTGCAGCAGGCAGAGGGGAAATGGTGGTAGATATGTGGTTGGGCAAAGGGAAGAACTGCTGGTGGAATTGTGGTGGGTGGAGGGGAAAACTGCTTTTGAACTGGGTTGGATAGAAGAGAAGGAACTGGGGAAGTCAGGAAATAAAACAGAAAGTGGTGGAATTGCAGTGAGCAGAGGTTAGAACTGCTGGTGGAGCAGCGACAAGAAGAGGAGAAAACCGCTGGTGGAAGTGCGGTGAGCAGAGGGGAAAACTGTTGGTGGATTTGTGGGTGGGAGGAAGAAAGAAATACTGTACTGGTGGAATTGTGGTGGGTATTGGCAGGGCTGCCATCAGGGGGGGACAGGGGGGACAAGTGTCCCGGGCCCGGGGCTGAAGTGGGGCCCGGCAGTGCTGCATTTTCCCGGGCCTCCCTTAGCAGCGCCGAGCCCCTTGCGGCTCCTTCCGATGCGGAATGCAAACAGACACGAGGGAGCCGACACTGAAGTCCTGAAGTTATGGAAAGACCCGAAGTCACGAATGGAGCTGATGCTGAAGTCCTGAAGCCACCAGTTTAATTCTACTGACACCAAGGTGGGTTTTTTTTTTCTTTTTTAATCCCCTGGCCTCAAATGTTTTCTTTTAATACTCTATAGGCCCCTGCCACCAATTTAAAAAAATATATATTTTATGGGGCCCCAATTTTTTTTAACTGGTAAGGGGGGCCCTGTCGCCAATGTTTTATTTAAAAAAAATATTTTTGGGGCCCTGCTTTTTTTTAACTTGTAAGGGGGGCCCTGTCGCCAATGTTTTATTAAAAAAAATATTTTTGGGGCCCCACTTTTTTTTAATTTGTAAGGGGGGTCCTGTCTCCAATGTTTTATTAAAAAAATATATTTTTGGGGCCCAAATTTTTTTTAACTTGTAAGTGGGGCCCTGGAGCCAATGTTGTGGAACTGTTGACCATTTTTTTACCCCTCTAAATCTAAAGAAAATGGGACTAATAAGAGCTATAGATGGGGCCACAGAGGGGGGCATTCCAACAACTCCCAAAAACAAATATATTAGACATTTGACTGTAAAGAGATCAAGCTTGATAAAAGGCCATTTTCAGGCCTGATACATCGCTGTGATGCCCAAAGATGTGCAATAAAGGCATTTTTATTTAAAAAAGAGAAGCCTACCCTCACTCTGCTTAACTACTAAATGGAATACCACAAACAATACCACATCTATTACCCACTTAATTCTGATCTTGCCCACTCCCACACCTTGTGTATTATTCCCTTCCCCATAGATTGTAAGCGCTTTCTGCACAGGGCCTTCCTCACCTTTTGTACCGGCATTGATTGTGATCTGTGTAACTCCAAATGTACTTTGTACAGTATATAAATCATGTGATCTAGTTGTATAAACACATTTACTTTACAACATTACGAAATATGTTGGCGCTATATAAATAAATGTTAATAATAAAACAATAAATACCTTATTTATCATTAAAAAAAACTTTATGAAATCAGTTCGTTAAAACAACTAAAAAATTTGGGTTTTTGACACCACAAATTCCCCCTATAGTAGGAAAGAATTTGGGCAAATGTATCTGTCTACCATGTAATAATTCAGCTGAAGTTGATTGGGTTGTTGCATGGCAAGTTGCTCTGTAGTTATGTAAGAACTCTGTTGTAAATACTTTCCCAGTAATGTTTGCTGTCTGTAGTACTTCTTTGCTTGTGGGTAATACACTGAAGATTTCCTATGCACAATATTCCAATCTCTCAGAAAGAATTCAAACTCAGATGAGACAAACTGTGGTCCGTTGTCTGATATTAACTCCTTTGGATTTCCTTCTCTGCTGAAGACTGTAGACAGAAATGTTATTACTGTAGCTGATGTTATATGAGAAACAAATGCAATTTCAGGCCATTTACTCTAATAGTCTATCAGAGTTATAACAAATCTGCAGTCTATAGGAGCAATTGCAAAGGACACACAATATCAATAGCAAGTTTTTCCCATGCTGAATCAGGGAATGGTACTGCTGAAGTGGTGGTGTATGTGTGATAGCTGTTTTGTCATGATTCTGACAAGTAACACAAGAATGAATGGCAGCTACCACATCGGCATCCATTGCTGGCCACCAGTACAGTTCTCGTAGTCTTTGTTTTGTATGTACAATTCCTTGATTACGCTCATATGCAAGTTGTATGAGCTTTTCTCGCAAGGTCTCTGTGGTATATTTACCTCCAGCCACTAGAGGGCTTCAGTTGATAATAAGTGTTTCTGTGGTTCTTACTACCAGCACTCTTGTTGATTCAGGAACTGTTATACAGACATGAGGCTCAACTACTGTATACTACAAGCTCTTTGAATAAAAGCCTAAAGTTGTAATCACTGTGAGTTTACAAAATAACACAGTCTCTGGTACCAGTAAAGCTGGAGTCAAATGACCGATATCAGCAGCTTTATCTGCCCATGTATGTACGGAACGCATGTTAGGACATCGTCGCATAAGAATGATGTCCTACATGCGCCCTCCTAAGTCTATTGAATGCTGCGTCCGATGTTTGTAAACTCCCCTGTCCTAAGAAGCTTCAGTTAGGTATAGGTCTTCGGTCCTCCTTCTTGCAACGTCAGCCCTCCCACCTCCAAACTTAGCCCTCCCACCTCACAAGTCAGCCCTTCTAACTCAGCCCTCCCTCCTCCAAACTCAGCCCTCCCTCCTCCGAACTCAGCCCTCCCTCCTCCGAACTCAGCCCCCCCTCCTCCGAAATCAGCCCTCCCTCCTCCGAACTCAGCCCTCCTTCCTCCAAAGTCAGCCCTTCCTCTTCATGCCTAATTCCTCGGTTTTAGGCATGAAGAGGGAGGGCTGAGTTCGGAGGAGGGAGGGCTGATTTCGGAGGAGGGAGGGCTGAGTTTGGAGGAGGGAGGGCTGACTTGTGAGGTGGGAGGGCTGAGTTTGGAGGAGGGAAGGCTTACATCGCAAGAAGGAGGACAGAAGACCTATACCTAACTGAAGCTTCTTAGGACGGGTGAGTTTACAAACATCGGACGCAGCATTCAATAGACTTAGGAGGGCGCATGTAGGACAGCGTTCTTATGTGACGATGTCCTAATATGCGTTCCGTATGTATGGCCAGCTTAAAGGGATACCATCATGTTAATAGTGCTGCTTCAGCAGAATTCTGCACTGAAATCCATTTCTCAAAAGAGCAAACATATTTTTTTATATTTCAATTTGAAATCTGACATGGGGTTGGACATATTGTCAGTTTCCCAGCTGCCCCCAGTCATGTGACTTGTGCTCTCATAAACTTCAGTCACTCTTTACTGCTGTACTGCAAGTTGGAGTGATATCACCCCTCCCTTTCCTCCACCCAGCAGCCTAACAACAGAACAATGGGAAGGTAACCAGATAACAGCTCCCTAACACAAGATAACAGCTGCCTGGTAGATCTAAAGCTGACCATAGACGTAAAGATTTTTGAAAGATCCAATGGTTATCGTGAGACCACGATTCTCTCAAAACGATCGTTTAAATGCCTGATGCGTCCATCAACTAAAAAGACCATTTCAGGCGATATTGCCAGCAAAATGGAAGGATCGCAGCCTGCTTGGCCCTGCAAACATAGGTAGATTGCATGGGGGCCGATAAAGATTTTCTAACCTGGCTGATCAATCATCAGACCGATGTCGGACGAAAAATCGTAAGATGAACGATCGTTTGTATCCCACTAAGCGCATGATAATTTGACAGATTGGTCGGACTTCCCTATGATCGGTCGTTCTGCGGGGAAAGATTGTTGCGTCTATGGGGAGCTTAAGAACAACACTCAGAACAGACTCCTTCAGTTATATTGAGAAGGAAAAACAATAGCCTGCCAGGAAGCAGTTCCCTCCTAAAGTGCTGGCACAAGTTACATGACCAGGGGCAACTGGGAAATCGACTATATGTCTAGCCCCGTGTCAGATTTCAAAACTGAATATAAAAAAATCTGTTTACTCTTTTGAGAAATGGATTTCAGTGCAGAATTCTACTGGAGCAGCACTATTAACTGGCGTGTTTTGGAAAAACATGTTTTCGCATGACAGTATCCTTTTAAGTGATGAGCTCCGTGGACAACATAGCCATCTACTAATGACAGTTCATGTCTAATCCTGTAGTAATTCTGTAGGAATCCTTTAGATCACTATCCACTTACAATAATCAGCTGTGACTTTATTGACTCTAAAGGAAACTCTCTACAGTACATTTAAAGGAAACGTCCCATATTGTACTTGAATTGAACTACAACTCCCTTCTTTCCACACAGAGCCTTAAACCAGCACTTTAAAATTCAGCCATAATCGCAACTTTTATAGTGTGCTTTTGGTTACATCGAGTTACAACTTGTATCTGTGCACAGCAGTCTTGGCTAGTGTTTCAATTAAGTTATGATTAACGCTTTTTAAACAAATTACAGCTGTAATTATAGTACTATTACTGCACACAATTTTTTATTTATGCCACCTAGAGATTTGTCTTAATGCAATATTAAGTATCTGGCCGGCCAGTGTTTTAAAGTATTGTGAAATATCGTGTATGATTAATAAATCTATTTGCAAATTGATCCAAACGACACCATTATTCTATTTTCTGTATTTTTAACCCCATGGGGCCTTGGGGTTTTTTGGTGCAGTGAGGGATCATATTGCTCTACTTACTTGGTGAACACCTATCTAGCTACACGCTCTATATTAGAAATTCTAATACTGTAGTAAGGTTGAAGATCAGGACTGAGTTTCTGGTGTCAGAAGTGTACTTGTGAACAATCTACAGCTCCAGTCATTACAGTGTCAGCATGGATCTCCTGAATCAGCCTCCTGAACTGAGCATGCGAGGTAACAGAGCAGAACTGGGTCAGATTTAAACAAAGATTTCTGCTATATCAGTAGGCACATGAAGAAGGGGATGTACAGAAAATTGCACTGTTTCTTACAGTAGCTGGGCAGGAAGCGATTGATGTATTGTATATAATACTTTTCAGTTTGCAGAGGCAGAGAAGCATACTTTTAATGCAGTGCTTAAAAAATTTGAGAGTTACTGTGTTCCAAGAAAAAAAAATCACGTCCGAGAGACGTGTTCAGTTCTAGATTGCAGAAAGAACATGAAACAATTGATGAATATGTGACAGATCTCAGGTTAAAGAGTCATTCCTGTGAATTTGGTGCACTGACTGAATCTCTGATTAAAGATCAATTAGTTATGGGTATACATAAAAGGAAAAGGAGAAAAGGAGAAGCCACAAAATGTCGCACCATTCGAATTGTCACAACACCATATATATGGAAAAAGGCCCAATTCATTCAATTATATACAATTGTATTGTTACAAAGGGATACCCAGACCGATTATTCATATATTCATATCAGATCAAATTGTAAAAAAATTCATCACAAGGAAGTATGCATTAAATATTTCATCATGTGGAAAAACCAAAAAATTCAAAATTGATATATCAGTGAGAAAATAATTAATGTGAAAAATTGGCGTGAAAGTGAATAGAATTAAGTGCGAAAAAGCGTGTGAAATAAATAATGTGAAATTCATTGTACAATCATGCTTACAGCTTGATACGAATGGTTAGAATTAATATGAATGAATCTCACTCTTACTGTTGGATAGGCGAAATGAATAAGTATGATAATACTGATAGCTAATTACCTCCCAAATTGGTTATGGCAATCGAATACTAGAGAAAATTGTTAAAATTGAACCTTCAATTCATTAAGTTAAAAATCCACCAAAAATTGAGTTAAAAAAGAGCATCATTGCCCTCTCTCCCCATTGATATTTGCTCTAGCAGTAGAGCCGCTAGCTCAGCTAATTAGGCAAGACCAAAACATAGGGGGCATCAAAATTAAAAACACAGAATTCAAAGTTAGCCTTTATGCAGATGATATCTGCCTTACAATTACCAGACCCCAAACTTCTTTGCCCAATCTGTTTGTGCTGCTGGACAGATTCTCCAGAGTATCAGGCCTAACAGTAAACATTTCTAAATCCCAGGCATTACCCTTAAACACCCCTAAACATGTAATCAAACTTTTAGAACTCAACTTTCCATTTATCTGGAGACACACCTTCATTGAATATTTAGGTGTCAATGTCACGCCTGCACATACATCACTCTACAAACACAACTATCCCAACTTAATCAAAAAATTAACAAAAGATCTTGAAGAATGGTCCCGATACGCAATATCGTGGTTTGGGAGAATCCACTCAGTAAAAATGACATTAGTACCCAGAATTTTGTATCAATTTCGCGCATTGCCAGTGGACATCAAGATAAAAGACATTAATCACCTCCAAAATAAAATTAACAAATTCATTTGGGCACACAAACCACCACGTATAAACAAGAAGACCATGTACAGACCTCCACTACAGGGCGGTCTAGGCCTACCTAATCTACTAGCATATTATAAAGTGGCAAGGATCTCCCAGACCACTCAATAGCACTTACCACCTCATGAAAACAGATGGGTCCAGCTAGAGACACTCTTAGCACATCCCACAGACCTATCATTCTATTTATGGGCAGATAGGATACAACTCAAATCCGTCCCCATAATAGGCTCAGTACTAAAACACACCATCAGGGCATGGCATAACAGCCGAGAGAAACTACAACCAACCGGATCTTATAATATTCTTACCCCATTACACAATAACCCACTTTTTCCTCCCAGCTACACTACCTCAGCATTTCAATGGTGGAAAAAAAATAACATCAATAGAATACAAGATATGCTATTGTCTATAGGAATTAAATCAATTCAGTACCTACAGTATGTAAAATCTTTACCAGATAAAGAAATCTATAGATATTCACAATTACACCACTTCATTCAATCTATAAACCCATCCTTTAAGGCTAGACCCCTAACGCTGTTAGAAACTTGCTCCCAACAGGCTGGTAGACAGAAGGGTACAATATCCTTATTATACAAACATATTATTTCAATAGATGCCGACAAACCCCTTAAATATATGACGGATTGGGAGAAAGACTTGGGACATTCTATATCTCAACAAGAATGGTCCCTAGTTTGGAACTCAGCCTCCAAAATTTCTCCGAATACTGCCATTAAAGAATCTACATATAAGGTACTAATGCGCTGGCACCTTACACCAGCTAGGAAACATCACTTTGATGCTTCCACTTCCAACTTATGTTTCAGGGGATGTACAGAAGTAGGAGACTATATACACATATGGTGGAATTGTCCCGTAGCAAAGCTATATTGGACAGAAGTTTATAAAATACTCGAACAAGTTTTTCATACATGCATAGTCCCTGAAGCTACAACAGCTCTTCTAGCAAGCCCATCTAAAGATCTTACAAAACTCCAGAATAATTTGATGGGACAAATCTTAGCTGCTGCAAGAACTAACTTAGCGAAACACTGGCTACAGAAAAATATAGATGTTAAAGACGTAATAACAAAAATTACCCAGACACAGAACTTGTTGTATTTGACAGCTTTATTAACAGACAGGGTAGAGAAACATACACAAATTTGGTCCCCATGGAACACTTATTTACAGTCATAAAAAAGAAAATACATTAAGACAGATCATACTGGGTGAAAATGTATTGAAGAGAATTACTTAAGGAAATTTGTACTGACAAGTTATGTTTGTATTATTTTGTCTAAATACATGCTTTTGAAAAAATAAAAAGAGATGAAAAAAAAAAAAAGAGCATCATTAAAAACAATTAAAATACAAGAAGTGGGCCGGTCTGAATTGTAATAAGGAAATGTTTGTAGCTACAAACAAAATAAGTGTCCTTATACAGACCCCCACCTGAAGTTGGAATAGAGCCCAAAGTTAATAGTATTAATTTCTCCTACGTAGGGTTGTCAAATAGGTATATCCAGCTAATAAATATTGAGGAGAAATTCGGATTGAGTATTGCGCAGCGCGACTGTGTGGGGTTGATCGTTGGAAATGCAAATAGTAATAGTCGTTATGTGCCAATTTGTTATTCATGTGACCCTATTGCCACAGATTGGTGCGCTATCTCTTGTCCTCTCAGAGGCACCTAAGTGAGGTTGGCCTAGTCCCTAATGCTAGATTCTGTGGCAATTTGGTTTACACATGAACAATGGGAAACTTGGCATTCAAAAATTAAACCCCGAATACTAAAGTATTTGCACTGCTGTGAGGAGAAGCCCGACGATACTTATCTCATGCTTTTGATACTGGCAACGGAGCCGACCACCCTGGTAATGACACGGAGAGGGCCCAAATTGAAAAGGAGAACAGATGCGTTTCGCCACGAGGCTTTGTCAAAGGCGAAGATGGCTGCCGCATCTCGCGGTCTTTACGAGTTCACGATCGCAACTATTGGAAGGAGAAGTCATGTGACTGCTATCCTTATTCAGTTTAGAAAAAACGGTCGCGAACATCAGAATGTAAGAGTACCTATTAGATACGCAGCATATTGCAGAACTTGAACAATCAGATTCACTTATTAGCCAGGAGAATTAATGTGATCTAAAGGCAAACAAACTATTGGAGGCATAAATTTGTAAATATAATTCACAGAAAATGAATTTATCTACCTATGGATGTATATAGAAAGCTGTCATTTAGCCCGTCGGGGGTGGAAATATTCAGCTCATAACAAGTGGCACCTATCAAAAAACCCCATACAATCAGATTCACCTTTGACAAAATACATAGCTAGATATAGCTCAAAGGAAAAAGGGGGATTATTAGGAGCGTATATTTATACACATGATTGACGGAGCATAAATTTAGTTACCTATAAATGTTTGTAAAGACAAGCTTTCATTTAACCCATTCGGGTTAAGAGTGTTCAGCTCATAAATCCATCTGCATTCTTTAGATAATAATACTTGATCTTAATTGCCTCTTCTTATGCCATGGGACAGATGTTCTAATATAGTGACTTTTAACCCCTCTGGATTGCCATTGTGAAATAAATAAAAATGTTTGCCAAGAGGACTTATTTTTTTATGGGATGTTTTCCTTTCTTTCTCTAAGATGGGTAAAATATCAGATCTCAGATCTTTCATAACCACGGAAGTGGTTCTAATGCCTGAAATATGTTCCGATATTCTTTTATGTAAAGTTCTTTTAGTTTTGCCGATATATTTCAATGTACATGGACAAGTAATCATATAAACTACTGCAGTGCTCTTACAGTTATGCCATGATCTGATATGATGGATTTTCCCAAATCTATCTGAAATTTTTGTGACATTATCAATATAAGGACAAATAGAACATGAACCACATGGAAAAGTGCCTGGACAATACACAGATTGTCTGGGTTTTGTTTTGCTAAAATGACTGCATACAATCTATTTATCTGATAGATTGGGAGCACGTCTGGAAGTTAGCTGTGGATAATTTCCTATGTTCTGAGCAAGAGTGGTATCTGTCTGCAAGATATGCCAATGTTTCTTAAGAATTCTTGCAATATCATTCCACTGATTACTGTAAGAAGTAATGAATCTGATTGGAGATGAATTTGATTTATTCTTTTTTGAAATCAACGTGTCAGCTTGTGATGTACTTATCGCTCTTAAGCGGCCTTTTTTAATTACACGGTTGCTATATCCTCGTTTTTTCAATCTGTTAGAAAGTTCATTAGATCTGTGTTTAAAAGTATTATCGTCTGAACAATTCCTTCTCACTCTTAAAAATTCCCCTACCGGAATAGATTCCTTTATGCTTGGTATGTGATGACTGGAGAAATGTAGAGTGGAATTTGTAGCGGTTTCTTTTCTAAATATATCAGTTCTTAAATTATTTCCTTCATCTTTGATGATAGTAATATCCAAAACATCTATTTGAGTTGTACTGAAAGTAAAAGTCAAATTTAAATTCAAATCATTATTATTATGGGTATACATAACATGAACGTGAAAGAGAAATTGCTCACAAAGGGGCAAATTCACTAACACGCGAAGCGTCTAATGCTAGCGCTAATTCGCCAGCATGACGTCAATTCGTAACTTCGGAAATTCACTAATACTGGTTCTGGCGAATTTACGCTAGCGAAGTAGATAGACTTGCGCAACTTTGCACCCTTACGCGAAGTTGCGTATTGACGAAGTATCGTAAATTCACAAATTCACTAAGATGAACATGTTCCTGAACGTTAGCACTTACGTTAGGCGTTACTTCGCCTGGTTAGACCAGGCGAAGTAAGAGGTTGAAAAAAAAATTCCCAAAAAAATGCTTTGGAGGGTGATAGTCTGAAAAAGATCAATATTTTTGGGGGGGTTACCCTCCTTCCCCTACATTTCCTAACATATGGCAACACTATACAGGGGGCATATGTAGTGCAATAGAAAAACTTTATTTAATTTATTAAAGGTTTCCTGGTCTTGTGTAGTGGAATGTAGTGGCTGTAACATATACTTCTATTCTAAGTTAAAGTTCCCGCCGTATGCAAATTAGGCTTCGCTAGCGTAACTGCGCTCTGCCTAGCGAAGTAACAATAGCACAACTACGCTACTGTTCGCCGACCTGAGCGTAAATTCGTACTTTAGTGAATTTGTGTAGCGCTGGCGAAAGTGTGGCAAACGCTAGCGAATTTTCGGAAGTTAGTGAATTTGCCCCAAAGACAGATCTGCTACAAATCTGCAATGGCTCTGAAATCACACAAGCTCAGTTCAAGCTAAAAAAAAGCCTAGAGAAAGCTGCTCTGTTATGGAGGTGTCATCCAAGCAGTCCCCACTGAAAGGCCACTACAAACGCAGAGTGCAGAAAACCTCTAATTTTTCTGGCTTTAAAAACAAGAAGGCCACTACAAAGGCAGGTTGCAGAAACCCTCCAAAATTTCTGGCTTTAAAAACAAGAAAGCTCGTGCATTTACAAGCTCCGATTGTCGGCTTTGTGGACAGTCACATGCATACAGTATATGCAATGCCCTGCAAATGGAAATATGTTGTGGCAGAGCAAATCACTTTCAGAAAATGTGTAGATCAACCACACAAATACATGCAGCACAAACTGGCACAGACAGCGATGAAGACTTTCACACAGGCAACATACATACAACTAATGCACTCAGAACAGAATGGTACATTACATTGTCCACTAATGAGACAGATATTCTCTACAAAGTAGATACAGGTGCTGAAGTAGACATTCTGTCAGAATCTTCATATGGGAATAATCACTTATAAATAGTGCTCACAAAATATAAAAATGTTTTTGAAGGACTTGGAAAGCTGCCAATAAACCACACTATAAAACGAGTCCATGGCACAGCCGATATTGCATGCAAGGTACCAGTGGCTCTAACACAAAAAGTACCAGTGGCTCTAACATATAAACTTAAAACAGTGCTGCAAAGAATGGAAACGATATTATTAAGAAAATAGAAGATCCTACAGAATGGGTCAATTCTTTGGTAAGAAAGATGGGAGACTTTTGTATCTGTTTAGATTAAAAAAACCTGAATAAGTGCATTAAAAGAAAGCATTTTCCATTGCCCACTAGCACAGAACTGCTGGGAGAAATGTCTGTAGCTAAAACTTTCTCTACACTGATTGCATCTAATGGATTTTGGCAGATAATCTTGGATGAAGAGAGCCAGAAGTTATGTACATTCAATACACCTTTTGGCTGATACTGTTTCACAGACTGAAAGGTGAAGATGTGGTGTGTTTACCTTCAGGGACTAGAGAGCTTCAGTTGAAAAGTATTTCCGTGGTTATTAATACCAGCTCTCTTTTTGATTCAGGAACGGTTATATAGCTAATAGCGATTCGCGAGCACGTCGCGTCGTTTTCGACTCGCGTCGTTTTAGTTGCGTCGCATCAAATACGACGCGCAACTCGTTTTTTTCAGCGAATTATCATTGGCGAATTTTCGTGATGTGTTGCTTTGTGGTGACACAGGCTGTGTGGCAGGCACTTGTGCTGTAGTAATGAGACCATCAACGAATTGTAGGTTTAATGCAGCAAAGAGATCCCTTCCAAGTATAGCAGTACCCTTGTTCACAATGTAAAAGTCACATTTTGCAGTATTTCATTCAAATTGTACAGTCAATGGCAAGCAACCAAGCACAGGGATTGGATCCTTTAAGTAACTGACCAGTCTCAGGGCAGATGCAACAAGCATATGTTTTACAAAGTATTTCAAGAAAGTATCCTTTGGTAGTATAGAAACAGCTGAACCTGTATCAAGCATCAGGTTAATGGAGTGTTCCTTGTCAGCAGAAACAGTATTGACATTGACAGTGCATATAAACTTGTCTGGAATAAATGTACCAGCTTTATCCACACAATACTGTAACATTTGTAGTAGTGACTTCATGGACATCTTTAGCAGAACTACAGCAGATCTTTGCAAAATGACCCACCTTTTTGCATTTGCAGAACAGCTTTTGCAGGACATGTAGCATAATTTGCGGTGTGTTGTGATGAACCACAGTGAAAACAGTATTTTTAATTTTTTGCACGGTTTTGCAGTGAATCTCTTTCCTTAGCACTGTATTTTGCCTGTTACTATGCATTATTAGGCCACAGTACAGGATTCACAATCTGTACATTCCCAGCAGTTCCCTGCTATTATGCTATTATACAGAACAGCACCAAACCTTTTTTTTACTAAGACCAGAGGTAAACAAGTTAGGGACCACTGTGCAGGGTTTACCTTGACGTGGTTTGGTGTCTTATCAACTTTATGATCATAACTTTGAAACAGAAAACCATGTCTTTGTTAACTCATGCACTTGCTAATATACTGAATTACTTATGAGACAGGGGACTATAGACTTTAATACACTTTTACTTTTTTTTTTGCTCTCAATGCAGGGTTGTTAGGGTAATTTGTACCCTAGAAACCAAATTGCTTACACTGCAAACTAGAGAGCTGCCGAATAAAAAGCTAAATATCTATAAAACCACAAACAATAAAAAATGAAAATCAATTGCAAATTGTCTCAGAATATCACTCTCTACATTATACTAAAAGTTAACTCAAAGGTGAACAACCCCTTTAAGTGTGAGAGTGGAAGGAGGATAAATACAGGATAAAGCATCTGTTTTCTTCTTATCCCAGCTGGTTCAACGTTGATAGGAGATAATCCAGTTAATTTTGCCTTGTCAAACTACCTTGTATAACTGACATTTCTAAGCAAATATTGAAATATTAGCACTTAGGAAATGTTAGCATAGTAGAAAAGAAATGCATTGGCACTCAAGGAAATTAATGCAGGGTTACCCCTTGCGGTTTTTTTTTTGTGCGACTGCGCAACGTTTCCGGGCATGCCCCTTTATCAAGCATACGTTAGCAATGTTAGCAAAGTGCCATACCCCTGACACTTGTGCCATCCCCTATACTGGGCCTAAAATTATATGTAGCTGATTGGAAAAAAAACAGAGCCTAGTTGACTAATCAATTAACCAGCTATCAAAGGGCAGAGTTTTACACACACCAGAACCAAGTTTGGCCTATAAAAATATCTCTTGTTCACTGAGGAGTGGACATGTGTGTTGGAGATATTTATCAGAAACACTAAAGTAGAGTAGACTTAACAGACAAAATTTATTGGGGTTAAGAGATACAAGTATATGGATAAGGTAAAATCATGGATGGGAGTTAGGGCGGACTTACAGTATTTAGTAAGATGAGAAAAATTTTGCAATTATTTAGGCAAACAGTTTGGATGTAAAAGTAGTAATATTTGATGAACAGATGACTGATCACGCAGTAATAGTTCATAAGATGCAAATGGCCAGATCAGTGTCTGCATCTATTATACTTACAAACTGTTTCATTTTCCTGTTCCAATTCTGAATTCTTTGTAACCATAATTTTGCCAAAATTGTGTAAAGTAGTGTTCACATTAAAATTTTATTGGTAGGCCAGCCTGAGTTACTATGAAAGCAGACATGCACCATTATGTCTGTGCGTCCTAAATACGTTTTTAATCAAAAGCTACAATTGAGATGAAACCGCAAAAGATATTTTTATTTGCATTTTCTGCAAAAGAATACTACATGGCAATGCTGAAATAGATTCTTCCAGTGCATAGTAGCAAATGATGATATTTTAGACATTATACTTTGAGATAAGGGATCTTCCAACATGATGTGCTATCCATTCAAAGTAATGAGAAACTTTAGTGTATACACCAGGGTAACCAGCTACTCCACACTTTCCCCAGCTTACAATGCCCCAAACATATGCAACCTTGTTAACATCATAGCACACCAAGGGACCCCCATAGTCTTCATTGCAGGCATCAACGGAGCCATCATAGGTCCCTTAAAAAAAGAGATTAAACATTAGGATTTAAATGTTTATATTGCGCTTGTTAAAATAATAATTTCATCCTGAGTGAAGATTATTGAGTGTGGGTTGTGCTGAATATACCTATCTCAGAATATATCAGGACTATATAAATATAGGGAATGTGATTCCTTCTGCCTAGCAACTGTTCTGAGCAGCTGTTGAGAAGCTAAGCTTAGGGATCGTCACAAATTATCAAGCAGAAAATTAGGTTGGCCTCTAATATAAGCTGATGCTACAGGGCTGATTATTAAATTTGGATGCTAGTTGCACTGTTTTCTGAGCTGCCATGTAGTAATTATCCATATTAATTACTAATCAGCCCTATATTGTGACATTTCTATTCTATGTGTACTGTATATTGTGAGTGGGTCCCTAAGAGCATGTGCAGTGACTCAGCAGAAAAGAAGATGGGGAGCTACTGGGGCATCTTTGGAGACACAGATCTTTAGTGCTAATGGACTGTGGTTGCCTGGGGCTGGTACAGAGGCCCAAAACATAATGTACAACATTTCTAGTGTACTTCTTTAGTTTAACTTTCCTTGTTCTTTAAAGGAGAAGGAAAGGCTAAAACTAAGTAAGCTTTATCAGAAAGGTCTATATAAATACACCAGTAAACCCTCAAAGTAATGCTGCTCTGAGTCCTCTGTCAAAAGAAACACCACATTTCTTGTGGTATACATGGGCTTCTGTTTCATACTTCCTGTTTTCAGCTAAAACCTCCAGGGCTAGGGCTTGAGCATGCTCAGTTTGGTACTTTTTCCCCCTCCCTCCTCCCTTTCCTCACCGCCCTCCATGCTGTAATTTGAGCCCAGAGCTATGATTGAGCAGGAAGAGACTCAGGTAGGAAGTGATATCACACCAAGCTAATATGGCAGCTGCTTTCCTAAACAGAGCACTTCTAGAGCTGTTTACTCAGGTATGGTAAAGCATTCCATGGACTAAATAAGTATTATAGCTTGCACTATTGTGGCTAATCTATTGGGAATAAACTAGTTCAGTAGCTTTCCTTCTCCATTAAAGGGTATGGGATTTTGTTAAATAAATATTTAAACATAAATACCAAAAATTGCATAAAAACATAATGCAAGTATGATATACAATCAAAAGTAGATCAGCTGACTGCCACTGAATCATCAGTGTTTCACTTGGGGATATAAATACTCTGGTTTACCATCTCATATCAATAATTTATGAGCCCCAAGTGCAGTTGTGGTCTCACACTTTGCCATAACCATTCTTTAAAGGCGTCCAAAGCCACTCCTTGCACAGCTGAAATAGCACATATCAATGAAACTACTTTGCAAGCCTATAAGTTACAGACTGCCAGCACTGTATATTTTACATTTACAGGTTTGTTTTAATGAAGAGAGAAGAGTCTAAAGTTACAAGGCAACTCAAAAGGGCTAATGGGCAAATTGTGGTATATGTGTATTTAAATGTGCCTGAACCTCCTAGCTTACCTGCACATTCCATTTTGTCAAGGAAACGTTCCTTATAAATGCTTGTACAATTATCCATTAGGTTAATTTGGCCCCATTTTAGGTGAAACACTCTAGACATTCCTAAAATTGAAACATAGGTAAATAACAATATTGCATAATAGGTTATCATTTTCAAATGATTACTATTTTATTCTCTCTCAAACCATACAAAAACAAAGATAGTATGAGCTTGTCAGGGTCAATGATGAAATGATTCCTTTGCCATTGTCTAGCCAAGTATATTTCAGAATAAACTATCTGCCACAGTGTTTAAATTCACTAATATAATAGTGAAACAATATTACCTTTTCCACGTCCCCATCCAGAGACTGTGCATGTGTCCCCAGCCTTAAACTGAAATGGTGACCAGGGGACACAAGCAGGTACCATGCTGTTACTCTGCATGCACTTGAGAGCAGAGTATATGTTCTTTACTTCCAACAAGGCAATGTCATTTTCATATGTGTTGGGGTTGTACAACTCATGTACTCTGACACTTTTAACTGGAAAATTGTCTATGTCTATGTCATAAGACAGTCGATCCAGCAGTCCAACAATTATGATATATCTGTGGGGTTGGTTATGCCTGCATAAAATATAGAAGGATATTTAGTTTTACATATGTTTGGTCATTTTCAAAAGTTATCAAAAGGAATAAAAAACTTTGGAATTTGGATATGTGAAACACGTGGGTGCATTTACAAATGCACCCACATATGCAGGTACTCTAGATATGATGCAATGGAGAAGTGGCGTAGATAGATATTACTGGTCCCAACAGCAAATTATTTTTAGTCCCTCAAAATGTCTAGAGGTTTACATGTTGTACCAAAGTTTATTGAAATTGTATATGAATTAGACCTCATGGGCCCCTTTACCTCCTGCCCCCACTGCAGCCGCAGGGTCTGCTTCCTCTGTAGTTACACCCCTGCAATGGAGAGTGTGTATTAACACTATTCATTAGGATACTTGTGCCAAACACACTCTTGCACTTCCACATGATTGCCAATGCATCAATCCTTTCTCTTCTGATGAATGTACAATTGCATTGGGTGCAATTGTTTCTGTTTTGATACACTGGGTACAACTGTGGTTGACATGTTGACTTAGGTTTGAAAATGTCCTCACACCTATCCCAATTTAAAATTAAAAAACACCTATCCCAACTTTGCACAAAACAGTGTGGTTTGCATATAGGTATAGGTATATATAGGTATTGATTTTTTTTGCTGACTAAAAAAGTCCAGCCATATATAATTTTGTGAATACAGGGGTTTATCATTTGAGGATTTTTGAGCACTGCAAACGAGTAAACTCAATTCCTAATAATCATTTTCTGTCTTTTTAAACACAAATAGGAGCTAGCAACTAGTATTGAATGGATTCAGCATCACACGCTTGACTACAACCTTAGCCTTAAGTAGTTTGTGGGTGACAATTATTTTTAAAATGTATTTTAGAACTACCAGGCACAGAGTGAAGATAAGAATGAGATCAAAAACATGGTGCCTCCAAAGCTCACCAGAGCTCCTGGAAGGAATTCTGGGCCTGGTGTCAGATACACAGATACCTCCAAAATCTCAAAAAGGCAGTTTAGTTAAGAATATGCTCATAGCCAGTTGCACATAGTAGACTCCCTAAGTGGTTACACCTTTGTATCTTAAAGGAGAAGGACATTTCACATGGGCAGTGCCAAATGCTAGGAAAAAAAAATAGGAATAGGATATTTACAAAATGTATAGCAAATAACAACATTAATTGACTAGAAATAATCTATGGGTTAAGCTGTAAACATGATATGGTGAAGCATACCTGACACACTGAGCTGCTGTCAGTACCCAGCAGCCTCCAATATAAATTCCTCCACAATTTACAGATGTGCCATCTTTGATTGCTACTTGCCATGGAAATTGATTCTAGAAAATTAAGGTTGACAAAAGAATAAATAATATAAATATGTGCTAGCGCTGCTTTATGAGCAAAAAAACAAAAATTGCAGACATTATCATTCACATCCATGAAGTCAAAACGACTTTTCATACTTGCAGCCACTTTCCATTCAAACTGTAGATGCTAATGTAGTTTAGTGAGGATCGAGAGGCAATATGGAAGTGAGCATTCTTAAGTGACCCATCCCTGTCTGACTGCACCAGGGCCAGCCATAGGCAGTATACATCTACCAAAATAAAGAGACGTGGCAGCGTCCCCTCATAATATTCTTTCACCAAATTTGTTCAGAATGTAATAGAAAAACACCACACATTTGAATGGGATGTAGCTGCAAGCAAAGAATGGTGCTTTGAAGGGTGTTTTCAAAATATCAGTTCTCTCTGAGAGGGATCAAGATCCCTGTGTGCCTTAGAGGTGAATTGGTTGATGCATTTCAGGATATGGTGGAAAAAGAGCTTGTTAAACTTAAGGAAGTTTTAAATCAGGAAACCGTATGACTAAAGGAAGGAAGGCATTGAATGAACTCTGTGCCAATAAACAGATTACAATCAAACAATCCTTTGTTTGATTGCACCAGGCCAGAAATACCAACATGTCTGGATATGGACTAAGAGATCATTTGGAATTCCTTTGATTCTACACTCCAATAATTCAGCCCTGATTTACAATCTAGTTGACCCACATTATCTTGTACCTTATCTGTCTATCTCTTGCAGATCCCCTCGTAAATGACTTTGACACCTCACACACAGTTTGATATTCCTTTTTGTTGGTCATTTGATCTATGAGCTAAATGTTGTATATATACCAGAGAACACCACAGCTTCATTGTAATCAGCTTGAAAAAGGAACTAAAATGTTCTGAAAGCTTGCTATGATTATATTAGTTAGCCAATAAAGGTATCACCTTTATACCATTTTGTTATTTTTTATTTCAAAAGGGTTGCCCAATAACATTTTTACTGGCTAACACGGTACAGCAACTTTACATGCAATTACAAATAATTGAAACAGGTATACAAGTATATATATGAATGATTGATTCCCGCAAATAAATAGATTGATTAAATATCTTAATTAGTAATTATCTGAATGATAGAGGGATGGAAGACTTAAATTATGAGGGTAGACTGTCCAGGTTGGTGTTGTTTTCTCTGGAAAAAAGGCGCTTGCGAGGGGACATGATTACACTTTACAAATATATTCGAGGACATTATAGACAAATATCAGGGGACCTTTTTACCCATAAAGAGGATCACCGCACCAGAGGCCACCACTTCAGACTTGAAGAAAAGGACTTTCATTTGAAGCAGCGTAGGTGGTTCTTCACAGTGAGGACAGTGAGGTTGTGGAATGCACTGCCGGGTGATGTTGTGATGGCTGATTCTGTTGATGCTTTTAAGAGGGGTTTGGATGATTTTTTGGACAGACATAATATAAAAAGGCTATTTTGATACTAAATTCTACAGTTAGTATAGCTATGGGCATATATGGTTTGTGTGAAAGAGTGGAGATGTGCGTGTGTGTATGTATGCTGGGTTTTTAATTTGGAGGGGTTGAACTTGATGGACTCTGTCTTTCTTCAACCCAATTTAACTATTTAACTATGTAAAATGTAACTATATACATTAATTATAAATGAATATTTATTATTGTTTTTAACTATGTGTAATTTAATTTTTTGAACATGATTAATTTGTTAATTAATGAATGAGGTGGGTGAATTTAAATTTGGGATAATGTGACAGGAAGTGGGTTTCTGAGGAAGTGTGTGGACGTGAAACGCGTCAGACCTCAGACGCTGCTTGTAATTAATTGTGTGTTCAAATAAAGCTTATCAATTTTAATGATATACTGGAGCTGAGCGATCTGTGAGTGGGGACCCAGGAGTGTGCTGCTTCTTACTGCAATCCCCATGTGCCTTAGCCTGAAAGCAAATTACATAAAAGGCAAAGTATTTGTAATATATTTACCACAAGAGGCTTTCTTGCACAGGACAGAACTATAGTGGTTGTTATAAATGACATGCTGTACAGATTACAGAATTTCCCTAATCACATCTAAGTGGTATGGTCACCCATCTGTACATTGCTACAACCAAGTGACAACAAAAGCACTGTGTTTCTTATTAGATTAAAACTTATATATTGTTTAAACAGAGGATGGTACAGAAATATAAATGCATGCCAGTCAGTTTACAATCTGTGAATAATCAAACTATTTATATTTAACACCTTTTTTGCTATGATGCTAATGCAGGGGTGACATTATTACCTTTACAGCATTTGTTCCTCCTACAACCCTTTTCTTGCGAGATAATGTTGGATCGGCTGTTTGTGGTGGAACCCCACAGCTTAATTCTGGAAGACTTTTCATCAAGAGTCTCCTTTCTTTATTAAAACAACAAATAAGTATTATTAGTGGTACAAACAGAAACATTTTATCTACATTATATTTTTTAGCTTTAGTCCCAGAAATAATATATCTTGGCACATTGAAACTAACTGCATTATTAGTCATTTTATGACAATCGGTAGCTGTTTTCAATAATCAGACATGCCTCATTTGTATTCATATAGATAAGATATACCCTTTTAAGAAGTAATATGCCTTCTCTGAATCAGCATCTATACATATGGGTGGGTGTGGCCATAGTAGTTGACCATAATATGAAAGCCTCTGTACATGGCAGTTCATATTTAGGTTCCGTTCTCTGGATATGTTATCCAGAAAGATCTGAATTACAGCAAGGCCATCTTCCATAGATCCTATTTCAAGCAAATAATTAAAATTTAAAAAAATGTATTTTTCCCTGTAAAAATTAAACAGTAACTTGTCCTTGATCCAAACTAAGCTGCATGAATTCATATTGATAGCGAAGTAATCCTTTTGGGTTTATTTGAGGTTTAAATGTTTTCTAGCAGGCTTAAAGTATGGATACCCAATTTATGCAGAGATCCCTTATCCAGATCCCAGGTCCAGATCATTCTGGATAATAGAGCCTATACCTGTACCTATTTTAAAATGAAATGGTGCTGACCCCATGTTTACACATGGTAGGAAAATAAATCAAATCCAAAATCTTACTGATGCTGTCCAGTGTTTTACAGTTCTGATGTAGTTGGTGGAGCTAATTACCTGCATCTGTGTCATAGTTGACAAAGTTTTCTGTAAGAGATAAATAAGTAAAACAATTTCTATTAGAAAACACGTGAGAGTTTTAGCATAAAAACCGTGACAATTTGTGTGAGCATGGCTAAAATAAAAACGAATCCCTTTACAATACAAATGAAAAGTGAAAAATGGCATTTACATGCCTCATGCAAAGCTCTTAGTGCCACCTTAAATCCAAATCTGAGAGGCTTTAACTCGCACTTAGAGGGATTATGTCAATTTTTATGGTGTACTTTTTATTTTTAATTTCCAGTTTTCATTACAAATAATTCACTCTACCATTTAAAATTGTATTCCTGCACCAACAACCATTTCTTTTAGCTGTAATATTGGTAGGCTCAGAAATAAAAGACACAGACCCTTTACTTAAATTCCCACTTTAGGGATTAAAGTTTCCATACTACATATACTGTATAAGAAGAAATTCAACTTAAAACAGAACATTTCTTAATCACCAAATGTATTCTTAAAAACCAAAATTACTGGGAGGCGGAGCTAAACCCTGGCAAGGAACCATGACGTAGTTGAATTGGACAGAAAACCATTACAACTGTTCCCTGACATACGTAGCACTAACGACACTGCAAAAATTACCAACTACTTCAGCCCTACAACAAGCTGGCACAGGTGGGGCTTCCCCTTTAGATTTATTGTTTTAAAAAAATGGTACCATATTTTCAATCACCGACCCCCAAGAAGGACCAGGACTTTTGACCCGGCTGGGTCTGGCTGAAAAAGAAAGCTCTCCTACCCCAAAGAAAAGCACTCCACCTTTACAGCCTAAATGAAACAAATTTCTGCATCGATCACAGGAGACAGCTTGAAACCACATAAAGCCACTTGAAACACAATGCTTAGACTATCAAACCACTCCTCAAGAAAAAACGGATTCTTCAGTGACATTTTACGCACCACAACAAAAGACAGACTTTCAATATTTACAACAAAATATCAGCTGAGATGTTAACATTTACATCCTAACCCCTTTACCAGAACAGATGATTTCTACTTCTTCTACACTAGAAAAATGTTGTATACAACCTAATGGGCTTCTCCCCCACCTAAGACAGCCATAGGTCACAGACGCAACAAAACAGTGATGACTATGGCTTCCCTGAGGGTCATAGGTCCTCAGGCAAAGACAAAACTATTTTGTCTATCACTACATTTCAATGTGATGACATTATTAATGTTATCAAGTCATAGCTATGTAAATGGAACATTCGACCAATACAATTATAAGAAGAGAGATCACCAAGAATTTATAAATGTCTCCGTAATAGTTATGATTATTTTCCTGCCTTATTACATATATATTTATATATGTGAATTGTCTTGTATACTTTTTACCCCAGGAAAATCATTGTATGAAGCAATATAAATAATGTAAAAAGAACAGAGATATATAAAGAATTGATTATTTGAAAACTGATAATTAAATAAACAATTATACCTGAATCAAAAACAATCCATACTGTTGCTCATATTGATCATACTGACAATTCATAATTATATATACACAAGACTCATAAATCAAGTATGAATGTATATATCTGTTCATGCATGCACAGAATGTTCAAAATAAATTTGATGTATCATAAGTCAATCGATAAAATAACTAATTTCCCATTCCCTGTTTAGCCCCCCCAGGGTTACCGTACCTAAAGTTTAAATACAAAATGCTTGTCTTTTTAGAAGTGATTTTTCAAGGTCTGCAGAACTTTTGTCATTTCTAGCAGGCCCGGATTTGTGGTGATGCCACATAGGCCCAGGCATAGGGCGGCAAGTTGGTAAGGGTGGCATTGTCTCCTGCACTTGGGGAAGCGGCATGGGGAAGCGGCTGTAGGACCCGGCAGTGCGGGAAGTCTCCCCATGGCAGGAGATAAAAGAAAACAAGTTTAGTTGGAGCCGCTGCCCATTGCACCGTGCACTGCCCCCAGCTCTGACCCACCGGCTCCACCTGCCGGGCCTTGCTGCACCCACTCACCAACACATGGACACGCCTGTCCGGGAACACGAGGTACTGCAGCCGCTGGCACTGGGGCCCTGGGGGACACACACGGGATTGGAGGGGCGCGGTTGATGTAAGTGAGAGGCTGAGGATTGGGCGCAGATGCACTGCTGTAGGGCAGGGGGAGCTTAAAGGGGCAGTAACATCAGAGAGGGGCAAATTAGAGGATGCAGCATAAAAGGGGTGCAGCGCCTGCTCTTGCTAGAGCGGGGCAAGCGGCGGGCGCTAGGACCAAGCGGCCTTGGGGCGCCCACCGCAGGAATCCGGCCCTGATCTCTAGAAACAAAATTCATATGCTCAGAGTTACGTTTGCATACCGGTCTAGTGGTTTTGCCAATATACTGAATCCCGCAGATGCAGGTTATTAAATATACAACGTACCTAGTACTGTAATTACGATAGAACATGATTTTATATACCTGATATACAGTGACACAGTGCTGGTGCCCCATTAGCATTTTGTGTGAACAGGTGAATAATGTGGGCAGTTTCAGTCTCGGTCTCAGGTGTGAACAGTACAGGGCTTTAAGGGTGTGAACAGTACAGGGCTTTAAGGGTGTGAACAATAGAGGTGTTACAAGTGTGAACAATGCAGGGGGATCATAGGTGTGAACAATACAGGGGATTAGTCTGAATTTGAGGTTTAAACAATACAGGCGCCAGTTAATCTCTGTAGTGATACCATTTAAAATTTACGCATGGTAAGCAAGCACAGCAGGTAGGGGGCCACAGAATGTGGGGTCACAGGCCGCCAGTAGAACAACCCTGATTTATGGTATTTCAGCTTTTTGAGAGCTAGCATACCGTAGATTGTATTAATAAAATTCAAAAAGTGCAATGGAAATCTAAAAAGAGAAGAATTTTGGATCTACCCTTTAGGTACAGTCACCCTTATCGATTGACTTATGAAACATCAAATTTATTTTGTACATTCGGATATGTACATTCATTTTTGATTTATGAGTCTTGTATTCTATAATTATGAATTGTCAGTACCATTAATATGAGCAACAGTATGAATTGTTTTTGATTCAGTGATAATGGTTTATTTAATATTTTATATGTATTCATATCAGTTTTCAAATAATCAATTCTTTATATATCCCTGTTCTTTTTACATTATTTATATACATACATTATAAAAATATTTATATAAATGTATTATATTATATAAATACTAGACATTAAGCCCGTTAAATTAACGGGCGCTAGAACATATGCAGTCAAACATTTATAAAAACAGACTTGTTCCAGTCCAAAAAAAAGTGGACAACCATGCAGTTGATTTCTATGTTATTGTATTTATTCTTTAGAAATGTTAAAGAGAGGAGCTGCTCTTCTGTCACATGGTGCTTGTGTACAGCTGGCGGTGTAGCGGTGAGAAGCGGCACGCCGTTATGTAGCGCCGGTCTTTCCATAGATTGAAGGCAGCAGATTATAAACCACTAACGGAAGTCTCTGCGCTCCAAGTGGGACATTCACTAAGATCCGAAAAATTGCTAGCGCACTAAAGTGCGAATTTACGTTCTGGTCGGCGAACGGTAACGTATTTACGCTAGTGTTACTTCGCTAGGTATAGCACAATTTCAAATACTGCTATTCCTGTACCACAAATACTGCGATTCCTGTACCACAAATACTGTTATTCCTGTACCTCAAATACTGCTATTCCTGTACCACAAATACTGCTATTCCTGTACCACAAATACTGCTATTCCTGTACCACAAATTCCGTTATTCCTGTACCACAAATACGGTTATACCTGTACCACAAATCCTGCTATTCCTGTACCACGAATCCTGGTATTCCTGTACCACGAATTCTGTTATTCCTGTACCACGAATCCTGCTATTCCTGTACCACGAATCCTGTTATTCCTGTACCACGAATTCTGTTATTCCTGTACCACGAATCCTGCTATTCCTGTACCACAAATCCTGTTATTCCTGTACCACGAATTCTGTTATTCCTGTACCACGAATCCTGCTATTCCTGTACCACAAATCCCGATTCCCGCTATTCCTATAGAAAGGCTGGGAGGAGATATGGGGGCCAGGACAGGTGATACCCAGAGAGTGAAGCAGGTGAGTGATGAGAGGGGCCTGTAGACTAAGTGCAACACAGTTAGAGGCAAGGTGTAATTGGAAGTTACTTCCCCACAGACATTTAGTGCCCTGCATTTGTGAATAAGAGAGCCCAGCCTTATATCTGCTGCACTGACAGTATCATGATTAAGTGAGAGAAGAAAGCTCAGTATAAGGAAACACCAGTGCTCTGTATCATTCAGCTTACTAAAGATACTGGATTTGTATTAGGCCAAAATCCACTCATTATAACGCGCAGCGGTTTTATGAAGTCAATCACCTGTAAGTCAAGTGGCAAGGCTAAGGCTGCTTTGCACCAATGAGGAGGCCGCACACAATCAGCTGCATCCTGACAGCCCTGTGCCAACTGCGCCCGACTCCTGATTCACAGTCAACCCCTCCCACTCACTGGCGTCACCGCCCCAAACTCCAGCACTGGCACACAGGCAGCTCCAGACGTCACATAGGCAGACATCAGTTCAGAGACTCTGATCAGAGCGCAGCGCCACGGACCAGCATAGAACTGCCGGCACCAAAGGGAAAGTTGAGGCCCCCCCCCCCGCTGGTGAAAAGACTCCCCTCAGCCTGTGCGGCCGCTTCTTTTCAGCTTATTTATAGCGCATTTTGCTATTTTCTTCTGGCGCCAAAAAGCTGTTGCCACTCGGTTCTAGGAGTCAGGAGCCGGAGCATGAGTGCGTGAGAGAAAGTCAAGTCAAGTGTTGTTATCTGACGGAAGCCCCGCCCTGGCTCCTCCCTGTCCCCGTACGTGAGGCTGCTGCATCCAGACTGGTAAGGCTGCTGCCTGGAACCGCGCCTCGGGGATACTGGGAATGTGAGGGCTAGCTGGGGCCAGGGCTGTACCAAAGCTATACCACTGTCAGTGCCCTGCTAGTACTTTGGTGCAGGAGGAAGCTTGCTCACTCTACACGGCACATGCGCAGTAGCAAATTCCACGGACACAGGGACTGGACGCAGAGACAATTGGACTTTATTATATAGGATTATATAAAAAGACAGGAACATAATCAGAACCTTAATCAACTATTACAAAGATGTTTATAATTGTTGGTGAACTCTCTTCTCACTGCCGGGAAATTGCAATTGTGAATTTAATAGTATTGGTCTAATGCTTTTAAAGCTTATATTGGACTCACCACGTGAATAAAGTCATCACCCAGGGCACTGGATTCTTCACTCTGTCTCCTGGGAACAACATTCCCTTCAGTGGTACTTTTCTTACCTTACTTAACTGCAGCAGAAATAGAATCTATTACCTGGTCAGATCACACCTACTTATTCCCCTGGTAAACTCTCCTGGCAGCTAAATAAAACCTTGCTATCTAACCCAAGTATACAAGATCATATTGCCAATGCAATAGAAATGTATTGGATAGATGAAGAGTTATGCTACATTATGGGCTGCATATTAGTACACCATTAGAGGTGAAAATGATAAAATTAGAATAAAAAATCTATAATAATCAATTGATTTTATTGGAAGCAAAAATCTTGCACCTAGAAACACAACACAAAAACTCCAACTTCCACTTTACTAGCACAACTGTAAGGAGCAAGACAGCAATTTTCCTCCCTATTACATTCTAGAGCTGTGAAACAATAAATGGTTTTAGCAAAAATTATTTCAGCTCATAGATAAACCACATAGGTTCTCACTTAGTCACACCCCGAGACCGGATGGCCGTCATGGTGGTGGGGTTGGATTTC
>CM044431.1:70826370-70839915 GCA_024363595.1 Xenopus borealis | reverse complement strand
TAACTAAGGAAAGCACTGCGTATCTTGTCGGCGCTATACAAATAAATGATGATGATGAGTTACAGAAACAATTACAATTGTAGAAATCTAGGAAGCAATAAAGCTATTGAAAAATACCTCTAGCCCAGACAGCTTTCCATTTATATATTATAAGAAATGTAAAACACTTGTTTCCACAATTAGCAGAATTATTCAATGAAATCCTACAGGGGCTCTCTATCCCTCCTGAGATGCTGTATACCAATCTATAACTAATCCCAAAACCAGGTAAAGAACACTCAGACGCTCAAAATTACAGTCCTATTTCAGTCATCAATGCTGATGTTAAACTGTTTTCAAAAATACTGGCCACACGGCTTAGTAAGTACTTAGTAAGCCGGACTAGAGATCCACTTCTTAATGCTGTGACTTCCCTTTATTGGGTGGTCACAGCAAAAAAAGTCTGCACTCGTGCACAGATGCAGAGTGCTGGAGCGGCAGGGGCACCCTGGGGCTGAAGCCTGATGCGCCCTAGGTCCTCCAGTCCATGGATGCTTAAGAGGTAAGTTGGACGATTCTATCCATTTCAGTGAAGTGAGTATGATATGTATACGATATATGGTTGCAAATTGTCTCTGAATCAGAGGCAGAAGTAGCGTAAACAGAGAGACAACGCCAGTATGGGTTGGGTACAGATCCTATAAGGTGCTGCCTGTACCTGGAATCCACAGCATATAATTACGTTACTGGAGTAATGCAACCCCTCACTTATTTTGTTCCATTGTGAAGGGATTTTATTTGGGACTTGAAGTCCTGCTGCTTTCCATAGTGGGTTCCATAGGGTTGCATTGTGTGTGGCGAGGTAACCAAAAAAGCTGATCTTTCCCTGAAATACCGTCTTTGAGGCAGGCAATATTGGGAGGAACCAATCATGCAGACTGCTGGGGTAAGGACCACATCAACATGCCAGCTAAGGACCACATCAACTCTTTACAGCTTTCAAACGAGGGTCACTGACCCCATCTGAATACAAATCCTTTGTAAGGCTACAAATGTATTGTTATTGCTACTTTTTACTACTCATCTATTTATATTCCAGTCTTTTATTCAAAGCAGTGCATGGTTGCTAGAGTAATTTAGACCCTAGCAACCAGATTACTGAAACTTCAAACCAGAGATCTGCTGAATAATAAGCTAAATAACTCAAAAATCCCAAATAACAAAAATGAAACCAGTTGTAATTTGCCTTAAAATATCACTCTGTACATTATACTGAATTAACTCAAAGGTTAACCAACCCCTTTAATCTTTTGCACTTAAACTCACCTGCACAATTTGATTCATCTTCTCCACCAATACAATCAAGTTCTCCATTGCACCTATACTGCTCTGGGATGCAGGTGTCCGATCTACAATGGAAGCCAGCATTGCAACCTGAAAAATTTTACAAAATATCTGTCTAGCCATTGCTAGAGAAAATTCACCAGAAATCCAATCTGCAGGAACATCACCAATTTATTAAAAAGCATGGAGGACAATTCGCTATCGAAAGAGTACATCACAAAAACAAAACAAAGTTTCATGCCCTTTTGTCAGGCGAATTTTTGCTCAGGGGAACGATCTTTACTCTGCAAATTCATTAAAATGCTAATTTTACATTGTTACCCCTTTTGCCAGAGTTTCCTTTGGCCAGGTTTTACCTGGCAAACTGATCAGATGAAGCTACATCCTCCTCAATCTTATGTCAGTGACATCATATCCTGTATGCCAAAAATATATAAAAAGTAAAAATAAATGTGGGAGTTTTTTCATACTTTAAAGTGGGATTGTGTTTAAATATTTTTGTTTTAATATTCTACTTAAGCATTTGAGGAGCATGCCACATTTGTTTTAGGGTGGGCTCATTACTAGGGCATTAGAGGATCACTTTTGTCTTTATTTTGCTTCCTTGGACGTTTATTATAATGTGGCCACTTCAAGCACTTGTACCAACAGCACCAATAAAGACATATATATGACCTTTATGTACCTGCCTAGGAGCAAGTGTGCTAAGAGGCTGCTACCTTTTGTGTGGTGGAGACCGGGCAGGGCCATGACACAGAGGGGGCGGGGTTGTGATATACCAGCGCTTGGGGGGCAGGGCTAAGACACGGCGATCTGTGATTGGCCAATCTCTGTGTCAATCATGGGGAATCCTAATTAGGAAAACCAGGCAGGAAATTTTGACCCGGGTCAAAACTGGACAGCTGGCAATTCTAGCTGAGACACAGCTTTGCATTTTAATGAATAAGTGTATGCACTGCAAATCAACATCTGCTGGAGTGAAGTGTGGCAAGCCTTTGCAGTGTGAAAAATTCACCTTTTAGTGAATTTACTCCATGGTGTTTTTTCCACTGGCAGAAAAATGATCTAACATACCTTCAGAAATGACTTCATGCCGAAATCCACTCCGTGTATGGAATCACAGTAAATGTATTTATACAGGGGTGTCATTACAGACAAGGAGACCCTATGGCTGCAGGGGGGCCCAGGAGGTATAGGGGCCACATGAGGCCTAAATAATGAGCAATTTCAACATCTATTAGTAAATTTGTTGGGGGCTCTAAAATTAATTTGCTGTGGGGTCCAGTAACATCTAGTTACGTCACTGTATTTATAGTCACCACTATGATACTGGTTTTAACTTTAGTTTAAAGCTCATTGTGCATAGGGATGCAGGTTCATCATAAGTATGCAAAGAAAAATAAACTTTCACTTCTTGAGACCTATTTTAACAAACCAGATTTTTATTGGCTGTTAAATATTAAGCAAGATTGGTTTGCATGTACCTAATTGCTAACCTTTGTCGATGCTCATATGTACTATGCCTAACTACAATTGGCTGATGACACCCCCAAGGTGTAAGACCACACACCCATGGTTAATGCTTCATGCATAATATAAAGTATCCATTTGCTACTCCACAGACACCTATGTTTCCTTGTAGGTTTATAAGACTAAAATACAACGTATGATCCATTTGATGAGTTAACTGTGTACAAAACCTGTGTGTGCAGGAAGCCTAGTAAATATGGATTTTTTTCTTACCTCTGCAGCATAGTTCATCACTGAGATCTCCACAATCATTTTTACTATCACAGACCAGTTCTGAGGGGATGCACTTGCCATTTGAACAAGTAAACTCACTGGAGCCACAATCTGTAATAAAAGTCAGTTTTCTGATTTCAAATGTTTATGGCTATACATTGATTATAATTACCCCTTTAAGTATCATAGATGGTAGAATCTTGGACACAAGTATCAAAATAGCATTGTACATTTCCAGCTTCTTGTTTAGTCTATTGGGAAAAGCATGTTGCTGGTTAATGTGCTATCCTACTAGCTGCCGGCACATAAAAAGGGTTAAACTGCATGGCCGTTAATTGTAAAATATAAGCAGATATAAATGAAAAGAAATATATAAAAATATAAATAAACAGATATAGAAACAAGCAAGAATCAATACAGAAAAAAATCAGGGATTATTTATAATTTTGCATGAGGTTTCACTTCCGTTTTATGCATTAGCAACACACAGGGAAGGTAGAGAAGGGGTGAAGGATTATCATGACAACAATCCTATAATAAAAATTGTTAGACCAGAATATGTGTACAGCGCTACGAAACAAGTTGGCGCTATAGAAATACATGTTAATTATAATAATAATGTGTCAATTTATAAATTCATAAAACTAATTGGTAGTAGAGAATGATAACCTTTGTTTTCTGTATAACACGTTACTTTAGCAACCAGTTTATCTTGCATTGGCAACTTCCTTAGAGCACATTCGGCCAAGCTGTTCTCTAGTCCTCGACAAGTGGCTTGAATGCAATGTTCAGGGGGCTCCTCTGTTCTTAAAGTGAAAACTTTGTCTGATGCTGATGCATCTGCACCTCTAGCAGGAAACAAGGATATTTTGCACATTACATATAAATAATAAAACAAATAGAATAATTTTATTGCTTTTATTATTTTTTTTTTCACTTTCAGGGAGATGACCTCGAATTGGAAATGGTCAAAGCCCCACTGGACCATTTTATGCCATAATAAACTGCAGGGCCTGCTTCCACTACAGTAGCAACCATGCTACGCTGCACCCTTTATTGGCAACTCCCATTCCTTTTGGGATGCCCCTAAAAAAAACTGGTCAATTGAGGTGGTTTGGTAATACAATAAAATAATTTAAAATTTTAATCTATGGACAGTGGTATGCTGCTCTTTCTGTTTTGGGTTGTGCTCAATTTCAGCTAAATGGTTTCCCATGACTCATTAGCTTAGAACACCCAGGTGGCCTATCAGGAACTGCTGTGAAATTTGAAGACAAGATCCATTACTGCTACATTGTGCTGGTGCAGTAAATTTAATACAATACAGCATAAAATTAAGGGCATGATTTTGTTGACGCAAATAGCTGTGCTTAAGCTGAAAGACACAATAAATCCTGAATCAGGCCCTAAGGCTTCAGTTCTCCTTTAAAATAAAAATCCACTAAATGGTAGTGAAATATGAATACGCTTGTTTCATAAAGAGTCTTATATTGTTCTTATGATTATGATGCATCTCCCTCAAACAAACATTTTTTTGCTGAGGGAGGCATGATTGTGGAGCATCAAATGGCCCACTGCAAGACGGCATGATTGGATTTGTAACAGGAATAAGAAGGTCGTGGAAGTGTAACTGAATTCGTGCCTGGCGAATAAATTTGCCCATCACTAATCAGAAGGCATATAAAGCCTATTTCATTGGGGGTACAAAATGTTAGGACCCCAGTGAAATAGATCAAGGGATGTTTCCATTTGGCTGGTGCTCCTGTTAAGAGAAAACTGCACCAGCCCATGTAAAAACTACCTAAGCACTGCACCGGCTTCTCCTGTCCCTATATTTTCTTTCCATTAACACCCTGCCCTGGTTCTAGTAAGCCATGCCGCTACAGAAAATGGAGGGGTTTGTTCACTTTCCATTAAATGCAGAGTAAAGAAGCACAACTGCAAAGCAACTTCATTTTATGGTGTAAATAAAATAACCCTATTGAAAATGATATTAGCACAAAAATAGATCATTTCACCTACTTGGGAAATCCAAGGTGTTTGCAGACAACATTGGCTTCCCTGTTACTCCATTGTTTTCCACAAATAAACAATTCCTTTTCAAATGTTGGCAGTTTCGCTTTAATGATCCCTTTGCCTGCTTCTCCATTTTCCTTTACTCTAAATGTTTCTTGAGAGAAGATATATTTGGATTGAAATGGTCAAGTCAAACACGGTGAGAACTTCTAGTGGAATTTTTAACAGTATATGTATATTACATAATGGAGGAAAGAGGTATCCATAGTATTACCACAGTTAAAATGTGTGTTTAAAAACAATAAAAGTGTAACTTTTCCATGAACTTTTCACTCAAATTAACGTTTGATTTGTTAGTCAATGAGATGTCAATGCAAAGAAGTCAGACAATTCTCTAGCCTCTGATGAAGTGAAACCTTTCACGAAATGCGAATGTTTAGTCCTAAGAGTAAGTGTATATTATTATTTATTGTAATAAAGACTTGCACCGCAAATTTGAGTTCTTTCCCTGTTTGCCTGAAAGGTTTCCCAGCACACAGTGTTGAAATTTGCAGCCTGCATCAAAACATGATTTTTCTCAATTTATTAGACACTTTTTTTACATAATTTGGCAGGTTATGAAAGTTCTTTTTTTCCAGTTTTGCTAATGAAGATGAATTGCCCTTTAAGCTGCGAGTCTAACTTTTCCCAAGGGACCTCCTTATTTAAATTATTACAATTACTTATTTGCTTATCTCAAAATTGTTACAAAAGTATCTTAGTTGCACCTGGTGGCTGTTCTGGGCTCTCTTCCAAAAGCCAATTAAGTTAGAAACTTTGTATCTTTTTCTGGCTGTTCAGTGCAGAGAAAGTCTGGACTTTTCAGTACAAACTCGGGACTGAGACTTGAGCTGTCAAAAGCAGGACTGTCCCACTGAAAATTGGACAGTTGGGAGGTATGGGTAAACTAAAAGACCCCCCAGGAAAGGCCCTTAAAGTGAAAGAGTACAACATGCCTAAAAACTGCTTGGCAGTAGTTCATTAAAGGAGAAAGAAAGGCCGAGAAAATTAGGCACCCCCAAGTGATTGTATATACTTATCTGAAACCCCGGGCTGGTGCTTCTACCAGCAAAATACTGGACCGGTCTGGGGGTTCTTCCAGCGAGCACCATAGGAGCGAATGGCTTCCGGCTTCTTTGTTCACGTGGGTGTGCATCCAAAGTAGAGTGAAGAGCTGAAGGAAGACGATCACTCCGTGGTGTTCACTGGAAGAACCTCTAGGCTGGTGCAGTTTTCTGCTGATAGGATCACTGACCAGAAGTTTCAGGTAAGTAAATGCGATCACTTAGGGGTGCCTAACTTTTGCCACCCCAAGTAAATAGGCCTTTCCTTCTCTATAATTGAGCATATGGTTACTATGAAAAGTTCTCAGCTTTTTTTTATTTATCAGTAGATTTTTTAAACAAATGCATCCCTTGAGATTAGAAGGAAGAATGTATCAGGTAGAGACATGTATGTATAAAGGTCCTGAATTCCATTCCTGAAGCAGTTGTACTCACATGTGTATTAAATAGTTTTAGAAAAGGGCTGGGTGCCTTCTAACTGGTGAGAAAATACAGGTTATTGAATTTAATACTATTTATAAATATCTGAACACGGGACCAGTCCAATTGCCATGAGGGATTAAATATTTACTTAATGGGCGTTTGTCTTTTTTAAACTTAGCTGCTCTCAGCTCAAACCAACAATAATGAAAACCTTACCAGTACATGGAGCTTCTGAAGGAAAATCTGTAATTGACATTTGAAGGATTTGAACATTCAATACTTTTTAGCTGGCAGTAGCTTTTCAGTTTCTGTTTCCCGTCTGTGCAGACCTCAGTGGTTGTAATATTTGGGCACTGGTGTGGCTGCTTGCAGAGACATACCCCTTTCACACATTTTTGCCACGGAGCACAGAAGACTTTGTGGCAGGAGAAGGCATTGAATTCACATGTTTTCGGTCTTGCATCTCCTGTGCCAGAAACTGCACTCTGTAAATGAAATTGCAGAAACGTAAAACAGGAATTTTGCAGATTTCCAGGCATTTCACTTGCTATGCATTATTTTAAATTACAAAAGCAATTGCTAGATTTACTTAAAGAAGCTCAAGGAAGTTCAATTAAAGCATTATATGGAGATAAATGGTAGATAAGTGGCAGCTGTAATTTACAACAAACCCGATCTGCCAGGGATTGCCCAAAAAAAAGAAAATTGACTACTTTCCAGTTGTAGCCCCAGTAGTTTGAGCAATAGGTAGCCAATTAAATTTAAAATGGTCATTCTCCTTGCTTGCATTCAATAAAATCTGTAATGCACACCCTTAATATTTGACAAAACCCTGCCAAAATGTGCATTTTTCTTTTTTAAATAGTGTTTTTCAATAGCTTCCAAATCATACCCTAAATACACCCCAGCTAACAAGCAGTTTTTATTTATATTTTACCACAATTGTTAGAGCAATTAGTATCTGGCATGGGATTATTGCACCAGTAGTTGCTTTTAGGTTTCTTGTGACAATTCACATTACACTCATGGAAGAAACCTATGGCAATTATCATGCTGTGATCAATACTGGAAGTTGTACACCCCAAGGCAAATCCTACCATCACTGATTTAAGCAGTGATCCCCAACCAGTAGCTTGTGAGCAACATGTGGCTCTCCAACCCCTTGGATGTTGCTCCCAGTGGCCTCAAAGCAGGTGCTTATTTTTAAATTACTGATTCGGAGGCAAGTTTTAGCTGTATAAAAACCAAGTGCACTGCCAAAAAGAGCCTCAAAGTAGGTTTACAATCCACATAGGGGCTACCAAATGGCCAACCACAGCACTTATTTGGCACCACAAGAACATTTTTTTATGCTTGTGTTGCTCTCGAACTCCTTTTATTTCTGAATGTTGCTCATGGGTTCAAAAGGTTGGGGACCCCTGGATTTAAGGATTAGTCTCTATTCCCATGGCTACAGAATTTGCCATTACATGCTTTGCCAAATGGTACAAGCCACATTGAAAAGCAATGCAATCAACATCACAAGGCTCTTTTAATATTACAGTACAATAAATATTTGCTCCAATGCAGTAACCTATAGCCACTGATCAGATATTTACTTTCATTATTAGATTTGCATTAATGGATAAGGAAAGGTTAAAACTAAGCTTTATCAGAAATGTCTCCATAAATACACCAGTAACCCCTCAAATAATGCTGCTCTGGGTCCTCTGTCAAAAGAAAAACAGCATGTCCTTCCTTATATTGTGTACACATCAAACTTCCTTCTTTCAGCTTAAACCTCTAGGGTAGGGGTTTGAGAATGCCCACTTTGCTCCTCTCCCCTCCCTCCTCTCTTCTGTAATCTGGGCCCAGAGCTATGAGTGAGCAGTGGGAGACTTAGGCAGGAAGTTGTGTCACACCAAGCTAATATGGCAACTGCTATCCTAAACAAACAAACAGAGTATCTATCTCTATAGCATACATTACATGTGTATGGTAAAGCATTCTACAGAATAAATATGGAGTCTTAGTTTGCACTATTGTGTCTAATATATTGGCAATAAACTGCCTTTCCTTCTAAACACATCAAAGCTGATTAGTTGCCATGAAATATGCATTCAAATGTGTCCATTGTTAGTAAATGAGCCCTTAAAACCAAACTGCCCTTTGAGTTCCTCTTCAGTGGCCTGCACCACTATTTAGTAACGCTAACAAATATTTAATGCATGCATCATCATTTTCCTGCCATGAGTTGGAGTTAGATTTTCATTGGCAGACGTCATATAAATCACAGTGTGGTCAATGTGGAAATATTCTGAGACACCATGTTAATATGCCATTGTGAGACATTGAAGAAGGAGAATATTTTTTTAGGGATGACTTACATAATTTAGAGGTCTTCCAAATTGAATGACTTCTTAGGAATATGTCTGGCCATTAATATATTCAGAGCATAGTATACATGCAGACCAATAAAGGAAGCCAGTAGGTCACATTTGCTTTAAAGGTGGTTCACCTTTAAATTAACTTAGTATTTGTTTTTATCGTTTTTGAATTATTAGCCTTCTTCTTCTTGCTTTTTCCAGCTTGATGGGTCACTGACACCATCTAAAAACAAATGCTCTGTAAAGCTACAAATGTATTGTTATTGTGACTTTTTATTACTCGTCTTTCTATTCAGACCCTCCTTTAATTATATTCCAGTCCAATATTCAAATCAGTGCATTGATGCTAGAATAATTTGGACCCTACCTGCCCAGCGCCCCCACAGCTTTGTGCCCTAGGCAGGTGCCTCTTCTGCCTACCCCTAGTTCCGGCCCTGGCAGTGATCCCCAACCAGTAGCTCATAAGTAACATGTTGCTCTCCAACCCCTTGGATGTTGCCCTCAATGGCCTCAAAGCAGGTGCTTATTTTTGAATTCTAGGCAAATTTTAATTGCATAAAAAGTAAGTATAGTGCTGAGTAGAGTCTATCTAGAGTAGGCTATCAATCCACATTGGGGCTACCAAATGACCTATCACAGCCCTTATTTGACACTGCAAGTGACTTTTTCATGTTTGTGTTGCTTCCCACGTCTTTTGACATTTGAATGTTGCTCACAGGTAAAAAAGGTTTGGGACTCTGCTCTACAGCATACTAAAAGTTAACTCAAAGGTGCAAAACCTCTTAAAGGTTCATGGGACACTGCAATAAATTCTACCATTTTTAGCCGGCTGAAAGATGCCCAAAAGATGCCCAAATCCTTCCAAGAAGCCCATCATTAGTTGGATAAACGGATAACAGCTTTCATATACAACAGATAAGCTTTGTGGAATATAATGATTTTAGTTCTTAACACAGAAAGATAAACATTGGTCAAATACCATTCACGGCAGGACATTAGAATATAAACCTCCCTAATATAAAATAGGACATTTGTTGCAATGAATAAACAATAAACAGATACAAATGTCAAAAATAATATTTTTACTTTGTGACTTTACGGTTTCTTTATGGTAGTAAATCATAAAGTGTTTGTCTGAATTCTACCCTTAAGGGTAGAGAGAAAGGGGTTGTTCATCTAACAAACATCTTTTCAGTTCAGTGGTTTCAGATAGTATACCCAGGGCTGGTCCAGGCCGACCAGGAGCCCCAGGCAACCTGGTCGGCCTGTACATGATCATATGCGCAAGTACGTGAGTGCGCATATGCTCTGACCTGTAACATCCCCCCTCACAGCTCCTATGGATGCTCAGGGGCACAAACGAGCACAACTAGCCGGACTTTGCAGACCAGATTGGGGTAGGCAGCAGTGAAAGGTACGTTCCTGGCTCCCCCTTAGTTTTACGCCCTAGGCACGTGCCTACCCCTAGTTCCGGCCCTGCGTATACCATAAATAAAGGTTGTTAAATTCTGTTTTTTTTTTTTATTCTTGGCCTTTTAAAGTTTTATTCTTTAGCTTCTGTGTCCCTTGGACCAGCTCTGGGAAGGGGTGGTCACTGGCTCTTCCAATTTAGTAAATTAGTTGCTACATTTGTAATCTCTGAGTTTCATTAAAGAAGCGGTTCATCTTTAAGTTCACTTTTTAGTATGTCATAGAATGGATAAATCTAAGTAACTTTCATTATTATTAACATGTATTTCTATAGCGCCAACATATTGCATAGCGCTTTAAAGTAAATGTGTTTATACAACTAAATCACATGAATTACATACATATGGAGTTACATACAATCACAATCAATGCCGATAAAAAAGGTGAGGAAGGCCGTATACAGAAAATGGGGGTGGGGTTGTGGGTGCACACCTAAGGCAAATACTTTAAAGGAAAACTATACCCCGATAATGAATTTTTGAGCAACAGATAGTTTATATCAAATCAAGTGACATATTAAAGAATCTTACCTACCTGGAATATACATTTAAGTAAATATTGCACTTTTACATCTCTTGCCTTGAACCACCATTTCATGATGGTCTGTGTGCTGCCTCAGAGATCACCTGACCAGAAATATTTAAACTCTAACTGTAAAGGGAAGAAGTGTTGAAGCAAAAGACAGAACTCTGTCTGTTAATTGGCTCATGTGATCTAACTTTATAGTTTGTTTGGTATGTTTGTGTGCACCGTTGGATCCTAGGATCCCAGGAGGCTGTCCTTATTTTTTAAAATGGCTATTTTCTATTTATGATTACCCAATGGCACATGCTACTAAAAAAGTTTATTATTATGAAAATGGTTTATTTACATGAAGCAGGGTTTTACATATGAGTTGTTTTATGCAATATCTGTTTATAGAGACCTACATTGTTCGGGGGGTATAGTTTTCCTTTAAAATACTTAAATATTTAAAACCCTGTCTAACCAATTCAAGTAAATAAGCAAATGCAAGTACATTTTGAAAAACAGGGTCTTTTGCTACAAAGTTATGATCATAAAATTGATAAGCCACCATACTACGTCAAGGTAAACCCCACATGGTGGTCCCTAACTTGTTTATCTCTAATCACAATTCAAACGGTATTTTAGGCTTAGGCCACATAGGAAGATTGGGATTGGGAAAACTAATCTAGCTAGCGGGTGGCAAGCCATTCAGGGAGATTAGTCGCCTCAAAAACGCACCGATTAGTCGCCAGGCGACTAATCTCCCTGGATCTTCCTGTGTGACATCAGCCTTACCGGTATGCTTAATAGCATTACTTTGAGTAAAAATCTCCTGTGCCCTGGTTTCAACATGTGTGTTAAATCCTCCCCCACTGACTGCTTTGCTTTTAATTACACCTCACATCACATTTTTTCAATATGGGCGTTAGTTACAGCAGTCACTCCCTCTTAAAAGCTGCATAAGCAGTCGGCGGGGGAGGATTTAGCACACATGTTGAAACCAGGGCTAGGGTTGCCATCTTTTCTTGAAAAAAATACCGGCCTTCCTATATTTTTATCTTTTTTTCCTATTATTAACATTGGGATCAACCATCAAAAATACCGGCCAGGCCGGTAAAATACCGGCCAGGTGGCAACCCTAACCAGGGCACAGGAGATGTTTACTAAAAGTAATGCTATTAAGCATACCAGTAAGATACCGTTTAAATTGTGATTAGAGATAAACAAGTTAGGGACCACCATGTGGGGTTTACCTTATGTGCGGTATGGTGGCTTATCAATTTTATTATCATAACTTTGTAACAAAAAAAACCCTGTTTTTCAAAATTTACTTGCATTTGCTTATTTACTTGAATTGGTTAATTAGTTAGACAGGGTTTTAAATATTTAAGTATTTTAAAGTATTTTGAAATTTGCCTTAGGTGTGCACCCACAACCCCCCCCATTTTTCCTATACAGAAAAAGCTTACAATCTTAAGGTAAGGGAGTTATACATAAGGTGTGGGAAGGGGCAAGATCGAATTAAGTGGGTGTCGGGTGAGAAATGTGGTACTATATAGTGTTGCATTTTAGTAGTTAAGAGTGAGGGTAGGCTTCTCGAAAGAAGTGCGTTTTAAGAGATTTCTTGAACGCACAAAGATTGGGAGAAAGTCGGACAGACCGTGGGAGAGAATTCCAGAGGAGGGGTGCAGCTCTTGCAAAGTCTTGAATGCGAGGTAATGAGATAAGAGTTGAGTAGCAGGTCAGTAGAGGAGCATAAGCGGTTGGGTGAGTATATAGAGATGAGTTCAGAGATGTAGGGAGGGGCAGAGTTATGAAGTGCTTTGAATGTAAAGGTCATTAATTTGAATTTAATTCTGAAGGGTAGTGGAAGCCAGTGGAGGGATTGGCAGAATGGTGTGGCAGAGGAGGAGCGGTTGTTGAGGTATATGGGCCTTGCAGCGGTGTTCATTATGGCCTGGAGAGGTGACAGTCTCTGGCGGGGAAGGCCAATTAAAAGATAGTTACAATAGTCTAGATGTGATACAATAGGTCTTCATTATTTATAGTTTTGAAAGTATGTGCCTTCTAATTCTTTCCAGCTTTCAAATGGGAATCACTGTCCCCATCTAAAAAATAATGTCATTGTTATTTCTACTTTATTAGTCATCCACATTCTGGCCTTGTCCTATTCATATTCCAGTCGCTTATAAATCACTGCATCGTTGCTAGGGTAATTTGGACCTTAGGAACCAGACTGATGAAATTGCAAACTGGAGAGCTGCTGACTAAGAAGCTAAATAACTAAAAAAAACAGAAGTAATAAAAAATTAAATACCATTACAAATTACCTCAGAATATCACTCTAAACATACTAACATTTAATTTAAAGGCAAACAACCCCTTTAAAGGCAATTGTTACTATTGATACGGTAGTTGATAACATTGCACAGATGCTGATGAAATATGTTCCAACTAATTAAGCGAGTTCAGAGACTGCACGTAGATTACTGAGTTGACTAAAATACCTGTGAAAAACAACTTACATTTTTTAGAACAAGACAGTAAATGGAGGGAGGGTAGTCAAGGGGGGGGGGGCTGTTGCATATCAGGGG
>CM044431.1:70793692-70822213 GCA_024363595.1 Xenopus borealis | reverse complement strand
TTTTTTTTTTTTTTTTTAAAGCTTGGAACAGAACACTGTCCTCATTAAGCAATTTGCCTAGGTCAACTGCAGGCTACTAAGCAAACCCAAAATAGTGTTCTTTATGGGGAAAAAAATGCCCAAGTTGATGCACAAGGTAAGGGAAAGGTGCTAGATGGGGAACCCCTGGCCCGAATTACATACCTGGGTAGCTTAGAAGTTCAACCCCTTTAAGAAAAAGAAAGCAGAGGTGAGAATCAAACTAATGACTTTTAGGACTGTTAGATGCACGAACCACTCGGCCATTCGGGAGGTGTCCTTTATGGAGGAACCTCGGTTCATATTGACTCTATTAGGAGGAAGATGGACTTCCGGCACTGCCAGTCAGTATAGTCACAAGGGGACAATAGGTTGTTATGGACATCCGGAACTACCCCCTGGCATAGTTAGGTTCTGTAGTGCTGCGGCTAAAGCACCTGTTGTCTGCCCGTGGAGTCCCTAATCATAATCCCAGCTGGGTGATTTCCCAGACTTTTCAGGGTTGTTTATGCCTGTACAGAACCCTCTCTTCTATGCAGGCTTGTTGATGGCATTTTCTTCAGGCTGCATTCAAGAGCAACTGCTGCTTTGGAGTTGGCAAAACCTGCAATCCCACATCTCTGTTCAGTGGGGCATGCTTGGTTTCTTCCCCCAACAAAGGGCCTGGGGGTTCAAGATCCAGGGTGTACATTTCAGAGGAACTTGACTTTTCTTCTGGCTGCAGAAACATTTTGTTAAACATTTTACCACGGTCAACTGCGAGCTGATGCAAGGCACCTCCCAAAAAGGGCAGTGGGAGGTTCTTAAAGGCAACCCCTGTAAGAAAAAGGGCAGCCCAATACAGTTTAGTCGAGACAGCTCTTCAGCAAAGGAAGCTGCCATCCGCCACGTTTTTCAGCAAGGCTCCTCCTTCCAACACAGGCAGGCTATCTTCATCTCCACCTTGCCAGTTCAACTATGCCTTGTTCTGCATGCTGCATTCAAAAGTGACATGTACTTTTGATTCAGCAGAAGTGCTCCCTTCATGCCACAAGATGACCTGTCTGCTCTTTCCTGCCTCTAGTTCCAGGCCTATTTAATACCTGTCTGTTAAACACAAAGGCATTGGTTGCATTTCTCTCAGGCTACATTAACATGCAACAGATTGTTAGGGTTCGGTAAATCGCCAAAGCTGAATTTTCCTCAACTCTACATTACCAAGTAACAGACCTTTGCTAATCAGCTTCTCAAATCCTTTTATTTTTTAAGCTTGGAACAGAAAACTGTCCTCCTTAAACAATTTGCCACGGTCAAATGCAGGCTGATGCTAGGCAAAACCCAAAAAGGGTTCTGTATGGGGGAAATTGACCAAAGTTGATGAAAGGGCAAGGTGCTAGATGGGGAACCCCTGGCATGAAGTGGATACCTGGGTAGCTTAGAATGCAGCCCTCTCTCCAGTGACTTATTAGTCCATCCAGCATTCTTGAAGCACAACTAACCGGAGCGTTTTGGCACTATGTTTTTAACAGAGTCGACAGCTCAATGCAACCCACTTGTTTCCTAAAAAGAGGAACACCAGTATCCAAAAACAAAATATGGAATTAAGATACCATTTATTCCATACAACTTGATAACATAGCAAGAAGACGGATAGTGCAAACTACATTGCAAATACAGAACCATAAAAGTTTGGTGTGGAAAAGCTAAAAATTGAGGGGAAAATCTTTCAGGAATAAATCAGTTAGGAGCTTGATTTGCAGATTAAGGGTAAAACTCAACAAGCGGTTTTCGTCAGACCCCGGCCTACAAAACGCATGTGACAAGTCAGACGCAGGCGTCAAGATTCTAATTGGACTGAATGAAAAGTTGCAGGTAAAAACAACATTACATCTGGCACGACTGTCTGATGTGGAAGCAAAAAGCAGTGTCTTCATCAGACAGTCGGCTGTTACCTCCAATTATACATTGATGCGCGAGACTCCATCCTACTTGTCGCATTAGTTTTGTCGGCAGGTGTCGATCCAACGAAGAACTCGTGGAGTTCTACCCCGACAAATACAAGAGCCAATTGGCAAAACAACCTGAAGCACTGTACCAAAACATATCCCCAACAGTGGGCATAAATGGTACACAGTTGTTTTTTGCAAAGCCTGACTCAAAAAAAAAATATATAAATAAAAGTGTAGGGAATGAATATGGCAAATAGACCGTTTATTTTTTGTAATTTTTCCCTAAATAGAAAAGGTTTTCATTAAAAACTAATTTTGGTGAAAATTTGAACAATGTTGCTCATATACCAATAATAGACAACCATATTTGTGGTGCTGCACTTGTTGAAGTTTGTGAACTATTGATAAAAGGGAGCAGATAAATGTTGGACAGGTATGGGACCTGTTATCCAGACCTGGGGGTCTCTGGATAATGAATCTTTCTGTAATTTGTGTCTTCATACCTTAAGTCTACTAGAAAATCATAGTCTGGTTTTTGTTTCCAATAAGGATGTTATATCAAGTACAGAGTACGGTTTTATTATTATAGAGATTATTATAGAGAAAAAATGTTTGGATAAAATGGAGTCTGTGGGAAACTGTAATCCGTAATTCAGAATTTTCTGTATAACATATTCCATGCCTGTATCTCCTTTTTCTAGATATCCCCCATAGACATTAACTTGATAAGCCATAAAATGTTTTAATATGGCCCAAAATATGCTATGAAACTAAATAGCTAAAAGTGTTCTTTTAAAAAAATTACATTTGGATTATAGAACACAAGTAAGGGACCTGTTATACAGAATGTTTTCCTAATAACAGATCTTACCATAATTTGGATCTTCACTTCTTAAAATAGAAAATAATTTAACCCCAGTGATTTTCCTTCGAATAAGGATTAATTATATTTTAGTTATATCTTGTATCAAGTACAAAGTACTTTTTTATTATTAGAGATAAAGGAGATGGGGCATGGCCATTATTTAATTTAGAGCTTTCTGGATAACAGGTCCCATACCTATAATAATATTTATGAATGTGTCATGCACCAGATTGTCTTGTGATAGCTGAAGTTATTTTAAAAATTAGAATGGTTCTTTTCTAGGCGAGTTACTATTTTTTTTTGTGTGTATTTTAAAGCACTGTTGCAAAAGACAACACAAATATATAGTTCATATGAAAAAATGTATAAATTGTGTCATAACTAATTTATCGTGCCATGCATTAAATGTAGGGACATTTTGTATCTGTTTTCAATTATTTTCATGTTACTTTCATATTACTCTGTCAATGAATTCCCTTGTACTATAATGGTATTAGTTGGTAAATGTATTGGTCAGTTTAAGGGCTCCTACACACGGGCGTTTTTACCTGCGCTCCCGTGCGTTGCGTTTTGCTGCGTTCAAACGCAGGGGAGCGCAGGTATAGACGCACTCTATTTTCAATGGGGCTATACTCACACGAACGCATGTAAGCGCCGAACGCAGGAAAAATGCAGCATGTTGCGTCTGAATCTGCGTTCGGCGCTTACACGTGTCTCGTGGGTACAACCTCATTGAACAAAATGAGGTGCGTCTAGACCTGCGCTCCCCTGCGGCTGAACGCAGCCAAACGCAACGCAGGGGAGCGCAGGTCAAAAACGCCCGTGTGTAGGAGCCCTAAGAGTGGCTAGGTGATAATTCTACCAGAGCTAGGCTCCCCTTTATACATATACAAACTCAAATGCTTCAGAACTTTAGGTTGAACATCATTTATTTTGTCATACAAAGGCACATCTTTGCAGTTATATTAATTATCAGCGCATCTTGAGAGACGATATCTGCGTCTGGCCAAGAGCTTAATGATGCCATCCCCAACGTTCTTGCGTGGGGGGATTACAATCACAATAATACAGTACTTGCCCCTTGTCAGACCTACTAATTCCAATGGTTAAAAGAAAGGCATTTCAAGTTATCAAAATTAGATATAAAAACACATGCTGGTCCACCAATCTTCACACTGATGTTGCTTACGTAAGTGGATCTCCAACACTGCTGCTGTGTCATTTTTCTGGTCCAGTTCATTCTACTGGCAATGGTGAAGAGCAAGTCCGGTCTCAAAAATGAAATATGTGGTCATTAACTCCAACTTTATTCCAAATGATAGGAAATCAACAGGTGGCCACGCAGGTAAAGGATTCACAGAATTCTTTAACGCCCTCCTTTGAAAGATATAAAAAGTTTGGAAAAACAGTTTGTTTTTTTTTTAAAAATGCTATGTTAATATACTTACATAAAAAGCAAAACTTCAAAAATAAAATTAAAAATAGAATGCAAGAAGGTACTCTTCAATTCCAGTGGAGAGCTTTGAACGCAAGTGTAGACTTTAGTGATGAGCAAATTTTTTTTGCCAGGTTTGGCCTCAAAAAAAAAAAAAAAAAAAAAAAAAAAAAAAAAAAAAAAAAAAAAAAAAACCGCCCATAGACTCCAAAGGAAATTGTTGTGTCACAAAAAAAAAAAGTCACCCATTGACTTCAATGCAAAGCGAAATGGGTCAGGTTCGACCATCACTAATAGACTTATAAAATATTCCTTCACATGCAAAATGCTGAACACTAAAGTAATGATCCTAGTATTAAAATGCATATAGAATACATTTGTATTAATGTAAATAATGCATACCAGGTAAATAGTACACCAGTATAAACTGTGCAAGGATTTTTATGTTCTAGGAGCAGCATCCCTAATCATAACAAGCTTGCACTGACTTTAATTTTATATACAAGGTGTTTGCAAGATGAATTTTGCAAAATGAATTGAAAAAAAATAAAAATTGTAAGGTGCAACAAAATCCACTTTACTGTCAGGAATTAATAAAAAAAAAAAACTTCCATAAACTTGCCTCGAAAGCCACGTCCACCACCTCGGTTTCCTCTGAAACCACCACCACCAAATCCACCACCTCTTCCACCTCTGAAGCCACCTGGAAAGCAAAAGATCAACACTTGTTTGATGACAATTTACAAAATCAAAAAATATAAAAAGATAAATACTGTAAAACCACCAATGAACAAAGTTTTGTTTAAAAAAAAAAAAAAGGAAATGCCGATGCTCCGATCAGGAGAAAACTGCAAGGGCCCGAGGTTTTACCAGCAAGCACCACAGAGCGATTGTCTTTCTGCTTCTTCTGTCTTCAAATTTTCCGGGGCAGATTCATGCACAGTAGAATGAAATATCTGGCTTTTTTCTACTGTGCATGCACAGCTGCAAGAAGAGGCAGGAAGAGGATCTATTCGTGGTGCTCGCTGGAATAACCCAGGACAAGGAATTTTCTGCTGATAAAGGCACAGACCTGGGGTTTCAGTAAATATAATACCTTGGGGATGTCTAACTTTTGGCACCTCTAAGTAGAACATGCCTTTCTTTCCTCTTTTAAATAAAGTTTTTAACCTCCAAATGCTACAAAACACACACATGGCCTTTTAATGCAACTAGTACATTTTTCATCCCAGATACTTTAATAAGGTCTGCTTTTTCTAGGTTTAAAAACATTAATTCTACATATATTCATGCATAATGTTACAAGAAAATGTGGTCAAACTGTTAAGAATAGATCAGTCTACATCATACTAATACATCATTTCAAAGGTAAACTGAGGGAAGCCATAAATCCTGTATAATATACAGATCATGATATGCCTAATAAAAAAATGATCAAAGCAAACTCAAGTTTCAAAACAACTGCTGGAATATAAAGGCTTCACTGGGAAGTACAAGGTTATATTCACATAGAAGCATTATGAATCTATATGCAGGTGCACTGGATACTGGGTTTATAGCAATACAGATTTAATGTGAGCCAAATTATAAAAACAGGTCTACGTGTTATTTGATAAAACATGACTTGTTATGGAAAGAAAGTCATTTTTTCCAGAAAAAAAAGCTACTGCTAGCTTCCCTCGATTTTAAAACACAAGTTTGTATTAACATAATTGACAATTTTAATTTCCTTGAGGTTTGTCTTTAGATTATTTCAGGAGGAAGCCAAGGACAAAACTAAAGAAACCAACCTCCTCCTCTGCCACCACCTCTGCCACGTCCTCCTCCTCTGCCACCACCACGGCCACCTCCTCTGGGAGGACCTTTCTCACCAGGAGGCCGAGGTAGAAACCTTTGCAGCGGAAGTAACTTTGCTGGGTCAATGTAAAACTGTGCAGAAAAAAACAAAAAAACAGTTATAGTATAAACAGCAGATGCTGAATGTGCATGACAGCCAAAGTCATGCATGCAGTGTTCTCTATACATAGAAGTTCAGAATAGAAAAAAGAGGGCATTGCTAGTCAGAATAGACTGGCTCTTCATGCATGATGTTCAAAGTAAAAGTAGTGAACAGAAAAAAAATTATTTAAAGGAGAACTAAACCCTAAAAATGAATAGGGCTAAAAATACCATGTTTTATATACTGAACTTATTGCACTAGCCTAAAGTTTCAACTTCTCAGTAGCAACAATAATCCAGGATTTAAAACTTGTCACAGGGGGTCACCATCTTGGAAAGTGTCTGTGGAAAGTGGGCTCTGAGCAACTGTTGAGAAGCAAAGCTTAGGAGTTGTCGCTAATTATCCAGCAGAAAATGAGGTTGGCCTGTAATATAAGCTGATGCTACAGGGCTGATTATTAAATTCTGATGCTAGTTGCACTGGTTTTTGTGCTGCCATGTAGTAATTATCCATATTAATTAATATTGTGACATTTCTATTCTATGTACTGTATATTGTGAGTGGGCCCTAAGCTCAGTAAGTGACAGCAGCACAGAGCATGTGAATCAGTGAATCAGCAGAAAAGAAGATGGGGAGCTACTGGGGCATCTTTGGAGGCACAAATCTTTACTGCTAAAGGGCTGTGGTTGCCTTAGGCTGGTAGAGAAGCAAACCACATAAGGTACAACATTTCTAATCTACTTCTTTATTTTAACTTTCCTTGTCCTTTAAAAGTTTACATACAAGCAGGGCCACCAAAAAACTTGATCCACAGTGCAACCACCCATAGCATGCATACATGATAGGTTACAGATATGGACAGTATTTTACTTTAATATTTCTTCCAGTTAAAGTAAGAACGACCATTTGGTTTTTAACATTCCTTTCAGGTGTTCTGTAAAGGAGCATGCAGAACATCACCAAACGGGAGTGCAAGATAAAAGATGTAAAATAGAAATATTGATATTTTCAAACACTTTGATTAAATCCTTTGCTAGGTCATTTAGAATACAAATTATTTATTGGTTGCATTCTCCTTTACAAAATGTAGTTGTACTTCTGGGCAATTGCACATGTGGAAATGAGTGGCCTGTGATAAATCATATGGTAGCCAGGGCTACTAAACTCCTGCAAATACTTTCCCACCACAAATCATGTAAATAAAATTGCCTCACGAGGAAACTTCGGAAAACAAAAAGCTGCGACTACCATGCCACAGGTGATTTTTCATTCTAGCAGGCAGAACAGTTCGGGGAGATTAGTCGCCCCAAAGAAGAGGCAATTAGTCGCCGACGACTAAATCCCCCAGTGTGACATTACCCTAAACTGGCTACAGCTCTTCATGTCTGTAAGGGAGGCATGCAAAAAAAAAATACATTCATCAGCTTACATGCAGAGAAATGCTTACCTTCTGTAATTTCTTAAATGAAGATGCTTTCATGTTTTCAGAGAGTTTAACAGAAAAATACTTCCAATATTAAGGAAACACTCATGAAACAGAATGAAGCCACAAAGATATGGGTACAACTACTAGTCAATATTTTCACAGAGACATGCTCATATCTTTTACCAGTTATTGTTACTCAAAAATGTAAAATCTCCTAAATGGACTACTAAAGAAGTATAGGGAACCCAACATACATACTGTGCCAATACACTTGTAGATTTAACGAGGTATTAGCTACACTAAAAGTTAAAAAAGAAAAAAGATTTTTTTTTGTTTTAAACACACAGAGCAGCATTCACTTCACATATCATTTGATGTAAAGGATACAAAGTCTCTTAGCTGCCCAAATATCTCATCCACTTTTCCGATCTGCTCTTTATTCTCAAGGTATATGGGGGCATTGAAATAAGGCACTCTGTTTTCATGTGTAATGCATTTACACACCATATCATCTTCACATGGATGCATAAACTCCCCAACTTCTGCAAGAAAAAGAAATGACCGAATTCATATGACTGGAAGCAACACAGGAGACACTACAGAAGTCTGCTCTCAGGGAATGCTAGGAACTGCTTTACACAGGAAAGAGAAAAATTACTAAAGGATGTAAAAAAAATTATAATGGAAAATGTTGGCAGGAAATCAGAGCAGTGGAAACAAAAAAAAAAAAAACAAATCATATAAACATATTTACCAACAACACACTCAGGAGGTCCTTGGTCATATCCTCCTCTGTTGAAGCCTCCACGTCCACCTCCTCTTCCAAATCCACCTCGCCCACCACCCTGTCCATAACCGCCACGGCCACCTCCTCTTCCTCCGAAACCACCACCACCTCCTCTTCCTCCGAAACCACCACCACCTCCTCTTCCTCCAAAACCACCACCTCCTCCACCTCTGTTAAAGCCTCCTCTCCCTCGGAACGACATCCTTAAGAAAGATGAAAGTTGGATCAGGGAAACATACAAAGCATCAATAAAAAGGCAAATATAAAGAAACTGAATAAACACTTGCCAGTTTCAAACAGTCAGTAGGGTTGCTTTCCGATTACCAAAGCATCGGACCCAACTGATGTTAGTATGCAAATATATGCACAATTATAGGATCTATTATTCCGAATATGTGAGACCCGGATTCTCTGGATAAAATGTCTTTCTGTTAAAGTACTACACAGGTCCATTTTTTTGAACCTGGACCTGCTTGGACCCGCTACCTGACCCAACGTGCAAGTACCTTATCTGCAACCCAATATGCGATCCAATGACCATCAAGAATCAGGAAGTGCTGTCATTATAAACCGGAAGTGCCATCATCGGCAGTAGGTGTGATCAGAAAAAAGGAGTAAAAATCACTATTGAGAATAGCCGCATCTATAAACTCACCCAGAACTTCTACCCACAAGGTACCGCAGATTTTTGCAAGTAACCTGCAGATGCCTGGCCTTCTGCGGGACTCTACTTTCTGTATTATTGGCACTTTGCCACTTTTTGCTGTGCTAATAATCCTCTTTTTTTAGCCAGTTTTACAAGTACAGAACAACATTTCAGAGGGTTTGCGCCTTCCTTTTGTTAGGTTGACCAATGGAGTTGCAAACCACCCCCCAAGACAGCAAGATGTGATGAAGTGCTTGCCTTTCCTGTAAATGTTACTGAATACTGACGTGGCCGTATGTCTAAAGAATAGCCCCACCGTATGCAACAACACCTGGAGAATTAAGTAGTGCTCCCCAAATCTCTCATTTTTCTGTAATGTGGATCACGATGTATGTATTCTGGATAATGCAAGAACAATATAAACACAAAACTGTAGCTTTAAAAAATGGCTAACCCGATTATAGTTCAACTATAACCCACAACATTCTACTGTCAGAATGTGTGCTTTACCATGTTTGACAAAGAAAACAATCTTTGAAGGTAGCATACTACTTTCCAGGGGCTACTATGGCATGCAGCAACACACCTGAAAATTAAAGCCTATGTTTTCCATTTACTGTGGCAGCAATACAATGATACCATTAATTACAAAATGAACACTTATCTAAGCGATGAAAAACATTTACCTTTAGTTACGTGCAGCTCACTCTGGTCTTACCCAGGGTACCTTCCGGCACGCATTCCCAGCATCCACTTCCGACTCAGCAACACGTGGACGGTCTCCACGCACGGCACTATGGGCGCAAGACATTTGCGTCATCAAATTACGCGCGCGTTTCTTACAGGAAGTGTTTTTCTAATTCACATTCGGCTATGGACAGTTGTATAGTAATGTAACAAGGCTTTCATTTCTTGTTGGCGTTATAATTCAGCGCTGCCACCTAAGAAAGACTTGGATTCTACATTTTAAAACAGCTGAATAATTCTGTTTCGCTCATGTGTCAATTCCTACAAAAACTTTCCAGGCAAAAACCTTTTTTCACGGCACATAAGATCACCCATAGGAACCTCATAGTTATTAAAGGGAGGTTAACCTTTTTTCAAAGTGGTAGAAATAAAAAAATATAAAAAACTTTTCCAAGCATAATTTTGCAAAAAAAATTGATTCTCCCCATTTTATCTGGCATCAAAGTTTGTGCTTATAACTTATCTCAGGTTTAATCGATTATGCGGGGATCTGCAAATGTTAAACAAGGAAAGTCACAGCTTTTAGCAAGCCCCGCTTTTAAAAATGTCATGCCCCTTGGCCAGACAGTCTATGTATTTCTGGAGAGGCTACAGAGTTTTGGAATAGCCTGGGTGTAATAAATCTCATATTCGAATTCAAAACTTAAGTCGAGTTTGTGAATTTAGAACTCGAAATTGGGAGTTTTTACCAAACCTGCTCAAATCTGCTTCTTTCACATCTGACAGTCATTTTGCATTGGATGGAAACTGTTCCATGTAGTTTGCACATTAGACCACGTTTTATCTTGACCCATGGGACCATATCTGACTTCTTGGATGTGTTTTGTCAATTTGAAATCATCCGACAAACGTGTTCATGGAGTTTAGCCCTTAAAGGGGAAGTCAACCCTCCCGGCGCAAAACCCCTCCTGGCAGCTCAGTAATTCAGGTGCAGACTCTAAACTGTTACAGTTTTGCAACCTTTAGTTGATACATTTCTCAGCAACATCTCTGGAGTATTAGCAACTATTGTATCAATTCCAACAGCTGCCTGTAATGAAACCCAGAGATTCTGCTCAGCAGGGACAAAGATAAGAAATGTATCAACTAATGTATCAATATAGAACAGTTTACAGGGTCGGTGACCCTACCTCCCAGAGCTGCTTTACAAAGTGAAAAATGACACTATACACTTAAATATTAGAAAAACGGTGACACATAGAAAATATGAAGTAATTGAAAAAAAGTTGTTATATCTGGTGATCTATCTGAAAACAACTAGTTCTTTGAAGGTGAACAACCCCTAAGCTTTTGTTCTATATTAAATCACTGCTATGACATATCCAATAACATGTTCTTTATTATACACTATTTTCAACACTATAGCAGCCAAAGTCACAAGAGAGCCCTGGAAGTTCAGTTGCTGTGCTTTCTTGCCCCTAAGAGAGCACTCCTAATGTAACCCTAATCTTTCTTACCAGCTGGACCTACCCTGTTTTAGCCAAGATAAGGTTGCATATACTTGATACTAAATATACTGTACAAGTGAAACACAGAATTTTCCAATTTAACAAGAGAATGTACAATGCTGACATTGTCCAACTGAGTGTAAGGGACATGTCTTCCATTCCCTGGTTTAGTGCATGAAAGCACTAAAGGCACATTAACAAATCTGTTTCTATCTTTGTATAGACTTAAAACAAAATTCATAACATACTCATAAGAGTAGATTCTGCAGTCTGCCAGCAGTAAAAACAGAGATAGCAGTTTGCTAAAAGAGGACCTGTTACCCTAAGTCAGTGCTGTCCAACTTCTGTGGTACCAAGGGCTGAACTTTTTCTGGCCTAAGTGGTGGAGGGCCAATAATGGAAGTCACTGTTGACCACCCTCCTTTTTAAACCACACCCACTGTAAACCACACCTACATTACCACAAGAACTTTTAAGATCATATTCTAAGACCGGGGCAGCTGGGAATTTGACAATATGTCCATGTCAGATTTCAAGTCAATAAATGGAGAGCTCACCTCTGCGTATAATCCTTTTTGGTTCCGGTGCTTGAAAGTCAGCCACCCGTTCTGCCTCGGGTCAATAATTCATACAAGATCCAAAATGACTGTAGCACACGGAATTTGCTTCAAAACTTGTTAAGTGCTGTTTATTGGCATCAAGCTGTGGTAGACAAAAAATCTGGCAACGTTTCGGGCCTCGCAGGACCCTTTCTCAAGCCTGTGTTCACACTATACACTCTGTCTTAAATAGTAATATGTGGGGGTGGGGTAGGTGGGCAGGTCAAAGGTGAAGGGTGGGAATAATAAAATTTGTAATCAATTTTTTAACACTTGTAAATAAACATCTTTTTGTTTGATACAATGTCCCATTGTCTTCATTGTGTCTTCCTTTTCTAGGCGCTAGAATGACATTTGTGAGTAAGTTTAATACGGCGAGCAAACAAGTTGGTTACATCATACGTAAACATTGGCACATTTTACGGTCATGTCTACCAGATGTACCTGACTTCCAATCTATGCCAATGTTGGCATATAAAAGGGCGAATAACTTGAAAGACAGACTGGTTAAGGCAGACATAGGAAGCAAAAAAGGACATAACACTCGATTCCTTTCTAGACCTAAATTTGGAACCTTTCTATGTTTAGGCTGTGCACAGTGCAACTCCGTGATAAAAGGAACCACATTCTCCCACCCACATTCGGGCAAGAAATATGATATAAGGGCGTATTACACCTGTGACTCAACATTTGTCATTTATCTTTTGAAGTGCCCTTGCGGATTGTTATACGTAGGGGAGACAACTCAAAAGATAAAAGACAGAATATCCAAACATAAATCGACAATCCGAAAAGGATTGACTACATTACCGGTGCCATCACATTTCCAACAAGCAAGGCACACGGTGAGTCAGTTAAAGTTTCAAGTTATTGATTCAGTAGAGCCACTTAGACGAGGGGGCAATAGGATCATGCAGCTGCATAAGAGAGAGATGCAATGGATCATAGACTCGACACAGTCTGGCCCAAAGGACTCAATAAGGATTATACTCCAGCTATGTTTATTCATGAGTAGGCAGGTAGACAATTGAGGAGTACACTATATAATTTTAAAGATGAACTAATATATGTTTTTCTTTTTTTAAAGGTTAATGGAAATGGTCAGGGAAAAGGGAGATCTGGAGATACCAACATTGCCTCCTGTTAATATTGGAAGAATACAGAATGAACAAATACAGAACAAAAGAGAGATAACCTACAGGTGAGGTAATGTGGGTATCTCAGATTTTCTCGAATCCCTTCGGTTTTCAAAAAAATTTTTTGTAAAAAGTTTTTAAACAAAAATTTTTCTGAATGGTCACTGACACTGAGGTGTTGATATGAGGTAATAATGTATTGAATGTCACATGAATTGACACATAATTTGACACACTGTGAAGATTGCTCACAAAAAAGAAAAGGAAGACACAATGAAGACAATGGGACATTGTATCAAACAAAAAGATGTTTATTTACAAGTGTTAAAAAATTGATTACAAATTTTATTATTCCCACCCTTCACCTTTGACCTGCCCACCTACCCCACCCCCACATATTACTATTTAAGACAGAGTGTATAGTGTGAACACAGGCTTGAGAAAGGGTCCTGCGAGGCCCGAAACGTTGCCAGATTTTTTGTCTACCACAGCTTGATGCCAATAAACAGCACTTAACAAGTTTTGAAGCAAATTCCGTGTGCTACAGTCATTTTGGATCTTGCATGTCAGATTTCAAAACTGAATATAAAAAAAATCTGTTTGCTCTTATAAGAAATAGATTTCAGTGCAGAAGTCTGCTGCAGTAGCACTGTTAACTGATGCGTTTTGAAAAAAAATGTTTTCCCATGACAGTATCCCTTTAAGGATAAACTATTTACTTATTCCTGTGGCGATTCCACTGGTCTCTCCAAACCAAATATAAAGGTACAGGTTATAACTGTCATATATTTTGCTTCTTGCAGAGTTCCTGGAGCTCAACTTGAGAAAGGGACTAGCTCCCGAAACATGTTGTGGAACTACACCAAATAAAGGTGATTGCAGACTATAGTGCTGTGTAACTCCTGCTTGTTTCAAACTTAAATGTGCCATATTGGGTTAACATGGTGGATGGAACGTGTTTGGAAACAGCGGGTAAAGCTATTGCCTTGATTCCTACCTCTACTATTCTTTGAATTAATTTCCTGGAGCTCAACCAAATTTTCTCCAGTACCAGGAAGATGTCGCAGACCCTTTCACCTCCAATCTATGAGGTTCTGAAATTGGCACATGTATAAACAGACTTCTTTCAGGATATGTACAGCCTCAGCATATCCCTTATACCATATTAGCTAAAGAAGAAACAAACAAGCGTCACAGATTGTGTTCAGTTAGTAGACTGAAACCTTGCTAGCAGGGACTTTGATGAACAGTGAAACCATCCCACACAATAAGGGTGTATTTATTGACATTAACTTGATCTGAACAGTCGCCTAGAAGTTAAGTAAAAATGCAAAAGTTCCAATTGGGTTCTAACACCACCAGTGATGCTTCTCTACAATGCAAATAAATATGCCACTAAATGGGAGGAGAGATGAACTTCGCCATTAGGCCGAGAGAGTAGCGATCTCAAGGGATATTACATATGGGTAAATTTGTGGGTGTGAAACTGAATTTTGAGCTCACCTAAATATATCGAGAAATTGATTCTGTTATTTTCTGCCTGTTAATACTCATGTGCTTTTGGAACTGTGTTGTACTGCAGTCAGATTTTATTGTATTTTTAAATAAAAAAACTGCATTTTTATCGCTTGCTGCAAATTCATAAGACAAGGTACAACTCATATGTAAGCACAATATATGTCTTTTTAAGTGAAAAAAGCCCATGTTCTAAGAGCCCTAGAGCCTCAGACTCTCTTTACCATGCAGTTAGTGATTATTCTAGATGTCCTTCTTGCCCCTTTGGATGTCTGCAGCAGTAAATTGCGGATTTTACTGAATGTTGCCTCTTTCACCAGAGTTTCCTTGCTACCCCAGACCAGGCGAACTGCTGAATCAAAGCTACATCTTCCTGAAGTCAGTGACATCATATCCTGTACCCCGGAAAATCATAAAAAGTGTAAAAAACGCAGGCAATTTTTCAATTTTAAAGCAGTATTGCCTTGAAAAGTCTGAGCAATTAAAGATTTTTGTGTGAACATTTTTTAACACATTAGATGGGCCTGCCACATATATTTTTGGGTGGACTCATGTCTAGGGCATTAGAAGAGAATTTATCTCTATTTTAAGCTCCCTTGGACATTTGTAATAAAAAGTGGCCACTTTAAGCATTTACACCAACACTAAAAAAGACATGTATACGACTGTTATGCAATTCCTCTATTCAAATTTACCTAAGTGTAAGAGTACTAGTGAATTTTCTTTAAAGGGGTGGTTCACCTTAAAGTTAACTTTTTGTATATTGTAGAAGGGCCAATTCTAAGAAACTTTTCAATTGGTCTTCATTATTTATTTTTCATAGTTTTTTTTAATGATTTGCAATTTTCTTCTGTTTCTTTGCAGCTTTCAAATGGGGGTCACTGACACCATCTAAAAACAAATGCTCTGTAAGGCTACAAATGTATTGTTATTGTCACTTTTTATTACTTATCATTCTATTCAGTCCATCTCCTATTCATATTCCAGTCTCTTCTTCAAATCAATGCAGGGTTGCTTGGGTAATTTGTACCCTAGAAACCAAATTGCTGACACTGCAAACTAGAGAGCTGCTGAATAAAATACTAAATAACTATAAAATCACAAACAATAAAACATGAAAACCAATTGCAAATTGTCTCGGAATATCACTCTCTATATTATACTAAAAGTTAACTCGAAGGTGAACAACCCCTTTAAGCACAAATGAATGCTATTGAATCTTCGATATGAAATGCTCACACTAAAGAAGAAAAGTCGCCAGCATTTGGCACTCAGGGCGCAACCTTGCATTTTAGTGAATTAGCGTAGTGGTAGCGAATTTGTGCCTGGCAAAGTGGTCGCTGACAACAATTCGCCATTAGTGAGTCTGCCCCCAGGAGTCAAGAACCTGGCCAATGGGTAGGTGGAAAGTGCTAGTTAAAAAAAAACCAGAGATCAACTTGAATACACAGGAAGGATATTTTAAAGGTGCTCAGTAACAGATTTATAATCATGGGCCCCTGCTGCCCGGCTGCTTGCAAATCCTCACCCACCCCCGCTTACCCCCTGGTGCTCACACCACACATAATTTTCCAAATAACTTTTCCTTATTTGCTACTTTCTATGACCTACAAAATATGCATAGGCTGACTGTTACTCTTGCACAAATGGCCACATCCAATGGGGTATGAATATAGTGACTAGTAACTACCATAATACACTGTGGCATTTGACATGTATTTCTGCAGGATGCTGATACACTATGAAATATGTTTGCGCTAAAGAAATACAGTACATGCTAATAATAATACACTAGGCACTGAGCACAGGGGCTTATGAGTGTCTGTATTGAGTAGTTGCTGATGTATCACAAGGAACAGTGGGAAAGGAGGATGTTAAAAATGAAGCCAGAGGAAAAAATGCAGATTAAAGTTGCATATTCCTGGCCCGTGACTGAAAAGTTAAAGACAAACAGACATGCAATAATGACCATGTTAGTTCATTCAACCCTTCCAAATGACCCTAAGTGGCCACTAAGACTTCAAGATTCTTCAAGAAGCCGTCCAAGCCACTCTTAAAGACTAATAATAAAAATTGCCACAGCATCACCCAGCAGGGTATTGCACAACAATTCTTCCCTTATCATGTAGAACTACCTATACAGCTTCAAATGTAAATTCAGTCCATTTAATCTAAAGGGATGCCCTCTGGTTCTTTATTCTTTCCTGTAAGAACACCCTCCCCCCACCACCATATTTGTCTATAAAGTCCTCTAATGTATTGGTAAAGAATAATTATGCCCCCTTCACAAGTGTTTTTTCTCCAGTGAAACACTACCAACCATGACAGTCTCTAATTATTTCAATCATCAGTTTAGTTGCACGTCTCTTATCAGGGATCTATAACGAGGCAGAATTATCTGTTTATCTCTCAAGTTAATACCTTTTTAATGTCGGAGTAATTTATTCAATTCAGTTTCCACTGACTGACACTGTTGAACACATCTCAACTCTGAAGGACCAAAACCAGGGCTGCCATTGGTAATTAAATGGTCCCAAACAACTATGTGAACAGGTCCCTCCCCCCCGAAGGGGGCCACAGTTATTATCATACTGGTTACCTTTGGATGTGTGGCCTGATAACAAGTAAAATGGGGCTCCAATGGAAATTCCCATTTTGCCTCCAACCAAACCACTCTCTTTCCATCTTGGGACCCATGACTGTAATACCCCCTGATGGTGGCACTGAAGGCAGGACGTAGGGTTAATATTATTAACACCCACATATTTATTATAGGTATTGTTCATCTTTGAGTTAACTTTTAGTATGATGCAGAAAGGGATATTGCTTTAATTTTTCATTTGTGGTTTTTGAGTTATTTAGCTTTTTATTCAGCAGCTCTCTAGTTTGCAGTTTTCAGCAATCTGGTTGCTATGGTCCAAATTACCCTAGCACCCATGCATCGATTTGAATAAGAGACTGGGATATGAATAGTCGAGGGCATGAATTGAATGATAAAACGTAGCAACAACAATACATTTGTAGCCTTACAGGGCATTTGTTTTTTTAGTTGGGTTCAATGACCCCCATTTGAAAGCTGGAAAGAAGAAAAAGGCAAAAAAACTAATTATGAAGACCAATTGGAAAGTTGCTTAGAACTGGCCATTCTATAACATACTAGAAGTAGGAATGCACCGAATCCAGGATTCTGTTCAGGCCCTTTTCAGCAGGATTCAGATTCGGTGCAATCTTTCTGCCCGGCCGAACTGAATCTGAATCCTAATTTGCATATGCAAATTAGGGGCGGGGAAGGTAATTGTGTGACTTTTTGTCACAAAACACAGAAGTAAAAAATGTTTTCCCCTTCCCACCCCTAATTTGCATATGCAAATTAGGATTTGGTTCGGTATTCGGCCAAATCTTAGGGGGTTTGGCCGAATCCAAAATAGTTAACCTAAAGGTGAACCACACCTTAAAGCACCGTTATTTGACTATGACCTGTATGGTAAAATAGAGCTTAGACTTAAATTTGAAATGAATAAAGAATGCCTTCTATGGGTCCAATTTACTAAATTCACGTGAAATAATCGAAGTTCGATCAAATACCGATCGTACAAATCTTTCGTGAAATAAGATATGCAAATTTGGCCTCTTCGATTATTGCATATCGAATAGATCAAATGATCGGATATTCAATAGTTCGATCATTCAATGATCGAAGGAATAAAAAATTTTAAGGTTATTCGACTGCCTACTTCGCCAGATTGAATCTACCGAATTGTAATAGAAGCCTATGGGAATCCCCCCATAGGCTTCTGAGGCTAAGTCCTGCTTGAATACCATTCATAGGATTGGAGTGTTCGATCGTTCGAATCATACGAATTTTTCGGACAATCGAAGGAAATACGATCATACGAATTCATAGAGAAATCGTATAGCAAGCAAAATGATAGCCTAAAACAATTCGATAAGCATTTGATGGTCGAATGCTTATCGAATTACGAATTTGGTCGAGCTAATTTTGTGGAATAATAGTAAATTTGCCCCTATGTGTTGGTTGATTTCAAAATATCTGTGCATTTCCCATAAAAGCAGCAAGTTAAAGGGGTGGTTCACCTTCAAGTTAACTTTTAGTATATTGTAGAAGGGCAAATTCTAAGAAACTTTTCAATTGGTCTTCATTATTTATTTTTCATAGTTTTTTAATGATTTGCAATTTTCTTCTGTTTCTTTGCAGCTTTCAAATGGGGGTCACTGACACCATCTAAAAACAAATGCTCTGTAAGGCTACAAATGTATTGTTATTGCCACTTTTTATTACTTATCATTCTATTCAGTCCATCTCCTATTCATATTCCAGTCTCTTCTTCAAATCAATGCAGGGTTGCTAGGGTAATTTGTACCCTAGAAACCAAATTGCTGACACTGCAAACTAGAGAGCTGCTGAATAAAAAGCTAAATAACTATAAAATCACAAACAATAAAACATGAAAACCAATTGCAAATTGTCTCGGAATATCACTCTCTATATTATACTAAAATTTAACTCGAAGGTGAACAACCCCTTTAAGGCATTACAAAGTGACTTAATTCCATGGAGTCAGTCTTCTCACAAGCTGCAGCACTACCCAGCAATTACTGTGTCAATATTCAAGAGAAGTCTCACTAGATTATGGCAACTGGGCTCTGCTGATGCCTTTGTTGATTACAGGAATATGTTTAGGGCCAAACATAATTAATATAAATAACAAAATTTTAAAAAAGCTTGCACGTTTTTAATGATATTCAATATTTTGTTTTATTTTTTGTTTACAAATGAAAATCTTTATCATTATGCTGTACTAGTTACTAAAAAAAAGGGGAGATCACCATGTTCTATCCAATGCAGTACACCAGATCCCTTAGAAGCGTACCTTTCAAGGTTAACACTACAGATATAGCTAAGCTAATCCTATGTAATCAGCTATTACTAGATGAGTAGGCATCACTCTGGCTTCCTTTTCCAGAAAGCAGCTCACACAAACATGTACACATCGCTTGATATATTACTGATTGCATGAAACCATGTGTTTGTTCCTTTATATTTATATTGCCACACTCATTGCTGGAAAACTGGAAGCATTTTGTCCATCACAATGTACCTGTATTTTCCATGGCAGAAGTGATGGAACTGGATCAAGGTAGGTGACCTTTGCTTACTCTACATATTACACAGAGGAGGATATTTTGATTTTCCAGCAATAATAATGACTTTCTGCACTTCATATATCAAATTGTTTCCAATCTGAATCTAATCAATAGCTCTCAAGCTGGCTAGGAAGCTATAAGATTGAAAGATACATTTTTTTTTTACTAAAAATAAAAAATGTAGAATTGTAAGTTGAGAGTGTGGATGAAAGTGAAAGGCCTAGGATCTGAAGTTTAGAAACAGCTGACAAAAAAAATATTTGCTCTAAATTATGGGATGACCATCCCCCAACCACTCCATTATTGTCAAACTATTCAAATTTTTTAAAATGATTTCCCTTTTCTCTTTAATACTAAAACAGTACCTTGTACTTGATCTCACCTAAGATATATTGTAATCATACAATGTTCTTTTTTATAGCATTTACATTTTTATCATAGTTATCGTCTCATACCAAGAAGTATTGCAATAAATTAGCTGAGAATCTTGTACACGGCCGATTACTATCAGTAAAACCAATGAGAGCCACCAAAGACCTTGCTCCTGATAACTACGAAATGCATTACTCTAGTGATAGAACTTATTTCTCAGGCAATGTGGAGACCCCTATGTGAAACTTGGATATGGCCTTAGTTGTACTTAATGCAAAAATATTTTAAAGGGGTGGTACACCTTTAAGTTAACAACTTTTTAATTAGTCTTTATTTTTTTATTGTTTTTGTAGTATTTGTTATTTATAGTATTATTTATAGTATTTATTTTTTATAGTTTTTGTAGTATTTATTAAGTATTATTTATAGTATTTATTTTTTTTATAGTTTTTGACTCTTTCCAGCTTTCAAATGGTTGGTCACTGACCCCATCTAGAACTAATGCTCTGTAAGGTTACAAATTTTGCATCAGATTTATCAAGGGTTGAATTCGACCCTCGAAATTTTCATGAAATAAAATCTGACTAAATCGAATATCAAATTCATAGGATCTTATCGCTATTCGATCTATTGAATGATCGAATAGCAATCATCCGATTTCACGAAAAAATCGCTTGGAATATCCAATTTCGCGAAAAAAAAATCGTACAATATGTTTTAAAAAAAATCAATGATTTTTATTCGATCACAGATAGGCAAATATAGCAACTCTGTGGGTTTAATCTGGTGAATACATTTTTAAATGGCAAGTACTTCGACCATCGAATGGTTGAATGTTCGAAAGATTTTCATATTCGAATCGTAAGATTTATTTCAATCATTCGATTAGAATTTTGCAAATTCGATGATTGAAGTAGTCCAAAAAAATTTTTTTTTGAAAATCTATTTTTTTTCATTCGAATCCTACACCCGAGCTTAGTAAATCTGCACCTTATTTTTAATGCTACTAATCTTCTTTCTATACAGGCCCTCTCCTATTCATATTACAGTCTTGTATTCAAATCAGTGCATGGTTGCTAGGATAATATGGACCTGAGCAACCAGGCCCTCTGTTTGCATGGGTCAACCTAGGGTGGTTTATTATCCATGCAATTTCCAGTGGTAGGCAACAAAAAGTATCTCATTTATTTCAATGCAAATCACCTGTGCCCTTCTGAGAAAATTATCTGTCATTGCCCTTATATAGAAAGATACATACTTTTTCAGAATGTTTGATATGGAAAAAATGCCTTTTGTGGGCTTTTGGAAAAGGGAGAAAAACTACACACATGCAAACCAAACTAAATACAGGTTATGGGACCTGTTATTTAGAATGCTCAGGAGCTGTTTTTTTTCCGGATGAGGGATCTTTCTGTAAGTAGGATCTTTATACCTTAAGTCTACTAAAAATCATGTAAACATTGAGTAAAGGCTTGTTTTGCCTTCAGTAAGGATTACTTATTTCTTTAAACATTTAACCATCATTAATCCATCATTAATCCAAATGACCCTGTTTGCGTAAGGCTGCACTCTCAGTGGAACGGATAATCAACTATTTACAATTTCCCCCTCAAAGCTGAAAATCAATGAATTGATGTAATATTTTCTATGATGTGTTTTATAACATATTTTGTATATTAGGTCTGTTCTGTGTAATGATCCTGATATGTTTGACATCCCTGTCAATGTTCCTGTGGACACTGTGAAACTCCGCATTGAAAAGACTGTCGTTCGTAAAATTCCCACAGAAGCCTTTTATTACCTGGTGGATTTAAAATACCTTTGGGTTACCTACAATAGCATATCTAGCATTGACTCTAGCAGTTTTTATAATCTCAAGCAACTACACGAATTACGCTTAGATGGGAATACAATATCTGTGTTCCCATGGGAATCGTTATCAGAGATGCCAAATCTACGAACCTTGGACCTTCATAACAACAAGATAGCAAGTGTTCCAGCAGAAGCTGCCCGCTTCTTGAGGAATATTACTTATTTGGATCTTTCAAGCAACAAACTGACTACTCTACCTCCAGACCTATTGGATATTTGGTCACCATTCTCTGAGAAATCACAGATAAACACAGATTTATTAACACAGAGGGTTATACTGGGTAAGTCAGATCAGTGTATTTCCTACATATTGCTGAAGCAGAAGCAGAAGCAGGTCAACAAGCCAAAGTGTAATTTATCTGACAAAAACAAAATATTGCAATGTTGCCCTGCTTTGTCAGTGTAGCAGGATGATGATCCATTATACAAAATGCCTGTGGGATATATTAAATAAAATCATGATGTGTAATACAGAATATATTGGAGTCCATGCTCAGGTTTGGGCCCATGAAAATAATTTGGAGGGTTATATCCAGCCAGTGGGCTATTTGTGTCTGTTTTTTCCCACTTTGCATGTTGCCTTGTGATATTATGCACAGCAATTTGTGCTCCCAGAATCCCACCATATAACTCTGAATGTAGCACTGCCTTTGTAGGTCTCTATAAAAAGATATTGCATGAAACAGCTCATATGTAAAACCCTGCTTCATGTAAATAAACCATGTTCATAATATACTTTTTAGTAGTATGTGCCATTGGGTAATCCTAAACAGAAAATTGCCATTTTAAAAAATAAGGGCTGTAGGATTCACAAACCATATATGTTAGGTCACATGAGCCAATTGAAAGCCAGAGTTCTGTCTTTTGCTCCCACAAAAAAAAATACACGGAGAGATTTGCTCGTTTGACAATGTTGCCAAACAAGAGGATCTCTTCCCGATATGCCCACCTTGAGGTGGGCCATATCGGACTGATCTGAAAGTGGGCCCTAGGGCCCAATGGCCGGTTCAAAATGGAGGAGGTATGGGGAGTTGGATCGCGGGACTGCATCAATGAACAGATGCGGCCGCGATCCGACGACATTTTTTGTCCCGTCCGATTAACATATGGCTGACTTTTGGCCAGATATTGATCAGGGAAGCCCGTCGGAGGGCCCTATACTCTGGCCACTCGGTCTGTCTGCAGCTTTAATCGGCCTGTGTATGGCCACCTTAACAGTTAGCATTGTTTCTGGTCAGGTGATCTCTGAGACAGCACAGAGCCCATCACGAAAGGGTGGTTGCAGACATGAGATGTAAAAGGGCAATATTTACTTAAATATATATATACCAGTTTGGTATGATTCTTTAATATGTCACTTAATTTGATATAAACTGTCTATCTGTTGCTTAAATATTCATTTTGGGGGTATAGTTTTCCTTTAATGTAACATGTATAGGTAAGTATATGTAATTGTATAAGCAGCCTTAAAGGAAAACTATACCCCCATAATGAATATTTAAGCAACAGACAGTTTATATCAAATTAAGTGACATATTAAAGAATCATACCAAACTGGTATATATATATTTAAGTAAATATTGCCCTTTTACATCTCATGTCTGCAACAGATTATATCAAATTAAGTGGCATATTAAAGAATCTTACCAAACTGGAATATATATATTTAAGTAAATATTGGCCTTTTACATCTCTTGCCTTGAACCTCCATTTTGTGATGGTCTGTGTGCTGCCTCAGAGATCACCTGACCAGAAATATTTCAACTTTAACTGTAACAGGAAGAAGTGTGGATGCAAAAGACACAACTCTGTCTGTTAATTGGCTCATGTGACCCTAATATGTATAGTTTGGTATGTTTGTGTGCACGGTGACTCATACAATAATATTATTATGAAAAAGGTTTATTTACATGAAGCAGGGTTTTACATATGAGCTGTTTTATGCAGCTGTAGAGACCTACATTGTTTAAAGGGTTTAGTTTTTCTTCAATATAAAAAGTAAATGTGGTATAAGTGTACTTTGGAGTCCTACATTTGGTTAGGCTCATTTAGTTCATGAAAAACCTCTCACAAACACGTTAACTGTGAAATTTATGTGAAACTAAACATAACATGTATAGGTAATGGTACAAGCAGCCTAATGTAACAAGTAAATGTAGTGGAGTCCTACATTTGTTTAGGCTTATTTAATTCATCAAACATTATTAATGCAAGGTACCCAGATAGAGTATCCAAAATTGATCATCATCATTCACCCAATAAATCATCCTTATAGCATCTAGGAAGTTCTTGTTGTGGGGCAAAAAGCTGAGTTTTTACCAGTGTGCCAGGTTATCTGTTACTGTCTTACAGTTGCCCAAGCTTCCTTTATTCTCAGCTTTATTTTCATACTTCACAAGGTTACATAAAGGTGCACGGCCATTGATCTAAGGGGTGACATGATGTGCTTGTTGGTCAGGTAAAAAACAGGCCATGAATGGATTATTTTAGGCAAAGTACTGGAAAGAACAATTCCCTCTGCTTGCCTGTAGCCTGTACATAAAATGATGCTGGCATAGCCATTGCCCTGTACTAAGTCCTTAAGAAAAAATCTAATTGAATGATAAGGTATTTATTCTTTTAGGGGATTGTTCAGGGATTTATTCATTGGCAGCGAGAGTGTAAAACTAATCCCTGCACTTCACAGTGAAATGTACATATGGGTGAGGGAAGATTAGCTTCTTATGTGAGATTTTCAGTTTAATTTGCATTTAGGCCAGATATTGCCAGCTGTCTGCTTCTGACCTACACAGTTTGATTGTAGGAGACCCTATCAAATGTTCAGATCACAATTCAGTTTCAGGAGATTAGAAACCACTCAGGTCTGCAGCCCCTGTAGATATGTATAATAAGGACATTTTATGGTCATTGTCTATTTAAAAATATGTTTTGCTTCACAGACCTGTGGTACATTTACCACAGCAGTTGTGCTACCCTAAAGGGAAGATGTAGGCCATAAGTATTTCCTAATTTATATTGCTGGATTCAATATTAATGTTATACAAAGTTTACAGAAATGAGTATAGAGTACTGAGGCATGTATTCATTACAATTGTTTATGTTTCCTTACTCTCCAAGCATGCCATTGGTTACTAACTTGCCATGTGATTTTGGCATTGGATAGGCTATAGCTTCAATTAATATTTGAGAAGTCTCATACAAATTATTATTCAAAGGTAATTTAGGAAAGTAAAATATAAATGAAAAACAAGTGAAATTTTTTTGTACCTAGTCGTGAATTAAAGTAGAGATTGCAGTTAGCACGGGCTTATGAATAAGTGCCCCACAAGACACAAAACACTTTAGGCTTCATTTTCATATCCTATTAAATATATTTTTTACTTTCTTAAATTACAAATTATTGATTATTTGTATGAGGCTTCTCAAACACAGGTGGTAGCTATAAAATTATAACCAGTAACTGAGAGTATGATTGTGAGCCTCATTACAGCATGCCTTTATTACTATTTTTCTATAAAAATGAAACAAAGGTCAGTGTGCTCATTGGATGGGCTATACTTACATTCCATTGTACTCCTTTGTTTTACCTTTCTGTTCAGATAGAACCAGTTTTCACCTGAAAAATATTTCTGAAATAATGATAATGAAATGTGTGCTCATCCCATTCACCTTCTGCAGTTGCTGAGAAAAACATGAAGCAGTAGCAATCTGTATTTCAGACTGGACCTTCAAATTTTCTTTATTCCACCAGCTGACAGTATCTGTATATTTGTACCTTTTGCACATGCAACGCTATGTATTACAAGGCACTACATTTGTCCAGTAGCAACCAATCAGGTATTTGCTTTCATATCTTGTAGCAAACTTTTCATATGCAAAGTTGATTGAAGATTGAAAGTTGCTATTTAATTTTATTGATTTATGTTGATTGGTTGCCATTTAATTAACAAATATGTTGTAAATCTCAGTAATGGAACTATGGGTAGGCAGGCCTGGGTGCAGACCGCACAGCCGGGCCCGGTGCAGACCGCACCCACCACCCTTCCGGACGTTTTCTGGCGTTTCCTGCAGTGCGCACACTGCCGGTGGGCTTGGAGGGGGTGCGGTCCCTGGTACAATTGCACTCCCTGCTCCACCTGACTGTTATCATATATAGGAGGGATGCACTGAATCCAGGATTCGGTTCAGGCCAGGATTCTGCCTTTTTCAACAGGATTCAGATTCAACTAAACCTTGTGTCTGGCCGAACTGAATCCTAATTTGCATATGTAAATTAGGGGCAGGTATGGAAATCATGTGACTTTTCATCACAAAACAAGGAAGTGAAAATAAGTTCACACTTTTTTTTCCCACTCCTACTTTGCATATGCAAATTCAGTTTTGGTTCAGTATTCGGATGAATCTTTCACAAAGGATTTTTCACAAATAGTGGATTCGGTGCATCCCTAATATAGAGATAACATTGATGCACTGAATTTGTTCAGGATTCAGCCATATCCAAACCTATATCAGCAATTTTTGGATTTTGTTGAATCCAAGTGTCCAGAGGTCCAGATCCATACCCATAAAATCAGGTTACTTTTAAATCACAGGACTATGGAAATTTCAGCTCCCCCTGGATTTTTCTACTTACACTTTTTTCAGTGTTGTCCTTTGTTCATTATTGTTCTGAATATGCAAATATGCTTTGGTTGAGTATTCGGTCAAATCCTTTATTATATAATATATAAGAAGCCAAAGAGGAAACATAGATCTAACATTCCACCTCAAAATAAGGTCCATGCTGCATGTGTAAAGTGTTCATTTAACACTGTCCTAGCACTTATTAATAATATAGTACTGATTAATAAACCAATCACTGGTGACAGCGGGGATACTGTGCACTGTGCATGCCAGCTACCCCATCCCATCTCAGTTTCTCCACTCAGCTCTTCCTACCATGGCATCTTCTGTGCATTTGGGTGGGAAGGTAAAATTGTTGTCAGCATAAATGTGATGTGAAACTACCATTGGTGGGCTGAGGCAATAACTGTTGAGAAAAGGATGTGAATACACAATTTCAGCTTAGTGGCTTTCAGCATGCTCCACCTTCATGTAGCATAGTGCCATTGCGCATGTTCCACTTTCAAGCAGCATAGTGGCTTTCAGCATGCTCCACCTTCATGTAGCATTGTGACTTTCAGCATGCTCCACCTTTATGTAGCATAGTGGCTTTCAGCATGCTCCACCTTCATGTAGCATGGTGACTTTCAGCATGCTCCATCTTCAGCATAGTGGCTTTCAGCATGTTCCACCTTCATGTAGCATAGTGGCTTTCCGCATGCTCCACCTAATTTGCCTTTATTTTACATAAAGTATCACTTCAGTATTACTCCCAACTCCAACTCAGATCAGGCAGATGCTTTCAGGTATATTATTTAGTCTTGTTACTGTCTGACGCAGCACAGATAGCTAATCCTGTGTTATGAAAGGCAGGATTATCAGGGATTTATCAATTAGTAGTTTTGCACTTCAGAAATCATTTAATCCCAGTCATGCAAGTAAAGAAAAAAAAAAGAAACGTAAGCCTGAACCTAAGGCTCAGTCCTTATTTCACCTTATTTTAAAGCTTTTAAATGAATTAACAGACATTTTGTGCTGCACTGGGTCTGGGAAGGATGCATTAGTGTGTCTGTCCCACCTTCACATTCCAGGGTTTCCATAAAGGCGTGTGTCGAGCTCTTCCTACCATGGCATATTACTAGTTAAAACTTTGATTTTATGCAATGCGCATCCTCTTTTTCAACAGCCATCTTGTGTCTAACAGTTATCCTTAGAAGTTAATGTGCTAGAATTTTCCATTATCTTAAAATACCAATATTGCCTGATATATAGAGCTAAATCATCAGCAAGCTAATTTGCCTTTCTTTAACCCAGTACAGGCAGGATTGATCATATACATACAGTAAGTCAACAATTTTTTTCTGCAGTAACTTTCCTGTTGAGTCATAGGGTCATTATTATCAAACATAGGGATTTAGCGAGTAAAAGGTTTATCACATAAAAAAACTCATGGACAAGATTCAATTTGAGATGCAGTTCCATTCAGATAAACTTATCTCAAGGTTTATCACAGGAACACTCTATTGAAGTCTATGGGGGGAAAAAACTGAATGAATTTGGAGAATTTCTTTTTCTCCTCGAATTCAATCTAGTCCATCTCGTTTCATGTAATAAACCATGAGACCACTTTTTCTCACTGATTTGAATCTGGCCCAGTGAGTCCTTTACAAAGGTCCAGGGTCAGACTGGGGTGGCGGGACACCGGGAAAAAAAACGGTGGGCCCCAGGCTCTTGTGGGCCCCTCCAGCCCAAATCCGCAACCCGTTGTCTCTACCTGCTGCGATCCCCCTTTGCACGGGGGTCACGGCAAAAACAATCCTTTTGTGCGCACACACGCATGTGCACTGACTACACATTCTCGGCAGCCTGGTGCCCCGGCGCACGGGGAAGGGGGGTCTGGAGGGGGGCCTTGGGATAGCAGCCCAGGGCCCCTCAGTCCGACCCTGCAAAGGTCTCTAAGACAAATTGTGGTGTTTATACAAATGGCCTGCAGGTGGCACTGTGCATACATAGGACTTTC
>CM044431.1:70720466-70792146 GCA_024363595.1 Xenopus borealis | reverse complement strand
TTTTAAGTTTTATTGAGAGATTCCAGCATAACAGTACAGGGCATGTGTATTACAGATGTCATTATTACAAATGTAACAGAAGCTTCAATAGTGGCATTATGAGAATCAATCCAGGGTATAGATGTGTTATGTAACTGTATGGTGGGTAAGAGATGGCAGAGGGCAAGAAGAGATGGATAGAATAGGTGAATGGAAAGAGGGAAAGGAGAAATAAGCTTGAGAGAAAGGAGAGATCAAGGAAAGTGTTGCAGTGGGCTAGAGGAGTGTGATCAATTTAACTTTGTAAGTATCTGTCTCTTTATAAAAGAACCATCTAAGCCATGTGACTGTCACTGAATATTTGGTGAACCTGTTCCTGCATGCTGGCTGACAATATAAGCTCCATCAACCCAATTTACATTGCCCATAGATTTATATTCATATCAGAATCAGGAAATACAGAGAAATCAATGCATGAGGGTTAGTACTTGGCTTCCTGGCAAGATTGGCTTCGCTTACCCAAAGGTAGGTCACTATGAGGGGCTAGTGGGAATGGGTTGTTATTTTTTAATGAAAGCAAACAAAACAACCAACATGCCGTGTAACCTCACACGAGAGTCTTTGGAAAAAAAATGAATAGAGAACTGTAATGTTCCTCTCTGTGGAACTGGGATGAGCTCTGTGTTTACTCTTTAAGACCCTAAAATTAACTTCTATATTAATCTAAAAAATAATCTATCTAGCAATCTATGTATCTTTGTAGCTCTTTCTCATCCTCTATCTACGTCCATCTATATCAGATATCTAATTAATGTCATCTCTGCAATATAAAATGGATTTTAATTTCAGCAATTTCGTGCATCTTAATTAGTCTCTATATTGTCCTTAAAAAGTATGTTTTTTAAGAAGGATTTCAAATAATAAACTTAATCTCTTGGGTCTGAGCTGGAACTCTTCTAATTGAGAGTTTAGTTAAGAGTATTGAAGTACTTATATATGTAGGGCCCCATTTACTAGAATATGTGCTGCACTGGTGCTGTTTAGAACCTATGTTAAAAATTTGTGTTTTCATAAACTTCAGTGAAAGATGAAGTTTAATAAACAACAAAGATTGTTCAAATTATAATGCTTTAAAGGCAAGCAAATTATAATGTAAAAATTATCAGAGGGCAATTATAATTTTATTAGATTTCCAGATATTAGTGGTTTTTACACTTCTAACCATGAAATGTATCCTGAGCACCCTCTGCTGTTTGGCCTGGGTGACAGTTGAGTAAACAGCAAAAGCTTATTTCCACTGCCATAGAAAGGGTCTATTCACTCTTACCTGACCACTTCGAGCAGAATGTGGACCACTTTAAAGATATGAACCAATTTTTTTTTTGTCCTCATCTTTAATCTTGGTATTGGTTGCAGGCAAGTGGGTGAATGTTATTCAATATATTTTATACAGATTGCAGTCATGTATCACTGTACTGGTTTGGGGGAGAGGGGGTTATCACCCCTGGTAGAATTTATGTTAGTAACTCTTTTTGAAAAATGCATTGTCACTATTAGGAATTGTATAAACTCTGTAAACCAAGTAACTCTCAGATAAGGGAATATCCTTGCTTATGCATCAAAAAAGTTGAAATATTTTTACTAAATATTAATTAGTTTGTGTCCGTTTAAGGCAGTGCCTTTCAGGCTTTTTTGTTGGCACAAACTCCTCTTTGATGTATAAGACTTGCACATTTTAGTTAATAACAAGGGGACAGATATAGCTGAGCTTCAGGAGTATCTTGGGTAGCAAATCTGCATTTACCCCAAATATCACCCTAGCTGATTATGATGACATATCATAATATGATCTACTTTTATTATCTGTATTTATAAGCCAGTTTTAAGTTCATTTGTTTCTTTATACATGTTTACAAAATGTTTGCCATAGGCTATACAGACTGTGGAGACATGTTTATTTTTATAAATGGGCTCTGCCATCTAAAAGCAAGGTAAATATTATCAGCGAGACGGTGTCTAGTGGCTAAATAAAGCTTTTGACTCTATTAACCTTAACCTTATAATATTATAATGTGGTTCTTGTCAGGGATAGTGAGACAGATGTTCAGTTGTACAAAGTCAAGTGAGTGCCTTTGTTATACTTGGTAACATACCTGTCACAGGGCTTTCAAAATGAATTTCTTATTAGTATTATGTCACTTACGTGTATTAACATGTTAGATAAGTTGTTGCTATCTTTTGCTATAGAAAAAGCCAAATTCATTTCTTAGCTGGACTATATCTTTGAGGTCTCAATTATTGGCTTTTTTGTTTCTCTTAAAGGACTACAAGATAACCCATGGTTCTGTGACTGTCGTATTTCAAAGCTAATTGAACTCTCCAAAAAAACAGACCCATACATCATTTTTCTGGATCCTTTAGTTGTCTGCAGTGGCCCTGATTCTTTGGCAGGCTTTTTATTCCAAAGAGTTGAGTTAGAACAGGACATGTGTCTCAAACCATCAGTGATGACTTCCGCCACGAAAATTACATCCCCACTGGGCAGTAATGTGCTACTACGTTGTGATGCCTCTGGATACCCCACTCCACAGTTACTCTGGAGTCGTACTAACAATTCAGCAGCAAATTATACAGGTAATATGCATTTCAAGTATTCATGGATGTGGCTATATCATGTGACACATTCCAATGATTCTACTGATACTGTAAAAGGAGTTGTCCACCTTCTAACACTTTTTACAGTTCAGTTGGTTCCAGATAGTTCACCAGACATAATGACTTTTTCCAATTACTTTCTATTTTCTATGTGTGACTGTTTTCCTAATATTGAAGTTTAAAATTCCATTTCCCACCTCCTAAAGGAGCTCTGGGAGTTGGGGGGGGGGGGGTCACTGACCCTGTAAACTGTTCTAAATTGATACATTTAGTTGCTACATTTCTTATCTTTGTCCCTGCTGAGTTTTATTAGAGGCACCTGTTAGAATTGATACAATATTTGCTAATACTCCAGAGATGTTGCTGAAAAATGTATCAACTAAATGTTGCAAAATTGTAACAGTTTAGAATCTGCACATGAATTACTGAGCTGCCAAATTGAAATCCCAGAGATAAGTACATTAAAATTGAACAATCTGAAAACAACTCAACTGTGTTTGGAAGGTGAACAACCATTTTAAGGAGGATGCAGATTATGGACCAAACCAGAAACTGCCAGCAAGTAAAGTAGCAGAACTGGGCAGCTGAGCTTAGCTTAGATGAGCAAATGAAATAAAATAAATAAACACAGGCCATGTTGTGTTTGAACCTGTCAAATTGCTGGTAAGGATTAGAAAATGCATATATTGAACACTATTGGGGTTAAATAATATAAGACACTATGGGGTAGATTCATCAAAGAGTGAAGTTAAAAGTTCTGCCACTAGAGTGAAATTCCGCCACTCTCCATTCATTTCTATGGGATTTTTAAAGGCGTATTCATCAAAGGGTGAACTTTCACTTCACCCATTATCCCATAGACATGAACTGAGAGCTGTGGAATTTCCCTCTAGTGGCGGAACTTCACTCTTTGATGAATCTACCCCAATGTTTGGCTATAAAGAAGACCAGTCTCCATCCTGCCTAAGTTAAATGATTGATGGCAAATGCTTCTGGTGCCCAAAAATAATAAAGTCACTGTTGTATATTACAGTCCAAGGATATATAATATCTGCTTTGGTCAGTTTGTTCATAAGTAAACCTTTAAAATAAATGAATGAATTGATGCGAGTGCTATTCTAAGAATGTTTGCAATGTACATTCAATATTTATCTTTTTTAATTCCAAGATATTAAAAGATACATGTATTATTAATTTGAATAAATTTTGTTACAACAGTGCCACCTGCTGCTCAAGGAAGTTGTCAGGAGAAAGAAAGAGGGCTGGTCTGATGTTCTTCTGGTTAGGAAAAAAATTAGAAAGCTTTCTCAAATTTAAATGACGTATTTAGCCTTTTTTTCAGCAGCTCTCCAGTTTGCAATTTCAGTAAACAGTTGCTAGGGTGGGTGTAGTGTGCAGGACTGACCAGCAGATGGTTGTGTTGTTTCCATATTATTTTAAATGCAGTTTAAACATGGCTAATATCTTAACATTTTACATTCATTTTGAGAGTTTACATTTCCCTTTAATTTTCTATTTTCTGCTGTTCAAAAGTTAGTAGCAGCTTTCAAATGTTACACTGATCAAAGTCTCCAAGTCAGCAGCTTTTTCTCTGACAGTTCAAGGGTTAACAGAATACACATGCAGCATCTTTAATGAAATGTTTCTCTGTATACAGCTGTCTGTGTCCCATTAGAATTTGAGGCTTGTACTGACAGCTGGAGGGAACAAGCTGCTGTCCTCCAGTGCATTACAGGTTACTAACTTCACTACTTACAGGGTACAGTTACCAGTCTGACCTGGATTTGCTGCACATACTAGAAAAGGTTGAGGAAGGGGCCACTTTGCTAGCTCAGAGAGCACTCTTGGCACAGAAATAGAAGAGTTTCCCCCGACCCCCTTGAAATAGCCTGTATCTCCAGTGGGGATGACGTGTCCTTTAAGGCTGCAAGTAATTTTCCTGTAATTTCCCCAGTATGTAAAAAGCATTTATTTTAATAAAAAGAATGGTCATGTCATCTGACAAAGGAAAGCTTGTCCACCCTTAGGGGCAGATTTACTAAGGGTCGAATTTCGAATGCCAACATTTTTTTAAATTCAACCAGGGAATAGTGGGGAATTAAAAAAAATTTGAATTCGAATTTCGAATGATCGAATAGGGAAATTCGATCGAATTCGATACGAATTCGAATTGAATTTTCGAACGATTTTTAAACGATCAATCGAATTTTTCTTATTCGATCTTAGGGAATGATCCCCATTTCGGTAGGTTTCATCTGGCGAAGTAGGTGATCGAATTTAAATTTAAAGGGGAAGTATTTGACCATTGAATTTTCGAATAAAATTAAATTTGAATATTCGAATCATTAGAATTCCAATATTCGAATTTGGTCGAATTTGCCTAATTTGCATATTCGAAATTCGAATCTTTTTGAAAATTCGATCGAATATTCTAATCCTTCATGTGAATTAATGTGAATTTAGTAAATCTGCCACTTAGAGTTATCTATTTTTTTCACACTCAAATAAATGGGTGCAGCACCTTTATAATGCAGCATGTTTGTGTGTGTGTGTGTGTAGCTCCTATTTCCCTTTGTATTGTGGATTGTGATCCAGGTAAGTAGGGGGCAAGTACACATCCACAACACCAACATTATGCTACAGAAGTTTTCACTTGTAATTCATTGAAAGTGGTAAAAACAAGGCTATAATAATGAATGGTCTACTTCTAAATAGGGAATTTTCTGCCCTGAAATGAATGTTTATATTGTGATATATTGTAAGAAGGTACTTAGTTGCAGAAACACAAGTTCCTTTATAGATTAATTCATTTGTTCATTCCCCTAAGAACTTAATAAGGGATTTAACCTGTTTTCTTGCCTTTCACAGTTGTTCAGGAGACTCCAACAGATGGTGTGAGATGGTCCATTCTAAGTATGAATGGCATTTCATACAAAGATGCCGGAGAATACCGATGCAAGGCAAAAAATTTTGCAGGAGTAGCAGAAGCGTCAATAACCGTCATAGTAGTTGGAATTGTCACAACAACGGCTTCCTCCCATCACTTTGACCGGCGACTGGGGGCAGAGCCAATGAGTAGCATGCAAACAGAAACCAAGGAAGCATTGAGCAAAATAAGTACAACTTGGCCTCCCCTTCAGTTATCAACAGTGCCTATTCTACAAACAGAAACACCAATGACAGCAACAGTCCCTCCAACAAGTATAGCGCTAACCACTGCTAAAGTTCCAAAGATAAAATTGCCAAAGCCAGTCTCTGCTACAAAGAAAAACCTGAAGATGCCGGCCCAGCAGGATGCAAACAAACTTACTTCAGAACAAAATGCAGTGGTGGGAAATCTAAAAGTGATCAGTGAATCTGAAGACCGGGTGACTTTGACTTGGAAGACTTTCAATACCACAAACAGCTCCAGCTTGGCAGTGTTGTACTCAAAATATGGAGAGGAAGAAATGCTGAAGTTGAGTACAGATCCTAGTAAAAATAAGGTTACTATTGATGGATTGGAGGCTAACACAAAATATATGGCCTGTGTATGTCCCAAAGTATCTCAGCCCAAGAAAGACCAGTGTATAGTATTCTCTACTGATTCCTTACTACCCATCGAGAGCAGCTCTCAAGTACCTATTCTGGTCATTGCTAGTAGCGTGGGTTGTGTTATTGTTTTACCTATTATTGTCTTTTTATTTTACAAAGTTCTGAAACTGCAGAGGAAACCAAAGTTCCCTGGAGAGGAGGATCTTTTAAAAGAGACATATGTGAAATTTGAAACATTGTCATTAAAACCAAGGGCAATAAATACTGCAGGAGAGCTATGGGCACGAAGGGATACAACTGAATCAGAAAGACTTCTTCTATCTTCCAGATCAAGCATGGACTCTGGAAAAAGTGAAGGTTCTAGACCAGAATATTACTGCTAATTGGTTTTGTTTTTCCTTTCTTTTTTTAATATGCAATTATGTGAAAATGCTTCTTTCTTTGTTCAGCCAGTGTGTGAATGTCAAGAGTGCATCACTGTCATAAGAATCAATGAAAGGAGGACCAAGCCATTTCCGTTGCTTTCTGTTTATCTGTTGTGCACATTCTAAATATTTATTTTTGTGTAATTCAATAAAAAGGAATAAACATGATTCAAATTTGCTTTTAATTTTCATTTACAGCAAATATTTACAAGGTTTAAGTTTTTTGGTCAAAACCAGGCCAGTGCTCACAATGTGTTCTTTGTAAGTACATGTTGAAGTACATCTGACAGTTTCAGGAGTCACTACAACTTAGACCATTGTAACTTTACTGGGAAGACTTGTGCCCAGAAGCTGTTTTGAGCTACCAAAGAAGAATATGGATTGCATTAAGCCTCCTACACTTGATGGTGCCTATAGAGCAGGGATCCCCAACCAGTAGCTCATGAGCAACATGTTGCTCTCCAACCTCTTGGATGTTGCTCTCAGTGTCCTCAAAGCAGGTGCTTATTTTTGAATTCCTGGTTTGGATGCAAGGTTTAATAGCAGAAAAACTAAGTATAGTGCCAAGTATAGTGCCAAGTAGAGCCTCCTGTAGGCTGCCTGTCCACATAGAGGCTACCAAATAGCCAATCACAGCCCTTATTTGGCACCCCAAGTGGATCTTTGTCAAAGCGTATTTACGCTAGCTATGCCTAATTTGCATACAGTGCAAATTTCAAAGTATAATAAAAGTATATGTTACAGCCACTACATTACACTACACAAGCCCAGAACACCTTTAAAAAATAAAATAATGTTTTCCTATTGCCCTAAACATGTGCCCACTGTATAGTTGAGTTGCCATATGTTAGGAAATGTAGGGGGGAAGGAGGGTAACCCTAAAAACATTTTCACTGTTTTTCATACTATCACCCAACAAAAGGTAAAAGACGCCAGCGTTTTTTGAAACTCCTATCTATTGTATTGAACTTCGCCAGGTCTGACCTGGCAAAGTAATGTCTAGCGTAAGTGGTAACTTTCAGTAACATCTTAGTGAATTAGCGTAATTATGATCCTTCGTCAGTGCGCAACTTCACCTGGCGTTAGGGTGCGAAGTTGCGCTAGTCTATCTACTTTGCTAGCAAAAATTCGCCAGAGTCAGTGTTAGTGAATTTGCGAAGTTACAAAATGACATCACGCTGGCAAATTATCGCTAGCGTTAGCCACTTCACCCTTTACTGAATTTGCCCCTATGTGTGCAGTACTTATAATATAGTAGCTCCCTATTATTATATAGGTTAAGACACACAGAACTCCGGAGCTACTAGTAGCAGCAGCAGGCACAGCTGCAAACTGGGCAGTTACAGAGCATCTAACTATCACTGGGGTTTGCAGTGAATGTTGTTACAGTTGTAATAAGATACAATAAGGGGATTCATATGCACTACCACACTATTCACTGCTCTGAATTTCTCTGAAATACAGCAGCACATTTTGTGTAAGGGATGAAATAGGTACCGGCACTCAAGATGATTCAAATAGGAGACCAGCCACTTGTGTGTTTATTATGTCACTCAAAAAAACACTGTTTCTGGGGCGTTCTCCCTTCATTTTATTTTAAAAACCAAAACTCCCATGCCCAATTTTAGCTTATTCATTAATAAAAAAACTTGATTTGATCGGATTGCAGAAAAACTCGATAAATTAAAGAGAACACTTTTGGGGCTTTTCTCAAATCGCTATTTTTTTTGCCAGAAAACCCTGAATTTTTGGGCTAAACCCAGCACAGACCACAGAAACGTCAAATAGAGATAGGTGCCTCTACCACTGACTTATACATCTCAGACCTGTCTGATTTTGTTTCCTCTAAAAATTTTAGTTTTCTAGTAAATGTTTTTTCAAGATTTTAATAGATAACACCCCTGCAAGTGTGGTGATCCAAATTATGGAAATACTCCTTATCCAGAAAACCCCAGGTCCCAAAAATTCTGCATTACAGGTCCATACCTGTATAAGAATTTGAAAGACAAATCAGACAGTTCTGTTAGAATTGTAGGTTCTGTGTCTTTTAACTAATGACTCAAGTACATTTTTGCCACTCCTAATGCAGCACAGCCTGATCAAATGCATTCTTCTTTCTTCGCAGCTCCTCCTTCAGTGAACTTGTAAAGCAATTAAAATGAGTTCATGTTCTACATAACCTTTGCTCGTCCTTCTTTTACATTTTCAAACAGCAGAATCTGCAGCTGTGCCCCTCACTGGGTGTGTTTGGCAGTCAGGCCTGGATTCCATGCTTTGACTATTATTTTGGTCCATGACTAGTACTACTTGCAAGTGAAGAGCTCTCTTACATGTTCTGTTACAGTGATGATGGTTTGGCCCATCAGAATCCTGCTCACCTTGTGCTATTTAAATGTTGTTGTCTTTATTGGAGCGGGAAAAAAAGCTGAACTGGCAGAACTGCCCTGAGCACAAATGGAAACATGAAAGAAGAAATGTTGAAGGTTCCAACATTCTACAACTGGTGTCATAATCAAAGCATGCCAGCTAGCTAAGAACTGCAAACACACCCAGCCTTTGCTTGCACAGCTTGCTGAGTATGCTTTTCATTCAATACTACTACTTTATGGCCTTATATTGCATAGGTAAGCCAAACATTTTGCTTCAAATGAATGTCAGTAGTAATGTAATAGCACACGAAAGTCAGTCTCTGGTTCCAGACTCAAGCTCTCATCAATGCAAGTGCTTTGTAAGCAAATTCCTAATTCCTTCTTCAAGATGTCGCAGAAGCTTGGATAAGTTATCAGCCTGTGCTGTAAAGGTCATGAGCACAGTATACAGTAGCCTCCAATTGTGTGATACACATGACCTTATAAAACTCCTATATTTGTCCAGCACTATTCATCTCAATTTTGCTTGTGGATTTGCTCTTGTAATGGGCACAGTAACGTGTAGCAAAAATGCACCTGAAACAAAACTTCTCCTAAGCCACCACAGCCCAGTGAGTATTGTGTACAGTATATTCTTCCTCTGCTTCCTGATGTAGCAGTACCTCTATTTGGCTAGAATTTGAACCACATTTGGGTCTGGTACGAGTGGCCAGGGCAAAGATTTCATTAGAACAATACTCATGCTTGTGAGTTCAATATAGTAAGGCGAGCAGAAAAGAAATGATCTGTGTTTACTGAAGTATACATACCATGGACCAACAGCCATGGGAGCACATAAATCACAAATGGGGTCGCCAAAAGAAAAAGAAACAATTAAAATAATGATACTGTAGAGCTCTTCCAGCTGATTAAAATGAGGGAAAGCTTGTGTGAAAAATTAAAAATCTGCTGGTAGGCCCATTTCCTGGTTGACCCTGGGCAAATGCCCTTTTTGCCCATGTATTAAAATGGCCCTGTCAACATTAGATTAGAATGCACTTATACATCAAGTATACATGCTAGCAGGCACATCAGCCCTTCCTCATTTCTGTAGGCACATTTGCCTTTCTAAAATCACCATCCCCCCCATTGCCTCTTTTCTGTTTTCTTCTGATTTTCCAGTTGTTTTCATCTTCTTATATATATAACAATAATATATATATAACAAGGGAGAGTTGTGCTCACCACTAATTTTTAAAACCATTAGGTGGGGGTGCAATGAGGCTGTGACCACAAAATACATAGACAAATACAAGAGGTCCTCTGCACTCAACCCATTATCAATACATTTAAGACATTGAGACATTCTGTGCATACAGCTACTAAAAAATGCCTTACCCTTTAAACAAAACAGGGTTTGTTTCTAAAGAAAACTACATGGATCAGTAAGGTTTTAAAATCCTTTAAAATCTGATGACTGTAGCATGGTGACACAGTTAATTTGGTTTTCATGCTCATGATACACTTTGGTCATGCAAAGACATTGGACTCATTTTGCAATCGACCCTTGCTTAGAGCTTTACACCTTTGGAAACTAAGAAAATACACTTGTATCATAAATGAAACAAAAGAAATGTTTCACCATAGAAGTCTTAGGCCTACAGCAAATGGAGCATATTGGCGCTGTTCTAGCAGCTAACAGTGGTGGCATCAATATCCGTTGAAAAATATGGGATCACCTGACTATAGTCCCTTGTTTGTTATAGTTCATATAAGAGCAGTGACCAGCTCCTTGTTGTAGCTCCCACCCCTCCCAACTATAGTCAGGTGATCCCGCTGGTGTCTAATAAAAGGGCAACCAAGAGTTTTACTTTGAAAGCAGTAAGTAAGTTGCAGGTAAAACTTAGTCCCTTTGTAAAATGTATAATGAAGTAATAGAATTCTTAATGCATCAGATGTAATTCAGATATGGGATGACTTTGACGTAGTTGGCCAGCTTAAATATATTGCAATATATGGACAAACAATCCCTGTTTGGTTTAAAGGGTAAGGCATTTTTTAGTAGCTGTATGCACAAAATGTCTCAATGTCTTAAATGGGTTGAATGCAGAGGACCTCATTTATTTGTCTATATGTGTGTATATATATATATATATATATATATATATATATATATATATATATATATGCGGTGCTGCATGTTTTTGCTATACAGACATAATTCAAACAGTGGGACAAATTCTGTAATAAATAAACAAAAATAAACACAAACACAAAGTAACAAAAATGAAACTAAAATGAAACTGTACATGTTAAAGGGGAGGGGGTTCACCTATAAGTTAACTTGTATGTTATGTTATAGAATGGCCAGATTTCCAATTGGGGTCACTGGCCATATCTAAAAAACAAATGCTCTGTAAGCTATTGCTACTTTTTTTTACTACTTATCTTTCAGGCCCTCTCCTATTCAATTTCCAGTCTCTCGTTCAAATCAATGCATGGTTCCTAGGGTAATTTGGAACCTAGTGAGCAGATTGCTGGAACTGTAAACTTCAGAGCTCCTAAATAAAATAAAAAAAACCCTCAAAAACCACAAATAATACACAATGAAAACCAATGGTAAATTGACTCAGAATATCACTACTAAAATTTAATTTAAATTTGAACAACACCGGAAGGATACCCCTGACCCATAAAGCTTGCAGTCTAGATGGTGAGTTACAGTACTTGAAGGAACTTTTCAGCTGTTGATAATGGCGGGAGTGCTGGCCTATAACTGCCAAGACTGAACCAGATCTAACTTTAGTTTTGAAGAGGCTTATGGAGAGTTCATGGATGGTATTTTGGAAGAAAGCAGCAGTAAGTGAGAGAGAAAGAGGTCTCTGAAAGTATAATGAAGGATTTACTGAATGGATATTTAGGAATATTATATAATATATAGAGTTCCTGTGCAGTTTTAATAAACCTTTATGAAAAAGGATATCTTTTTCATCATGGGGAGTAGGGTCTTATAATGATTTTGTTATTGAGCCCCATAAACATTTGCTTATATCACAGCCACTTCTCTAGTATCCTGTCTGGACATTGCTTCAAGAAGCAAAACCTTGGCATCCTGTACCACCACCACCAATTCTTTGTTGATTAAAAGTAACAAATACAGCACAGTGTCCTTCCATTTATATTGTCTGAAGTGGAAAGGGCTAAGATTCTTCTGATAATAAAAAAGAACAGTGCCCTCAAAGAATATATAAAGTGCCATGAGTGTTTGCTTGTTTGCACTGAGTCTGGTTTTACACATTCCCTTAGTCTGGATTAGCCCCATTATGAAAGGGACAGAATGCAGCCTCAAATCAGCTGGCACTAAGGAAGGAGGTGTGGCAAGGGGAGATGGGAGAAAGAATGACCCTGGCATACATTACTAATCCAAGTTACAGAGCAGAGTTTTCAACAGTGGATTTTCCTTTACACTCTCAAATGATCGAGTAGAAAGCAGTATATGCTGTACTTGCTACATTTGTCACTAGGGTGCCTGGCATTTCATACTTTGCCTCGAAAAAAAAAGAGGAAAACTGGGAAGCTGTTCTAATTAGGAGGATGGTATATGGAGAGAGGTTGGAGCATCAATGTTGTGAATAGGAAGAAAGAAGGAAAGCGCATTTCTGGTGCTGGAAGATGTTGTTGGATGTTAAAGGGTCTCATGACAGTCTTTATCCCTGCACTGTGCTGTACAGGATGGAATGCAAGTGACATGCAAATCTATGGCAAGCTAATATAAGAAGGGGAGATTATGTTTTTTTTATTGACTGCTCTCTGGCCATTAGTTTTTGATGTGGTTTTACTCCATCCCCAAGGAAACAAACAATGGGATTGTACAGAAACTCCACATCCTGTAGATATTGTGGGCTATGAATGTAATGGTAAGTATTGAAAATATAATTTAATGCTATGCTCTTCATTTGGAAATAATATATCACAGCATGTTTGGATTGAATATCAATGCTGCATTAAGCAACCCTATTTGCAGAACTTGTAGTTATTCTGTGTTCACTGGTGGATGATTCTGGGAGTTGTATTTATGCAACAGCTGGGGCTGCAAACTTGCATTTTCCTGTGATAATAACATTTTTGAAATCTAATGAAATTTATAAAAGATAAAACTGTTATAATCGAAATCATTTAAAAACATTGCAATGATCTTCATTCTTTATGAGTTGGATGTGCTGATTAACATTTGCATTCTGCTTGATACTCTCTCTCATCTACACGTTAAGCCTTTTTTGCTTGCTGTCATATTGGTCGTGCATCTCCTGCATCACTGAGCCTAGCAACCAGCCATTGGTTAAATTAGGAAATAAAATAGGAGGGGACCTGCAGAGGAAGTTAAGACTAGTTACAGTATGGGGAGTCAAAAACTAATCTGCAGATCTATTTTTATAGATATATTAGATCTATTTTTATAGATATATAGATCTATTTTTTTTATTCTCAAATAATTTAAATGCACCTTAAAATCAGCATTAAGAAGTATACTGAATACTACTCTCTGAGCTCTAGTTCAGTGATCCCCAACCAGTGGCCTCAAAGCAGGTGCTTATTTTTCAATTCCTGGCTTGGAGGCAAGTTTTGGTTGCCAAACAGAGCCTTAATGTAGGCTGACAATCCATATGGGGCTACCAAATGGCCAATCACAGCACGTATTTGGCACCCCAAGAACATGTTTCATGCTAATGTTGCTCCCCAACTCCTTTTACTTCTGAATGTTGCTCACGGGTTCAAAATGTTGGGGATCCCTTCTCTGGTTGAATAAAAACCAGTTGGATATTCAAGAAGTATATAATTATTTTTTGATAATTTTGGTAGAGACTATATTGCTTCATATAGAACAGATGGACTGAGTGATCTTTCCTTTTCTCCTTACTTAGAGAGAGTGACAGGGGAAGCCAGAGGTAGTAAACACAAATATATTTTGCAAGTTTTAAAATATTGTAAATATGTCAGTACTAGCTACCAGTGAAACTGACCCTGTGGCTCTGTTCCATAGGCAATTGCTATCTAATGACAGGTGCCTTAATGTCCTGCCAAAATGGCGTGACTAGTGTGTACAAAACATGCATGGCAACTGGTTTTTTGGCTTCAATCTGCCACAGGCCTATGGGACAACTTGATTCAATGCCTGCAAAAACAGGGATTGATACGTGTTGCATTGACTGCAACAGGTACAGAAGGGTTAAAGCATGGATATACAAATGTTACCTCTGGCCATTTCAAATATTGCAGTTGAAGCAGAAATTGTTGATTAGCCTTGTCTCTATATCATTTAATTCCTAGCAACATGGAATAATTAAGATATGAAACCATAAAAATGTGTGGTACAATGTGTAGTACCGTTTTGGGTTATTTGCATGGTTTATGTGTCTTCTGTGCTCATGTGACTACTTCCTTTCTCACAAAAAAACAACATCATCATCTTGCTTTATGGCAGGGATTGTATACATACATTCAGAAATTGAATAACAGTCCAACAAGACAAGATCAGTTACCTTCATTTACTCCACCACTGCATCAGATATAGCAATATTGAGTATACAAGAGCATTGAAAAGATAAGAAATTTGAAACAGAACCCATGAACTTTTAAAAGAAATTTGTTATACAAAAAAGGGTGTAGGTATTATGGTAACCTTAAGCAATGCTGTCTTGCCACACTTGGGTCCTAGGTTTGATAAATATCCAGGGCACTGGATCTACAAGTAGATTGTATGTTCTTCCCGTAACTGTGTATTTTTCTGTGGCTACTCCTGTTTTCTCCTTCCATACAAAAGCACAAAGGTAGTTACTTGGCTCCTGAACTCTGACCACATTTGAGTTAATGGGATAGGGATCTTATTTTACAAAGTCCATTGGGGTAGGGACTGTTGTATGGGAATATTGTATAATTCCTTTATATTCCTATATAAGTGCTGTGTAAATTGTTGATGCTATATAAATAATAATAATGATTAACTCTTTAAAAAGGGTAAATGCAGACATGAGTATTTTTATTTTAAATGTACAAAGGTGGATATATATATATACACGGTAATGTGCACATTTAATTCTAATAAATAATAATAAATGAGAAAAATATGATTGATGATCAGACTGAATACACCTCACAAGTCACAAACTAAACATTCATTTATCTTGCCCCATAGTACTAAGCTAAAGAGGTCTTGTGTCCTGGAGTGTCAGTGTAGCCTGAACTTTGAACCATGCTGTGATTCTAGTGCAAAGTGGAAAACACAGTGCTGTGGGTGTGATGCAGCCCTGCTCTTAATTGGGGCAGGACTCCAACGTGGCTTGTACCTGTCGTCCCTAATAATAATAATAGTCACTAGCTTGTGCGTCTAAATATCACACAAGCTTGGGTACATATATCTGCCAGTGCACCCTTATGTCAGGTGAATGGTGCATCAGTAAACGAGGAAGCAACAGGAGTCACAACTCCAATTCATTTGCTATTTGAAAGAACTGGTATTTGGGCATCCCCATAGGTTTGATTGTATACCAATTCTCATAGAAAGCAAAACATCCTTACTGTTGTGTTTTGTAGCCGAGGATGAGGAGGGTATAATGATGCTTTATTAGCAGGTTCATGCAGCCATTACATAACAGCAGTAAGTCTTACTTTCACTTTCAAGCTGTACAGAAAGTCCTGTGTATGCACAGTGCCACCTGCAGGTCATTTGTATAAACACCACATATTCCCCCTATAGTAGGAAAGCATTCTCTATCTAATGCGTAGTGAGTTTGTTTTTTTCCACTATTTGGTGGAATCTGTTAGATTCCCAAACTCACAGGTAAGAACCAGCTCTCTCAAAGCTGCTACAAAATGTTCTGTGGATTCACCATTACGCTGTCCACGTTGGCGGAATTTATATCTTTCAGCAACCACATTTACTTTTAGCACAAAAAAGTTCTTTATATCAGTAAGAGCAGTTTCATAAGTATCATCAGGTAATGGTAATGTATAGAATATATGCTGTCCCTCTGCTCCCAGGCAATGAATAAGTAAAGCACGCTTTCTAGCTGCAGAAATCTCCCCTTGGTCAGCAGCAATAATGTAATTATCAAACATACGGATCCAAGCAGTAAAAGGTATGGTAGGCTCACCAGGGTTTGGTAGAAAAGGAGCAGGCTGCTGCAGAGGTAGAAAAGACATCCTTGTTGCCATTTGTTGTGTTTGGTAGCAGAGGATGAGGAGGGTATAACAGTGCTTTATTAGCAGGTTCATGCAGCCATTACAGCAGTAAGTCTTACTTTCACTTTCAAGCTGTACAGAAAGTCCTGTGTATGCACAGTGCCACCTGCAGGCCATTTGTATAAACACCACACTTACTGGAGTATTTCTCAGCAGGTAGGAGACTCTACTCATTTTGATACAGATGATACCAAGAAAAAATAGGTAAAAAGAGAATGACCTTCTGAAGGTATAAACATTTTCTGAAAAGGGATTGGCAAAATATTAGTAAAAGTGAATGCCTTATTAGAACTATTAGTTGTCACATTGTTTAATAATACATGTATAACATGAAATGATATGAGCATACGTAATTTTAATATCAACAATGTTCTATGCGTATCTAATGCTACAAATCTACTGCCTATAATTAAAAAAAAATTAAGTTTTGGAGTCTATAAATGCTAATATTTTTGAAGCTAAAATCATGTCATACTTAATCTTAAAGAAATCAATTTATAAATGTGAAGTATTAACTTTTGTTCTCTATCACCAGAAGATAAAGTTTTTTTGCAAAGCCAGATTCTTCCTGCATAGTGCTCTATTCCACAGCAATAGCTTCACATTCATGTCCCTAAGTTCCTTCTCGCTTGGCATACTAATGATCAGCTTTGCTTTAGCCCAGCATTTCTCAGGCTTTCAGGTCATTCCAAATTGTCTGTTTGTCTACAGTGCCATTCAGAGATGCCAAGTATTCCAGATTGTTCATTATTTTCATTTGTCCAGTTAACGCATCATGCACTAAGGTGACATAAAGGGGCTTTTCATCCCTGCTCCAAACTCCTCATTCTATTCACAGTAGCTCGACACGATGCCTTTGTATTTGCAGAGCCAGTCTAGTTCAGATCATGGCCTTTTTAATACCAATGTTGCTAGGATACGTGGGGCATTAAAATGTCATGGTGCGTCATTGCAAATTTGAATTTGTGTGCGGATTAAGTTAGTTCTTTATGAAAGTAATTTAAATTTCACTCACTGAATGCAAATGCGAAACCATACATTTCTTTAGGGACATGAGGAGAAAAAACAATCTGATTTTTTGGCCAGTTTATCAATGTCAATTGTTACAAAAGAGTATTAAAAATAAAAAAATGCTATTTATTAGAATACATTTTAATTCTATAAATAATGCTAGTCAACAGCAAGGCAAACGCAAATACCTTACAATCCAAGCAGACAAGTGTAGCAGTTCTGATACCTTGTGGTGGTTAAAAGTTGAACCATCTGCAAGGTTTTGCACGAAAAGAAAATATAATGATACAGATGTGCAAAATAATCATAACAAAGTGAATAAATAGATATTTCATGCCAGTTAAAACTGAGTCAATACCAAATCAGTATGAATAAATCTGGGGAAAACCACTAGGTGCCAAGGACAATATTCTCCAGGGTACAAAAAATCTTGAGAAAGGATAGATTTTGGTAATGTTACTAAAGGACAACCTACTCAGTGTTAATGTTTTACCTGTGGTTTAACATTGGTCCTCCAATCAAATCTCTCGTTGGAGTCCGTATTGTCAAGAACATTGTCTACCCATTGTCTCCCCTTCACCGGGTGACCATTTCCTCAACGGATTTGCAAAAGTCTGCATAATTCCTTCCTCGCTATAGTGAGGACCCACTAGTCTGCAGAGGGTTTGATACGCAGTATCTTATCCAGTTTGAATTTCAACCCTCACAATACTCTTCGGAGCAGGAGTTATGTGATGTCTCGTTTTGAGGGCAAACCGCTTGAGTGGGCAACACCCCTCTGGGAGAAGGATTATACATTGATTTTTGATGCCAAAGCATTTCTCCAGGCGTTCTGAACTGTGTTTGATGCCCCAGGCCGGGTCGTAATGCCTCATCCCGGCTTCTGCAGATCCGTCAGTGAAATCTCAGTGCCAGTGAGTATGCTATTGACTTTAGAACTTTAATGCAGAGACTAATTGGAATGAAGAGGCATAAAAGGCTGTATTCTTCAATGGCCTGTCTTAAAAATGATCTTGTCTCTAGGGATCTTTCTGAATTGCTGGAGTATCTGATTGCTCTAACCATTAAGGTGGACACACAGCTCAGGGAACATCAAGTGGTCAAGGAGCACAGTAAGAAATTTCAACCATCTCTGGCTCCTTATTTCCAGAACTCTGCCTGTTCCTCCCCAATTTGTTCCCATTTCCCCTCTGGATGAACCAATGCAGATCGGCTATATTGTGGCGGTCAAGGTAATTTTGCCAACTCCTGCTCTGTAAAGACTAGAGATACTCATCCCAAAGGTAAACCCGAGGTATGACATGTGAATTGTGTTACACCAAGGCACCAAGTGAACTCTCATCAGTTTCGTCTTCCTCTCCAGATTCACCTGGGCGCCAAGACTATCCAAGTATCTGCATTCCTTAACTCCGGGGCTGCAGGAAACTTCATGGACATTTGCCAAACAAGTGGGTATTCCCCTGTATACCATGTCTGCTCCTTTGCAGGTCTTTGCTATTGATGACAGACCCCTAACATCTGACATCATCTCCTTGACAACGGGGGAATTACCTTTGCAGATTGGGACTTTGCATTCTGAGAAATCGGCATTCCTAATTATTTCCTGCCACTCCTGTCGTGTTGCGACTTCCATGGTTACGTCTCCACAATCCCTCCATAGATCTGTCGTTGGAGACCGTACTGTCAAGAACATTGTCTACCCACTTCTCCCCTTCACCGGGTGACCATTTCCTCGACGGAATATGCAATTTCTGCTGACGGTCTACAAAGATTTCTCTGACGTCTTTTGTAAAATGTTTGCAGAATTCCTTCCTCCTCATTGTCATTACGACTGCCCTGTCGATCTTCTTCCTGGAACCATGCCCCCCAGAGGTCGTACATATCCCCTTTCTCCTGCCGAAACCTCTGCTATGAATGATTATTTCCAGGATAATCTCCAGCGGGGATTTATTCGACCATCTACCTCTCCAGCAGGGGCTGGCTTCTTCTTTGTGGAGAAGAAGGATGCTGGTTTACGTCCCTGTATTGATTACCATGGACTTAATAAAATTACTGTAAAAAAACAGTACCCCATCCCACTTATTTATGAACTGTTTGACCAACTGAAAGGGGCCAAGATCTTCACAAAGTTGGATCTACATGGGGTGTATAATCTCATCCGCATACATGAAGGTGACGAATGGAAGATGTCGTTCAACACCCGAGATTATGAGTATCTTCTAATGCTCTTCGGTCTCTACAATGCCCTCCACCTTCCAGGAATTTGTGAATTACATCTTCTGTGATCTACTGGGGAAATCTGTGGTTGTTTACCTTGAGGATATCCTGATCTTCTCTTAAGATTTGGAAAGCCATTGTTCTCAAGTCAAGGAGATACTTGACTTCGCCAAGTTGGAGAAATGCACCTTTGAGGTGCTCAAGATTCCCTTCCTGGGGTATGTCATTTCTTCTGAGGGTTTCAAGATGGATCCTGCCAAAGCCTCAGCAATTCAGAAGTGGCCTCTCCCCTTAAGTACCAAAGCAATACAAAGGTTCATTGGATTCGCGAATTACTACAGCCAATTTATTAAAGGTTTCTCCTCTCATATTGCTCCAATCCCTTTTCTCATTCGCAAGGGAGAAAAACCCAATTCCTGGCCTCCATCTGCGTTGGAAGCTTTCCAAACTTTGAAAGACACTTTCTCTTCAGCCTCGGTTCTATGTTATCTGAATGCTCAACTTCCCTTCTTCATCGAAGTAGATGCTTCCAAGGTTGGAGCTGGTGCCATTCTTTCTCAAAGACATTCTGCCAATGTTAAGTTACACCCATGTGTTTACTTTTCTAAAAAATTCTCCCCAGCAGAGCAAAACTATGAACTCCTACCTTTGAAATTAGCTCTTGTAGAATGGTGTCACTTTTACAGGGGGCTTGTAATCTGGTCACTATCTATACTGACCATAAGAACTTAGAATTTATTCAAACTCTTGAAAGACTGAACCCATGACAGGCAAGGTGGGCTTTCTTCTTTTCTCACTTCAACTTCATCCTGACCGACCGTACTTGCTCCAAGAATCGGAAAGCAGATGCCCTGTCCCGCAGTTTCACTCCAGAGGTCTCCATGAAAGGCAAGAACCTATTATTTCCCCCACCAGAATAATTGCTTCTCTTTTTCCTCAGTTTGACAAACAAATCCTGTCTGGTCAGTCCTCCGCTCCTCCTGACACACCCATTGGGATAAAGTCTTATTAACTGGTGTAATGCAGTCCTTAATTCAAATTAGCAGGTATCTTCCACCCTTGTCAAAGAGAATAAAGTGTAGGATAATGATACCATGAAGCACAGAGGACTGCTGCTGAAGTGCCTTTATTTTCCACACGACAAGTTTCGAGCTGCAAGGCTCTTTATCAAGTGTAACAATGAAACACAGTGATACAAGGTATAAATGCAATATGCCCCTCCCACCATACTTTTGATTATTGGCAACTGCTAAGAGGAATTGTAGCCTAGCCACACCTTCACTCCTGTGAAACACAACTCATGCATTGTGGCTGTGTATGAAACAAAGAGTCCAAATCAAGATATTAAATGAAGTCCATCAAGTTATTTCTTTGTGTCACTGAAACAAATTAGTCCAAATAAGACGTCCAAAAGTGATAACTTGTCCTCTGCACTTCCCATAGTGCAGAGGACACTCCAGAGGACTGTCTCCATGAAAGGCAAGATCCTATTATTTCCCCCACCAGAATAATTGCTTCTCTTTTTCCTCAGATTGCCGAACAAATCCTGTCTGGTCAGTCCTCCGTTCCTCCTGACACACCCATTGGGATTGCATTCATTCCTTCAGAACTTTGCCTGCCCATCTTGCAACAGACCCATTGTTCTAAGCAGGCTGGTCATCCTGGTCCATAAAAGACTCTAGAGCTTCTGCAACTCTTAGTCTGGTGACTGACAATCAGCAAAGTCCGCAAAGACTTTGTAGCTGCTTGTACTATGTGTGCCACTTCCTAGGCTAGCCATTTCGGTCCTAGCGGTCTGTTACTACCTCTTCCAATCCCCTCTCGTCCATGGACTCACCAATCAATGGAATTTATCGCAATCCTACCACCTTCTAAAGGGAACACAGGGATCTGGGTAGTTATTGATTGCTTCAGCAAGATGGCACACTTTATTCTTCTGTGAAAACATCCCTCAGCAGTTGGACTATCCCAGCTCTTCATCCAGGCAGGGTAACTCAATTCACTTCTTCTGCTAGGTTCTGGCATTCCTTATGTAAAGACCTGGGCGTCACTCTTCAATTTTCTTCTGTCTACCATCTCCAAATCAGTGGGGCAGCCGAGCGGGTAAATCAACCTTAGAACAATTCCTGAGGAAACATGTTTCCCTCTTTCAGGATGACTGGTCCAATCTCCTTCCACGGGCGGAATTCGCTCATAACAATGCATGTCACAATTTCCTTTTATGTCTGTTTATGGGCAACATCCTTAGGCATTCCCTCAGGACTTCCTTTTGTTGGATGTTCCTGCTGCAGATGATCATGCAGCCCATATGTCTGCTATTTGGGCCGCGACCAAACCAAATTTGGAGAAAAATACTCTGGTGTATGACTTTTGCGGACCGCAAACAGAGTTCCCCATCTCCGTACAAAGTTGGAGACAAAGTATGGTTGTCCACTAAGAACTTCATCTAAATGTTCCTTCTCCCAAGTTGGATCCAAGGTCAGTCCTTGTCAGTCCTTTCTCCATTTCTGAGATAATTAATCCTGTGGTGGTCCGATTATCGATTCCCCCTGAGATGCAAATTCCTACTGCATTTCATATCTCCCTAGTTAACCCAGCAATTTCTAATCACTTCTCTTTAGACCTGCTTTCTCCTTCATCTATCCCTGTGGACGGTCAACAAGAGTACGAAGTGGAAAAAATCCTAGACTCTAGACTTTCCAGAGTTTCTCTCCAATTCCTCATCAAGTGGAAGGGCTTTGGTCCTGAAGAATGCTCTTGGGAGAAACAGTCAGATGTAAATGCCCCTGGTAAGGGAGTTCTACAATCAATTTCCCCAGAAACCAAGACTTGTTGGTCCAGTGGCCTTCTGTGGGGGGGTTACTGTCACAAGTGCTGGTCAGCACATCTATCCCCTTCAGCGCTGAATACAACATGGCAGTGCCCATGAACCACGTGGAGTGACGCTGGAGTCAATACGCTGGTGCAATGACTTTACTCACCCAGCACGAAATTCGAATACATAAGGACTTCCAGGTCACGTGTTTGATGTCTGATTATAGCGTTTGTCTATAGCGTTTGTACATTCCTGGGTATTGTATAATTCCTGTTTAACTGCTTCCTGGACTTCTGACCCTGCCTGTACTTTGACTTTGAGATTATTTTGCCTGCCTTTGAACTCTTGCCTGGACTTTAATCACGATTTTGCCTGAATCCTTTTGTACTACGACTTTGGACTAAACCCTTGAAGCTTCCTATTTGGTCCTGACAACTCCTGCTGGGAGCTGATAGGCCCCCCTGACATGGATAAAGCATATCTGTAACAGTGGGTTTGTCTCGAGGAACCAACATGACTTAATTGAGGTCCCAGTACCACTTTGCAGAGCTTTAATGGATACTGCCTAATGGTGATTAAAATGCCTGCTCGCAGCCAAGGATTGCTTCCCATTGGCATGAACAATCACGTGAGTTGGCAGAACCACCAGACCTCAATGTTGTGTCATTGCCCTCTTGGTCCAGGACATACACTATTTCTTGCTGTGTGGGAAACAACACTACTCAGATGAACTTTGGAGATGATAGCAATGCCAGCTTTTAACAGAAAAAAAATCTCCCAAGAATTTCTGTCAAACACACTTAGGAAAGGTTGCACAGAAAGACTCTGATATGAACTGTATGAGACATTATTATAGAGATTAGTGCAATATAGCTAGATCAATAGCCCCCATTGCCTCTTACATGTAGTTACCAGACGCTACATTACATTTTGAAATTCTTACATTATTTTCTAGAGCGCTACCTGCACACATGGGTGCATCAACCTGGTTCTTGTTCTTCCTGTTTCAATGCAGGGTTTCTGAGTGGGGGGGGGGAGGACTTGGAAAGCAGTGAAGAAGAGAAACAAACCTAGAAAACCTAGAAAAGCTAATGCTACATGGGGCTGCAACCGAAAAACACAGGCCAAGAATCAGCCCCTACACTGGAATTAGCAACTTAATTTACCTTGCCTGCACCTGTATCCATTGCATTGGCACATGCATGTCTCTGCTAATAATTCCTGATTTGAGAGCTCGAACCTCTAATTTTTGGTTTAAGGCAGTGCTATCTGTAAAGCATGAAGCATGTGAATACTTTTTAGAAGGCTTTACACTGCGTGGCTTGCATTGTAGAACTCTTTGGCTCCTTTTAGCCCTTTTCACTCCCTAACTAGGTTGGTTTCTCTGAAAGTCAGCTGGGACACCATATATTATACTTTGAGTGTTGGAATTTGCTGTCAGAAATGTTTGAGAGAAAGAAAAAGTCTACAGAAATTTCTCTGGTTAAAGTGAACATCGTATTTGAAAAACTAATAGCAAAAAGTAAAGAAAAAATTAAACAAGTGCAAAAACAAAATGTTTCTACTGTATCATAAAGTGCCTTTGGGTAGTTAGTTATTAAAACTAATGGCAGAAAAACAAGTCCAGCATATACACACCATTCATGTGCTGTCTACATTTTTAGAATATTCTCACACAGGTATGACACTGGAGTGGATGTTGAAATTAGGCAATACTTGGAGCCATAGCAAAGACATGCTGTCCCTAATCAAACATGCTTCATGAGGCTATTATTTATAATCCTTACCTTTATTTGTTACTGCCACACCAGCCGTACTAGAATCTGCTGTCATTTAGGCGGTTATTTACTAAAATCCAATTTAATCTCATAATAGTAATAATAAAAGCTTGACCAAACTCCCAAACCCAGTTTATGATTATCTATTAATAAAAAAAAATTGATTTAATCGGATTGTGAAAAAACTCTATAAAATCAAGCGAAAACAGGTTAGGCAGTTTAAAAAAAAATGTTGAACTTGATAGTCGTGTGTCTTTTCAACCTAACGTACTATGTTACTATGTAGTTTGGATCATGTAAAGGTACTGTTTTGTTATTACAGAGAAAAAGGAAATAATTTTTAAAAACTTGGATTATTTGGATAAAATAGAGTCTATGTGAGACGACCTTTCCTTAATTCAAAGCTTTCAGGATACCTGGTTTCCAGATAATCCTATATCTGTATAATGCTCAAATACACAGATCATGGAGATAATGGCATAGTCCCACTGCCAGCTTTGGGTGTCTTAGTTGCTTCTGCCACTGCAAATAATCTCACACTGACTTGATAATGTTGAGATCTGTAGCCGCACAGTTCCTTTTTACTTCTTGTTGCTGCAGACAGTTCTGTATGATTTTGGCTGTGTTTTGGGGGTCATTCAGTGGCTTAACTAGAAATTAGTGATGGGTGAATTTGCGGCGAATTCCCGTGATTCACCGCAGGCGAATAAATTCACGAAACACCAGAATGGGCCCTGGCGTCAAAAAAACGGACACCCGTATAAAAAATGGACGCCCACGTCCAAAACGAACCAAAATGATACGTGGTGGCATTTCACAATTTTTTTGCTGTTTCGCGAATTTCTACTACAAATTCGCAAAATTTCGGCAAAGCGAAACGCCCCAGATTCGCTCATCATTACTAGAAATAACTAAGCCCCACAACAAATGATTTTTCAGGCACCCAAAATGTCTAGCGGTTGTCTTGGTTTACCAATATTTACTGAACTAGTATATGAATTAGGGCCTCATGGGGCCCCTATACCTCCTGGGCACTTCTGCAGCTGTAGGGTCTGCTTCTGCTGTAGTTACGCTCCTGGGGTAATTGTCATGCTACAGATGGAATTTGCATGATAGAAAAGAATCTGCTTTGCATCTCTAGCTGAGTGTGCCATTTATTTTAACCAGATCACCTGCTGCATTTGTGGAAATGCATCACCAAACCTGCAGGGAACCACTAGTGTACTTTGCTGTTGCTTGCAGAAATACAGAAATGTAATTAATGTTCTCAAGCCCTTCTACCTTCTGTTGGAGCCAGATTTTTGTCTTATCGTTTTCTGCAAACAAGTCCTTGTGTTTTCATGTATATTTGCATTGTTTGCCTTTGTTTTCCCCTTGGAGTAATATTTTTTGGTCTTAATCACTTCTGAGTTCTCTGCGTTGGCCAAGTCAGGTCCCAGTGGTTTCTACAAATTCTGGGCTGAAAGTGCTGCTGGACATCTTCACATTTCAGAGGAAAGTAAGATTGATGTATTTCTAGTTGCACTGAGTTTCCATGGCCCCATGGGTGTCCACAAATTGAGGCAGGGGCACTTGCCTCCCCCTGAATTTTGCATAGTTCACAGCATTCTTACCCAGATTTATGTTTAAATGTTACACTTTTTACTGCTGTTTCTCAGTTCTTCTCAGCTCCCTGCTTCTGGAGTAGGGTTGCCACTTTTCCCTGTGGCTGAAGCCGGGCAGGGGGGCGGGCCCGTGACGTCAGTGGGCGAGCCCGTGATGTCACGGGGCGGAGCTATGACAACGCGATCGCCGATTGGTCGATCGCGGCGTCAATCAAGCTAATCCCGCCCCGTTTTCCTTATTTGGAAAACCGGGCAGGAAACATTGACCCGGGCAGCCCTTCAAAATACCGGGCTGTCCGGGTCAAAACCGGACAGGTGGCAACCCTATTCTGGAGAAATAAATTCAAGGTGGCCGTGCATTCCACTGTGGAATGCACTGACATCTCGGATGTTTTTCATGAGTCAGGTGCAGGGAGGCAGAGAGAGATAAACAGCATGGAAACAGCAAGAAAGCAGAACTTTGGTGTTGATATTCTGCTTGTGCAAGTGTAGGTGAGGGAATGCTGTCAATCTATTTCTTTCTGCATTCATTTTATTGGAATGTCTGCCGCTAATGGAATGCTCATTGGCCATTTCTACATTATACTGGCTGGTCTCTGGTTAATATGCTGATTATCCATTTCCAGTAGTAATTATGCTAGCATGTCTGTGTTTAATATGCTAATTATCCATTATCTCATATAAATATAAAGATTATCCAGTTTTCATAGTAATTGCACAGGCTCATCTGGGTTTAATATGCTGGTGATCAGTTTTCTGGACAAATTATAATGGCACGTTTTGGGATAATATAATATTTATATATATTGTATATTATTAATAATTATTCTGGGTTTTGACAATAAATTGGTTTCCTACAAAATTGGAACCTAGTCTTAAGCTGGCCATAGACGCAAAAATCCGATCATTCGAATCATCGAACGATCGGACTTCCCCATCTCCCGACCTGCCACTAACTTTCAGATCAAATAAAGTAGTAAAAACACAGGTCAGCCGACGTTCTGACCCTGACAGGGATGGTACGAAAGTTGTATGATAAAAACATAGTGACAGTCTCCCACTGAAAATCGTACGATCTGCAATACACGCAAAGAAATTTTCTAACCTGACCGATCAACAAAACAACCAATCGGTATGGCAAGATAAATGTCAGGACACTCCACACACAACACGTAAATTGTACGAATCCTCGATTTGTACAATCAAACCGTTGCATCTATGGCTAGCTTCAGAAAAGCAGGTTGTTTTTGCTTGATGACTTTACACCCCCCCCCCTGAAAAAAAAATTCTGCAGACACACCCTGAGGCTTACCACTGCATTTCTGTTCGTTAACTTCGCCTGTTTGTTCATGCTTGTGTAGGTTTTGTGCAAAATTTCTGCTTGGGTGAGGCATTACTGATGCAAGAGATGAAATTTATGCTTATTTTTGCCCTGGTGTCAAATGTGAAGGTTAAAACACCAAATCAAAGCGATCTATAGGAATAATAAAAACAAGTGAAATGGAAAGTATTCACTTATTTTCCCTTTTGTGATAATTTTCCCAGCCCCTCTGCTGGACTGCCAAACCACAATGTATAGGGAATCAGAGCTATAGGTTCCAGGGAAAAAAAAACAAACCCTAGCACAATATTGCCAAATAAATAATCAATACAACCAAAAGTGCTGCAGGTTCTTATGTGTCTATAAGTGAAATTCCATTCTTTATCTACAATGAAGTGTTGTGTATTCAAAATCAGCGTTGCAGGAAATCTTTTTCCATAAATAGAAAAAAAACAGTTATCCAGCACTCAAAGGTATACACAGGGCCAAAAAATAACGTAAAAAACTATATTTATTTGTAGAAGTTAGAAATTACACATCGCCATGGGCCCTTTGTGTTTCATACCTTAAAGAGATACTGACACCTGAAATTAAACTCTTTTTTACATCTATTATAATAACTAGCTTTGAAAACTATTTCTAACTTTGCCATAAAGTATTTGCATGATGCTTTTACATTACCTGTCTGTTGCCCCATGTTCCTGTATGAGGGGGCGGCCATATTTGTGCAGGAGGAGACCGCTAGTATTAGAGACTGTAACTAACAGTCAGGCTTAGGAAATTCAACTAACAATTATATACAAAAACAAAAAATGATCACCATGACCTATAGGTAACGTGTAATGTACATTCATATGTTAAAATAAATTTTTTTAGTGTCAGAATCACTTTAAGGTCACTTTATCATGGGCCCATGGCTAAGTGCCCTTAAGGGTATGAAATGTGTAGGGCCCATGGAGATGTTTCGTTTTTAAAGAACCACAACTGAAATTAGGCTAAACCTCCACCAAGTCATAGACTTCACAGTATTAATTAATCAAAAGTGACGTTGATATGTAAAAAGCAATTTTTATTCACCACCATGCCTGATTATTAAAACATATTTAAAACCAAAAGCAGTACCCTGGGAGACGGGATCCCGTTCCTTTTGATATTTCGGCCGCAATACCCGATCAACAGATCAGGAAAGTGACCAATTAGTTACACCAAGTATACACAGTAAATAGTCTAACGACTGTAATAGTATAAGACAGATTATATATTAGAAGCACCCCATATGTGTGTTAACATATTCAAGCAATGAGCTGGTGTAGTTTCTGTATCATAGCTTATATACAGTATACGTCACTGACGACATCCTCGGTTTGGTATTATATTCAAAAAGAAATATAATACCAAACCGAGGATGTCAACACTAAAGGTGACTGGCTATCGGCTGGGCTTACCATTGAGTTTGAAAAAAATGTTTAGTTTTTAACTTCTACTAATAAATATAGTTTTTTACTTTACTTTTTTGGCCCTGTGTATAAATATATAAATAGAAAAAAGCATGCAAAAGGAAGGTGTGGTTACATAATTAAAAGCACAAATGTTGACCAAGTGTCTAGTAAGCCTTCACAGCAAACAGGTGACCAATATTTGTTACCTGCTGTTACAAACTCCAACTTCTCATTATGCTCTGCTATTTTTTTTTATTAAAACAATTGACTTTCATTATTCAATAAATAAACTCCCTATGTGCCCACATGTGTCTGATATGCATTCATTCTGTTTTTCAGCTCTAGTACCATTCCTGATTTTTAGCCATGGCAATGGCATTTTTAGCATTAACAGTGATGGGACCAATCTCAGGAAATTAGTGCCCTCTGCAGGATCCACAGTGCAACTAGACTTTGTGCAGCAAGAGAACAGACTGTACTGGCTTGATCAAAACAAAGGTTTTCTTCAAAGAATGTACCTGAATGGATCAAAGCACGAGGTAACCTGGATCCTGTTTTGTATTTCTGGCTTCTACAACTGAGCAGATAGGAAATCTGAAGAGAGTTTAAACAACAAATAGTAAAAATAAGACATAAGATAGTACTTTGAATAGAAAAATCATTACTTTCATGTGACTATTTCTGAGGTTTGTTTAAAGGCAAACTTTTTATGAGGGTTTTATACTTTGTTAGTCAACCTCACTATAACTTTAGTGGTTCCCCTTTGGTGGAAACAATCTTATAAATCTGCAGTTTATAATGTGCTTTTTCAAAATGTTTATGAAAACAACATTTAAGCATTTTAGTTTGTATTATGTATGTTATATGTACATGATCTGAATGCTCTAGTGTCATAAAGTGCATGATTTTGGATGAGAATTCAACTTTGGGGAAGCATTGGGCACAGACCCAAAATATGAAATCTTCCTGCTCCGACTTTCTGAAGTGCATAAAGTACACATTTTAACTTAGCCTTAGGAGTGCACCCACAACCCACTTTTTTTGTATTTGAAATGAAGCTGGAAGCTGTGGCTGAACTACATGTGGTTTGTAGCACCCCTACACTACATGTGGTTTAACTAATGGTGGTCCTTGGTGGTTGTTTGTAACTTTGATATCTGCACTTTGCACTTGTTTACACTTATCGTACCTATTACACATCTTTATTTAGTCTGTCTTTTTTTATTTATTTTTGCTCACACCTATACTCTTACCTATCCTCACACTTATACTCACACATACTTACATACACACTTTCCAATTGTGCACCTATACATACATCTTTACTTTGCCTTCAAGCTAAGTAAAGGGGAGGATCTAGCCATCAGACTGAAACCATGGTTCAGGGGACACTTACTCCAAGTAATGCTACTATGCAGAGAGGCACACAACATTTTCTACTATGACCAGAGGTAAACAAGTTAGGGACTGCCCTGTGGGGTTTACCATGACGTAGTACGGTGGCTTATCAACTTAATGATAATAACTTTGTAACTAAAAACCCCTTTTTTTGTCAACACATGCTCTTGCATAGATACTGACCAAGCAATGTGCACTGATTAACTAGCCAGGTCAGTAGCACTTCCATTGTACTTAAACGCATTTTAACACATTTTAGCCTTAGGAGTGCACCCACAACCCCCTTTTTTGTATTTTAATTCCAGTGCAGACCACCGAAACTTCAAATAGGATAGGGAATGCTCCCATTAAATTATATACAACCGCAGCAGGTCTAAAATGCTGGATTTTCAGATTGCGACTTTTCCATCCTCGGGTTATAATAAATCTTGAAAAATTCAAGGTTTTTTTTTTCCACAAAAATTTTGGATTCTATATTACATTTTTTTTGAGTTTTTGGTATTCCAACTTTAATAAATAACCCCCATAATGTTCTGTACTAAAATGCATCCCCATATATCTCATCTGGGTGTTGCCTATGGCATTCATGTTAGGCCCTGGTAAAGAAACCCAGATCTAAAGGACTTGAGTATAATTTTAGGAACAAAAATCCACTAGTACTCATTTTATGTGGAGATAATTATTTGAACACTGATGCTGAAGAGAGTAGCGATTTTGTGCAATTCTTGTTGTGATCCTTGCCTCATTTAAACACTCATATTTTGGATTCTAGAGGCTACGTGCTGTAGGAAAAGGGTCAACTGGATTCGCAATTGACTGGAAACACAATGCCATTTTTTGGGCTAACCAACACAAAGGAACGATTGAACTGACAAGCGGAAGTGAGAAAAGATCTCGAGTACTTCTGAGAGGTTTATTTAATCCCATGTTCATTGCTATCGATCTTTTTGCAGGGTACCTTTAATATTACTTTTTTCTTACATTTCACTATGTATACATTGCACAACGAAATCTGGATGCAGAAATGCCAAGCATTGGGTAGTTTCAAATAAGTAACTAAAGTACATGAAATTCATTTTATAAGTACAAAAACAGGCCAGTCTATGACAAATACTTGTGTATATGAAGCTATGTGTGACTGCACAGTGCCCAAATGTAAAAGGAGATGCACCTTTGGTAGTTGCCTTTGTTGTCTACATATAGCTTTGTCCATGTTCTACTAGATTGTGTTGTAAATTCTCATTTCTAACAATCTTTGTATCTGCTCATGGGCACACCATTGGACCTTTCATCTACTATAACTTTCTGAATCAAGCATATCTGAACAATGACAGATGACTTATTTTTATTTGTTCTCAGGCTTCTCTTCTGGTCTTGTAACAGCTCTTTGACTGTTATTCAAAAAGCAAATCTGGATGGAAATAATGTAACCTCTATTACTGAACTGAGTGGGGTAGTTAAAGGCCTAACACTGGACACAGATAACAAGAAAATATTTTGGATCTACTCTAATATAGACAGAGATGATTTGATTATTGGCTCTTGTACATATAACGGTGACTCTCTAATAATTATCAAGCACATAAGAACGTAAGTATTTAGATGCAATTCTGTAAGTTGTAGCTAATTATAGAAATCTTGCAACTATTCAAGTTGCAAAAAGTTTTACTTCCAGGTGCTAAGTACCAGCATTTTTGAGTAATGATAACAGATAACACTTCTTATGGCCAGTGACCAAAGTGTACTGACACGACCACCAGGGGGCTATAAAGAGTCTCAGGGGCCACTAGTGTTGTTTATTCTGTTTTTGTGAGCTGAATTTTCTTTTTACACTGTATAATTCAAGATGAAAATGACTGTATTTATGTAAGTATTAGTAGTACATGTTGTGGCAACTAAAACACACCTGTTATCAGGATAGCTCTGAATTATGGGAAGGTCATCTACAATAGACTTCATTGTAATCAAATAACTCTGATTTTAAGGTACCACATACTTGATGGTAACTAAGCTAAATGAATCCATATTGGGTTCATTTAATTTTTCAGTGATTTATAGCAGACTTAAGGGGCCGATTTACGAAATTCACATGAATAGATCGAAGTTCGATCGAATTCGATCGAACAGCGATCGTACTGCTGTCCTATAGCTGAATGAATGAAAGATGCATCAATAGGGATTATTTATGTCTGCAAGTCTAGTCCAACAATATTCTCTAAAGTTTATTGCATCAAATGTACTCCTTAAACTTCCATATAGTTGCACTTGGCACGACTCAATACTTCCTGCCTTTCCTTTTGCACTGGGTGCAGTTGTTCTTATTGACACGGGGGAACCCTGGATACACCACCCTTTGTGCCCACTTTCAATAGGCAGAGCACACTTGCACCTAAAGAACTGGGTGCAGATATCATTTGCACACGGAACCCTGGAAATGTGCACCCAGTTGCAGTCATTTTGGTTAATTTTACTCAATTGTGTTATTATTTATTAGGTCTAATATACTTATTAGGTATAGTGCAGTGGTGTCAGGGACAACAGTTCCCTTGCAACTGCAACTGTAATTTCTGTGAGCTATTATGAGCTGTGTTGATATTTATATCATTTTTTTCCAGTTCACAAAGATATCATGTTATGGGATTTTCTCTTCTCTATGATCATATCTATTATTCAGAGTGGAAATCTGGCTCCATAAGAATAATAAATACATTCACAGGGAAAGACATTGTTTCAATCAGCTTAAAACCATCGATTATGGAGATTAGTAACTTGAAAGTAATACATCCAGTGAGATCTAATAGTGTTATACATTCTTCTTCCAACAAAGGTAAGTTGACAATCTTATTGTAAATTTACAATCATTACTGTACATTTTATTTTGTTATAAAGTTTACTGAGGACTTAGCTTCTCCATGGTGAGTTGAGTGACTTTTAAACAATGTTTCGCCCCCTATTTTCACCATATTAAAACTTTTTTTTACTGTTTTTGAATAGTTTAAGACGGTTCATTCAGCTTCAAGGATTTAGTTGAAGCCCATGGTCACAAGATACTTGGAAATGAAAAGGCAAATTGTACTTTTTATAATTTTCTGATTAAAGGCAATAAAGGATTGATTAATACTGATACTAGGGCATATGTTTACTGAGCTATTATCCATGATAACAGCATTATGGATGGTTCTTTGGCTTCAGACACTTGTTCAATTCCTTGCTAGGATTTATCCAGCTTGGCCCTCCTCTAAGTTTTACAAATGATGCCTTTTCAATGTGCATCCCATTTGTACAATATTAACTCATTTATACAAACCAGATGTACAAGCGTAAAAATCAATTTAAAGAGACCAAAATACTTCTGTAGTAGGCTTAACCCAACTACTGTGTTAACTTAATTAAAAACAGCTCTAATCTATAACCAGCAGGTTAAAGGTAAAACAAAAGAATAAAATAAATGTGATAAATAAAGTAGTCTACCTATAAACAGTACCACTATTATACATTGGCTTAAACATCAAAACCTTGAAACTGCAATAAAAAAGGATTTATTTTTCTTCTTTTAATACGTTTTTGTCTCCCCTATATTTTGTCTTGCTCCTAATCTGTACATGTACAAATTCTTTACTTAGTTCCAAGCAAACTTTATTCTGTAACCATTTCCATATCAGCAGTTGTTGTTATAATTGATTCTTCATTGTTAATGTCCTATAGAATCAGAGTCATGCTCCATTGCCAAAAAACACTGTACAAAAACATGTGAAATAGATGCAGTAAACCAGAAGTGCCAATGTATGCATGGTTTTGTCCTCAGTTCAGATGGACGACATTGCGAAGGTAAGGGAAATATTTAACATTAATAGGTTTAACAAAAAAAAAAGAAAGTGTTTCTATTTTCATTAAAAAATAATATTCATTCAATAAGAGTAGTGTTGGAAATCTACTATGTTTGTGGAAAAAGCCAGAGCCATGTTCACTTCTTGCATATTTTCATGGATCACATGTTTGAGTTTTAAGAGTAAATAAAATAGTGTTTCAGATAAAAGCATATATAATTTAGTAAATTATTATTTTATCTCCTCTGCCTGTAAGGCCACATCATTTTCTCTGCTGGTGGAGGCCCAACTGCTTCTCTCTGCCCCTCTTATGGTAAACGATGCAGAAAACAGTGTATCTGCCATTGGCTTAAGAAAGTTGTTAGTCATTTACAAATTTTTGGAGGAAACAGTTCATACTGAAATCAATGTTATGTTGCCCATAGTCAAAGAAGGTTCCAAATTCACACTAAAAACAAAATATGGATGTGCTTTTTAATCTGACAGATGTAAATGAATGTGCCTTATGGAATCATGGGTGTACTCTTGGCTGTGAAAATATTCCAGGTTCCTATTTCTGTACCTGCCCAGAAGGCTATGTTTTACTTCCAGACAATAAGGCATGCCATGGTAAGTATTGTATAATTAAATATCAAGGGTTATTAGGAAATTTAATTAATCAGAAACCTACTTAAAAGTATCTTTAAAAAATTCCAGATGGAGGCCAAATAATGCTACCATACTATAGGGTAAGTTTACATTCATTAAATAAACAAAAGGAATTCTGGGAATGAATTCATTAAAACACCGTAAAACAAGGGGTAAATTTATCAAAGACTGAAGTTCCACCACTAGAGTGAAATTCCGCCACTCTCCATTCATTTCTATGGCATTTTGCAAGGCGTGTTTATCAATGGGTGAAGTGAAAGTTTACAATTTGATGAATACGCCTTTAAAAATCCCATAGAAATTCATGGAGTGCAGCAGAATTTCACTCTAGTGGCAGAACTTCACTCTTAACTTCACTCTTTGATAAATATACCACTAAGACAGTTTAGTGAGGTCACCAAGCCAGCAATCATTTTTGTGTAATTTTTGTTCTCACTCCAATCCAAATGATTTTTTGGGGGATTCCTCAGTTTCTGAAGCAAAGTATAAAATTCAGGCAAAAGACACAATTTCACTTAATTCTTTGGTAACTTGATGACAGGCATAATAGGCTGTGTCATCATGTACAGTGACAAATAAATTAGTTTTATGTCGGTTGCTCAGCAGTGCATTAAGAAATTAAATGTTGTTGTTACCTGTACAGGTATGGGACCTTTTATCCAGAATGCTTGGGACCTGGATAATGGATATTTCTGTGATTTAGAGCTTCATACCATAGGTCTACTAGAAAATAATTTGGCTAGTTTTGCTTCCAGTAAGGATAAATTATATCTTAGTTTGGATCAAGTTACTGTTTTATTGTTACAGAGAAAAGGAAATCATATTTAAAAATTTTTACTATTTGAATAACAGAGAGACAACCTTTCTGTAATTTGGAGCTTTCTGGATAACAGGTTTCGGATAACAGATCCCATACCTGTAGTTCGTTAATGAAAAATATATATTAGTATAAAGCAATTGTTTCCATGCCTTGCACAGCATTTGATGCAGACAGCTAACATGATTTGTTTGTTTGAATCAGATGAAACTCCTTGCTTGCCAGAGCACATAGGATGTAGCCATGGCTGTGTACAAACAGCTAAAGGGCCCGTGTGTACCTGTCCAGAAGGATCAGTGCTCTCTGAAGATAGAAAGTCATGCACAGGTATATATCATTTCTATACAGAATATCCACAACCTAAAGTTCTTAACATCTGACTTTTTTTTGATTTTGCATCAATGCTTTGGACTTATTTGCAACTACTTTTCAATTGAATTTTAAGATTTTAAAATGATATTACTATGCCGTTCAAACTAATTTTACCTGAGAATTGTGTAAAAATGTATATCGAATGGAAAGCGTCAAATCAGACATATATTACATTTACATACACCTCTGTAGCGTAAAATATTGTCATATGGAATATAGAAAATAAATGATAGCCAGCAATTTAATTCATTAAAATGCAATCATTTAAAATGATGATGTTTCTGAGCCTTAAAACTTAAAACTAAAACAACTCAAGTTGACTGCTTGATTTTGTACATATGTTCTGTTACTATTTCTATGTTTTTTTGACTTTGTAAACATTTATGCTGTGATCATTGTAAGACTAATTGAATATGAGTGGTGTATATTGAATACCCCCAGTACAAACAAGTTGAACAAAATGTTCTGCATGCCAGCATCCTTAATCTTCTTATTGGCTGTTGTATGGATTAGCCTGTGTGTTATATATCCCGGTCTAGCAGTCCAAAGCAACAATTAGAATAGTGGAATATTGCAATAAGCATAAGTAATCAGACTCTTCCATATAACCCCCTTACATTTTACCTTCTGTTCAGTAGGAAAGAGTGTCACTGCACAGAGCTGGGCTGGATTTACATAGTGGGCGCCCCTAGGCCCAATGACGTTTATTGCTCCCATCCCCTCCCTTTTATTATCACAAATAATCTGGACTGGAGCAATGGTGATTACCGCATGGGAAATTTAAAAAAACGATTGTATCTCCTGTGCATTCCCAATGTTTCTGAACCAATATGGGTGTGGTTGGGCAGCATGCCGCCCCCTAAATTCCTGCTTCCCTAGGCCCAGGCCTTAGTTGCCTTTCCACAAATCCAGGCCTAAAAACCCCTATATTGGTATGACTATGAAAACTACACATACATATGCTAATCAAATGCTGCATAATGTAAATAAATCCAAAGCAACATGACTCAGCTAGTAGAAATGACAATGCAGTAAATATATTGATGGATTATAGATTTTCACTGAAGTGAATCTAACAGAGTGTTCATTTTCAGGGTGCACCTCCCCAGATAATGGTGGATGCAGCCATATTTGTATCATATCAGGACCTGGGACCTGGCAATGTGACTGCTTTGCAGGGTACAAACTACAGATGGACAGAAAACGATGTTTGGCCTCAGGTCAGCAACATTTTAGATTAACTTGTTTCCTGCACAAATCGTGTCCATAAATGTTAAAAATACTGGATCATGACATTGTCCCTTTTGAAAGGCATTATTTAATGGTGCTTGAGCTGTATATGCAACATTGTTCTACCAGCATTCTAATAAAAGCATAAAATCTGTCTTCAGAGTAACCATACCTAGTGAGCAGTTACTGCACATACCATGCTTCAGGTGACATAACATGACAGGTGCATGAGCAAAACTTCAGTCCATTGATTGAAGCATGATTTGTGCCCAAAATATCCTTCCAAACTGCAATTTAATTGCTGTCAAGGCTTCAGCTACTATATTATAATCGCCATGCTTAGGACCATGTGTATCCAGATCTGCTTCCTTGTACCCAGTGTGTTGCAGTCTGCTTTCTTGCACTGTTGCTCTATTGCTTGTATATAGTCAGGATTTATTAACTTACAACAAAGAATCCTGAATCAACAGCTGATGATTCACACAGGAACATCTTAGGGGGAAATTCACTAAAGAGCGAAGCGTCTAACGCAAATCGTAACTTCGCAAATTCACCAACACCGACTCTGGCGAATTTTCACTAGCGAAGTAGATAGACTAGCGCAACTTCGCACCCTTATGCCAGGCGAAGGATCGTAATTACGCAAATTCACTAGGATGACCACTTACGCTAGATGTTACTTCGCCAAGTCAGACCTGGCGAAGTTCAATACAATAGATAGGAGTTTGAAAAAATAAATTGGAAATTTTTTCTAAGTCCCAAAAAACTCTGGCGTGTTTTACCTTTCTAGGGTGATAGTCTGAAAAAGAGCAACATTTTTTTGGGGGGTTACCCTCCTTCCCCCCTACATTTCCTAACATATGGCAACTCAACTATACAGGGGGCACATGTTTAGGGCAATAGGACAACTTTATTTTATTTGTTAAGGTTTCCCGGGCTTTTGTAGTGCAATGTAGTGGCTGTAACATATACTTCTATTAGACTTTGAAATTTGCACCGTATGCAAATTAGGCATTGCTAGAGTAAATGCCCTTTGCCTGGTGAAGTAACACTAGCGCAACTACGCTACCGTTCGCCGACCTTCGTGTAACTTTAGCAAAGGCAACGTTAGCAAATTTTCACTGCTTAGTGAATTTGCTTGTGGTGAATTTATTTGTGTCTGAAATGGAAGAACACATTTCTCTAATTCATTAGTATGTGAAAGTGCTTTTCTGCCATAAAACAATCCCAGTTTTAAAAATACAATGTATGCCTATTCAATGGCCTAAAAAAAAGTTGATGATGGTGCAATATATAATACTAACTTCTGGAAATACTTCTTAAATACAGGTCCTCGACCATATTTAATGTTTGCAAATGTCCATGACATCAGACGAATTAACTTCGATGGAACCAATTATGAAAGTGTACTCGACTCACAAATCGGTAGAGTGTTTGCTCTAGACTATGACCCCGTTGAACACAGGGTAATGTATTATTTGCACCAATTTTATTTTTTTGTTGGTGGTAGAACATTTGGTAAAAGTGGCATAATAAGTTAAATGTAATAAGTTAAATGCTAATATCTCAGAAACTGTTAAAAAAATCTTGGTGAGTCGCAAAAGTTGTTAGACCCAATTTCAAAGCTTACCCTTAAATGCAGGATTCCAACACCAGTAACTGGAAATATGGTTATTTCACACAATTCCATGTACATTTGTTGACAGGCTCATATCCAAGTCACAATTTTCACTCAGACTCACTTTTTAGGAAGATTCAATGACATAATATTCCACTATAACATAACCACAGTTTCCATGGACACATATCCCTTCCAGGACCTTGCACCACCTTCCAGTCCTAGCAGTCTGGCGTATGCACTATGTCCAGATAGGAATTTGCAATATGCCACCTCCTAGCGAATGCTCTATGACCCTCTGTCCTTCTCCAGATAGGAATTTCCTTGTCCCTGCTTCAGGGCTTACAGCTTCCACCTCTAGGACACTAGCTACTACTTGTTGGGGTCAGGGCTACCCATACTCTCTAATCTGAAGCGCCCTGAGTGTGTCCTTCCCTTAAATACTCTATCCCTCTCTAATGACTGTGGACTGAATTACAGTTAAACATACATTACCTTAAATGTGACATGGGGCTAGACATATTGTCCATTTCCCAGCTGCCCCAAGTCATGTAACTTGCAGGGCCAGATTTACATAGGGGGCGCCCCTAGGCCCATTGCCATTCGTCGTCCCCATACTCTGCCCTTTATTCGCAAATCTTCATCATCAAGACCAGAGCAATGGAGATTGGCACATGGTAAATGTAAAAATATATTGTATCTCCTGTGTATACCCAGTGTTTCTTGCCCAATGTGGGTGTGCCTGGGCAGCATGCCGCCCCCTAAAATCCTACCACCCTAGGCCCGGGCCTAGGTGGCCTTTCCACAAATCCGGGCCTGGTGACTTGTGCTCTGATAAACTTCAATCACTCTTTACTGCTGTATTGCCAGTTGGAGTGATATCACCCCCTCCCTTTTCCCCCCCGCAGCCTAACAACAGAACAATCCAAGTATAAAATGTGCGTGCTTCAACCACCTCACAGAAACCCCTTTCGGGTGAAGCGCAGAGAAGTTCCACAGACCCTTGCCAGGAGCCAAACATACAGTAGAAACAAAGAGACTTCTTGCAGCACTTCTTGGTTGCAAATGTGAAAATCTGTATTTATTGGTCAGTAACCAACAGGCAACGTTTCGGGCCTAGTCGTGCCCTTTCTCAAGCAGAAAAATGGAAAGATAACCAGATAACAGCTCCCTAACACAAGATAACAGCTGCCTGGTAGATCTAAGAACAGCACTCAATAGTAAAACCCATGTCCCACTCCTTTCTATTCAGTTACTTTGAGAAGGAAAAAAAAACAGCCTGCCGAAAGCAGTTCCCTCCTAAAGTGCCGGCACAAGTCACATGACCAGGGGCAGCTGGTAAACTGTCAAAATGTCTAGCCCCATGTCAGATTTCAAAACTGAATCTAAAAAAATCTGTTTGCTCTTTTGAGAAATGGATTTCAGTGTAGAAGTCTACTAGAGCAGCACTTTTAACTGAAAAAAAATATGTATTCCCATGACCATATCCCTTTAACACATTACAACTACTTTTGTTTAAACTAAACATCTATGAAATTTAACATGTTCAGTTCACATAATTCGATTTGCAGTAACATTCACTGCAATTACCCAGTCTACACTACAAAGTTCTCAGAGGGTGCTCACTCTGAATGCGCTTACATCAAATCATTTTATATGTACCGATGACTTTTAAACTTAGATTGTAACTGTAACTTTTAAGCACAAGAGGGTGCTCTGACCTAGTGATACCATACTTTAGTCTATACAGTATTAATACAGGCTACAGCAAGTGTAAAAGACATCAGATTTCTAGATTATAAATATAGTGTGCTTACAGATGTGTTCACATGATCTTCCACTGCATCACGTACAATTGTGCTTAAAATAAGAGATTTAAAAAATAGTTATGAGTTAAAATCAATTCTGTTCTTTTGTAAAATTGACCACATCGATAAAAATGAAACAAAGGCACCAGATTTATGAAAGTTTGAGTTGTGTTTTCCTTGAAAATTCCACGTTTCCACGTTTTTTTTTCGGGTTAAAAAAGTTTTCAAAAGTTATTTTACCCTGACCTGGAAATAGCTTGAATCCAAAAATACATCTAAAACTAGTTATAGTCATATTGGAGTCAATGGCAGAGGTCCCTCGAACCATTTGAAGATGTTAATAGCCTTCATGATGTTCAAAAATTGTTTTGGATTATTTTGCACTCAGGTTTAAAAACTCAAACTCAGAGAATCAAGTTTTTTCCATTCAAGTTTTTTCTCAGATAAGAAACCATTCCAGTTGTGAGTTAATTTGAGGTGTAAAAAACAAAATGGGGTCAGTTTTCGATCCCTGGGACTCACTGAGTAACTGTTCCTTGGGAATTGCGGCTATTTGCACCGAGCTCCAGATCAAAATGTTATATAGTTAGGAGTGTTGTTGCTTTGTTATTATATTATGTGCACAACAAGTAATCATTAATTCCAGAAGATATATGTATTTATTCAGTTTGCCACAGAGACTAAGCTTCTGCAAAGATAATTGGCTAATATAAAATATTTTATATGAAATGTAAATCTTCTGTCTATTTTTCTGCAAATCAATGTTCTACAGATTCCATTGGAGATTTCCAAACCGATTCAGTTGTCACATTGTATGCACAATTTTATTCTCAGATATACTTTGCACACACAGCTCTGAAGTGTATAGAAAGTGCAAACATGGATGGCAATGACCGGAGAAAAATCATTTCTGGAGGACTGGGCACACTGGAGGGTCTGACTGTTGACGCAATTAATAGGAAACTGTATTGGACAGACAGAGGGTATGTATGATAGTATACCACTAGGTCTGTAGACATACATTATATAAGTATTTTTCCAAAAGTGCTGCCTTTTTTCCTAATTTCTTCCAACCACCCCATGTTCATTAAGTGTAGATACCTTTTTGCTCTATCCCTTTCTGTGTGCATACTGATATTATTTACCACTCTATTTTGTTCTCTCTCTCTATATATGCAATTAAACCTTAAATTATACATGCATATAATATTTGCCGTTAATAAGTTACTCATACCAACCATTCATCAGGTGGTCAGCTGCTTAAAAGCAAACATCTGATAGATGATTTCTATTCTAATAGAATCAATTTTTCTGGAGACCTATTATCAAAAAAGCTCCGAATTATTCTCCCATAGAATCCATTTTTAAGCAAAGCATTTTAGACAAATAATACTTTTTTTTAAATTGATTGTATTTGATGGTAACTAAAATGCATTAATCCATATCTGAGGCAAAATAATCCCGTTGGATTTATGTAATGTTTAAATGATTTTTAGTAGACTTAAACGGTTATAAAAAAAAAATAAAAGCCTTTAATAGTAATTAAAACATAACATACTGTTACCCTGCATTGGTAAAAGGTATGTGTTTGCTTTAGTAAGACAACTATAGCTTGAATAAATAAACTGCTGTGTAGCCATGGGGGGCAGCCATTCAAGCTGAAAAAGGAGAAAAGGCACAGGCTACTTAGCAGATAACAGATAAGCTTTGTAGTAGACTACAATTGCATTCTATGCAGTGAATCTGTTATGTGCTATGAAACCTGAGCCTTGAATAGCTGCCCCCATGGCTACACAGCAGCTTGTTCATATACACTGTAGCAGTGTTTTTGAAGCAAACTCACCAGTTTTACCAGTGCAGAGAAATAGACCAATATATTTTATTTATTTTAAACCACTTTTTTGTTATTGCTGTTCCTTTATGCTATGGACATTTCATATTATGGAAATATCCCTTATTTGTAAAAACCCCAGTTCCAGAGCATTCTGAAAAATAGGTCCTATACCTGTATTTCATTGGATGCACCTTTACCTGTTATAGGTCAAATATATTTCCCTTTTTTAGTTTTATTAATTTGTATACTTCTTCCATGCATAAAGCTTATGTAAATAATTATGTTCTTTGACATCATCAGAAAATCATGCATTGAAAGCAGCGATTTAAATGGGGAAAACAGGAACATCCTCATTCAAGCAAATAACATTCAACCAAGAGGAATTTGTGTTCATCCAACTGCTAAGTAAGAACTATAACCACTAGTTTTTCCTTGAAAATAGACATATAAGTGAAACTTTTAGGGAGTTATTAATCAAAGGTCGAATTTTGGAGCTATGTGTGCTTTTTTAGACCTTGAATGAATTCTAATGAACTCACAGCCTAAATAATTTCTAATTTAAAGGGGAATATCCCAAAAATGAAAATTTAATGTAAGGTTCGTCATACTGAAATAAGAAAGTGTCTAAATACAATTAATTAAAAATTCTGCATTGTTTCTGAAATAATCAAGTTTATCTTCACTTTTCTTTTCTCAGCATCTGTTTCTCTTCATTCTTTCTTCATGCAGGAGTTGGGTGTCAGATAGTCATTGACAGGTAGATCCAATATATATTATATGATCCAATACAATATATATATATATATATATATATGTTTTAGAAACAGTACAGAATGTTTAATTGATTGTATTTAGAAAGTTTCTTATTTCAGTATGCTGAAGCTTATATAAAATTGTCATTTTCGCGATAGTTTGAATGTAAAAAACTTGAATCAGTGAATTCGGGGTTAACAACCGGAAAAAACTTGAATCGCTCGAATTGATCAAGTTTAAGAGTGAAAATCACTAAGAAAAACCTGAACATCATGAAGGCTATTATCATCCTCAAATGGTTCATGGGCAGGGTCAGACTGGCCCCGACCCTCATGGGCTGTCACAATTTTTAAATTTGTTTCTTGTACCAAACGTGCATGAGCAGTGACGTGCAGCTCTAGCCAGCAACGTCCGCGCATGCACACGGGGTGGAGATGCAGGGGCTGGAAGCAGGGGCTGGACTGTGGAGATGCAGGGGGCCGGACGGGGGCCCTGGACAGCAGTCCTGGTGGGCCCCTAGCCCCCCAGTCTGACCCTGTTCAAGGAACCTCTGCCTTTACATGACCTTGAAAGGTTTTAGATGGTGTATTTGCATATTCAAGCTATTTCCAGGTTAGGGGTGTACTAAATCTTGAAAAATTGGATTTAAAAAGAAAATGAAAATATTTTTTAACCAGGAAAATCTATTTTTGACTTTCCAAAAATATTTTCATGGAAATTTATATTTTCATGGAAAAATCAACTCAACCTTTTGAAAATCTGCCCTATAATGTGTCACATATGAAGGAGAAGATTGCAGAAGAGAGAAGGTCCTGCTAGCAATAACAAAATATTGATAATTACCATAGCCATCTGAATGATAGCAGGCATTTTAGTTGATATTGTTACAAGTTTCATTATTCTAACCACACTAGTTTGCTGCTGTAGGTTATAGCAGTTCGCACCTCTTTGTGCAATGTTCAGTTTTATATTCCAAGTGTTGCCTTTGTTTCATTAGCACCATTGAAAGATAAGGTAAGCAATTGCGTACTTGTGTGAAAGGCACATATTTTAGAGAAATGAAGGGTCATTTACCAATGGTATGCTATCAGACTGGGTCTCCTGGGCCTATTAGCACAACCTGGTGGGGAACCTTGGATTTACCAACACAGTCAGTGTCAATAGGTGCCCTGGGGCAGGATTCAGCGGGGTGCAATACAAATATATGGAAGAGCACACAGTGTGTTTGCCTGGTATTGCTATTTTTTGAACTTACACGTATTTCAACACAAATGTATGTTGGTAGTATACACATTACTCACACCAAACTAAAAAAAAGGAGATAATAAAATAGCGGTGTAAGCAAGAATGCCAGATCCATAATAAAATATATATCTTAAAGGATTATATGTACAATGACTACTGTTAAATAATATACCTCTTTATGGGTTTTTTTATGTTAAAGGAAATTATTTTGGACTAATGTAGGAGCCAACCCTCACATAGAGAGTTCGAATTTAGGAGGATCGGAAAGAGTGCTTATAATCCGTAAGGACCTGATCTGGCCCAGTGGAATTACAGTCGACCACCTCACTGATACGATTTATTGGTGTGATGCTAAAAAATCTGTTATCGAATCAGCTCATCTGGATGGCACAAATCGTCAGTCATTTTCCCAGAATGATGTAGGTGAGCTTTTGGGGTAATGCCTGTAGTTTACAAAGTGTCATGAAAAGTTCTGGAATTTTGCTATTTCTATAAATATTTATACAATAAAATATGTATCCTTAACTAAGCCATTTTTTTGCATAATGAATTCAATTATAAGCAACTTTCCAATATTTACTTTATTGCTTTTCAAAGAAGTATCGGTCTCAGCACACCTGGCTCTGACTATTGAAATAATGTTGTAAGCCAGCTGATAAAAAGACCTGGAGTAGAACTTTGCTTCATTGCTAAGTGTCAGACCCAAAAAATAGAAACCATCTTTTTGTAATTTTTTTTATTCTGAATCGTTTCTTTGCATCTCCTGGCAGAAAGAATAACAAAGATAATAATTTCAGCACTCAGAGTCAGTAAGAGTAACAAGTATTGGGGGGGGGGTCACCGTTAATTTAACTTTTAGTATGTTATAGAATGGCCAATTCTAAGCAACTCTTCAATTGGTCTTCTAGTTTTTTTGTAGCTTTTGAATTATGTGCCTTCTTCTTTTTCTATATCTTTTCCAGATAGGGGTCACTGACTCATATATCAAACAAATGCTCTGTAAAGCTACAGATTTATTGTTATTGCTACTTTGATTACTTGTGTTTATATTCAAACCCTCTCCTATTCATATTACAGTCTCTTATTCAAACCAATGCATAGTCACTTGGATAATTCGGACCCTAACAATTGGAGAGTTGCTGAATAAAAAGCTAAATAATTAAAAAACATTAAAAATTAAAACCAATTGCAAATTGTCTCCAAATATCACTTTCTACTTCATACTAAAAGTTAACTCAAAGGTGAACAACCCATTTAAAAGATGTAGATAAAAGCACAAAAGAAAATTTAACTGTGCAGCCATTATTTTTTACATATTTTTCTTACATCTTTTGCATTGCTGGGATCATTTGAATTATCAAACTAAAATGGCCAGTAAACAATAAATTTGTTATGAAGTACATACCTACACATGTGAAAATGTACTTCAACTGCAATCCACATTCATCATAGCTTGGTACAGAATGGCTAAACAGGACTTGTAGCGGAAAGCAGCTGCAAATATGGAATTTGTAGATACATAAATTCATAGCAATAGAAAGAGTGAGTGGTGAAAGGGATGATTCAAGATAGCACATGAAAAGAACGACAAGATGGTTTCATTGTTTGCTTGCAGTGATAACTTACTATAGCAGCTGTCTCTAGCAGAGGGGTTGGGACAGAGAAAGACAGAGAGATTAACAATGGCTGAAACTTCAAGAGACTGCAAGAAACAAAGAAAAAAACAAAAAGATAAAAACAGAGTGAACATAAGAAAAGTAAAGCTTTAGTAAAGTGAATGGAACACTGGCAGGGATGCCATACATGTGTATGACCAGTGATATCATACCTGTACAGTTGTACACCTATCTGGCTGTTTGGTCACATACCATAGAGGATCAATAGAGGTCAATGTATGGTCAGTGTGTAGTCTTTTTATTATGGAAATGTAGATGATTCCTTTGTTTTACATTTAAAAAAGGCAGTCTTATTCCTACACTCAACTCTCAGGCTCCCAAGGTTTAATGAATTAATGAACATTCACATTGATTATTTAGAATGTTTCCTATAATTATTATTATCAGCATTGATGTACAGTCATGAGAGTCATCTGATACTCTTTTAGCAACATCAGTAACATCATTTTGCTCATGAAATGCCATTGCCTTTACAAATTTTACAAACTGTTACAACTTTTAGTGGTTTCTGCGATATTAGCAATTTAGACGGTCTTAGACTGTTAATACCAGGCTTATGGCCGAGAAGCACCTTTTGAAAGTCAATGTCAATGTCAATGACTTGTATAGTCATTTGACTCTAGGCTCACCGAAATAGAGCTGTAGCCTGTACTACAGAGGACTTCACAACATCACTTATAACAGAAGAAAGAATGCATTTTAGCAAGATACCCTCTGCTAGAAACACACACATATAAATATATCTCTTTAGTATGTTCTATATTTTACTTGGCTTCTATACTATTATAAATGTAATAACTGGCGGCACCACTCAATGGGATTTTCTCATAAAATGCCTTTATTAGGACATATGGGCTCTGACCCCAAACACACGGCAACGTTTCAGACCTCGCACGGTCTTTTTTCAAGCTACTATTATTACATTAAAGTATAAATAAAGTCATAACATATCCCGAAGTACTGTCTGATAGAATGGTATACACATCAAGCATGCAAATTTCATATAAATAGGGACCAAAACAGGTAAAAAAAGGCCCTGCTCATGAGCTTGCAATCTAAAACACAAGATGATGTAATATATATTATCATTGACTTCAGTTGTATCTATATATTTTACAGGCCATCCTTTTGACATATCAGTCTTTGAGGATCACTTATGGGTCTCTGACTGGGTTCAGCCATCACTTATAAGAATTGAGAAAAGAAACACACAGAACTGGGTACGTCTTCGAGGCAACATGCAACGACCCTCTTCCGTTGTTATCATACATCCCTTGGCAAAGCCAGGTACGTGTTTTCTACTGGTATGTTCTAATGGTTCCTGTGAACTAAAATGGGAAATGATGTGCAGCAATTCTCCAGCTTTATCACTTTATCTCCCCAGAACGCTTTACACTTTAGTTATTTAGAAGATAAATATATTTGAAGCCTCTCCAAATTCAAAAACAAACATCAGTTCTACCACTTCATAGTCTTCATGTTATTTGAATATGAAAAGAACAAGGCTGAATTGAAGGAACATGCCAGACGTGAATGCAGAATGATAAGATTTAGGTTTATTATTTCAATTTACAGAGTCAAATGATATACCAGCGGAGGAGCTCCCTTTGTTTAAAGTGTTGCCAGAAAATATACTTGATACCATGATACTGTTTGGATAGTGATAGACTAAAGAAGATAAGAGTTTTCTGTACAGCATGTAGAAAATACTCACATGTACTGGAGCGCACCCTTTGTAAGTGCATTCTTCATCTTTGTCCTACAGAGAAGAATCTTATGTATGGAAGTTTTTTTAGTAAATGTGTCATCTTAGACAGATAATAGAATTGAAGTGACTGGTTCTCAGATTTCCACATTCCAGACTGTTGTCCTCAACTTTAGGCTCCTGTCCTTTTACCAAGAGCAGAATTACACTTAGGCTTTTATAACAGCTGGGGGGAAAGGGTGGCCTGGCAGAATCTGTTATAATCCTCTTTGTCATCATGTCATTTATGTTCCCTATTAAAGTAGTGACAAGGAGCAATAGAGATAACAAAGACACAGGACAATATTACCGCTGCCTGCTAAGTTTCTGAGGTGATTGTGATGACATTGTCTCATCCAATCGTATATGACAGTTTGTGAAACTCTGCCAACATAATTATGTTAAGAGTGTGTAGAGCTTAACAACTTGTGACCCTAAACCAAATAAATATCATGTTATTACTGGGTAAAGGAAGCAACTGAATTTACAAAACAAAAGCAGTTGGCAAAGGCAACCTTAACTAAAAATGGCTACCATTCTGATGTCTTTTTTTTAGCTGTATAGAGTAATTCTTGGAACTCTATGTCCAGTCAAGCAAACCTATTATGAGTCATTGTGACTTTTGACCTGAAAGAGTGATATACTCCTTTTACAAAGCGTCATAGCCCTCTCATTCAGACCTTCAGAAAAACTTCTCCTTCTTCTTGGGACTGGAAATTGGCAGGATCCTTCTAGAAATACCATAGCTGAAATCTAAGTCCAAAGATAGCTGTGATTTTTAGATTCACATAACAGATTTTTTATATATATACTCATACATACATTATTCACACTTCTAAATTACATTTTCAAGATTAATTTGGAAAAGAATGTGCAATTCAAAGATTGTTTATATAAATACATTGCTGCAGTTCTTTTACAGAACTTTCATTCTGCTAAGAGAAGAAAGGGCACTAGTCATGGAGGAAAGCTAGGGTCCCAGCCTGAGCAAAACAAATATTATAACTACTGTAATAGATATTCAAACGGAAACAAGTTTCCTATGTGCTATCAGTCACAGTTCCACAAGAACTGGAAGCCTGTCGGCTGATGTTCATGATGTATATCGGAGTCTTCAGATGTTAAACTGTAAATGTACCTTTTACCAAGAAGGCTGTAGTGTTTCTACAAATGGTCTATAGATGTCACTGTGCACATGAGTTATACCAGGGGTGTCCAACCTGCGGCCCAAGAGGATTGAAACGCTTGAGGAACCCAAGGAAATGTCATAATAATAGGTCTATTTAATACCCAGGTGTCCGATATTCCAGTGTATAGCTCCATCCAGTGTATATCCAATTGGTATTGTAGTTCTTTTCTGTGTATTTTCTTTACTTTTACAAATCAAAGTGTGGCCCAGGGAAGCCAAAAGGTTGGACACCCATGAGTTATACTGTACATACACTGTACCTACTATACTGCTTAAGATGCTAGAGTTGGTGTTGTTTTATATTGGCTGCACGAGCCTGCTAATAAATAGTGATGGGCGAATCTACCCCGTTTCGCTTTGCGGAAAAATTTGCGAATTTCCTGCGAAATTCGCGAATTGCCGAAAAAATCCGCGAAACGAGTTGCGGCACGTTTTTGATGCGCGTCATTTTCGTCACGTTGCGTCGTTTTTGACGCGCGTTTCGTCATTTTCGCCGCGCGTCACCCCAAAAAACGATTTTTTTTTTGCCGAATTTTTGCCAGCCGAATTTTCGCTGGCGTTTCGCGAATTTGCCAGCAGGAATTCGCTGCAAATTTGCCCCTGGAGAATAAATTCGCCCATCACAACTAATAAATATGCTCATCCACAGCTATTAAAACACAATAAAGGCATTACCTGGGAGTCTTTCTATAGTTTGGATCTTCATACCATAAATGTGCTAAAACTCATTTAAATATACATTAAACTCTATAGGATTGTTTTGTCGCCTATAAGAATGAATTCAATCCTAGTTGGGATCAAGTACAAGGAAGTGTTTTATTATTACAGAGCAAAAGGAAATCATTTTTGAAAAGTTTAGTATTTGATTAAAATAGGGATCTATGTGAGAGGCTTTCCTGTAATTCGGAGCTTTCTTGATAAGTGGTTTCTGATTAACAGATCCCATAACTATAATTGTTTTTTTGTATTGGTTTCAAAAATAGATGAACACCTTTCATTCATTTCACTCCAATGTTTAAAAAGATTTTTAACCTTCTGTGGCCCTAAACCATAAAGAGATCAAATCCAAGACCATGGGTTTTTATGACAAATAAAAAAAGTTTATAGAGTTTCACTAATACAAATTAAGCATATAAAGCACATACAGAGAAACAAAAGATCGCGTCACCTCTGGGATAGTTTTAAAGTGTACCTTACACCTTCAGATGTTATGGCAATCCTCCACTGCTGTTCAATACTTTTTCAGTATTGGTTTAGAAAGATCAATTACCGGTTAATCGGTCACCATTCAAAAATGCAAGAACATGCAAATGCAGTTACACTAATTATCTTAATTTTATAGTGATTGATCCAGGACCCATCTGTCCCTCTTATTACTAGGTGACCAAGAAATAGCTTGCTCCTTGACTTTAGCACACATGTAGGCAAAAGCTGTTTCTTTTTTAATTGCTCTGTGATATCTGAATATTTGGGAAGAAACTAAAAGAAATGACATTTCCCATGGAGCTGATACCCTTGACGTCATCACATCAGAGCACGTTTCCATTCACAAAAAGGTGCCACTGTGTTGAGCTGTGAAAACAGACCTGGTGTCCATCATTTGTTCAATAAAGTCTTTCTGCAATGTGACATGGAAAAACTGTTAATGCCTCTGAAACAACAGCAGGTAGCCTGGGATGAAGTTAATCCCCTCCCAAATATGTTGTTATTGACAAAGCATTTTAGGCACACACAGGTATATTATATATGAAAGGATTATTTGATGAGATTATGATGCCATCCTTTCTGAATAGAAACTACTATACAAATGTATCACTCGAGGGGGGTTCACACGATCTTTGTCACTACATAGCAGCCAATCTTTTATTGTGTTTTGGAGAATGGAATTAGAGAAGCTGGTTTGTTTTCATACCCTTCATGGATTGAATTGTATTCCTGGCTGGGACATAGAGAATTGAAAGGGAAGAGTGCTATTTCATTTGCCTTTATGTAGCACAAAGGAAGCTTTACTGTGCTGACAATATAATCTAAGAATACTTGATACATGTTCAGATATTCTGCCTTGGCATGGCTGCGCTCTAAGGGAGTGTCCTCATTCATCTTCTTTGAAGGCCCTGGCTTATGCCCTGGCTTTTGTTCAAAGTGAAATTTGTTTGCTTGTTAGATGACGAGCACTTTAATTCGGCTTTTAGTTTAAAGTTAGTCTCTGCTTATCACAAAGCACGCACTAAATTATGTGGCAGCCTCAACCACACCTGACTGTAATAAAACATAATTCTGTTCTCTAACTCTCCCTATATTTAATTTTGATCCTATTATACCGCTAATATGTTTTATTTTAATAAAGGATTAAGACTTTTTGTGTAGCTTAGAAATGACTAATGAGGTAAATATGTAATTTGTTTAAAATAAAGTTTTACGGGTCTCAGTCGTTGCAGATGACAGCCCCCTGCCCAGAAAAGAAGAAGACGGGAACAACCAAACAACTCATTCTGAATCATTTTTTCCTGGGTCACTTTCCTCCAGCAACACTGAAATAGGCACGAGAGATGCGTCAAGTAGCAGAAATGGGCTGGTGGCAGAAATTATGGTGTCAGGTATGATCAGCTGTCTGGGCCCTCTATAAAACAGCTTTCTTAATGGGGCAAATAAGGTGCAATAATATAAGCATGCCGATAGTCAGGGTTTGTTTTTAATTTGATATTTCGATTTTGTATGATATTTTACAAGCCTTAAAAACATTTTTAAGAGAGAAATCAGGGCTAAATATTAGCCAGCACAATAAGGTTCCATTCGTCTTCAATATCATTATTGAGACAATGGTTCTGGTCAGTTTGCTATTATCTGAATTATTTTTTCTAGTCACGTAATCAGTAATGTTTGCTATTAAATGTTTCACTCTCTATATTGTTCAGAAAATACAAGTGTAGCTGCAAGAAATCACTGCTCCATTGTAAAATGGAAATGGATCATTTTAGCTTGGAAAAACACATTGTATAATGCTGCCTCTGTCAGTCTGTTTTTATATGTAATCTGTCTAAACCTTGTTGATATTGTTCAGTATTAAAGCATATGTAAATGTGCAAATAATTAGCAGTGCTTTGTGTCCTTTGTCAACCCCAAAATAAAAATTTGCCTAATAAAAGACAACACAATTCTAAACAACTTTCTGATATACATTTATTATACATTTTCAGTACTTTTAAAGTTATTTGTAAACACAATTGCCATTGAAAGCAGCATTTGCGCAACTCCTGGTTTCTATTTTCTTAACAATGTTGCAAAAGTCTTAGTTCCCCCGGCAAAGACAGTTCTGTTAATCAGTTGCGTTGCCTTACATTGTATTAATAGTCTGATCAACCAGGGCAGAGAATAGAAAGGAACAAACAAAAGTTTTCTTTAGGGAAAATATTTTTGGGTTGACACTCCCTTTAATCACTGTATATACAGAAGATAATTAAGAAACCAAGTTGCCAGTTTTGTTAATATGCCATTGAGATTGAATGTAATGAATGATGTGTTTTCTTTCAGATATCATATTTTTGTAGAACTGAGGTCTATATGTCCTCTTTTAACATTCAGTGTGCTGTGTTTTTGAAAACAGCACAGATACATCATGAATGTGAATGCATGTTGCTTCTATCTATCAGTCGTACCTTGCCCGTACCTTTTGTACTAAAGCGCTACGCAATATGTTGGCGCTATAGAAATACATGTTAATAATACTGCAATTATTAACAACAACAATCCGTGTAAGTTCCCCTCCTGCACTCCTCCTGATTGCATACAGTAGTTCTGGGAAAAACAAAAAACTATTCTTATAGTTATATGACTTCTCTGACATGTACTTGGTGTTTCTTCAAGATGAAGCATTTGCATTGTTACATAATTCTTTTGATACCATCTTACAATTTTATAAAAGAATCTACTAAAAAGTATGTTTTTTTTTTTTAGAAATGTAGTTTTACCCATACACTTAAACACTAATATTTAAAATATGTTTCCTTCAGTCTTGGAGTTCACAATGACAGCAAACAAACAGACAGCACCATTTTGTGGACACTGTTATTAACGGATGACTAAACCTATAAAATAAGTGAATGTAAAATTGACGAGGGTACTATTCTAAAGAACTTTTGCATTATGCATTTTTTTTCCTTCTACAATATTAAAGGATACATGGACTGTTATAATATGAGAAAATTTTGTTATAACCATCAGACCATTCTGACCACCAAGTAGTCAAGGAAGTTTTCAGGAAAAAGAAGGAACGTTAATGTTTCTGTTTAGTAAAATAAATGAGAAATCTTTCTCAAATCTTTCCTAACCAGAGGAACATCAGACCAGCCCTCTTTCTCCTGACAACTTCCTTGACTACTTGGTGGTCAGAAAATTACCAGCAGGTGGCACTGTTGTAACAAAATGTATTCATTTTAACACAACATGTATACTTTAATATCTTGGAATTAAAAATAACTAAATAATGAATGTACATTGCAAAAGTTCTTAGAACAGCACTCTTGTCAATTTTACATTCACTTATTTTAAAGGTTTAATTATCCTTTAAGACAAGTTTGGTATCACCCCAAAATATTTAGTATATGCAACCTAATACCTATGCCTATGCACAGGCTACACAATTTTAGATTGTAAAAGAGAGGAGTGCAGTTGTATCAAGGAAATGCTGAATGGAATATGAAAGTAATTTATTGACCCGCCTATATGCGTGAGGCATAGAGGAGGGGCAGGCAACATATGATTGACAGCACGGATTTTAAAATACATTTATAACCGGTATGGGTCTTTTAATTCATCTGCAAAGGACTTTAATTATGCATTTTTTATGTGTGGCTAACAGGTTCCCTTTAAGGAACGTTTACACTTGACTTGCTTTTGTCAGAAATGTACAATAATTCACTCTGTTTGATATTCTCAATAGATGACAGTGGCTGCATTGATATTCACTGTGATATCAATGCACATTGTGTCTCATCAGAGGATGGCCCAAGATGTCAATGTTTGGAAGGATTCTCTGGGAATGGCAAGTCATGTCATGGTAAGTTCCACAACAAATGCCCACTCTTTAACAAAGTATTTTGGTTGGAGATAATCAGAAGACACTAGCATAGTGAAAATAATTTTCAAGCCCTAGCCTTAACTTAAATCTCTGTATTTCAGTAAAAAAATATCATTCTCTCTCTCTCTCTCTCTCTCTCTCTCTCTCTCTCTCTCTCTGGATATGTACTTTATCTTATATGTATTTATCTTCATTAAATCTCATTATCCAGCAAACTGGGACAGTAGTGGTGAAACCACTACAGTCTAGGGATCAGTTCCAGGGATCTTGTTCAGCCAGTTACTGTAGATTCTGAGTGCTAATTAAATCAACACTCTCTCAAACGCCTTGGTGCAAAATGATATTCAATGATTCAATAATAGGACTTGTCCTGGACATATATTCGTTCTTATATCTTCTTTAAAATAACTTAATTTCTTTAATTTTTTGCACTAGTAATGCAGATCATTGAACTTTAAGAGAAAGTGCTATGCTCCCCTTGTAGCAATTTTGATAGGAAAAATATTTAACAATAGAATATATGAGTATATGTGCTTAATTTAGAACCTCTTCCTGATTTGTTCATCCGCTGCTGACAAAAGGGAACCATTTCAGATGTAGGGATATTTTTGTAAAAGGATTTAATTCACTGGATAAGAATCATTTGCGCCACCGCGTGAAGCTTATCCAATCATTCGACTCCCTTTACAAAATATCCAGTCATATAAAGTGGTTCTTTTTTGTCAACATTGTTAGTTTTCTACCCATGTATGGGCACCTTAACTGTTGCTAATTATAGGGTGTATGTGTGAGCTGTAAGTTTTAAAAATCAATACCAAAACCTGTTCATTTTAATTATAAAATATGCTTATTTATAATATAATACATATTTATAATTTATGAGGCTCATGCTGCACATAAGTACAGGACATATTGGAATTAACAATAGCGAATGGGAAAGATGCAAGGTAGTGATGAAAAAAATGAAGTTGTTGCAGTTTGGTTGCGGTAAAGAATAAAAGAGTTCAATGCATTTTTGTCACGCTTGTCCTGTGTGATTTGTTACTGGTACAGAAGTCACTGATGTAAGCCTAGCCTTAGAAGGCAAAGGAGAAAGACATGCTGTGCATTTCAGTTGATGTACTTGTCAGTTGGAAAAAATGCTTGTCATTGGGAACAAAAGCACAGCTGTGTATCTCTGCTGCATGTTATTCAATGGCGCTGCCCTAAATTGTAGTGGAAACTCCCCTCATACACAAAGCATACCTGAATGGTGTCCCATGTTTGAGAAGACTCAAAATGTCCTTTATCTTATTGTGTTTCATTAAACTCTGCCCTTTACAGGTACCCTTCATCCCTCCCCATTTTTTCTTTCTCCCTACATTCCGATGGAGCTCTCACTGCTGACTGTGTTTCTCCCTTCTGAAACAGAATCCAAATCCTATTTTGCATATCTAAATTAGGGGCAGGAAAGGAAAAAGTGGGGAAAATGTTTTTTACTTCCTTGTTTTTTTTTTTTTCCCTTTTCACACCTAATTTACATATGCAAATTAGAATTTGCATTTGATTCGGCCATGCACAAGGATTCGACCAAATCCAAATCCGTCTTAAAAAGGCTGAATCCCGAACTGAATCCTGGATTTGGTTCATCCCTACTGCAATGCCATCCCCACAATCTGATGTTCTTAAAGTGCACTGATCACCTTAAGAAATAATTCCAAATCCAAGCAAAATAAACTACTTACTTACTTACAATAGATTTTGTTTGCTTAGTCTTGGATTTCATAATCACAGCAAGCAAGCAGGAGTAATTGTATGGACACTGTTATTAAGGCAAGCTTTGCAACATCCTAAAATATTGTTTATGCAACAGAATTTGGCCCCGGATGACCATGTCCAAGCACTGGCTATAAAACTTAATGCTGAGGATTTAGGGTTTTTTTATTGATAATTTTACGACAGACTATGAACATAATTTAGACCAACATTACAATAACATTACACTCATACAGAGCCTAAATTCACCCCCCCCCCCATCCACTGGCCAATGTGGAGATGGCAGTAACATCTAGGTGCTGAATGGAAAGTGAAAGTAAATGCCTGCCCCACCTCTATGCCTAAAAGGAGGGGCAGCCAATATATGATTGACAGCTGAAATTTTTAAATGAGTTTATAACAGGTATGGATTTTTTCATAAAACAATAATTTTGGGTTTCATGTTTAATTTGAAAAGGGCTTTTATTATACAGCGTTTTATGTCTGGGTGACAGGTTCCCTTTAAGGTGGCAATGTTTTACAAAGTGAAGTATTTTAGGCCTCAGGAAATCCAAAAATATAAGTCCAGTCCAGTCCAAGTCAACATGCATGTCAAATGAGCTGTTTTGATTCAAGTGATTATCCGTCTCATGCATCAAACCTGTGGTTTTACACACCCAGCCAGGCTACTGAGTATACATGGTCAGCATTCAAAAACATGCAAATTGAGCTGCTTCCTTTTTAACTTTGGGTTTGTCCTGCATGTGGGGGAGTTGTTGAGAAACACAATACAATACAAATTCTTCACAAAAAAATTAACAACATTCAACATTTTAAGTATGATTTTGTTTGTAGATATTGATGAATGTTCTCTTCATATTGCCGCCTGCTCCGCTCACCAGACAGAATGTATTGATACAGAGGGAGGTTATATCTGCAAGTGCAAGTATGGCTACATCGGAAATGGACTTCAATGTACAGGTAAGGAAACTGTACAGCTTTAAGGGAAATTCTCAACTGAAATTTTTTTACTGAAAGTACATATAATGGTTTGCTCTGAATTTTAATTTGATGAAATATTGACCTTCGATAAAGCTAAGTGAGAATTCTATATTTTAGCACTGTTAGCACTGGATATTTTTGGCACTGGTGGGACTATAAATTTATTTTTGGATTGAAGTTATTTTATCAATAATTTTAGCAGATTTCAGTATGCCCCTTTGTAATGAATGTTTATTTCCTTAGACAGATTGAAGTTTTATAGAGACAAGTCCACAGAACATTTTGGGGCAGATTTACTAAATTCACATGAAGGATTCGAAATTCGATTGAATTTTCAAAAAGATTCGAATTTCAAATACCTTTTTTTGGAGTACTTCGGCCATCGAATTAAAAAAATTTGATCGATTCATATGATTCGAATAAAAACCTATTGGATCATTCGACCATTCGATGGTCGAAGTACTTCCCCTTTAAAAAAAAATTCTATAGGCCAGTTCGCCAGATTGAACCTACGGAATTGCTTTAAAACTCTATGGGAAGCTCCCATATGTGGTTTTAAAACATTGTAAGATCAAAAAAAAAAAAAATCGAATAGTTCGATTTAATAGTACGATCGAATTTTTTCTATTCGTTTGTTCGGTTATTTGATTTTAATTCCCTTTAAATTTGATGGTCGAATTAAAGGGTTTTTTAACCCTCGAATTCGACCCTTGATAAATCGGCCCCTTAGTCTCTGTTAATTAACTTTGGTTTAGCAGATGCATTTTCTGTTGACTTAAGCAGAATGTCACTCCAGCTGATCAATATGGTTTGTACCCTATACACTCCACTGGAAAAAACACAGGATCATTCATGAGTAAACATGATTTCATTAGCATGATCAAAGCCAAACCAACAAATTAGTCTTTGGAATACAAGATTTTTAGGAGGGCGAAGGAGCCCTGATTAGTATTCCTCATCTGGAAAGCCATCACATCATAGTCTATGTTCTCCCATAGGGGCAAATTCACTAAGCGGCGAAAATTCGCTAGCGTTGGCTTCTCTAACGTTTGCCACATTTCGCCAGGCGAATAAATAAAATAAAGTTGTCCTATTGCCCTAAACATGTGTCCCCTGTATATTTGAGTTGCCATATGTTAGGAAATGTATCACCCTACGAAAGGGAAAAGACGCCAGCGTTTTTTGGGACTTCGTTTTTTTTTTTTCAAACTCCTATCTATTGTATTGAACTTCGGCAGGTAAGTAAAGTCTAGCACAAGAGGTAACGTTCACAAACATTTTTACCTTAATGAATTAGCGTAGTTATGTCGCTTTGTCAATGCGCAACTTCGCCTGGCTTAAGGGTGCGAAGTTGCGCAAGCCTATCTACTTCGCTAGCGAAAATTCGCCAGAGTCCCTGTTAGTGAATTTGCGAAGTTGCGAATTGATGTCACGCTGGCGAATTAGCGCAAGTGTTAGATGCTTCACGCTTTAGTGAATTTGCCCCATAGACTCAATTTAAGCAAATAATTCTAATTTCTAAAAATGATTTCCTTTTTCGCTCTAATAATATAACAATACCTTGTACTTGACAATGTCTAAGCTGCATGAATCCATATTGGTGGCAAAACAAACCTATTGGGTTTATTTAACGTTTAAATCATTTTTAGCAGACTAAGGTATTGGTATCCAAACTACAAAAGGAACCCCTCAAATCATGTTTCTCTTTTATTTTTGTTTGTTTCTTTGCAATAAATAGTTTTCAGGGAAAACCTTAATGCAGAATAAAGCCAGTACAGACTCCTAATTACAAATCAGAATATTTCAATATGGGGAAATAGTAAAAGCACTAGTATACAGCTCTAACAATTAAATACATATGAAGGAAAAGCAGCCAAATGTAAAAGAGTGGCCCAGTCAAAACCCTGATCTTTGTCTGAAGACCCGGGTAAGAGTAAGGCAAGCACGAGGCATCATCTAACTATATCCAGTATATATATGACTTACTTCATACTGTACACTCTATGGCTGTAGCATCTGCCTGGAATAAATGCCAAGCCTGAATGTCCACTATTTTTATTCTGCAATTCTTTCCTTTTTCTTGGCAGAAAAGAAAATGACAAACTGTAATAATGGCATAGATTTATTGGAAATCATTATTATGAATAAAAAAACTCAAACTGACATTGACCTGAGTGTATTACTCATCAAATAACTTTTTTGATGAATAGTCATGAGGGTCATTGAGCTGACACTTGTGAGCTTAGTCACTTAATGCATTATCAGCAGGAAGCAATTCTAGTTTAGTGCAAAATGCACTTAATGATCTGGATTTTTATACAATTAAAACCTTTAGTGCAGACAAATCTCCTTTGTGGAGATATTTTTGTCTGTAAATAGAAATGAACAAGTCTTATTAGAATTTGTATTTAAAGGCAAGTAAATCTTACATGCATAAATCAGTCGTTTTTGTTTTGTTTTTCTATCATTGTTTTCTTGTATTTTACAGGGAAAAAACACCTAATGAAAGATGTATAAAGGAAAATAGTCCAGACAGGCAGATTAGGGTTCATACCAATGAATTGTGCCATAAACAATGGTGACAGTAAGTGGGAACCATCAGAAATGGTTTAGAAATTAGTTTTTTGTCACCACATATCTAAGCTTGTTAAAATGGAGATCTTGTTTCCAGGTATAACTATTAGGGGCCGATTTACGAAATTCACGTGAAATGATCGAAGTTCGATCGAATTGATCGAATAACGATCGTACGAATTTTTCGTGAAATCGGATTTGCAAATATGGCCTCTTCGATCATCGAATATCGAATAGATCGAATAGATCGAATGATCGGATATTCGATCATTCGATAATCGAATGAATCAAAATTTAAAGCTATTTGACTGCCTACTTCGCCAGATTGAGCCTACCGAATTGTAATAGAAGCCTATGGGAAGCTCCCCATAGGCTTCTGAGGCTAAGTCCCGCTCGAATACCATTCGTACGATCGGAGCTTTCGATCGTTCGAATCGTACAAATTTTTCGGACTATCAAAGGAAATTTCACAATTTTTTCGTGAAATCGAACGATCGGTATCCGATCGTACGAATTTATCGAGAAATCATATAGCGAGCAAAATGATAGCCTAAAAGAATTCGATAAGCATTTGATGGTCGAATGCTTATCGAATGTTGAATTTGGTCGAGCTAATTTTGGGGAATAATAGTAAATTTACCCCTTAGTGTCCCACTGAAATAGTATTTGGTATATATAATATAGCCATTGCTGTTTTTGACCATAATTTATCAGTAGTGAAATATATACAGACGTTCAACAAATATGATGTTGTTCTATGATGTCAAGAGCAAGGACTGCAATGCTTTTAACAGGAATTCTTTGTCTGGCAGATATTGATGAGTGCAGTCTGGGAACTCATACATGTGGAGAAAATGCTGTGTGCACCAATACAGAAGGGAATTACACCTGCACATGCACTAATGGATTTCCAGGAAGCACAGTCGACTGTACTGGTGAGTTATCATTTAAAATGCTTGCAAATCCTCATACCGGATACAAAGAACATTTAATATTTAATAACTTGCTGATTTTACTTAGTCACAGATATTATTTATGCTTATGTTATGGCTGCCATGTTTTCTGTAAAGAAAAATCATTGTTCTTCTCTCATCTTTCATCTCCATTAAAAACATTATTTAAGACAGTAAATTCCCATTTTCTTGTGACGTTTTTTATTTTTTAATATTTTACAAATTAAGTTATGTGTTTTTTTTATAGAATTTTCTACCACCATCAACACTCCCATAATGAGTACAAACAATGTTCCAGGCAAGACAGTAATAAGAGAATGTCCCCTATTTTATGACGGATACTGTCTCAATGGAGGAGTGTGCATTCATTTCCCACAACTGGAAGATTACGGGTGCAGGTATGCGTCATGATGCAAAATGTATACAAAAACGTAAAATTGTTGACGCACATGCCCTGTAATGAATATTTTCTTATTCTGTGTTTCATTTTTATTAAAGCCCTTCTGAATAATCTTGGCAAAGAATACTACATCCTGTATATATTGTATTCAACTTCATAGCTGAAGAATATTCCTTTATATTTTCTAAAGTGCATACAAACCCTTGATTAGGTTAATTGAGGCTTGTAGAATAAATAAACCATTCCTTTATTAGTTTTAAATTTATATAATGACAGAAATGAAAGTACACGCATCCTTGTGAAGTAAAAGTCACTGCCCAAATAGGTCACATCTGCTATGAATGTAACCAACTTTTGCATTGAGTCTACTGTGTTATACAGAAAACTATTGCAGGTAATGAATGAAATATATTGAAATGACATTGAAGTTTTTAAAACATTGGCCTGAGTGTCTTTAAGCCCTTCAAAAAAATCCAGTGTCATAAACCCAATCTTCATTTTCTGTTTCACAGCACAGTAGGTGGCACTGTTGGCCTGTTTAAGTGATAAATGTGCCAATAATTATCCATTTTGCAGACCAAAACATTTAAAATATACTCCCATGTAGAAAGGGCTGGGCGTTCATTTTTTTGGTTTTCCATGTTTGTAACGTCAAAGTAGTGTTACATTTTTTTGTGAACTGTAAGTACACTGATAGAAATTGAGACTGGTTCACAATAATGGGTGAAAGCTGCTTTTCAAATCATAGTCCCTTTTGCAGTTCCTGTATAATGATAATTTATATAGTTATATCCTGCTATAATTCCCAATATATAATCCGCCACCTAATTCTGAAATCAACCAAAAATACCCTTTTATTTTCTATGGAGCATTTTCGACTATCAAATGATTATCGAATAGTTCAATAATATCTTTTTGCTTGATTTCTCGATGAAATTGTACGATCGAATACCGATCGTTTGATTTCACGAAAAATTCATACTTTTTCCTTCGAGCCTCCGAAAAATTTGTACGTTTCGAACGATCGAGTTGTTCGATCGTACGAATGGTATTAGAGCAAGTCTTTGCAAAAGAAGCCTATGGGGGGGGGGGGGGTTCCCATAGACTTCTATTGGTACTCGGTAGGTTCAATCTGGCCAAGTAGGCATTCGAATAAATTTTAAATCCTTCGATCATCAAATGATCGAATATTCGATCATTCGATCTATTCGATCATTCGAATATTTGGTATTCGATGATGACAAATTTGCATATTCGATTATCCAATAAAATCACACGATCGGTATTCGATCGAATTTGATCAAACTTCTATCTCTCCACACAAATTTTGTAAATGTGCCCCACATATGTGTTACATGCCTCCACTGTGTTACACCTCCCATTGACCAATCAGTAAGCACACTGTGGCGAACAGGGATTCTTTTGGTACCTGAAAATTATGCATAAGAATAAGTGAATCCCCATACCCTGCCTTTGGGGTGTCATAATGACATAGCACATGTCCTGGGTGAAGGAACAGGCAGTATTGTGTGTTGACTTTTGATGGGAACAAACTCATTGCAATTTTGGTAAAGGATAGATGGAGAATTGCACCATTTCTTGCAGTGTGCCCACATAAATTAATTTGGCAATCAATGTAATAAAATGGCTTTAGTAACAATGTTATTGATCACTGTACGGTAACTCTAAGGTTTGGAGATATACAGAAACTAAGAAGCAATTGCTTTAGCACTACATGGATACATGGAACAACTCTGATAATCATATAAAGTGCATTATATGTCTACTGCTGACATTCCTTCTTAATCTTTGAAAACATGACACTGCCTGGAGTTCTTGATTTAGGAAGCTCGATGTACTGAGCATTATCACATGATTATAGTATGAAAGGCAGTTCCCTAAGGGAATCATTCTATATGATGGGATGAGAGACCCCACTTTGTGCTTTAGCTTTTTTCTATGACTCACATTACATTATATGATACTAATTGGGTTTGCCATGAAATTAGCAGATACGTGGTTAAATGAAATCTTCATGTTTCTGAGTACTTGTCATATTGTTTTTACTTAATATGGATGGCAGTGTTTTGGGAAAGTTGGCACAATACTCCAAACCTATTGATAACAACAGAATTCTAAATATAATATTTGAACATATGCATTTAACTCTCAGTCCTTGGAGTGAAGTTGTCTAGATGCTTAGTTTGTTTATCATTGTGGAAATAAAAACCAATGGTATTATTAACAGGATGGAAATAAATTTTTAGATATGTAGGGTTGTCAAATCTAAACTTATAAGTAAGAGTGATTATCATAGCAAAGCAATACAAACTCAGTAAAGCATATGGGTTTCATCCATTAGATTTGACTTATTTGACATCATACCCACTAAAAAAATATTATATGACCAAAAGTATGTGGACACACCTTCTAATGATAGCCTATGTAAGCCATGATCAGTAAAGTAACTAAGGAGGGGCAGGCCCAGGTGCAGGGCGTACAGATGCCCCCCCCATGGACGCAGTTTTCTATGCAGCTTCGCATCGGCTCGATTGTCTCGAGGGCCCAAAGGAGGTGTGGGCCCAAGTACGATCACAGCCCCTGCCTCTAGCCATCATTGTCAGCACAGGAGCCACTACATGATTCAAAGACATTTTTGACAATTCTGTGCTTTCAACTTTGGAGAAGGCTCTTTCCTATTTCAGTGCCATATTGTTCCCATGCTCAATATGAGGTCCCTAGAGAATGACTTTGCTGAGATGGGAGGGATGGCCTGACTGGCCTGAACAGATTCATGACCCAAACAAACCCCTGGGGGATAAATTAGCATGCTGAATGGAGCCAGGCCTGACCCCCCAACATCAGTGTCCAACTTCACTCATGCTAAATGGAAGCAAGTTTCACCTAAACTGTTTCAACTTCTTGTAGTGAGCCTGCATGCAAGAGCAGCACAGGGAGCACCAACTACATATTAATACCCTTGATTTTAGAAAGAGATGTTGAAAAAGAAGCACCCAAAAATGTTTTGCCATAAAGAGCATAAAACCATGGTGTAAAACAACACTTTATTCTGTCTCCCTTCACATTGTAAAGAAATACACCTATCCTAGTCACAGGAAACTACATGTAAATAGTGTGTTTAAAAGCTACTTCAACATACAAACCACTCCTGCTGTACAGTTAAAACAAAGCATTTTATGTAAATTGTACATTTCAAGAATGAAAACTGGGCTCTAGTGATTGTTGCTTGTGCTATTACAGATGTATCTCAGGATACGTTGGTGAGAGATGTCAGTTTGACGATCTGAAGTCATGGGAAAAACACGTTACTCAAATGAAGATTCACAATGTTACCATTGCTGTTTCCTTGCTGTTACTCCTGCTGATCCTGGGCCTTGGCTCCTTTGCAACTTATCATTACAGGTAAACGTGCCCTATTTTTACTTTTGTGCTATAGTATTTATTGCAGAAATGCCTGCTCTTTTGTAGAACTGGGACTTTAAATTAATGTTAAAAATAAAATCCAATCACTAAGGAGAGCAGATTGCAGCTTGAAGCCTCCACTTACAGAAGAGATTTCCTGTTCCATGGTTTGGAAAGTTTTCTCTGGAGAGGGGCCTATATTTTTGTAATTCTTTTGTTATTGATCAAATATTTTATCATTATTTCTTTCCCACTAGGGTTTTTTTTCCATCTGTTGCAAATATGATCGATTGAACTATTTAATTCCACTAGAAAAGCACATTTCTAATTACACGCTTGACTAGAATAATATTATGCTGAGCAATACCCTAGGCACAAAGATCAAACTGCTTATGGGAACCTTCTTCACAATGATCACTGTTCAGAAATCACTGTGCTGATAACTGCAGCCTCATTTTATAATGTAAAAAATGTAAAATATGGAACACACATACTTCCTAAAAAAAAAAATATGACCATCTGTTGCTACTTTAGTTAGCATTCCAAAGGTAATTTATGAGTTGGTTTGCTATGTTTGTTTTAAAGTTTACATTGGACAATCTATAACATACATAAAATATTTCACATTATATTTCTTATGTATGTGATAGATTGTCCAATGTAAACTTTCAAAACTGATTTTGCTGTCTCTAAAACATGCATTAAAATGATACAAATTGTATGCCATAAAATGGTAGATGGTATAAAAAAGACTTTGTGGTGTTAATATATTGTAAACTAATTCCATGTGCATTTAGATCAGTTTTTTGGAACACTGTGTTATACATTTTATGGGGAAATTTGAAACTGGGGAGAAAAGGAAACAAAATACAGAAGACAAATTTGTTCATACAGTGAGGCAACATTCCTGAAATATGTAGACCATTTATTAACTCCCCTTCAAAAAAAATCAGTCTAATCTCCCTAAATCCAAACAGAAGCCATGCAAACATCCATAGCTATTGATACATAATCTACTTGTTCTACATCAGCTGTGGATATGCAAGAATAGCTGCAGTGTGGGGCAGGGCCATTCTCCTCAGTTGCATTTTACAGGCTGTAAATAATGAATGCTCTACTCTGTTTGTTGGTAATAAAAGTAGTTACACTTAACATTGCTCTAGAGAATATATGCCTGCAACTGTGCTCTCAAAGGTAGCTTCCTATAAGGAGTTTTAATCAGATGCTTTTGGGAATCACAGTGCCTTTAATCACACACCCACATGCATTTATTATAGATCTGCAATATAGAAGGATAGTGGTCATGGCATATAAAATTGTATCCTATATAATAAAGTTCAAGTGTCTCTGCGTCCAGTCCCTGTGTCCGTGGAATTGCGCTACTGCGCATGTGCTGCACGGATGTCTCTGGCGAATTTACACTGGGCGAATTTACCAGCATGTAATAGTTTTCGTCACTAGAGGTCGCCAATCACTAGCTAATGCTATCAGTACCAGTATACAGGAAAGCCTGGTGGTGTAGTGTATAAAGTAAATGCCTCTGACCAGTGGTTTAGTGTTCAATTCCCATTGAGTGATAATTTACGCTAGCAAAGTAGATAGACGCGCAACTTTTTTTACCATTGTGGGTGATAGTCTGAAAAGCGTAAATACGTTACCGTTCGCCGACCAGAGCGTAAATTTGCACGTTAGTGAATTTGCGTAGCGCAGGCGAAAATTCGCCTACAACAATTCTGTTTTTATAAATGTTTGACTACATATGTTCTAGCGCCCGTTAATTTAACGGGCTTAATGTAAAGTTCAAGTGTCTCTGCGTCCAGTCCCTGTGTACGTGGAATTGCGCTACTGCGCATGTGCCACACGGACCGTCTCTGGCGAATTTACGCTAGCGAAGTAGATAGACGCGTAACTTTGCACCCTTACGCTGTGGCGTGTTTTACCATTGTGGGTGATAGTCTGAAAAACGTAAATACGTTAACGTTCGCCGACCAGAGCGTAAATTTGCACGTTACTGAATTTGTGTAGCGCAGGCGAAAATTCGCCTAGAACAATTCTGTTTTTAATAAATGTTTGACTACATATGTTCTAGCGCCCTTTAATTTAACGGGCTTAATGTCTAGTAATAATATATATGGTATGCAAGAGCCTTGAAAATATGTGTGTTACATGTATGTATAAGTAACTGTATTTTAAAGACCACTGTTAGCAATTGCAAAAAATATTGAAGCTAACTTAATCACCTCACCTGATTACTTTGGAATATTTTAAGAATGCTTTTTCCTTTTGAAGTGTTTCCCAATTTATTATTTGTCCAGTCTTAGCCACTGAATTGTGTAGCTCTTTTAGAAACTCATGTTGACGTCTCTTACTAGTTTTTATCTTACCTGGGTTCTCACATTGGTGGGATGATGTAGGCAGCTTCTTGGTAGTAAAACACATTAACCCTCCTGTTATATATTGATTGTCTTTAAAGTCAGTGTTCAAAAGTATAATACCCCTCTCCCATTTGTGCCCTACTTTATATTTTAGATTTATGGACAGTAAATAAATAAATTCAGTAGCTCTGTGAAAATCAAAGCAAATATGTGCAATGCACTGGTATCATAAATTGTCATGCATCAACATAATTTTTTTTTAAGCAATTTATAGTAATAATATAAGTAATAAATAATGTGTAGTTATTGTTTACTTTTTATTTTTAACCAAAATAGTGCCATTCTGAGCCTATACAATATAGTGACGCTATTAGGACCTATGGATTTCATGCATTTGTTGTCTGATGTAATTTGATGTATATATATATATATTTATATATACTGTATGTATGTTAATTTTTTCTCTAAATGATATTAAAGCTGTGTGATCTTGTGATATATAAAAGAGATTTGCATGAAACGAGTAACAATATAAGGAATTATTTACTCAAGTAGTGGGGTGGGAGCTTTATTTTCAGAGGGAGGTCAATTGGTTGACGAGAACAAGGAAAAAGCAGATATTCTAACCTTTTCCTTTGTCTACACAACTAAGGAATCAGCTAATCAAGTATTCCTTTTAACAGACCAATTTCTAATAATATAACTAGTTCTTGAATTGGAGTGAAAAAAATGAAGGGCTAAATAAACCCCTCCCACAATTATAAGGCACACCCATTGTTATAATTAACCTCACCAATCTTTCTGGTTTCAACCACTTTAACATTTTCTTCTAGTGAACGATTTAATGCCCAGTATTCATAGACGTACCTAAGTATGTTGCTTGTAAGAAAATTGTGCATATGACATTTCTTGGCTGCCAATTCAGTTTTTGCAAACAGAGCATCCAACATGTTCTATATAACCCACAATATTTCATATATATCATTCTCTCACCATTCCTCAATCTGATTCATTTCTCTACCATCATTTTCTCTTTTTTGTTTCCCTATTTTCTCCTTTTCTCTATAACCCTCTCTGATGTCTTCAGCGTTTGCATCTGTATAACACTTCTCCATCTCTTCTCTAATTTTCTCCCGGCAATCTTTTTCTCATCTATATACTCTATTTCTTGTTCTTTGTAACCTCCATTTTATTTGCAAAAGTAAGCTCCAGTATTACAATAAAAAAGTTCTGGGATTCAAAACTCTTCCCTCCTGAGGGAATGCTATTTCATAGAAATAAAGAAGTGGAGGGATGGCATTCCTGCACATTTCTCCCCAATTCCAGCACTGTATGTAACTATTGATGCATGGGTGACTTAAGAGAAAAAGAGACTAGAACAGAGGTCCATGGAAAAAAAATGGTATTTATCCCATAGTACTAAACAAGCTTAACTTTTTCAGGACTTATCTGGCATGGTGCTGAGAGACTGACAAAATGCTAATGTGGTGCCACTATTCCAAAAAATACCCCATGCTTAGCCTGAAAACTATAGGCCTGTTAGTTTGACATCATTGGTAGGAAAGATTTTGGAAGGGTTAATAAGGATTAAGATAATGGAATACATTGCAAAGCATAATACTATGAGTTTATGCCAACATGGTTTTATGCCTAATAAATATTGTCAGGCTAATTTAATTGCCTTCTATGAGGAGGTGAGCAGAAACCTAGCCTCTAGGATTGCAGAGGATGTAGTCTAATTCTAAAGCATTTGATACAGTACCACACAGAAAGTTACTGGTTAAATTAGGAAATTCTGACCTGGACTAAGAGCTGACTGAAGGTTGAAATACAAAAATTAATGGTAAATGGAACATTTTATAATTTGACCAGTGTTGTTAGTGGAGTACCGAACGGGGTCTGACCTTGGCACATTCCTTTTTAACTTGTTCATTAATGACCTTGAGGTGGGCATTGAAAGAACTGTCTTTAGTTTTGCTATAAATGTGAATTATGAACAAAATGGTAGTGTGTTGGTGGTATCCTTAACTGAGGATGTGGGGATTTTTGTTGATAACAAGCTGTGTAATTTTAGGCAATGTCACTCAGTGGCTACTAAAGCAAATAAAGTATGGTAACAATTTACGATAAGCAGGTCTCTTTGGGAAACTATGAATTGCAGCTTAAAGGGCAGTTCACTTTTATTAGCAAAACTGTAAAACACATAAAAACTCATAAATGTGTTTAACCTTTCATAACCTGTAAAATTTTGTAAAATGAACATCATGTCGGGTTACATTAAAACTCATTAAAAATTTTAGTTAGATCTTCATTATACCCCATTTCATACTGAGCACACCTTTCGCTTTTCTTATATATATGTATACACTAAGTGGCAGATTTACTATTGGTCGAATTTCGAACTGAAAAAAATTTGAAATTCGACCATGTGAATAGTTAGGGAAGTAAAAACCTTCAAATTCAAATATCGAATTAGAAGGATTTTACGGCTATTCGAATGTTCGAACGATCGTATAGGAAAAATTTGATTTTTTTCGATTAAATAATTTGATCAATTAAACGTTCGAATTGAACAATTGGAACGATTTTAACCCTTCAATAGAATTATTCTTATTCGATCACAAAAAAATTTAAAACACCTATGGGAGCTTCCCATAGGGTTTTAAAGCAATTTTGTAGTTTCAATCTGGCGAACTGGCCTGTCGAAATTTTTTTAAAGGGGAAGTACTTAGACCATCGAATATTCGAATACAATTAAATTCAAATTATTCAATTTATTCGAATTAGTCGAATCGGTCGAATATGGAAAATTCGATGGTTGAAGTTGCGTCATTTGAATATTCGAAATTCAAATTCAAATTTTTTTAAAAAATTCGATCGAATTTCGAATCCTTCATGTGAATTTAGTAAATGGGCCCATAACAGTTTCTGCCTTGTTGCTGTAGTTTCTTTCATTTTTCAATTCCATCTCAAATCAATCTAAAAAGAAAAAGCAAGCTGCAGACAACATTTGTTCCACTGAAATTGTATAATTAAATGCTAAAAATTTTATTGAATTATGTGGTCACTCCCCGTTCTATAATTTAAAAATATTCAGTGATGAGCGCAACTTTCCCTTTCTCTATTAGTCCTACAGGGATATGTCATTCACAATAAAACAGTTAGGTCAAAAAAAATGTAAATGTTTTCCAAAGCCCTACAGTATTTTTACAGTGATCTTCAAAAATATCCTATGAGTGAGGTATGACATGCCAATAGAATGTGTGTATAAAGAAAAATGGGTGGGAGGCAGCATTTGAAAGATGTCCCAAATTACTTTTGCTTGTTTAAGAATGTGTTTTTGCAGATGGAGAAGGTTATGGCTTCAGCTGAACTAACTGAACTAAGTAGGCATTAACTTTTTCATACTGATATATCTCATGTTGGATGACTCTGGTCATCAAAGACATGAAACAAGCATACAATCTGGTATTAACAGAAATGCCTTTATATATCAATAGAACCCGCATGATGGTGAAAACAGAAATGTTGAATCCTTTTTGTTGTTTCTTTCTACAAATCCAACAGAAAAAAGTCCAACAGCACAGATATAGGACCTGTTATCCAGAATGCTTGTAGCCTGGGGTTTTCTGCACAATTTTCCTTAATTTGGATCTCTGTACTTTAAGGGGCAGATTTACTAAATTCACATGAATGATTCGAAATTCAATTGAATTTTCAAATAAATTCAAATTTTTTTATATTTTTGAAGGCCACTTCGACCATCGAATTTTGAAAATTCGATCGAATCGAATGATTTGAATAATTCGAATAAAATTATATTTGAATATTCGTCAGTCGAATTACTTGCCCTTTAAATTTTTTTTCGACTACCTAGTTCGCCAGATTTAACCTACCGAATTGCTATTAAACCCTATGGGAAGCTCCCATAGGGTTTTTTGAGATTTTTAGAACAAATTAAAAAAATTTGATCGAATTTTTTATATCTGAACGTTCGATCGATCGAACTTCGGTAGAAACCTTCAAATTCGATATTCGAAGGTTTTAAATTTGACCACAATTCGATCAGTCAAATTCACTCTCGAATTCTACCAATAGTAAATCTTCCCCTAAATCTGCTAAAAAATCATTACATAAACCCAATGGCTGTTTTTCTTCCAATAAGAATCAATTATATCTTAGTTTGGATCAAGTACAATGTATTGTTGTTATTACTGTTGTTATGTACTGTTATTACAGAGAAAAAGGAAATTATTTTAAAATATTTAAATTATTAGCATTTTTTAAAATTTGGATTACTTGGATAAAATAGAATCTATGGTAGATGGACTTGCTGGTTTTTTTTTAATCTTTTTGGATATTGGATTTCTGTATAATAGGTTGGATTAGCCATCTTAGTTAGTATTCTACAGATTCTATATACAGAATATGTATATATATATATATATGAACAATAACACAGGGAAAATTGATATAGAAAAAGAATCTTGAAAAATTATCAGTAGTGTGTTTTATTTCAAACATTTGTACTCTATATACAATATCAACAGAACTTGAATTTCTGCCAGTTTTCTACCCAACACCCTGAAAATATGTTGACATTTTTGTTTTGTAAGTGGTAGAATTTCATTGTGTTATCTTTCCCGAAAGTTTTATTATCAACTATTATCCCAGCACAAGCATTTATGTTCAACTCTTTTTTATTTTCCTTTAGGCATCAAATGATCCAGAGAAAAAGCCATTTCAAACAAGAAACAGCACCGGGCAGCACAGAAAAACCTATTTGCAGCACAAGTGCTCTATCAAGAAGCAGCGAGCCTGGGGTATAGTAATTCTTTTATTATTAACTTGTCACGTAGGGAAAAAAAAACAAAGATCAAAGGGTGGTAGGGATCCACTTGCGATTATCCCTGAAATCATTCACATCTTCTATACATTAAATAGCTGCCAGATCATTGAGTGCTTTTGGCTTGAACTTGCGTTCTTCTTACTTCATTGTTATCCCTCAAAGTTCACAGCTGCCTGAATGCATTGCAGTTATTAGACAGTGTTATTGTTAGCACAATAGCACAACAGTTGGAAAGCCAAGTCTATATTAAGGAAATGGCTATGTGGTGACATGGAATATCACTGTCACTGAGACTTACTTTCAGAATAGGGAACGCCCTTTCTGTGTTCTCCATAACTAAGAGCTTTATGTGCAATTACAAGCAATATGTAATTAGTATAGCTTCTTTTAATAGAATGTTAAAACACTCCTGAATAGCTTTTGCCACAGATATTAATATGACTGTCCTATTAATATCTGGGGGAGAAGCTCAGATTCAGGAGTGCCTTACAATGGCTTGTAACCCATTTGTTCTTCTGGAAAAAGTGCCATTTTTATTTGTGTCGAATCTCATTACATGCGACTGTGCCAATCATTCCCTTGTTAGTGGTATTGACAGTACTTCCTTAACCCCTTTCTTACAAAAAAGTGCATTTAGCACCCTGACCAGCTTCAAGAAAACTAGGTGACTCTACAGCATGTGCATGTTGGTCCAGAGATCTTCTAGTACAGTACATTACAGAAAACTCTGCTTACAATGGTTGGTCCAGAGATCTTCTAGTACATTACA
>CM044431.1:70703301-70718642 GCA_024363595.1 Xenopus borealis | reverse complement strand
AGTACATTACAGAAAACTCTGCTTACAATGGTTGGTCCAGAGATCTTCTAGTACATTACAAAAACCTCTGTTTACAATGCAGTGCATGGTATATTCCCTGTCAATAATCTGTAGTCCATCACAAAGACCCCATACAGTGTCCATATACAGTCACTGGTAGAGCCTGTATTCCTGGAGTACATTCTGTGGACTCACCTCCAGGCTTCTACATTGGTGTTGTAATTTTGGGGTGCCTCCCAAAAACAATTTATTTGTAGTGCAATACACAGCCCCAGTCCTCTAACATAACTAATGCAACCTTTTCTATGTGTTGCACTATGATTGGAAAAGCAGGATAGAGGTTTATCTCCAACACCAGAACAGTCCAGAATGCATCATGCTTCTAAGGAAAGGGAAGCATGCTGCTATTCAATTACCCACTATAATGATTATTTTGTTTCCAACTGTAAATTACATTTTAGAATAATGCAATGGGGTGCATTTTTGGCTGGATTGATAAGACTAGAGAAGGTGCCTTGTTTGTGAGAAATTTAACTAGCAATCATACTTACTAAATCTGGTCTGTCTTAAGTGGTGACCCAGGAGCAAATACACCATGTGAAGGTCCATTAATTTATATTCCAGTTTGCAGTGTTTCCAACTATATTCTCTGTGGGGCTTTACCATTGGTCACACTATCTGGTATGCCCCAAATAACTATAGCACATACAGGTAAAGGCATTTTGATTTCCACTTTTATTTGGCTGAGGACAACACAGAGTAGTCATGGTGGTCACCCCCTCTTGCAACCAAAAGGCCTATGCATAGGCTGTTAATAGTTTTCTATGCTGTTTTTGCTTGTGGGCACTACAACATAATAGCTCTATAAGTTTGTCACCACTTGCTATAAAGCTATAAGGAAAATGCCTGCATTCCAAACAGTGGTCAATTTGTTGCCACTTTACCTGCTTTAGGCATGGTATTTCCCAAAAATATTCTATAGGAATTGGTGACAGGCAAATAGAGTGGTAAAAAAACTACATGTGCCATTAGCCAAGTCACCTATGGTATGCATTGTTTTTTTTTTCATTCTACAAGCATCTAATGTGCTTTTCTAAGAAGCACAGATTGGAAGAAAAGGGAAAAAAGTAGCTTGTGGCTATAATTAATTAGAAATGCTGGAGGCTATACTGAGAGGTGTGAGCTGCTTGTTCTTACCAGGGTGGGAAGATGCTGTTTTGTCTTTTATTCTTTGTTGTAGAGAAGGCAAGAAAACAAGATTTGGTACATACTCATCATGGTACGATTTGCCTCAAGCACTAAATCATTAAAATGCACCTTCAGCAAATAAACAGTGTGCCCTTCATACCACTTAAAAGAAAAAAAGCTTATAAATCCAAACTTATCTTGCACATTGATATAAATTGCTAAAACATGAAGTCATTACTTAATTATAATCAGTAAGAAATTCTTCAATAAAATGGCAAAACTTTAGGAACATATATACTTCATATTCTAATATCTTAATAGGGGTATTTCACCTTAAAATTATCTTAGTATGGTGTACTGTAAATTAATGGGTAGCCTTCCAAAAAATTGCCTTTGTTCTTAGAAAATGTGCAAGTACTATATCTAATGTATATGTAAGTTATATTTTCAGAAGGTAAAAATTGCTTTCTAGCCTTATAATTTATAGAAGGATTATGTTTCCATGGGGTGGCAGGCAGCATGAAATGCAATACGCAACAAATGCTTGCGGAAGAAAAATGCTCCAGTTGGTCCGGATGTCCAGTTTTCATTGCCTGTGAGCTTTTTATTCTTTCAGTTGATTAAAAAGTCTTTGAATATAGTATAACCCAGTTGCATACATATAGTATAACCCAGAGCTGTCTTTAGTGGGGGGGGGGGGTGCAAATAGGTGCAGCTGTCATTAGCCTACACATAATGGGAGCCGCAGAGCAGCAACTGTATGATGGAATGCTGGAGGATATCAGGTATAGCAGAAAAAGATAAAACCAGGGTGACTAAAACACTTTTGCTCAGCTTATGGCCACTAAAATGATATATAACATGTTTCAGATATTTAAAGAAACATGCTAATACAGGTCTGGGGCCTTTTATTAAAGGAACAGTAACACCAAAAAATGAAAGTGCTTTAACGAAAAGAAAATATCATGCAGTGTTTCCCTGCACTGTTAAAACTGATGTGTTTGCTTCAGAAAGACTGTTATAGATCATATAAACAAGCTGCTAAGTAACAATGGCGGAAATTGAAAAAAGGCTATATGGCTCAGGATAAGTAATGGATAACAGATAACATTATGTTCTACAGATCTTATCTGCTATCTGCTGTGTAACTTGAGCCTTTTCTCCTTTGAATGGCTGCCCCCATGGCTACAGAGCAGCTTATTTAAATAAACAATAGTAGTAGTAGTAAACACAACAATTTTACAAGTGCAGGGCAACACTGCATTATATTTTTATTAATTTAAAATAATTTCATTTTTTGATGTTACTGGTCCTTTAAGAATTCACAGGCAGGACATGGGGTTTTCTGCATAAAGGTGTTTCTGTAATTTGGATCACCATAATTTAACATCAAATAAGCCCAATAGGATTGTTTTCCTTCCAATAAGGTTTAATCATATCTTAGTTATGATCAAGTACAAGGTACTGTTTTATTATTACACAGAAAAAAGAAAATTATTTTAATTATCTGCAGGCCTGGATTTATCTTTCTATTAAATCACATTTGAAATATATCTATATGACATTAACAGAGAAAACGTCTATTTTGTCTGGCCATGGACAGAGTGACATGATTACGTCACTGCATGTGTGGCTGACACTATTTAAACAATATAATAACGTTTGGTTAGGGTGGCTTGTAGTGATGGGCGAATTTATAAGTTCGCGAGACTCGGCCTTATCATTAATATCATTGGGATCAACCATCAAAAATACCACCCAGGCCGGTAAAATACCAGCCAGGTGGCAATCCTAGCTGTAGGCCCAGGCCTTTGTGGCCTTTCCACAAATCTGGGCCTGATTATTTGATTAGAATTGAGTCTATGGCCTTCCTGTAATTCAAAGCTTTCTGGATAACGGATCCTATATTCTTACCATGTTAAAAAGCTTTCATGCATATGTTAAAACTAACATCTCTTGCTAGTAGTGATGGGTGAATTTATTCACCAGGCATAGATTCACTGTGAAATTTTGCATTTCGCAAAACTGCTGCAAAAATTTGCAGGTGAAAAAATTAGCAGTCATCAAAACAGTGGCTTGTGTAAAAATTGTTGTGCGTCAAAATACTTTTGATGCCCATTGATTTGAATGCATTTGGACAAAAAAGTCTCAGATGTAAATTGCCATGCGTCAAAATAATTCTGATGCCCATTGACCTCAATGCATTGCGTGAATTTTTTCGGAGTTTTGCAAATTTTTCAGCAAAGCGAAAAGGGACAGATTTGCCAACGCGACAGAGGGGGGAGTAGGGGCGGAGGAGAATGCGGCTGAGGAGAGGGTAGGGGAGGAGAACAAGATGGAGGGGAAGGTAGGGGAGGAGAATGTGACGGAGGGAGGGGAGTAAGGGTAGGCAGAAGACAATTTTATTGGTAGCTGCCCAGCACCCCCCCTATTATTGTGCCCTAGGCAGCTGCCTACCCCTAGTTCCAGCCCTGATTATTACAGAGAAAACAATTTGATTGAAATGGAGTCTGTGGGAGAAGGTCTTCCTGTAATTTTGCGTTTTCTAGGTTTCCGGATAATGAAACCTATATATGTACAAAACCTACATTTGTCCCAAACAGCCTTTTATGTTGGGCCATCTATCCAGTGCTTTGGACCTCCCAGGGGCCTTTGTTTGTTTTGAAAGGAACTAAACCCCCCAGGTATTTCTAACTGTTAGCTCCTGAGCACAGTCCCCTCTGCCCCGTCCCAATGCATCCATTCCATAGCGTAGTATATATTTTGATCTACCAGCTCCTAAAACACAGAGCTGACCAGTGGCATTGTAAAGTACCACCATCAGCTGCTGCACTTCCATGTCCAGGTCCCCTGGCAGTAATGGGCAGCTAGGAGCATATACACTGTGACAAGACCATGGATTTTCCTCCAGTGCACATGCTACAATTTTACATTGACTTTAATGAAAGCAGATAGTAATGGAACTGCTCTGAATTTCGGGAACCAGTATGAAAAACAACTGTGTTTGGCACTGTGAGGATGAATGTGAGGGGAATGACTCCATGTATGTGATTCAGTTAAAGCCACATAATAATTCAGTTATAAATAAATAATAATAAATCAGTTATAAAGTTCTTGCATGCCATGGGGTAACTAAGTGACCACCCAGAGACATTAAGGAGAAAGGACTGCATCACACATAAATTAGCATAAGAGCTTTTATGGCCCTATGACTTTTTTGTCAAACAAGAACACGTGCTACACTTGAAGAGGCTGTTCTCCTTTACATTAACTTTTAGAACGACATAGAGAGTAATTGAAAAACTATAAAAAGACCAGCTGAAAAGATGCTTAGAATTTGTCATTCTATAACATACTAAAAGTTAACTTACAGGTGAACCACTCCTTTAATGTGATAGCGAAAATGGATTGTAAGCTCAACTGGTGTCAGTGACTGACGAATAATGAACTCTCTCTGTAATGCTTAATCTGTTAATAACAAGCATTAAATCATAACAATAACACATATCTTTTGTACTGATTTTTCATACAGTGTTTAGGGAAGTGCTAATCCCTGAAAACGTATAAGAGAGGCTGAAGAAGACAAAGGACTGCTTGAGGAAAATATCTTCAGAACTTTAGGGTTTGTGACATATGAGTCACCGTTAAGGAAGAATGAACTGAACCGTGGCCAACTTCAGCAGCGCATATGGATTTATTAATTAAAAACAACATTGTGAAGCATTTGCTTTTATTTTCTTTCGTTGATCTTTGAATTTGAATCAAGAAATGTTGAGTTCCCAAAGGAGTCATTTAGCAGCTTCCATCCTTTTCTGTGTTTTCATACCATATGATCACAAACAATTGCATTAACTAATGTAGTGACAATGATGTACCCCAACCTCTGCCAATCAATGAATCCCATAAATATAATTGCCATACAGATGTAATTAATTGCTGCATAGTTCCATAAAGCACATCAGAGTGTTAATTTGGGTTTTAGAGATAATGATGCCAGTCCATGCTGAGTGTCAGAAGAGACACTTGTGAATCTCACTTCATACAGATTGAAATTTACTCTTGTCAGCTACTTAGACGTTGCAAACAGCTATATAAAGCTCGGCGGTTATGGGCCTACAAGTGTTATAGGTGTTAGCTTTGGCTATGACAGAGCAAACATGGGGACAGGCATGTAGGGCTTCTTATATCATGAGTGAATGGTAGGGACTGAGGGGATGCTAATACAATTACACTGGAAGCCAAGTGTGTCAGCTCCCAGTTATTGTTTTGTCTGAACATATATTAGATGTGTTGTACATGTTGTTTAATATTTTTCAACAATTGATCTCAGTTGAAATGCTCTGGTCTACCTATAGCCTCAATGTGAATTTAAACTAACCAGCTGCTGGTTGGCCATCTGTCTTTAATATTATATTTCTATCACAAGAATACAGTCAGCTCAAAATTTGTGTATTTCAATATCTCAAAATGACCAAACGTTACAATTAATGTATTATTATATTAATTCATTCTATTAATGTGTTCACAATAGGGATGAACCGAATCCAGTATTTTGGATTCAACCGAACCCCCGAATCCTTTGTGAAAGTACCGAAATGAATCCAAACCCTAATTTACATATTCAAATGCACATGATTAAACTTTTTTTTTTGCTTCCTTGTTTTGTGACAACAAGTCACATGATTTTATGGATTCTGATTGGTTTCATTAGGCATGAGGATTCGGCGGATCTGAATCCTGCGGAAAATGGCAGAATCCTGTCCAAATACCAAACGAATCCTGGATTGGGTACATCCCTATTTCACAACACAAAGACCATAATTTTGTCATTGTTATTGTCTTTCTTTTACTATTTGGCATATATAATATATCTTCTCCATATTTCGTATATATAGATGAGGAACCATTTTGTTAATCTGCAATGCATAGAAAATGTTCACACTTTGTACAGTTCATAGTACTTTATGGGCTTCCTTCCTTGTATGGAAAATACATTCAGGCAAACATTTAAGAAATTGTTTGAAAAAGGCTGAAGCAAATGGATGGAAATGTTGGATTTTTTTATGACATTAAAATTCATATTCATGTGATTTACTTATTTTTAAATATAAAAATCAAGATTCTGAAAATTGTTTTTAAAAAATGCCAGGGAAATGACAGTCAGGAAATTGTTCAGAGTTTAGGTATGTCTAGTTCAGATTTTTATAAAATTGCCCACCAGGCCAGATCAAATCTCCTGGGCATCCCCGGTGTTTGGGAACCAATGGAGATGTGGCTGGGAGCCCCTAAAATCCTAGGCCTTGTCCTTTGTGGCCTTCCCACAATTCTGAGCCTGACTACCCCTAAGCGTTTTTTCAGCAGCCTGACTGATATTAGGTGTGGTTTTACACTTGTGACATGAGGGGGTAAAGTGTTCAGAGTAATTCTTTTGCAGTTTTTTTTTATTTATCTTCTGTTATTAGCAGTTTCTGAGATATTTGCATTTTTAGAGCAGGCTTTTGACTTAACTGAGAATCAGCAACCCTAAGTTTAACTACACACATGCATGGGCAGTGCGTAGACAGAGTTGCTATAAAACTGCCTCAAACAGATAATATCCCCCAAACCCCTCAAAATTTTAAATTGTTATATTTTGCAAAAGTGATCGGAGGCCTATTCTGAAAAAGTTTACATTAGTTTATTTTTAGGGAGTTTCAATCCCCTTTTAAGAATAAAATGCCCACAACAGGTTATTCAGGTAGGTAAGACATGGGTAGTTGGGCTTCACCTATTATGTGGAAACCCTTTATCGAGAAATATCCATATTATGGGAAGCCCAGCTAAGATATAATTAATCCTTATTAGAGGTAAAACAATCCTACCGGATTTAAGTCACATTTGAATGTATTTTTAGTAGACTAAGGGGCAGATTTATCAATGGTCGAATTTCGAATTGAAAAAATTTTGAAATTCGACCATGTGAATAAGATGTGAAGTAATATCCTACGAATTTGAAGGATTTTACCGCAATTCGATTGGTTGAACGATCGAATAGGAAAAATTTGATCGTTTCAAACAATTTTTTCATTCACGCAAATTTTTTTTTATTCGATCGAAAATAACAAAACCTAATTCGGTAGCTTGGATCTGGCAAACTAGGTGGTCGAATAAAAATTTAAAGGCGAACTACTTAGACAATCGAATGATCGAATGTTCGAATGAATTATTCGATTCGATCGAATTTACAAAATTCACTGGTCGAAGTGGTCTTCAAAAACATTAGAAGATTCGAATTGGAAAGTTTTTGAAAATTCGATCGAACTTCAAATTCTTCATGTGAATTTAGTAAATCTGCCCCTAAATGTATGGAGATCCAAATTATGAAAAGATACCTTATTGAGAAAACCCCAAGCATTATGGATTAGAGGTCCCATACCTGTACCAAGACAAAATAAGGACCTGGTGTTGAGTTACATTTGGGAGAACCTAATATTAAATGACAAAGCTCCCTTAAAAAAACCTTTAAGTTAACTTTTAGTATAATGTAGAGAGTGATATTCTGAGACAATTGGTTTTTATTTTTTAGTGTTTGTGGTTTTATAGTTATTTAGCTTTTTATTCAGCAGCTCTCTATTTTGCATTGTCAGCAATTTGGTTTCTAGGGTACAAATTACCATAGCAACCCTGCATTTATTTGAATAAGAGACTGGAATATGAATAGGAGAGGGACTGAATAGAATGATAAGTGATAAAAAGTGTAACCTTACAGAGCATTTGTTTTTAGATGGTGTCAGTGACCCCCATTTATAAGCTGCGAAGAAACAGAAGAAAATTGCAAATGATTAAAAAACTATGAAAAATAAATAATGAAGGCCAATTGAAAAGTTTCTTAGAATGGGCCCTTCTACAATATACTAAAAGTTAACTTGAAGGTGAACCACCCCTTTAATGTTAATATTAACATCTTTGGTGGTGCAGAATTTGTAATTTTTCTAAACTGAAGGAAACGTTCCATGATGCCCATGTGATGCTGAGCATGAGATTTTTGGCAGTGCAGGGGTTCTGGGTTCCGCAGTGGAACTCCCTCTGCCCTTTGATAGTGTGATGCAAGATTCTTTAATGAAAGGCACGCATGAAGACTTGCCATAAGTCATATGTGGTTTCTTCCTATCGAGACTTCTATTCAAATCAACTTGCTTTTTTAGATTACAGCTGTTTTGAAAGTTCTGCAGGGAACGCTAAGTATGCAGAAGCGGTAGGTCCATCGAGTGAGTTTCATAGATTATATTGCAAGGTAAATAATGAAAGCGTGAGCAGCTGTGATCCAAATTCGGCATAATCCACTGTTAAAAGTTAAAGCATATGCTACTAAGCTTTTTTCTCTCTCTGCAGCGATTAAATATGCAAGTATTCTTTCCTTAACTGGTTTCAGGGCTTGCGCCGGGGCCTCGGATTGAATTCAAAATAGATAAAGTTACATGTTATAATTTATGGGAAAAGCAACTTGTTAGAGGAATAAACCATAGCTCTGATAGCTTGGCACCAGTTTATTTGGTAATTCCATTAAATCTCAACAAGTATTTTTCCCCTTGTATTGATTATAAACATACCCAAGAGGAATTCATTATATTTCTGTGATTCTGAACCTGTGTAGAACTTGCCTAAAACCAGTGGAGTAACTAGATATTACTGGGCCCCGCAGCAAACAATGTTTAAGGCCCCCAAAATGTTGACCTTTTTTGCCAATATGTATTGAAATTTTATATGAATTAGGGTCTCATGGGGTCCCTATACCTAGTGCTGCATGGTCTGCTTCCTCTGAAGCTATGCCGCTGCCTAAAACATTCCAGTAATTAGGGGGCAAATTAATTATTGCGCGAAGCGTCTAACGCTAGTGCTAATTTGCCAGCATGACGTCAATTCACAACTTTGGAAATTCACTAACACCGGCTCTGGCGAATTTACGCTAGCGAAGTAGATAGACTTGTGCAACTTCGCACCCTTACACCAGGCGAAGTTGCGCACTGACGAAGGATCGTAAATTTGCAAATTCACTAAGATCATAATTTTCCTGAACTTTAGCACTTACATTAGACGTTACTTCGCCTGGTCAGCGCACAAGCGCAACTACGCTACCGTTCGCCGACCTGAGCGTAATTCGTACTTTAGTGAATTTGCGTAGCGCTGGCGAAAATTCACCTGGCGAAGTGCGGAAAATGCTAGTGTAGCTAAAACTAGCGAATTTTCGGATCTTAGTGAATTTTCCCCTACATTTTCAAATAAATGCATCCCACCACATTCTAATTGTCATATATGGGGGTCACTCAAATATTAGGAGGCTGAGAGAAAGCAATCAAAGCAGAACTTGCTGCTAAGTGTTCTTTATTACACACAACATGCTTTGGGCCACCTGCCCTTTATCACACTTCATAAAGGACAGGTGGCCCAAAACATGTTGTGTATAATATAAAGAAGTTCTGCTTTCTCTCAGCCTCCTAATATGTGAATATATCCACACCTGAAGCGGGGATGTTTCACTGAGATTGAGAGCACAGCCACCATTCCCCAGTCCTCTCTACATTTTTTATATTCGGGCTCACATTTTCCCCATATGTTTTGTAATGGTATGTATAACATCATAACATTGTTACTGCATTAGTAACACCATCATTAAATCACTGACAGTAAGTGAAAACATAAAGGGCATACACAGTTGTTTTCACAAAGTATCTGCTGAATGCCCCAAATAACAATATAACACTTAATTCAAAATAGTAATTATAACATGTAATACAGGAATGGGACCTGTTATCCAGAATGCTTAGGACTTGGGGCTTTCTGGATAAGGGGTATTTTCAAAATTTGGATACATAAAGCCCGCTGAAAAAATGATTAAAACATCAATAGGATCATTATAATGTATTTGTTTGGATCCTGTAGAACGTACCATTTTATTACAACAGAAGACAAGGGAATCATTTTTGATACTTTGAATTATTTGATTAAAATGGAGTCAAAGGGACATGGACAAGAAGCACAGGGCTGTGGTCTAAAGTCACTGGGGACATAGAAACTGTGATGTGAAGGCCAGGAGCCAAAGCATAACATGCCTATTCCCAACCCATGTCCAACCTGCCCAATGTGCTGGTCCCACGGGTACTGGGCTAACCCATGCATCACTACAATTAAGGGTAGAACTACATGAGTGTGTTTCGTTGGTTTGATGCTTGACTACAAAACGCAGGGGACAAAGCGCACGGAGACACAGGCATCAAACTTCTAATTGGACTGAATGAAAAGTCGCAAGTAAGAACTACACTAGATCCGATGTGGACGTAGTAAGCAGCGTCTTCATGCAAGAGTCGGACCGTGTAGTTCTTAATGGCACTTTTTTATTCAGTCCAATTAGAATTTGACGTGTGCGCCAGGCTTCAATACAACAAGAAATGCTCGTGTAATTGTAGCCTAAAGCTGCAGAAAAGGGCAGCAAATGGATTGCGCCATGACATGGACAACTTCTCCCTTTTTCTCATTCTTTGTGCAGAATATTACAAATGAGCAGGAAAAATTGAGACCTCTTTGATCTATTTCTCCTTGTAAATAACATACATATAACACATATAAAACACTAGAGCCATGATTGTCCTGTAAATGATATCATTATAATTGGTGCTTAGTGATGTCACCAGTTATAATCAGAGCTTAGTAATATCCTTTCTGTTACCTTGGAATTCCATGGCCTGTATGAAGCACTTTGTGTTCAGCCTTGTGCATATACACACACATATATATATATATATATATATATATATATATATATATAATCTGTAAATGGACCAGCACACCAGTTTTTCAATCAAAGTGATTTATTTCAGTGTCACTCACGTGTCCAACGTTTCGGCCCCCATTGCGGCCTTTATCAAGGATCCTTGATAAAAAACACGTGAGTGACACTGAAATAAATCACTTTGATTGAAAAACTGGTGTGCTGGTCCATTTACAGATTATATGCAAGATTTGACCAAGCACCCAGACTACAACATTGTAAGAGTGCAGGTACCTTCTGAACATTATATATATATATATATATATATATATATATATATATATATATATATATATATATATATAGTTGAATTATGTTATTATGTTTTGTGATATGTAACTACTATCAGGTCAGGTTTAATGGGGAATAATGCCCCACAACTAAAATGTTTCTTTGTTGTACTAATATCACAGAGTGAGCAACTGGTAATAAAGGTAAAATTACTGCTTGACCTCACAATGGTATTTTGTTTATTTCTCTAGTTCATGTTATCTTCATAAAATCCACATTTGTATATAAATAAACAGCCAAATCATGAATAAAACAATAAGCTATATTCCACATCACCCCCTTGCTGCTATATTCTTGTATTCCCTCCTATATTCACTGTGTAGTTGGCATAGCATGTGCAATCTACTATATCGATTCATAACTGCCCTTTCATAATTTCTAGATGCAAATTTTTATATTTAAGGCATCCTATATTCTGTGCACCCTGAGACTCTGAACCTCAGGTAGCAGCATCCTCCAACTGTTGGTTCAGAAATATGAGCAGGATACATATGGCACCTGTACATAAAGAAATCCAGTTGTTATATCGCTGTATTGAAAAAGCCTGGTGAAGTCCAGTTGTTACACTTTTGTGATCTACTAACAACTACATTAAAAAGCTGATCCCCCGCAGATTATTGAAATTAAACATTAGAAGAAAATTGAAGATTTTTTTTGTAGAATGGACTAATGCTTTTGTTGTCCCTTTGTCTCCTTTGTATGGAAAGATGATCCACCTAATCAAAGACCATAGGATTAGGGAGGAGTGCATTGGCCTCACTTAAGCTTTTTATTTATTTACGCATTTTAACACAACAGTACCTGCAGGGCAATTACTGTTAAACACATATCCCACCCTGCAAAGTTTGTGGTCAGAGCAATAGACTCAATAAGTGAATTTCATATCTATAATAAAGGACATGTGAGATCTACACATAACAAAGGTATACTTGAGTATGTACTTCCCTCAACAGCATAATAGACGCTTTGAAGTCTTGAAACGCACGTGTAAATATCAATGTGCACATTGGGTTCTTTTGGAGGAATTACTGTAAAATAACATTGTAAATATATCTGCAGTTAGTGAAACAGATGAATTATATATTCATCACTAAATCAGTCTTTTATAATAAACTTCACATGGACACAAAGCAGTAAATATCACCATGAGGAGTTAAAACTTCTAAAGTTCTCTTAGTTTGTTTTCCTTCCACACTCACTACTGACATAGAGAATCACACGTTGGGCCAGATTCAATTCATTGCAATAAATATTGATAAAGTACAAATGTCTTTGGCTCCAGAAAGTAATGCAATATTTTACTGAATTCAATTCATTGTGATATAAAAGTGACGTGAGAAATAGTCAGTTTGGTGTAACTGCATTATCACTGTTTTTACTACCGTTCTTGTTGGAAAATCTTGGTATAGATTTTTTTTTTTGCAAATTACACCATGATGTTCTACCTGCATCTAGAATTCAAGTTCATAACGTTTGAATTTTTTAATGCGGCAAATTACCCTCTAAAAGTTAACCCTGCCTTAGATTTCTATGAACATATTCTATTGGTTATTCCCAACCAATCAAATGTTAATAGTTAAACACCAAACCCAGACTTAGCAACATTATAAAGACTTGCTGTTGAATATACTCCATGATGTATGGTAAGAAGCCAAGGAGTTAAGGGTTTTTATAGCCCTGTTTGTCATGGCCAAATTTAGCATTAAAGCTTTCAGATCTGGGTCTTAGAAACAGCATTGAAAAACTTTGGTTAAACCAAGAGAAACGCACATCAGGAGATTTCTTCTTTTAGCTTTTCTAGGCAGGACATCCAAACTCTCAGACAAATGGGGTACTAAATGGTTGTGAGTTTACTGGTGAGGGGCTGCGGTGGGATCCCACTGAATGGTGTATACCAGGGTTCCCCAACCATGTGTACCTGTGAGCCATATTCAAGTCTGAAAAGTGTTGGGGAGCAACACAATTATAAAAAAAGTTATCCAGTTTCCAATTAAGGGCTTTGATTGACTTTCTGCCAGCACCTATATGAGCTGGAGGCTCTGTTTGGCACTACACCTGGTGTTTATGCAACCAAAACTTGCCTTCAAGTCTGGAATTCAAAAATAAGAACCTGCTTTGAGGCCACTGAGAGCAACAGCCAAGGGGGTGGGGAGCAACATGTTGCTCATGAGTTATGATCACTGGTGTATACAGTCGGGCAGATTCCCATTCTCTCTTCCTTATTCTATTTTAATACATTGTATATTTTGAGTAAATATATCTGTAAAAAACAATGAACGTTTGAAAGTATTTTGTTAATGAAATATACATAGGCGTAGCTGTACGTTCTTCTAAAACACTTGTGTGATAAGGCGCACGTTTCAGAATAGAAGATGCAAAGATGATGAAAAGGCTTTAGAGACAGGGCAAAGAGCATTTGCGCCAGTTCAAAGTGGCGTAAGGGAAACTGGAAACAGCTTCGGTAAGCGGTTTTGGGTTGAATTGAAAACTTTCAGTGGGCCGTTAGCTAGAGAAACAGGGCCGCTCCTGCCATGAGGCAAGGTGAGAACCTTGCCTCAGGTGGCACTGAGCAGCCAGTTACAAGGGGCGGCAATAAGCCTCCTCTTGTAACTTTAAGAGCTGGGTTTTAACCTGGGAATTTGGCTCATCTAGTGCAGAGACCACCCCCCCTTTTGAAACGTGGAGGCGGCATTGGGGCTGCAGCCTCAGGTGGCAGCAGCCCCAGAAACACAGCTGTAGAGAAAACATAGTTAACGGAACGGTATATTGGTTAATGTGATAAGTTTTTAACGCAATAAATTGCATAGCCAACATATGAAAAGACACACAAAATGTACCATATTGAATTGAATCAAGTCCATTGTGCCAAGCCAAAGTGCCACCAAAAAGCCCATTTATTACATGTATTCATGACAATGTGCAATTTTAGCACGTTGTATAGTGCCTGCCCCCTTTTCCAAACTGATCGGGGGGGAGGGGGGTTGCAGTAGCTATTGCAATCTCTGAACCAGGCACCTCCACAGGCAAATCTGCCACTTTTGATGCACTGCCCGCAATTATGTGAACTGCAGCTTGCCCTAGTGACTGTAATAGCTCTTGAATTGTGGAAAAAATGTATTTTGCACATGGTGTGGCCCAGCAAGTAAAAGACCCATAATGTCTGTGTGTCATTTATGAAGCTGTTCAACTGGGAATCCTGTTTAATAGATGTTTAAAAGAGTTTGGTGTCCATGAAATAATAAAATTATTATAAAATTGCTTTTATTATTATAGTGCTGCCTCCAGTTAAATAGTGCGCAAACATACAGTATATTTAATTAGGTGGTTCAACTTTGCGTTATTACTGTAGTGCTTCCTCCAGTTAAATAATGTGCAAACATATATTTAAAGGGGGTGGTTCACCTTTAAGTTAAAGGGATCCTGTCATGGGAAAACATTTTTTTTCAAATTGCATCAGTTAATAGTGCTGTTCCAGAAGAATTCTGCATTGAAATCCATTTCTCAAAAGAGCAAACAGATTTTTGAAATCTGACATGGGGCTAGACATATTGTCAATTTCCCAGCTGCCCCAAGTCATGTGACTTGTGCTCTGAAAAACTTCAATCACTCTTTACTGCTGCACTGCAAGTTGGAGTGATATCACCCCATCGCTTTCCACACCCAGCAGCCTAACAACAGAACAATGGGAAGGTAACCAGATAACAGCTTCCTAACACAAGATAACAGCTGCCTGGTACATCTAAGAACAGCACTCAATAGTAAAACCCATGTCCCACTGCGTACTATTCAGTTACATTGAGAAACAAAAACAGCCTGCCAGAAAGTAGTTCCCTCCTAAACTGCTGGCCCAAGTCACATGACTGGGGCATCTGGGAAATTGACAAAATGGCTAGCCCCATGGCAGATTTCAAAAATGAAATATAAAAAAATGTGTTTGCTGTTTTGGGAAATGGATTTCAGTGCAGAAGTCTCCTGGAGCAGCACTATTAACTGATGTGTCCTGAAGGGCCCCGCATTGCAGGGTCACGAGTTGTTTTCTTTACGCAGAGATGGTGGT
>CM044431.1:70675582-70701592 GCA_024363595.1 Xenopus borealis | reverse complement strand
CGTTCGAATCATTTGATTGAATTGTTCGATTCGAACAATTTCCTTAAAAAAAAAAAAAAATCTATTTTCCAAAAATTTCAAAAACACTCCTTAAAGGTTATAGGAGGGCCCCCATAGGCTAAAACAGCAGTTTGGCATGTTTAAGGTGGCAAAAAGTAGAATTAGAATTTTTTAAAGAGACAGTACTTCGATTTTCGAATGGCTGATTTTTTAATTCAAATCAAATTTTTTTTATTCAAATCGAATTTTTTAAATTTGAAACAATTTTTGGCCTATTCGGTAGTTGAAGTACCCAAAAATTACTTTGAAATTCAAATTTTTTGGATTCAAATTTTCACTTCGACTCTTGATATTATTATTATTAACATCTATAGCACCAACATATTTCATAAAGCTGGTAAATCTGCCCCTAGGTGTGATTTTTTTTCTGCATTCAGTGCTGTCTGATGTTGTTGGTACTGAACCAAAAGACATCATTTGATCAGATCCCGTAAGCCAACAGAGATTGTTGCAGTAATTTATCTTATATATATGATTTTTATTTTTTTACAGAAAACATTACAGTTCATCTGACCATGTTAAAAAAGTTCAAGGATCTGAACTTAATTATGTAATAGATTTGTTCAATCATATTTGCAGTCAGATGGGGGCACTCTGCAATATCTGATTGCCCCTCCAAGGCAACAAAGGGGTTAAAAGTGAGAAGGGTGTCCATATCAATGATTAAGGAACAAGTCAGCTGGCTGGAGACTTTATTAAGGTGATTAGTAGAGGTTTAAGTAGCTCCATTTGCATGGAATTGAGGTTCAAACATTTCTCCTGACCAAATGTTCCTCATCAGCAATGTTATCCACAGTCGGGAACGGTCTCATCCTGGTTCAGGTGCTGGGAATTAAAATAAAGATATAGGGATAAAGGTTAATCCAGGAGAAAAGAAAGGGAGATCAAGGAGATTGGTCAAAATTACCTTCCCTTTCCCTCGTGTCTTTTGGCCAGTAACATTTGGTCTGAAGAAAGAGTTCCCCTTTGTACAAAGCTCATAGATGAAGGTATCAAGAAGGTATTAACTGTCCACTCAAAGGCTTTGTGATTATCCTTAAGGTCACAACATGGTCTTACTGGCTTTTGACCTGTGTGAACATTATGTATGTCCACGTAGCAAAAGATGGACTAAAAGACAATCAATGTGTTTTTAAGGCATCCCCACATATGGCAAGCATAATCCTTATGCATGGAAACACTGAAACAGGCCTAGCTGAAGTACATTAAGGCTGCTGGTCAATCATGTGCTTCCACTAACATTTTCTCTATCATATATTTCATTGGACAAGGTTTAATGCCAAACTATAGAAAAGGCTGTAAATCCTTAATTCAGCAGCTGCCATATGAATGGCCCTATTGATAATCTACGTATAATTACAAAGACAGCCTTTGGCAAGGAAAGGTTTGTGGCTCTTAATGGATAAGTAGGAATGAGCAGAAGCCAGGTATTAGGATGGTTCATCTTTACATGATGCATTCTCCGTGCGCCTTTGATTTTAAAGGGAACTTAATATTAAACTATTTTTCTACATTAAATGCAGCATCATTTGATTCAGATTGTCGTTTTATCCGTAGTATTCTTGCCTGGTCTACCAGTATTCTCCCATTCTTTCTAAACACATTCTGGGGTTTGTAATAGAATTGTTACAAAAATCTATTAAATTGCATTAAAAGAGACTTTCAGATACACAGAAGTTTTATACACTAAAAGGACTGGCCCTCAAACACCATCATTGGTGCAATACAGTGCACAGATGACATATGAATGAATGGTATGTGCTCATCAGGCACCACAGGCAACTAGGGTTGCCACCTGACCGGTATTTTACCGGCCTGGCCGGTATTTTTGATGGTTGATCCCAATGTTATTAATAGGAAAAAAAGATAAATATATAGGAAGGCCGGTATTTTTTTCAGGAAAAGGTGGCAACCCTACAGGCAACCCGGCCAGCTGTGGCGCCCCTCCACCGTGCATGCAGAAAGCACGCTTGCATGCACGCTGACCGGCTCCCCTCCTATACGCACACATTGTCCTGTACGCAGGACTGAAGAGGAGCGCAGAGGAGAGGAGCGCACTCAGCCGGACTAGGGGTATGAAGCAGAGAAAGGTACGTGCCCGGCACCCCTCCAGCTTTGCACCCTAGGCATGTGCCTACTCTGCCTACCCCTAGTTCCGGCCCTGGTGCTCATACTGATTAATGGGTAAAATGGTCATTAGTTCATTAATACTATAGAGATGCTGAACCCTTAGGCTAAGTAATGATGGCCATACACGGAGAGATACGCTCGTTTGGTGATGTCGCCAAACAAGCGGATCTCTCTCTGATATACCCGCCTTGAGGTGGGCGGGCTGATCCGATCGCTGGGCCCTAGGGCTCAACGATTGGATCAGAATGACTGGGATATGGGCGGTCGCATCACGGGACTACATCTACGAACAGATGCGGCCGTGATCCAACGGGATTTTTAATCCTGCCCAATCGACATCTGCCCAAATTTCGGCCAGATATCGATTGTGGAAGCCAATCGGAGGGCCCCACTCACAGGCCGATAAACTGCTGACTCAGTCTGTCGGCAGCTTTTATTGGCCCATCTATGGCCACGTTAAGTTCAATATAGAAAATATGGCATTTCTAGTCATATTAATCTTTAGGGGTTTAGTTCTTCTTTAAACACGAGAGGGAATTTCATTCAGTTGGAGTAAGTGCACAATAGAACAGCAATACTGTAATCCAATCCGTTATCTGGGAACCCGTTATCTAGAAAGCTCTGAATTATGAGTAGGTTGTCTCCCATAGACTGTATTATAATGAAACAATTAAAAAATATAAAACCTATTTCTCTGAAATAATTCAGAGAGTTGGCACTTGATCCCAACTACGATATAATTAATCCTTATTGGTAGTGAAACAAACCTATTGTGCTTATTTAATTATTTTTTAGCAAACAGATTTTGAAGTTCTAAATTATGGAAATATCTGTTATCTGGAAAACCCCAGGCCCTAAGCATTCTGGATAACAGGTCCCATACGTGTATATGGAAACCATTAGGACACCAGCTTTCAGAAGTCTAGACACTCGACAGATTAAAGTTGAGGACTGGTTACTATGAAGCTATTACACTGTGCAATTGTGCCCATAGGTTTGTGCACACTGTATCTGATGGTCAGTCTCTGTGATGTCTGGTATGTGGGACAGCTGATAGGAAAATACCATGTGACTAATTTAGTAGTGCTAGCACCAGCGCTATGAAATAATTTGGCACTACAGAAATACATGTTATTATTATTAATAATAATAATAATAATAATAATAATAATGTGGGCAGCCACAATCTAGGAGGTAGGTACACTGAGGGCAAAAAAAATGTGTCACTGCATCTTGTCACTCAAGGCGATACTACTTAGCTGGGTGCCCCACCCAACTGCCAACTCACACCCACAAGCACCCCTACTGCTTCAACCGGGTTCTCTCTCCCACTTTCCCAAACCTTGTCACTCCCTGGCTCACTTCTTCAGTTCATTTCCAGATTCAATGAAACTACACCCTATGTATGTGCCTACCCCTAGTTCTGGCCCTCCTCCCTATAGTAAGTGAGCCTTGGGGGCAGATTTACTAAATTCACATGAAGGATTCGAAGTTCAATCCAATTTTCAAAAACAATTGAATTTTCTAATGTTTTTGAAGACCACTTCGACCAGTGAATTTTGTAAATTCAATCAAATTGAATAAAATTTCATTCGACTATTCGACCATTCGACTGACGAAGTACTTCCCCTTTAAATTTTTATTCGACCAACTAGTTTGCCAGATCAAAGCTACCGAATTGGGTTTCATTAATTTTCATCGAATAACATATATTCGATCGATCAAAAAAATTGTTTGAATCGATCGATTCGAACGATTTATCGATCGAATATTTCCAATTCAATCGTTCGACCAATCGAATTGCGGTAAAATCCTTTGAATTCGATTCACATGGTCTAATTTCGGATTTTTGTCAATTCGAAATTCGACCAATAGTAAATCTGCCCCTTGGTGTCCCACCCTGGCCCTATTGCGGCTGAACAAAGAATAAGCTACACATGCAGGGCAGAGGGGGCTGGGGCAAGGGGCCCAGCTAGGTAGAGGGGCTGCGGCTGGGACAGAGGGTCTGGGGGGTGCAGGTCCCTGAGGCAGCAGCCCTGATGGGAACCCCCCAGTCTGATAATGCTTATAAAACCCAAATATATCCCATTCTGTCACATTTGCATTGAGCTTTGGAATTACACAAATGCTGCTGCCCAGGACCACTACCATTCTCACAACAGCTGCGTATGTGTTCCTGGAATATGAATAGGAGAGGACTTGATTAGAAAAATGAGCAATAAAAATTAGCAATAACTATAAATCTGTAGTCTCACAGAGCATTTGTTTTTAGATGGGATCAATGACCCCCTTTTGAAAGCTGTAAGATAATTAAAAAAAAAACCCATTAAAAACTATAAAAATAGACCAATTGAAAAGTTGCTTGCAACTAGCCGTTCTATAACATAATACAGGTTAACCTTTAGTTAACCACCCATTTAAATGCCATCTAGCACATTGAAATTTGGGCACTAGAGGTTTACATACTAACATACAGTAACACGCTGCCAGATGTCTATAATTGCCCTTTGACTCACAACGTTTTTTTTATTTTACATGTTTTCATGGAGAAGCAAAACCTTCCAGCAGAGGGCTACACTATTTCCATTGTCATTTGCTGCAAAATCAGTTACGGTATGACAATTAGCTGCTTAATAATTGAAAACGTATACTTGGCTCAGTATCAAGTTTGCGACCGATTTTACATATTAATGAGAGCTGTTATGAATTCAATCACTTGTCAGTATAATAACAAGGAGTGTGAAACTTGTGGTGCCACAGCTGCTTGAGAACTGCAGTTCAGAATAGCTGAATGGCTGTGAATTTGGCATGCCTGGTATCTGAATAGAGATACAGATTAATGTCTTCCTTCTCAATCCTCTAAATATAAATTGAAGAGGGCAGTGCAGAATATATATATATATATATATATATTCTTAAAAGTTAGACACTATGGCAGAATGCAAATAAAAAGACTCACAGGGCTCAGTGTGGGTAAATGTAAAGTCACATCTAGGTAGTAGTTCCGCCTCTTATTACCTTTTTTTTTAGTTGCCCTCCTCTAGCTATTGGTTACTGTCCAGCTCTATTTATAAACATACCCCATTGTGTTGGTTAGAAATAAACTGGAGTGTTTGCTGTCACAAAGACAACCTCAGTGCAGTGTATAAGATAATAATAATAATAATAATAAAAAAAAATAAGGACTAGGAAGGTGCAGCATAAGGCAGGGGCTGCCACCTCAGAGGCCACCCTTGGCAACGTTCTGCCCCAGCTGCAACCCCTCCAGTGTACCTTATTTTATCTTGTTTCAGCTGTGATTGGGGTGGAGGTAATGATGCAGTGTCCTGGTGGGGAGCAGGTCTGGGTTGGTTTTTCCCAACAGTGGTAAGGTGTGAGACTAGTTCCCTGTTGTAGCTTAGTTTACGAAAAAGATATAAACTTAAAAAAAAAACTTTTATAAGGGCCCTTACACACGGGCGTTTTTACCTGCGCTCCCCTGCATTCCGTTTTGCTGCGTTCAGCCGCAGGGGAGTGCAGGTATAGACGCACTCAATTATTTTCAATGGGGCTGTTCTCACACGAACGCATGTAGGCGCCAAACGCAGGAAAAATGCAGCATGTTGCGTCTGAACCTGCATTCGGCGCTTACAAGCGTCTCGTGGGTACAACTTCATTGAAAAGAATGAGGTTCGTCTAGACCTGCGCTTCCCTGCGGCTGAACGCAGCCAAATGCAACGCAGGGGAGCGCAGGTCCAAAACGCCCGTGTGTAAGGGCCCTAAATATATTATAGAAACATTAATTTACTTGAGCTGGATAGGGACAGGAATCTGCAGGTTGAAAGAATTCTTTCTTTTGCCATGTTGCATAAGATAATATTAGTAATATTTCTTTTGTATATATTGTCTAATGGCATAACTTTTATTGGTGATGGAAGGAGTTAAAGAGTTTCTGGGAGAGACAAATGAGCAGCCGGAATTTATTCACTAATTTGGAAGGATTAGGACAAGATAAGAGGGGCATAAAATGGCCATTCAAATTTCGTACTTTGTTGATAATTATTACTAGTCCCCCAAGCACCTAGCACCAATACAGGTATTTTACAACTGCAAGTGTGTTTGCTATCAAGCATATTTGCCCACAATAATTCAACAAAAATATCCCATTCATAAAGGTGCCAAAAGGTTCAACTTGCATTTTTTATAGTTGGGCTTGGTTCCCCTTGTCTTGTCCTGTCTCCTTTTCTGAATGAAGCTTAGTGCCTAATGACACAAGGGAACCCTGCCAAATTTACCAAAACTGCATTTTGCACATGGCAATTGTTCATTGATTGCAGTTAAATTGATTGACACTAGGTGGAGCCATTATCATAGTTTTTATCATTAGGTGTTTCAAAGTACATTCATAGACAGCTTCATGCAGCCAGAAGTGTTATTATCTGTCAGATCTGCCCATAGACACCTCACGGCCAGGCCCGGACTGGCAATCTGTGGGTTCTGGCAAATGCCAAAGGGGCTGCTGTAAGTTGCCATAGAAAGTGACTATTGAGTGGGCTGGTGGGGGCTGTTTGGGCCTCTGTGTAGCAGAAATGGCAGGGCCTTTTTTGAATCCCAGTCTAGTCCTGCTCATGGCCATGTACAAAAACACAGCAACCTGGCCTAAATGGAATTAATGTTATCCACGTTTATAATGAGACTGGTCCGACTGCCATTTTGGAGTCAGGGAAGGAATTTTCCCCCCTCTGAGGCAAATTGGAGAGGCATTAGATGTTTTTTTTTGCCTTCCTCTGGATCAGCTAGCAGTTAGGCTAAAAACTCTTAATTTTGCTTCCTTTGTATATATATATTTTTAATTTGACTTGCAGTGGGATTATATTTGGTAACCACTACTAGACAGCAGACTGTATGTTTTAGTGGTACATGAATGATTTTTACATTTAATGCGTAAGGGGGAAAGAAAAGTCACAAAATGAAAAACTTTGCTCAAATAAGAAACAAATAGCATTCGACAAAGCAATATCCTTCATTAATTTGTCATTGCAATTTGTATTTGTCCGTAGCACTCTTGTAAGGCATGCTTGAAGGTGGCATAATAATCTTTTGAAGTAAACATAACTTTTTCAGTTTTATTACATACACTGCGCACTGGCACAAACGATAAAATTTGCAATCTTACTGGCGGATGTGGTTGGTAAACAGTTTCCGGGTTCAAGGTTGCTATATTAAATTCATGCAAAAGAAAATCTGCTTGCTTAAAGGCATACATTCTCTCAATGCAAATAATTTCCCATTAACAACTTGTATTCCATCCCCCTAGTGATGACCTTACTGTGCAGTTTGCAGGTCTGAGCTCTTTTGCCTGCTCTCCTCACCTACAACTACAACTGGCCATACATGGGCCAATAAAAAACCAAGTCGGCAGCTTAGTGGCCGGTATATTTGGAGCCAGATGTCGATCGGACAGGGTTAAAAACCCCGTCAGATCACGACCGAACGTGTTTGTTGATCCGATCTGGCAATCTGACTGCCCATATTCTTGGGTGCAAGGGCCCACAACTGGATGAGCCCAATATCACACACCTCAATGTGGGAGAGATCCATTCATTTGGCGAAATCGTCATTGACACCATATGGCCACCTTTAGACTGCTGCCTTCTGACATTTTATAGGTGCATGCCTGCCCGGCTACTGCTTTTGTGATGTGGGTTGATTTGTTTCTATAAAAGCTGGGTTCAGGTTATATGTGTGTTGGTCTGGGTTACTAGTCCCCCATTAATGCTATTCAGTGCATTTCTAGATCTGTAGTCTTTCTGCAGTTGATGTCTACCCTTGAAACGACTTTGTTTGGAGCAGAAATGAGAGGCGAAGAAATGCCAGAGGAGGAGGTCTACCCTGAGGCAAGCTGTAGTTTCTATGTTCCTATACAGTATATTATTCATTTCAGTGCATTTACAAGAAATATTCGTTTTACTAAGCAAAATAAGTCAATATTTTGGGGCATACCTTGTTAGTGTGTGTTATGGTTATCTCCCTCCCCCTTATATGATTCTATAGATCAGGGCATAGCTGGCATCTGATTAGCAGTGGATTTTATCACAATTTTTACATATTTTGGAGGAATGGGTGAACAATATTTACAGAAAAGCAATATCTGATCTAAAGGGGACTGGTGGAAGCTGTGTTTTACTAACAGATGAGTCTGGCTGAGCTAGTTGGGCCACCAGCAGAATGCCACTGTACTCTGTCACACAAAGCTTGGCCTGTTCTTTTCAATTAAAAATAAATATCCATGTACCTACCTACTGTAAGAATTGTTGAAACTCCATCTCCTCTGCCTCCAGATATACTAATCATGCAATACTGGATGCAAAATGGAAACTTGTCAATGTATGTATATATGTATGTATGTATATTTTTATTTGTATAGTGCTCCTTGAGGGCAAAGCACTGTACAGCAACAATAAATTAGTAACAAACAAGGGATCACTGCATTAATAAGTAACAATAAGTGCATTTATTATAAATACAGTTTGCATAAATATAAAATATAATTACACAGTGTTGAGGAGACAAGATGATGGAGGACCCTACCCCTTCGGGCTTACAGTCTAAATGGGAGGGTAACTTACGGACACAATTTGGAGGGCTAATAAAGTGCTTTTTACAGTGGGTGAAACTGTAGTACAAGTGCCAGTTCAGGTGTTATCCAGGTGCTCCCAGAGGCAGTCTCTGAGTTTTGTTTTAAAAACATTGAGGGAGGATTCTCTCCGGAGAGATGCAGGAATGGCATTCCAAATATAAGGAGCTGCAAGAGAGAAGGGTTTGAGACGGGAAACAGCAGTAGAAGTGGGGGGTACAACCAAGCGGTTAGTCTGAGAGGAGCGGAGGTTTCGGCTGGGAACATATAGAGAAACAAGAGATGAGATGTAGTTAGGTGTAAAGGAATGAAGGGCTTTGAAGGCTACGAGGAGAAGTTTATAAGTTATTCTTTGTTTTATAGGAAGCCATGATAATGACTTCAACAGGGGAGGGGCCTGTACTGTTTTGGATGAGAGGAGGATAATTCTGGCAGCAGAATATAATACAGACTGTAGAGGGGAGAGATGGGAGTTAGGCAGGCCCGTTAGTAGAAGGTTACAGTAATCAAGGCGGGACAGGATGAGAGCATGCATGAGTGTCTTGGCTGTAGCAGGTGAAAGGAAGGGACGTATTTTTGCAATATTACGTAAGAAAAAGTGACAAGGATACCCAGAGACACAGGAAGCAGTGGGGCCTATATGGACTCTGTGTACTTACCTACCATTTGTGGACCTAGCTATCCTTAATGCATTTCAATAAAACACTACAGTCAAATTACACCACTAGTGGTTTTGCTTTAATAAAATCTGCTGACATTAATGGGGCAGTTCACTGGGAAGGTAACACCTTAACACTTTAATCTGATCCATTCTTATTCTGACATGTAATATAGGCCATTTTTCTAGATTCTAATTCTAGATCTACTTTGGACTTATGTAGTTCTGTCCAGGGGCGTAACTACAGAGGAAGTAGACTCTGCGGCTGCAGGGGGGCCCAGGAGGAATAGGGGGCCCATTAGGATCTACTTAATGAGCAATTTCAATATATAGTGGTAAAACAGGACAACCTCTGGATATTTTGGGGGCCCTAAAATAACATCTACTTACACCACTGGTTCTGTCCTCACTTTATTTCACTTGCATATCAATTTGATAGCAATTTATGAAATCCCCTAAGGTAACAAGCAGCTTACAGCTCCAAAATAAAAGCTTCTTGCTCCCATATAATGACGTCACGTTTTTTTTCTTTTATAGCTTTTGGACAGAAAAAGCCTCACCAACAGGAATCAGGTAGTTTGGTTTAACGTTAAAGAGAACCTGTATAAAGTGAACAACAGTGAACAGTCTGTCCGCCACATTTATGCACCTTTAGAATTCTCTGTGAGTTAGAACTTTATTAAATTAGGCCTTCTTCAGTTTCACTCCCAATGGAAAATTACCTACAGAATATTGAGCAATGGGCCTTGTACCCCTAAAAAGTACCTGAAGATGTGGTACATCCTTGTAACATTCAAACCATTACAATAACACTATTGGATTCACTTATAGTTGCTTGAGTCAAGTGAAAAATAAAACAGCTGCCATGTTTTTTGCACACTGCACCCTGCCCTGCTGTGGGAACCTAAAAGAGCAGCTTTTTGCAATCCAGAAGGACCTGCACTTAATCCATGACTATAGTGCTGTGTGCATTTGACAGATCTCTATACTGTAAAGCAGGGATCTGCAACCTTGGCTCTCCAGCTGTTAAGGAACTACAAATCCCAAAATGCATTTGCCTTTATGAATCATGACAGACTCCTTCATTGCATTGTGGGACTTGTAGTTCCTTAACAGCTGGAGAGCCAAGGTTGCAGATCCCTGCTGTAAAGGAAAACTATACCTCTCACATAATGTAGGTCTCTATAAAAAGATTTGCATGAAACAGCTCATATGTAAAACCCTGCTTCATATAAATAAACCATTTTCATAATAATATATTTTTTTAGAAGTATGTGCCATTTGGTCATCATAAATAGAAAATTGCCATTTTAAAAAATAAGGACAGCCTCCTGGGATCGTATGATTCAACGGTGCACACAAACATACCAAACAAACTATAAAGTTAGGTCACATGAGCCAATTAACAAACAATAGAGTTGAAATATTTCTGGTCAGGTGATCTCTGAGGCAGCACACAGACCATCACGAAATGGTGGTTCAAGGCAAGAGTTGTAAATGGGCAATATTTACTTAAATATATATTCCATTTTGGGAAAATTCTTTAATATGCCACGTAATATACTATCAGTTGCTCAAGTATTCATTTTGGGGGTATAGTTTTCCTTTAAGTCTACTTAAAAAATAGGGGGTGGAACAAGTAGGGGGTAGGAGGGGGACAACCATATGTTCCCTTATAAATATAGGAGCATGTATGGGTTCCACCTCCCACCCCCTTCTTGTCCCCTAACGTAAATATCAGTCAGATCTCTGATCTACTGTATGTAAAATTGTACAATAAGTTTAAGGGGACTACAATATAGCTCATAATATACTCATGAACTATCAAACTATTTAAGGGGCTATTTTGGAACACCAAAATTAGTACAAGTATGGGATCAGATATCCAGAAACCCAGTATTCAGAAACTTCTGCGTTAGAGTAAGGCCATCTCTCATAGGGGGAAATTCACTAAAGCGCAAAGCGTCTAACGCTAGCGCTAATTCGCCAGCATGACATCAATTCGTAACTTTGCAAATTCACTAATACCGACTGGCGAATTTTTGCTAACGAAGTAGATAGACTAGTGCAACTTCGCACCCTTACAACAGGCAAAGTTGCTCACTGACGAAGGATCGTAATTACGCAAATTCACTAAGACGAACATTTTACTGAACGTTACCACTTATGCTAGACGTCACTTCGCCAGGTCAGACTTGGCGAAGTTCAATACAATAGATAGGAGTTTGAAAAAAATATTTGGAATTTTTTTTAAGTCCCTTTCTAGGGTTATAGTCTGAAAAAGAGCGAAATTTTTTTTGGGGGGGGGGTTACCCTCCTTCCCCCCTACATTTCCTAACATATGGCAACACAACTGTAGGGCAATAGGACAACTTTATTTTATTTATTAAAGGTTTCCTGGGCTTGTGTAGTGTAATGTAGTGGCTGTAACATACACTGAAATTCGCGCTGTATGCAAATTAGGCATCGCTAGCGTAAATGCACTTTGCCTGGCGAAGTAACACTAGCGCAACTACGCTACCGTTTGCCGACCTTAGCGTAACTTCGCACTTTAGTGAATTTGCGTAGCGCTGTCAAAAGTGGTGAAGTGCGGTGAACGTTAGTGAAGGCAACACTAGCGAATTTTCGCTGCTTAGTAAATTTGCCCCATAGATGCCATTTTAATCAAATAATTAAATTTTTAATAAAAATTATTTAATTTTTCTCTGTAATGATAAAAAAGTACCTTGTACATGATCCCAGCTAAAATATAATTAACCCTTATTGGAGGTAGAACAATCCTATTGGGTTTATTTTATTTTTTTATGCTTAAATAATTTTTTAGTAGAGAGATCCATATTACAGAAAAATCCCTTATCTGGAAAACCCCAGGTCCCAAGCAATTCTGGATAACATGCCCCATTCTTGTACCAAAAAGCTTCCACTGTAGAAAGAAATGAAATAAACATGCAATCAGGGAAAAAACCTGATGGGCCCCCACTGGGCCAGACCCCCAGTCGTAAGAAAAAAAAGAGGCGTAACACTGTGTGCCGGTACCATCTACGAATCTGCAGAGAGAGGGTGCGGCGTGGGTCCTGCAGAAAGGGGGCCCTGGATAACAGTCTTGATGGGCCCCGGACCCCCCAGTTGTCCCTGCATGCAATCAATTCCTAATAATCCCATTACATAAATTTGTAATGAAAAATTTCTTTAGTATAATGAATGTTCCAGCTGGCTTCTTTTATCTAGAGAAAGTTTCCACAGTAAGGTGTTGTTGGCTGGTTAAAGGCTAAGGGCATGCTAACCATTCTCAGCACTAGGCGTTAATTGGAAGCCTGAATGATAGCCTGAATATAAAGAGCATAAGTTGATCCATTAATAGCTGCTGGAGTGACGCATTCTTCAAGCAGTGATTTGTCACTGATTCCATTATCAGACACAGTGTGTGATTGATTACTCGCTCCTCACACACAATTTACACATCTTGCCAGTGGGCTGATGCACGGCAGACTGTTTATAATTTGCTGCACAATGAATGACCTATATTTAACGTTTTATTTAAAAAAAATAGAGGATTAGCACTATGTATATATCTTGTATTTTTAACATTCTGGAATTCACATTAGAACAATTTCAATTCCATTCATATGCTGTTCTAATTATAATCACATGTTTTGTACACATCTGGCCTTTTGTGTGATAATTTGAATATTCTTTGTAAAACCAGCCTAGCTACAATCTTTAACCTGTTGTTTCTAACTGACCACACCAACACACCATGAGACTATTACTATTGGCTTGTTGTTATCATACTGCTGGAATGCCATCCAAGGTATCCATGCCACCATCTTTGTTCTTCTTCAATGCTGCAAGTGACTCGAATTTACTCCTTATTGTAAATATATCAATTAACATTGAGTATAATATTGTATAATGGACAATGTACCAAATACATTTATAAAGATATTAAAAGTCACAAGTAGTCCCATGAGCATTTAAAAGAACAAGGAGTTTTCATAGAGGTCTCTGAACTCCTGCTTGCCTTCAGGTTCTGCATCTTTTCCCACTCCTTTATGTGTTATAACAACTTACAATTTGGCAGCCAGGTTTATTAGGAGGCCCCTCAGGTAGGGTTGCCACCTTTTCTTGAAAAAAAAACCGGCCTTCCTATATATTTATATTTTTTTCCTATTAACAACATTGGGATCAACCACTAAAAATACTGGCCAGTTGGCAACCCTACCCTCAGGCTGTGTAGTTTTAATGTCCCCATATCAATGCATCTGGCCTGCCCAGATCTCATGTCATTGGTAGCCATATTGGATACTGGCAGCATGAGAGCGGAGCAGGATCAGTATGATAGGGACCATGGAAGAGGAAGATGTTACCTTTGGGCATTCTATATTTCTGTATTATTGAGATATGAACAGGTTTCTATATATAAATAAATTGGTAGCTTTGGAGACTTGAGAATAACACAATAAGAAATCCTTCTCAATAGAAATTGTCTCACTAATTCAAGGCTGACTAAGCTCCAAGCATTAAGGGTATTTCGGTCACTGATAAAAAGGCCGGCTTCTAATGGATCTCGCTCGGTGGTGAGGATAAACAATACCAGTGTGTTATGGTACCAGGAATTTCATTTACCCGGTAGATTGCATGAAAATTGTGAAGACAGATAAAAGTTTAATTAAAACAAACCTTAAACATGCCAAAACACAGGGAACATGATGAACTATTTACCCAGAGTGCCATACATTTAGCAGCATAACTTTAAAAGGGAACATTTATCATTCTGAAGTACTAACACTGAATAGGGAAGGAATTTGTGATGTCACCGAGACTGAATGCACACAGGCATCTATACAGCAGTCTAGCCACACAGCTAACATGCTCATTCACTATTTCATTCCTTGTCTCTCTACCTGGTTTAGAAGGCTTTATAGTATTTGGTTTATAGGAGACAAGTTTAAGTATGTTTAAGAACCAATGTAATTCTGAAAAATTTAGTTTTTTTTTTCATTATTATTATATGTGAAGAATTATTAAAGAATTATTTATAAAAGAGGATCTTATTAAAGCACAGTAAAAGCCATACTCACAGCGAGTGGAGCAAATATTATGCACACCCATGAATAGAATCCCCATGTCTGTTCACTGAGCCAGTGCTCCTGTTAGGGAAAGCTGCACTAGTCCAGGGAAATTTGAATTGCAGCACTGTGGAGCTATCTTATCTTGCTTTCCCAGTTTCCCTTCAGTTAAATTCACACACGAGAATCAAGAGAAAAAAGCTGAGACTCTTAACAATCTCCTACAAATAGGCCTTTATTTAAAGGGATACTGTCATGGGAAAACATGTTTTTTTCAAAACACAGTTAATAGTCAACACATCAGTTAACAGACTTCTGCACTGAAATCAGTTTTTCAAAAGAGCAAACAGATTTATTTATATTCAGTTTTGAAATCTGACATGGGGCTAGACATTTAGTCAATTTCCCAGTTGCCCCTGGTCATGTGACTTGTGGCAGCACTTTAGGAGGGAAATACTTTCTGGCAGGCTGTTGTTTTTTCTTATCAATATAACTGAAGGACTCACAGTGGTACATGGGTTTTACTATTGAGTCCTGTTCTTAGATGTACCAGGCAGCTGTTATCTTGTGTTAGGGAGCTGTTATCTGGTTACCTTCCCATTGTTCTGTTGTAAGGATGCTGGAGTGGAAAATGGAGGGGTGATATCACTCCAACTTGCAGTACAGCAGTAAAGAGTGATTGAAGTTTATCAAGTGACATGACTTGAGACAGCTGGGAAATTGACAATATGTCTATCCCCATGTCAGATTTCAAAATGAATTATAAAAAAATCTCTTTTGAGAAATAGATTTCAGTGCAGAATTCAGCACTATTAACTGATGCATTTTGAGAAAAACTTTTTTTTCCCATGACAGTATCCCTTTAAACATGTCAAAAAAGAAAGCCTTACACATGTTGTATCCTCTTGATTCTTAATTATTCAAATAACTACATAAAATGTAAAATAAGTACAATTTTACATTTTTAATTGGCCTATTTGTTTGAGTTTGTTACAGTTCCAGCCTTTTTCTGAAGCTGAAGGTTTGGAGCTCAGCAAGCGCACAAACCCAGAATTTACATTGGTCATTCTTCTCTAAACTGGGAATTTATTCTTCTATAAGTTGCCTCTGGAGGAAACTTTGGAAAACCTTGTGATATGTTGGTTTTACCTACAGCGATTTCAGTTATTTCTAATGGAAATGCATTTTCAGGGAGATTTGTCATCCATAAATAATCCCCATTGGCCACTGTCCTTATATGGCACCATGATGTTGTGATTCAAGCTTCCCAGACCAGTGCAGGAACCCCAGTCCCCAGACCTAACCTAGCCAGGGTTGGACTGGCCCACTGAGGGACAAGAAAAAAACCCAGTGGGCCGAGACTGCTGCCAGACAGTATTCACCAATGGAAGTTGTGTGGTGGGGAGAGTAGTACAGAAGAAGGTTGGTAATTAGAGTGTTGACTTTTGGTGGGCCACTGACATGTTACATATGTCTGATATTGAAACCTAGCAATTCTATTTATTGTGGTAGTTCCTAACATTTTGCCACCCGTGTGGAATAGGACTTTCCTCTTAGCTTTTGTTGTCATGTGGTATAAGAATTCATAGCAGGCTGTTCTGTTTGCCCACTGAAAGAAAATATACCTGAATTAAATAATTCATTGGGTAAAGATGCACATGTTCGGTGATGTATTCTGGCTTATGGATGGCTAAGGGCAGAGCGGTCATGACATGAAATTTAGATCCTGCTGGGTCAGTCTATGGAACAAGGGTATCATTTGATGTTCCTGGGTTCCCCCAGCAACAAATATTTGTGGGCCCCCAGAATATGAACACTTGAGCTCATATACATATATATACAGTTATAGATTTGATTGAGCTCCCGTCTGTAATGAAGGCATCTCTAGCGTCTACAAATGGTTGCAGTTTATTTAAAGGGAATATAAAACCCCAAAATAATAATGCCTAATAACAGATCATCTAATTTTAAGATGCAAGAAAAACTGAGTGGGCTGCAGTCTGTGGGGTTTGTTTGCCTTTATATTATGTTGGGAATAAAAAAATCTTCATTTTTAATACTGTTACAGGATTATTTTTTTGTGCCTGCAAGAAAAATTTGTTATGTAGCTCTTGCTTCTCATCCACCTGCAGAAGGTAACAACAAACTTCAATAGATGCTTTGTTCCTGGGAAAGAACACTGACTAGCTCAAATCATATTATGTAGTCCTACATGACACCCCCCTGAATCAGGGACTGTTGTAGTTGTTATCAATGGATGTAAATGCTCTTGAATGTGCCGATTACAGTGGGTCAGTTCTGTATACATGCCCCAGTTTACTTTCTGATTTTGTGCCGTGTCATGGCTAAGTAAGATCAGTCCCTCAGTATATGGCTGTGTGCTTCAATGCTTCTCAGGAATGTGCCTTGCTGGTTACTAGGGATCATTTAGTTTGCTCATGTGAATAAGCTGGTGGGAAAGCTCACCTTAAATATACAAATAGTGAAATCAAATGTCTTTTCCATTATGTGGGGCTTGTGCACATGTGCCTTTGTCAATGATCCCACTCTTCACTATGGGGATAAAGTGAAATGCTGAACAGTTCTTCAGTGTAAACATATTCTTTACCTTTGTTACAGTTCACACGGAAGCACAATTTTATCCTTCTCTGTATGCTATAATCCTGTTTCTGGGGATCGACTGTGTACAGTATAGTGTGTAGCTTTGTGTCTATTAAAGATGTCCATAAATGTTTTCAAAGCAAATATTGAAGCAGCACCTTGAGCAGAAACCAATATTACCATCTTAATGAACAGACTGTATGCATTGTTTATTTTATGGACAACTAAACTGTAATGAAATTTAGCAATCTGTAGCTTTTCCCCTAAAAAAATTCTGCTGTGGCCCCTAGGCAATGAGTAGAGCTGGGAAACAATCACACCAGGACAACAGTGGGCATGTAGAAAGCATGTATCTGCTGCTACCTTCACTTCCTGACCCCTCCAGTAGCACCCCAACTTGATACATCCCAAAGAATAAATCAGTCGTTTCACCGAGTTAACAGAAGTGTAAACTTTATTGTTTGTTACAGTTGTTCTGCATGTATTTCATCTCCGCCTCTGAATAACCGTTCAGACAAAATGCATCATTACATGACATCTCTCCTATGTGTTTTAACTATTACTGAGACGTGAACCAGTCTCGCTCGCCTCTACTAGGAAACTAATTATTTAAAAAGCAGCATGAATTGCAGCACCATTAAAGCTAAAAAATAATCCCTTTCGTGGAAACTTCTCCACAAATTAAAGACTTTTTTTTTTTTTTTTAAAGTAGCCAGAAAATGTGCTTCTACCAACCACAAGGCTCTAAGATGATGACTGCGTGTTTCCTACATATTTTGGATTTACAGTATGCTTACTGTATTTTTACAAACAATGGCAGCCACTAACACAGATGCAGGAAAGCCGTGGTCCTTAAGCAACTCCCAAGGCTGGCTGAGGATCATGGGTGTTGAAGTTTAGTAACAGTTGGAGAGCCGCACTCTGACTGACCCTGTTAGAATACCTCTCTTCTAATCTGCTAATATATTAATCTAACTAATACAGTTTAAACTACATTAAAACATTTAACATCGAGTTACATTAAGTGCTTCCTTGAAATACTAGGAATTTGTATACACTGTATTTGGCTTCTTTTGAGTTGGTTATACAGACAATACACATTACGATCTTTTGAAGAATATGGCTTGCAACGACTTGAGATCTAAAATTCAAACCTGGTTATGGTACTCTTTACTTAAGCCTTGCACTCGCTTTAAAAAGTCCATGGACATAGAAAAGTACAGATGGCTGGAAAACGGACGAGTCTCTTAGACTGTGGGGTCGACTAATTACACAAATAATGTGTTCCGTATCCGTTTTTTTTTTTTTTTCTTTGAAAAGGTGTCATGAAATTGTAGCATGGTGAATTGTACTGTTGACTTGTACCAGAAGAGGGCACTTTAATTGGAATTGTACTGCTTCAGAAGCAAATACAAATAAAAGCACAGTGTTACCCTTACACGCACACACACAAACAGCCCTGCAGTAGTTATCTGATAAGGAAACGGTTCACAAAAATAGAAAACATTAGCTTTAAGATTTATATAATAATATATAGATGTATAGATATACACTGGACTTTTCCATGTCACTTGAAGTGAAACGCTCCATTTCCTATTTTAACTTTACGTGCAACCTTTAGTTCGGTTTGAAGGTAGATCCTTAACAACTGATGAGGCTTTCCATTTTGTTTTGTCTATACCTGGCAGGAACTCAATTGCAGCTGGACATTATATAAAAGATAGAACAGATATGTAGAACAATAAGAGTCTTGTGGTAATACTGTAGTGAACACCTTGGCTAACTGGTTTGATTTGCATATTGATAGTAAGCAAACCTACAGATGCACATCTCACGGGAAAGCAACCTTGAGGCTGTTCTTCAATGTACATTTCGTCTTGTCCGAGACACAAAGCGTGTTTTAACCCCAAATACTGCAAAGTGTTAAATCTGACTGCTCTTGAGTCATGTCAGTAGTTTAGGGGTTTTAGGAACACACCAGAGGTGAGGCTTCCCCAAAGATCTAACAACAAAGTCCATCCTTGCATTTAGTTCCCTTGACATACTACGTAACACAATGAAGCGTTGTCACTAAATCAATCTGTTTTCGCGGTCTTAAAGAGGTCTCAGTCTTGATATATGGTTTTCATTGTGCCTCAGAACAGTTGCTCAATTCTAACCTTCTTTTATTTTTGTATAGTTTTTTTTAACATTTGATGACCCTGAGCTGTGACTTGGCATCGGAGTCCATGTTTAGTCAGCCTTAGAAGCTTTCCTGGTTTTGGGGATGTAGGCTTCAAAAAAGAAGTGGCAGAAAAGCACAAAATAGCTAAGATACATAATAGAAGACCACACAATGTTTTGCACATGAGATGGGCACTGTCCCTGCTGCATCCAGGAAAAGACCAGATAATTCACCACGCAGCCAATGATCATTTGAGTGATCTGGGACAACGTGATCAACATGGCAAACTTCCGTGACACTCTAAAACCAGCGGCCCGAAGAGCATAGTAAGAATACATGACGGCATGCACTCCGTAGTTCATGGTCATAAACCAGCCACCTCCTGCAACCATGTCCTTATACGAATACCAGGAATACAGCAATACTGTTATATGGTGGTACCAGTGAAGGAAGATGAGCTTCTGTTTTCTAAGGATAATGAACATTGTATCCCCTGAAAAGAAAGGAGGCATTATTTGTTAGATATTCAGTCAATAACTATGAAGCAGTATATTGTATAGAAATGTCTGAGAAGTGATGTGCGGGTTGACGCGAAATGCAATGACCCAAGGGTTGACCACTAGTTTGGATGGTTCAGGCCACAATTTGGCCAACCAGTGTGGATTAAGGTTAGGTGTGGGTTAGGGCTGGGTGTGGGTCAGTCTGGGGAAGTACATCTTTTTATCTCCTTTTGTACTTTATGGATTTTTGCCCCTGATGAAGACCACTCTTGTGGTCGAAACATGCAGGGTGAACTATGGGGCCATTCGTTGATATGTGTTTTTTTTTTTTATGATATAAATTTTTGACTTTTATAAATTGAGTTTGCAAACCTTATGTATTGTTTTTGGATTTATGTATAAGGAGGCTTCGTTTGGGCTGTCTCAATGAGATTTGCACCTCAGCATTCATTTTGGGTGTGCGCTCTCTAAAATTTAGTCAAGTACACTCCTCTGCTCCCATGTCTAGGAAACAGAGGCACACACAGACGTAGCATACAGTACAAGAAGGTGCAGGTATGGGTCGGGTGTGGGTTCTACAATGGCAACATTCAGGCCCAGATTTGTGACAAGGCTACAAAGGCCGGGCCTAGTGCAGCAGAAATTAAGAGGAGGCATGTCTCCCAGCTAGGATTGCCACCTGGCCGGTATTTTACCGGCCTGGCCGGTATTTTTGATGGTTGATCCCAATGTTATTAATAGGGAAAAAACTTAAATATATTATTTTTTTCTAGAAAAGGTGGCAACCCTATTCCCAGCCTAGGGGCATCCAGTATGTAAACCCAGATCTGGCAACAATGCCATTGTTGAAGGATCACTAACATTAAAAAATGTAAGTGTTTTAAAGTAATACATGCATAACACAGTGTTGCTCTGCACTGGTAAAACTGCTATGTTTGCTTCAGAAACATTACTTTTGTTTACATAAATCTATTGTGTAACAATGGGGGCAGCAATTCAAAGGAGAAAGGCATCAGGTTACACAGCGGATAGCAAATAAGCTTTGTAGAACATAATGGCGTTATCTGTTCTCCACTATTTAACCTTAGTTTCCGCCATTGCTACACAGCAGCTTGTTTATATAAACTACAGTAGTGTTTCTGAAGCAAACTGATCAGTTTTACCAGTACAGGGCAACAGTACATGATATTTTCAATACTTTAAAAACTTAAATTTTTTTGGTGTTACTGTTCCTTTAAGGTTTTGTGGGTAAGAGTCAGGTGGGGTTGAGTTTTTCCTGACACTCACATCACTAGTGCATGGCGTTACAGTCTGGTCAGTTAGTTTGTAAATGGTTGAGTGTTACGAGGTGATCAGTAGTGGGTCAGAGACAGACAATCTGTGTAACTGGAACTAGTTTGAGATTGATGATAGCTCTGCCCCTCTGATATAGTCTAAAGCTACTGTCAAACAGCTGACTGTTGCAGGTGGAATACTCACAGAGGTATACTACCAAAAAAATCTGAAACATTCGGGGATTTCCAGAGATTTCATGAGAAATTCAATCGTTTCGGGCATAAAACCTCGAAAAAGAGTATTTTTTCCACAGAAACCCAAATTGTTTGAATTTTTTTCCCCAAACCTGTTTTATCGAGTTTTTAAATAAGGTCAGATCATCGATTCTAGTTTGAGTGGACTTTTTTTTTTACTTAAAACAATCAGAAAAAAAAAATCGGATTTTGATAAATAACCCCCCTAGTGTATAGGGAAGCAGAACCTTGTACTTGATCCTAACTAAGAAATAATTAAACCTTGGAGGCATACCAATCTTATTTGGGTTTAATTTAAGTTTAAGATCTTTCAGTATGGAGATCAAAATCTTAACTGGAAAACACCGTTCTGGATAATAGGTCCCATAAGTGTACTATTGTATACTATTAGAAAATAAGGCATGGCCAAGGACACACTGTTGCTCATTAACTTATGTGGCTTTAACTTCTCCACACAACAGAGGGCCAGGAGATAGAAATATTGCTGCTTCTGGTTTATTTATGGGCAGCAAATGGCTGTGTGGAATGCCAGGCTATATAAACTCTATGTATTCCTCCAATGACAATTTATCACATTGTACAATAAACCACTAAGTCAAATGATTGCAAAATATTAAAATGTTCATAAATGTGTCATAACCTTTAAAGGTCAAAGAGCATTTGGAAAAGCTACACTGGCACTTTGCTCTTTTCATGCGTGTGCTTTAGAGTCTATATTTCACAGCGTTTAAAGGTTAAACAAAACTCAGTGTAATTGATGGATATTCATGGAATTTTTTTTGCAGAGAGCTTAACAATTTCTAATATCATGTTAAAAATGAATATGGGGGAATTCATTCTCATGCAATATTCACTAGCATGGGTTACATTGATTTGATTAAACTAGGGATGCTCCAAATCCTGGATTCTATTCTGGCAACTCCCAGCACATCTCTCTGGCACTGTGAAATGAGAAGGTACTAGAGGAACTAATATTTGAACCTTCCAGTATGTAGGCAATTGTAGGTGTATTAATCATTACACACCATAAAATGCTATACCTAAAGGTAAAATAGTCAGGGCGCATTTAGGGATCATGTTATAGGATAGTGTATATAGGATAGTGTGTCCTGCAGTGCACATGAATGTACATCACTGAAAGCTGATCTGATTATAGACTAGTGATAAGGAGAGGTGAGCCAAGAGAGACAGCAGTCAGTGCAAGGCTTACCCGGGATTAAGTCATTTACAGCTTAGAAGGAACAGACTATGGCTAATGAGCATTAGGACAGGAATAATATAACCTTTAAATGTTCTTGATATGCAGCTCCATGTACACCAAGTAACAAATGGCTACTGATTGGCAGAACCTGCTAAAGGAGGGGTTGTACACAGAAATATTCAGTTCTAGCCATATTTCAGACCTGTTTGGATGTAATATAGTGAATAAAGTACCCCCTCTTGTAAAATATAAGGATATTATAAATTACCGAGGAGTTTCATGACCATATAAAAACACGAGGCCGAAGGCCGAGTGTTTTTATACAGGTCATGGAACTCCGAGGTAACTTCTAATATCCTCATATTTTGCAACTGGGGGTACTTTATTTATTATAATACACAAGTTTCAGGGAGTCATGTGACAGAAATGACATCAGAACTCACCGTTTATAAGGATATAATTTGCAAGATATTTACGGCTTTTGTGTATTATAGAATAGATTATAGTATTCTCTGGTTGGTAGTGATTCTATTTATTCACCGGGGGCGAATTTGCGCGTTTCGCCACCGTCGACACTGCCGTGAAAATTAGCTGGCGTGCCTGTAGCAATTGAGTGAAAATGTCAGCACATTTTGCCTTGATAATAGAAAATATAAACCATGAATGACACGATATTTTTTCTATTATTAAGCTGAGGCTTTTCTTAGAAACATAGAATCTATGGCACCCACATAAAAAAGGGCCGGCACTACTTCCAGTCAGCTCTCTGATCTGTAGCGCAAACACACGATATAAAGCTCTAAAACGAAAAATATGCCACTGCCATCTTCTGTTTACTCAAGAGGAAAATGTTACAGCATTGGTCCTGGCATATTTATAGGACAAGGAAAGTTAAACTAAAGAAGTAGCTAGAAATGTTGTACATTATGTTTTGTGCTTCTGTACCAGCCCAAGGCAACCACAGCCCTTTAGCAGTAAAGATCTGTGTCTCCGAAGATGCCCCAGTAGCTCCCCATCTTCTTTTCTGCTGATTCACTGCACATTCTCTCTGCTGCTGTCACTTACTGAGCTTAGGGACTGACAATATACAGTACATAGAATAGAAATGTCACAGTATAAGGTTGATTAGTAATTAATACATATAATTACTACATGGCAGCACAGAAACCAGTGCAACTAGCATCAGGATTTAATAATCACCCATGTAGCATCAGATTATATTACAGACCAACCTCATTTTCTGCTGGACAATTTGCAACAACCACTAAGCTTAGTTTCCCAGAGCCCACTGAGCATGTGAGTGTCACAGACACTTTCCAAGATGGTGACCCCCTGTGACAAGTTTAACAAGGCAGCTTCAGCCATATTAATTGTTAGGGTTTAGTTCTGCTTTAAGCTAAAAAAAAACTCACTAGAACACTATTGGACTGAGAGGTGAAAGTAAAAGCACAGTGCAACATTTTCCATTGATGTGACAGCAGCAGTTTTGGATGCTTCACTGCTGGTGGAGTATTTTCACAGTGTCTTAGAGTCACAGTTGTTTGTAGTGGGAATTAAATTAAACTTGGCACCAGATCTAGGGATAGGCACCGGGGGCACATGCTTCAGGTGGAAAAGGCAGATGGGAAATGGTTGGGGCGGATGCGGATCAAACAGGACAGACTAGTGGAGTGAGCGACTGGAGTGGTGGCTTGTGAGCAATGGGTGGTTTTGTGAGCCATAAATTTGGGGGATTAGATGACAAACAGGCGGCCAAATAGTATTGTCTTGGGCTCCAATACTACTGATTAAACAGTAATGTTTCCTTCCTTCCCCACATAAAGCAATCATAATTATAACTATGATAGAAATCCTGATCTCAACTATCCAGCATCAATTTGAGATCCATTTGCTTTCAACTCAGAATTTTTTACCAAATAAAGTTGTTTGTTTCTTTTTTTTTTTTTTAAATAATGTATACAATAATTTAGTGAGAACAATGGAATAAAAATGACATCTTTTCATTTTGAAAAAAGTATGTCTGCTTGTGTAAATTCTGTATATTATTCTATATTTTTCACATTTCTGCATTCCCCCATTAAGGGCAATAGAATGCTATCAGACATACAGTAGGGCATTTAACTTTCTCAAACTGATGACCACCCATCCTCCTCCACTGCATCCAGAGAGTTGTTGTTGAGAAGGTCCTTCCAGGATAATTCTAGCCTATAATGCTACATTCTCCCTTCTGTATTTTTTGTTAGCAGTGAAAATAGCCCAGAGCACATGTGGGACATAATGTTGGCAACTTACCCAGTTCTGGTGCTTTGCTCAGCACAAATGCATAAGCCCAGAATTTGCTTACTGGTCCATAATAGAAGCTCTGGTCACATACTGATTGCTTCAGGCCTTTGGTCATCAATATGTACAGCATATAAGCGCCAGTCCGAACAGCACCGAAAATACTTTTAAACAAAGGAAAACAAGAAATTTACATTAAAATGATTGATTCCATGAATTGTGATGACTGATATTATAGCTAAACAATCATAACGTTCAGATGAAAAATGAGATTGCTGGCATTTGTAATGCTTTATAATAATCCCACGTCATACTTGTTCATGGACAAAATGAGGCACTTGTAAATCTTACAAGTCTATACCATAAGTAGTATTTAAGTACAGGTATGGAATCCATTAACCGAAAACCTGTTTATTTGATTAAACTAATTTAATCAAATAATTCAAGTTTTTTTTTTAAATGAATTCCTTTTTCTCTGTAATAATAAAACAGTACCTTGAGCTTGAGCCCCCTGCAATTAATCCTTACTGGAAGCAAAACAAATACTATTGTTGGATTTATTTAATGTCTCAATGATATTTAGCAGACTTAAGGTATGGAGATTTAAATTATGGAAAGACCCATTATCTGGTAAAACCTAGGACCAGAGCATTCTGGATAAAGGTCCTATACAGTATTTTTTTTTTTTTTTTTTAGTATTTTCCATTTTTAAAAGGAGATGGATTATGGTGTGGCAACTGGCTTCTTTAAGTATACTCATCTCCTGTATTTTTACCAAATTTCATCTCACTTCAGACATATTCACATATTACCCACCAATTAAGGCTTCTATAATTTCCCATTTGGATGTGTACATTTACAAAGCTACAAGAAAATTAACAAAGGTGGTTACATTGAATAGTGCAAAATTAAAGGCAGTCTTACTACTGAATACTGCAATATTGTACCCGCCTCACAGTAGCAAAAGCCAAACATGTATGGGGGCAGCTATATGGCACCCCTGTGCAGAAACACCATCTGAGTTGAGAGTCTCATATCACTGTATCTACACAGCATCAATATACCTAGAGTAGGAAAAGTTGGTGTAGAAAGGTTTGCCATTAGCTACAAGCCTGGAGGATGGAATGCATCTTGGCAATGACTGTAATTGAGTAGGTCTGCTCCAATAAAATCATATTATATCATACTATGGGGGGGGGGGG
>CM044431.1:70655938-70675533 GCA_024363595.1 Xenopus borealis | reverse complement strand
GGGGGGGGGGGGTTACTATAGTTGGTCTGGAACTTTTATTGACTCTTATTTGGTATCAATGATCTATAAATTGTCTCAGAGAGCATCAATTTAAAACTGCTCTGCAGCACACAGACAGGCTATTCCTATTTAAAAAGGATTGCTCACCTTAAAAATAACTTTTAGTATGATGAGAGTGATTTCCTGTGACAATTTACAATAGGTTTTCACTTTTAATGGTTTTGAATTATTTAGCTTTTTGTTTAGCAGCACTCCAGTTTGCAATTTCAGCAGGGATCTGGTGGCTAGGGTCCAAATTACACAAGCAACTAGGCAGTAGTTTGAATAAGTATGAAAGAGGGTCCGAATAAAAAGATAAGTAATAAAAGGTAGCAATAACAATAAAGCTGTAGCGTCACAGAGCAATCCATTTTGGCTGTTTGGGTCAGTGACCCCCATTTAAAAGCTGCAAACAGTAAAAAAAAAAACCAGAAGGCAAATAATTTTAAACTTTAAAGAAAAAAAAAGAAGAGCAACTAATAAGTTGGCCATTGCATAAGATATTTAGTTAACTACCCCTTTAAACAAGCGCAGCAGTGCTTTCAGGCAGTGGTGATTTAACTGGCTGTTAAAAGCTTCTAGAGAAGAGACCGGAAACAATTTAATGGGCATCATTCTCTGTTGCTTTGTATTTTATCATTTCTTATTTATCAATAAAAGCAATTTAAGTAGAAGACAGCCTGCATAAATCCCCCTTCTCTTTGAGACTTGTTCAACATTTCAGTGTCCAACGAAGTTCTTAGGGTAAACAAATGTACATAAATAACTTCAGCTCAGAAAAAATTCTGAATGATATTCACTATAAAAATGTGGCACGGGGCCAAACAACCATATTATATTGAGTTCAGACACAACAGCAGTAGTCTGATCAATACAGTATGTCAGCAATGGAATATTATTGCTCCGCTGACACACTGCCAGTAAATAACATAAAACTAAATCCATACTGGGCTATGGAAATATAGTAAAATACTCCACAAATGTACTGCCACACACAGACACATGCAGTAGGTGATTAACCATTTACTTTGAGGAGAAAATCCTTGACTTTAGTAGACCTGGCAGATAATAAATTGTAGCTGTGACGAAAGTCTAGCCAGCACAGAACTGCATACTTGCTGTATTTAATTTTTATATTCTCATTCTGCTTGACAACTTGTTTGGCTACAAGAATTTCTTTTGCCCAACAGGCTGTCTGAGAAACCAAAACCAGTAGCTCTAACATGGGACATTTATTGGTAAAGTATATACTGGCACACTGTGCTAAACTGTTTTAAGAATATATTAACGGAATTACAAACGGAAACTGCACTAGAAGTTGCTTCCTTTGGTCTTTTGTCCTGAGAAATGCAAATAATGGGTTTCAGACAGGATCTCAGACAAAATTTAGAAAAATGTTGTGAATGGTAGATAAGCCATGCAATTCAGTTAAACTAGTGCTTTGTGAGAGACTTAAAGGGATACTGTCATGGGAAAACATGTTTTTTTCAAAACATATCAGTTAATAGTGCTACTCCAGTAGTCTTCTGCACTGAAATCCATTTCTCAAAAGAGCAAACAGATTTTTTTTATATTCAGTTTTGAAATCTGACATGGGGCCAGACATTTTGTCAATTTCCCAGCAGCCCCTGGTCATGTGACTTGTGCCAGCACTTTAGCAGGGAACTTCTTTCTGGCAGGCTGTTATTTTTCCTTCTCAATGTAACTGAATAGTACGCAGTGGGACATGGGTTTTTACTATTGAGTGCTGTTCTTAGATCTACCAGGCAGCTGTTATCTTGTGTTAGGGAGCTGTTATCTGGTTACCTTCTCATTGTTCTGTTGTTAGGCTGCTGGGGGGGGGGGGAAAGGGAGGGGTGATATCACTCCAACTTGCAGTACAGCAGTAAAGAGTGATTGAAGTTTATCAGAGCACAAGTGACTTGGGGCAGCTGGGAAATTGACAAAATGTCTAGCCCCATGTCAGATTTCAAAATTTGATATAAAAAATCTGTTTGCTCTTTTGCGAAATGGATTTCAATGCAGAATTCTGCTGGAGCAGCACTATTAACTGATGCATTTTGAAAAAAACATTTTTTCCCATGACAGAATCCCTTTAATGGGGGAACATACCTCCCAATACTTCTTGGGTATCTGTGTGTGGGCAGAATGGTCAGACACCTAAGTGCCTCATCGACTCTCCTTGCTACTGGATTTTGAGAGACAATGGACTAGGATGCAAATGGATATATATACTGTATATATAATCTTCATCTCTTGCTCTGTGCATATATGCAAAAAGTTGCCGTGGGTACGTCATTTCTATTAAAAAAATAAATAAATACAAAAAGTATGCAAAAATCTTTATACTTGTTCAGCGAATTCTTAGTATCTGCTCTTTGTATTCATTTTTGGAAAGGTCTTATTTGGTTTATGCTGAATGGACACTTATTCATTCTCATACTATGTTAACCCATGGTACAACATTCTGGAAGTCCTTCGCACAAAAGTGTAAGACACTGTTCAGAGGCTGCAAACAAGGAGGAGAGAGATATATGCATGGAAGGGTGCGAAAAAATAACTGCCCCTAGGTGGCCCTGAACTATTTTGTGTCTTTGTGGTAGCTCAATCATTAAAGTAATATACATCTGGCAGATCTAATTTTTTACATCCAATAATGTCAGACTCCCAGAAGACCATAAAGGATCAACCAAAAGATGAAATATGGTGATCTACAGAGGACAACCCATATCTCTTGCCTGATACAGTAATCTCTTTAGACTCTTAAGGTGGCCATACACAGAGAGATCCGCTCATTTGGCGATGTTGCCAAACAAGCGGACCTGTCACCAATATGCCCACCTTCAGGTGGGCAATATTGGGGTGATCAGATCGTGGGCCCTAGGAGATACAGATGGTCGGATCATGGGACCGCATCATCAAACAGATGCATCTGCGATCTGACGGGATTTTTAGACTCGCCATCTCGACTCGACATCTGGCTGACTTTTGGCCAGATATTGATTGGTAAAGCCCGTCGGAGGGCCCCATACAAGAGACAATAAGCTGCCGACTTGGTTTTTCGGCAGCTTTTGTGGGCCCGTGTATGGCCACCATAACATAATTCTTGGTGGGTTTTTAATTGCCTTTTAAATACAGAGCAACCATATTGAATGCCATCTAAAGGAGGTTTAAGCACCTTCTAACTACTAGGGATGCACCAAATCCAGGATTTGGTTCCGTATTCGGCCTTGTTCAGCAGGATTTGTCCATATCCTCGTGCCTGGCCAAACCACAATCCGAATCCCTAAAATCCCATTACGTTTCGTCTCAAAACAAGGAAGTAAAAGAGTTTTAGCTGGGCACACAGTTTCCTGCATATGAAAATTAGGATTTGGTTTGGTATTCAGCCGAATCTTTCACAATTGATTCGTGGGGTTAAGCCAAATCCAAAATAGTGCATCCCTACTAACTACACACATAAATAAATAATTAATCCTGCTACTGTAGTTTAAAAACTCTGTTCTACCAGTTAAAATATAAAATTCAGATCTGTCACAAAACCATGTATGGCATACTACTTGCTTGTTCGACACAGGATAGTTCTCATCCTGAACTATGTCATCTCTGAACTATTTTTTAATTATCCTTTTATTTATCTCATTCATTTATTTAATTATCCTGTTTTCTGATGACATGAGAAAGATAAGCTTACCTGAAAACTGCAAGGCTAAGTGACCACAGGATGAGGGGCTTTCTTAACTCAAATTTCTCTCGTTGCTTCATTAGGTGCCGTCCACCAAATATAAAGGCTGCATATAAAGCGGAATAGAGGAATGACTTCTTCCTAGTGAAGGAAAAAATGTTTAAAATATGTGATCAAAAACAAAACATGTTGTCAAAAAAAAAAAACATGTATGTCATTCTGGTGAACAAATTGTAAGTACAGGCTTGAAAGTTTGAATCCAAAATACAAGCTCTGTTCATTCCACTAGTATGTAAGTGTAAAGTCAACCTACATGCCAAGCAACCAAGTGGCTCAATTGTAAGTATCTGTAGGGGGCATTTGTTGGCACCATTTGGAATCCAGCTGATTGGGGAGAAGGCTGCTAAGCAATTGCACATTTTAAGTGTTCTTACTCTTGATTAATGAAAAGACCTGTGCAAAGTCGACGATTCAGAGCAGAAAATAAGAGTTGTGTGTTGGAAGACTGCAGAAATGAATTACACTGCTATTCAATTCTTTTCAAATTTGCTTTCAGAAAACATAAAAGGAATACTAGGCATGGTGACCTACCCACTCAAGTGGCATTACTAAAAGCATGCTGTTTCCTACTACAATTTTTGGTGCAGTGCTTTTCTCAACTCTGTTCCTTTACAGTCCACTCATTTTTCTTCTGTATTATAGTTCCCTTTTCAATTGTTCTGTCACATTCTGTGATTTTAGCAAAACTATTATTATTAGATGATTAGCTCATGTAGAGTTACTATATAGATTTATTCAAGAAAAAAAACAACCATATGGCTCATTTTAAATTCATAAATGAAACCTGGAACATTTACCAGTACAAAAACTGAAAGCAGCTCTGACTCTTATTGACCTTAATAAGGGTGATTACTGGGACTGCAGAGTAGAACGTTGGAATCCATTCCTCAAAGCCCATTAATTAGTCCAGAATTTCACAGCGTAGATACAAAGGCAGACTATTCCACAGGCACACCATCACAATAAAATGGGTGTATGTCCCCTACAAACACAAAAGTTTGCATTTCAGGGACCTTAAAGGAAAACTATACCCCGAAAATGAATTTTTGAGCAACAGATAGTTTATATCAAATCAAGTGACATATTAAAGAATCTTAACAAACTGGAATATATATTTAAGTAAATATTGCCCTTTTACATCTCTTGCCTTGAACCACCATTTCATGATGGTCTGTGTGCTGCCTCAGAGATCACCTGACCAGAAATATTTAAACTCTAACTGTAAAGGGAAGAAGTGTTGAAGCAAAAGACAGAACTCTGTCTGTTAATTGGCTCATGTGACCTAACTTTATAGTTTGTTTGGTATGTTTGTGTGCACCGTTGGATCCTAGGATCCCAGGAGGCTGTCCTTATTTTTTAAAATGGCTATTTTCTATTTAGGATAACCCAATGGCCCATGCTACTAAAAAAGTGTATTATTATGAAAATGGTTTATTTACATGAAGCAGGGTTTTACATATGAGTTGTTTTAGGCAATATCTGTTTATAGAGACCTACATTGTTCGGGGCGTATAGTTTTCCTTTAAAGGAATTGTTCAGTATAAAAGTAAAAACTGGGTAAACAGATAGGCTGTGCAAAATAAAACATGTTTTCAATATAGTTAGTTAGGCAAAAATGTAATGTATAAAGGCTGGAGTGACTGCAAGTCTAACCTAACAGAACCTTTCTTTTCAGCTCTCTTTTGTTTACACTGACTGGTTACCCTGGTTACCAGGCAGTAACCAATCAATGACTTGAGGGAGGGCCACATGGGTCATAACTGTTGCTTTTGAATCTGAGCTGAATGCTGAGGCTCAATTGCAAACTCACTGAACAGTTATGTCCCACATGGCCCCCCTTCAAGTCGCTGACTAACTCAGATTTAGAGAGCTGAAAAGCAGGATGTTGTGTTATATTCTGTTATGTTACACATCCACTCACTCCAGCTTTTATATATTACATTTTTGGCTAACTAACTATATTAGAAATATTTTTTATTTTGCACAGCCTATCTATTTACCCAGTTTTTATTTTTACCCTGAACTGTTCCTTTAAGACCGTTGAAGCCTATTACAATACATCTCTTGTACAGACCTGTGTAAGTGTAATACATCTCTTGTACAGACCTGTGACTTTGGCTGTCATATTCTGTGAAGTCAGCGCTACGCAACAAGTTGGCGCTATAGAAATACATGTTAATAATAAGTCCAAGGGCACCCATTGTAAAATAAATACAAAATAAATGATACGAATAGTAAAAACTAAACTCGAAATATGTGTTTTAATAAGCAGCTTAAATGACCAGATATATAAGATATATGCACCTGGTTGTTGTGAAGATAGTAAAGAAAGCTGTGACACTGATGTGTGCAGGGCAAATGGAGCTTTCCGAAAAAAAGCGGACGGCCATCTGCTTGACTAAATTGTTGCATATGGCACAACTGTTTATTATGTGAAAGTTTTTTCACAGTAATTATTCTGACGTTCCAAGGATGGCCAAACGGACGAGACTTTGCTGAATCTATTTCTTTTTGGCCACTGTATTTCTTTTTAACAATTTCGAATGCAATGATAACATAAGAAAGTCTGTCTGCTAGGCAAATATTATCTCTAGAAAGTCATGGTGATTCTATAGAAATACAGTAGCCAAAGTAATGATATATAGTGGAAGGACCCCGGGCACACCAAAATTTGTCCTATTATATTGAAATCTGAAACAAAGCAAACTTTAATCCACTGTTAAAGTAAACTACAACTATCACCACCCCTTAAAAGACTCCAGTGGGTGTCAGTATTGCTGGCAGTCATACACAGACATTCAACTGCTGCTTCTACATCTTTAGTTAAAACATGAAGAAAAACACGAAGAAAATGCTTGCTTTGTCTGGATTGTTTTCAGAAGGCTCAGGATAACTAGCTTGATGAGAGTCTACAATGAAAAGCAATTGGAAAAGTCTTTCCGAGGACAAATATTTTGTGTGCACACATTATCAATCTTTGATGATGATGATCTACTACATCAGTAACTCAAAAAGGGCTTAGGGGATCAAGGTGACCAGTTAACGACACCTTAGAGAATCAATGTTAGACACCACCACTCTCATTGCAGCTAATATTCATGCCCATAGTCCCAATACAACTTGCAGCAAATATGGGGTCTAAAGAGTTCTCACAAGCAAGCTTGTTTTCACAGTGTGAAAAATAAACTGTCCCATAAGCACAATATTTATAATCTCCATTGCCTGTTATGTTAAGTCTCTGATTTGGCAGATACAGAGGCTTAACCCTCCTGTACCAGCATGTAGAATGTAGTCCCATCATATAGGTACCATCGCACCAACACCTAGATCAGGGGTCCCCAACCTTTTTTATCCGTGAGCCACATTCAAATGTAAAAAAGAATTGGGGAGCACCACAAACATGAAAATATCCCTTGGGGTGCCAAAAAAACTGATGTGATTGGCAATTTGGTAGCCCCTACGTAGACTGGCAGCCTACGAGAGGCTCTGCTTTGCACTATACTAAGTTTTTATGAAAACCTGCTTCCAAGCTTGGAATTCAAAAATAAGCAACTGCTTTGAGGACCCGGAGAGCAACATAGAAGGGGTTGGAGAGCAACATGTTATGGGGTTACCCTTCAATTGCTATGCACCATGTGTTTATTTTCTTTTGCAACATTTGTCCTCCCTGTGTCTACATTCTAAAAATGCACAATGATGAGTATTCTAATAGCGCAATAAAAAGCATACACATTTACTGACATTCAAAGCACTTCATAACTCTGCCCCTCCCTACATCTCTGAACTAATCTCCATTTACTCACCCAACCGCCTACTACGCTCCTCTACTGACCTGTTACTCAACTCTTCCCTCATTACCTCCTCACATGCTCGCATTCAAGACTTTGCAAGAGCTGCACCCCTCCTCTGGAATTCTCTCCCACGGTCTGTCCGACTTTCTCCCAATCTTTCAGCTTTCAAGAAATCTCTAAAAACCCACTTTTTTAGAGAAGCCTACCCTCACTGTTAACCACTCAATGCAATACCGCTTACATTACTACATCTCTCATCCACTTTACTCTGATCTTGCCCTCTCCCACACCTTGTGTATCACTCCCTTCCCGTTAGCTTTTTCTGTACAGGGCCTTCCTCACCTCCTGTACCAGTATTTATTGTGATGCATGCACAGTAACTCCATATTTATTGTGATGTATGTAACTCTTTATGTTCTATATATGTAATTCATGTGATTTGGTTGTATAATCACATTCACTTTACAGCGCTACGCAACAAGTTGGCGCTATAGAAATACATGTTAATAATAATAATAATAATATGTCATGGCGATACCAAAAGTTGCCAATGCACACTGCATGTAAATACTAATGGGCAGATGTACTAAATTCACATGAAGGATTCGAAGTTCCATCGAAGTTCGAATGTAGGATTTCTTCTTTTGGTCGAATATGTGAATTTTGGCATATTTGATCACTCGAATAGGGTATACATTCAAATAGATCCGAATGGACGAATATTCAATCATTCGATCAGCGAAGGATTTTATTTTTTAAGTTTCTTTGATTGCCTACTTCGGCAGATTGGACCTACCGAATTGCAATAGAAGCCTATGGGAGCAGTCCCATAGGCTACTGAGACTAAGTCCTGATCGAATAGGATTCCTACGATCGAAGTGTTCGATCGTTCGAACGATTTCTTCGTTCAGTCGAATGATTTATTCGACTGGTCGAATAGGTTTTTATTCAATCGTCGAATGATCGAATATCGAATAGAAACAAATTATTTTTGGGGAATAATAGTAAATTTGCCCCCAAGTAAAACATTTTTTTTCAAATAAAAAGCTGGTTTGAGGTTGCATTACCAGAATAACAGTAACTGCTGGGAATGGACTCCATAACTTCAAAATGATGTGGCGACTTCTTGGTCAAATCACAACAATGCATACTGTGAGGGCCAATGAGATAGTATGAGTAGTATGGTTGGAAACCAAAGCATATATACAACGTAACTGAAGAGTCACTCTCTGTTTTATAAATGGTTTGCAGGTAGCAAACAACATACTTCTAGTGAATAAAGAGTGAAAATTAACCCTCTTGTTCGGTCCATGGGCTGAAACTGGAGCAGTTCAGTCAGACGTGTGGCAAACAAATTGTACAGGTTTCTAAAGGGTTGATTTGTATGGCAAATAATTTCTGGAGTGACATTCAGGGGCAGATTTATTAAGGGCTGAATTGAAAAAAAATTTTATGGTCAAATGTCAAATTTGACTAGGGAGTTATCCAAACTTGATCTCGAGTTTTTTTATTTTTTTTATTTGAATTCGGCTTTCAAGATTTATCATACTCCGGCCCTTTTTTTTAATTTGAATTCGACTATTCTCCACCTAAAACCTGCCGAATTACTGTTTAAGTCAATGGAAGAGGTCCTGGGATCAATTTGGAGATGGTTACAGCCTTCCTGACATTCAAGTTTTTTTCTGAGAAAAAAAATGGAATCAAATTCGATTCGAGTTTTCGGTTCGTTTAAATTCGTCCGAGTTTTAGACATTCAAATTTTTATAAAATAAATTTCCCAAAGTTGAATTTCTAATTCATTCGAAATTTAAAGGAGTTTAAAAAAAACTCACATAAATTCGAAATCCAACCCTTGGGAGCACATTTACTAAGTTTTTCGAATAAAATTTTAATTTTTTAAATTCAAATTTCAACGTAATTTTGGGCGACTTCAACTATAGAATATCCCAAAATTAGATTAGAATTGAAAAAAAAAATAGAAAAATCCAATTTTGAAGTACTGTCGCTTTAAAAAAAAAAACTTTGAATTCGATACTTCGCCACCTTAAAGCAGCTGAATTGCCATTGTAGCCTATGGGGGACCTCCTGTAACCTTTCCCTTTTTAACCTTTTTTTTTTTTTTTTTTAAATTGATCGAATCGTCGAATTGAACAATGCATTTGAACGATTTTTATTCAACTGAAAACGGACCTATTCTATCGAAATAGGTCAATATTCGATCGAATATAGCCTTTAAATTCGGAATTCGACCCTCCCCTTGATGAATGTGCCTCTCAGTGCTGGGCTTGGTAAGAATTAAGGATTCACTTACCAAAACTTTTGGGGGGTTCAAGTGCTCAAGCTTCAGATCTTCAAGCTAGGGGAGGCAAACAATATGCTTATATGTAGTAGTAGGCTGTCACAAACTGGACTGCACTCCAATGCTTGATGCACTTAAAAAAGTTTTATTTTAATAAAAGAAATTTCAAAAGAACCTTAGGCCTTTAGTGCCTTGTGGGCTATAAGTGCCCACAAGCACAAAATGCATAAGGCTCTTTTGAGCTTTTTTTGTTAAAATAAAACTTTAACTGCATCAAGCATTGGAGTGTGGTCTGGTGTGTGCCAGCCTACTTCTAAATATAAGTTAATTTGTTTGGCCTCCAAACCAGATTATAGGATCAATAAATGTGCATAGGTTGGCCAAAAACTGGCAGATGTCAACTATATCTGGAAATCACTTGGCCAGCACAAGACATTCCATTCTCGTAGATCCCTTTGAGGACCATGTGTGCATAGAAGAATTCAGAATCTTGTTCTTTCAAGCTGTATTTTATCTGCCCAAGAATGATTATCTGTCCATCAAGTACACTCTATAAACCAGGTGGGCCCCCGACTCTTACGGGCCCCGCCAGCCCAGCCCCATCTGGTTTGTAATGCCGCAACTCCCTTTGTCAGGGGTTGTTGCAAAAAAAAAAATCCTTGCACACTTGGAGCACACTGTGCTTGCCAGAGCGGCAGGGGTGGCTGGAGGGGGGCCCCAGACCCCCAAGTCTGACCCTGTTTGCTTAAATTAAGTAAACTTTTGTAGAGAAAAATCTCAATTATTATTTAAATTAATGGGGGTTCTATCACAAAAACATAATTGTAAAGAAAAAAATATTGTAAACTGTAGAGATCCACTTCACCAGGATAGACTGTCCAGGTTGGGGTTGTTTTCTCTGGAAAAAAGGCACTTGTGAGGGGACATGATTACACTTTACAAATACATTAGAGGACATTATAGACAAATATCAGGGGACCTTTTTACCCATAAAGAGGATCACTGCACCAGAGGCCACCCCTTCAGACTAGAAGAAAAGGACTTTCATTTGAAGCAGCGTAGGTGGTTCTTCAGTGAGGTTGTGGAATGCACCAGGGTCAGACTGGCCCGGCTGGACACCGGGAAAAAACCCTGTGGGCCCCTCATGGCCCCCGCTGCAATTGGTGAGGAGGCGGGGGGCTGTAGGGGAGGCAGGCGGGGGTTGACATAGGGGAGGCAGGCGGGGGTTGCCATAGAGAAGGCAGGTGGGGAAGCGGGGGGCATGGACGGTAGTCCCTGTGCCCCCCAGTCCAACCCTGGAATGCAATGAAATGCTGGGTGATGTTGTGATGGCTGATTCTGTTAATGCTTTTAAGAGGGGCTTGGATGATTTTTTGGACAGACATAATATCAAAGGCTATTTTGATACTAAACTCTACAGTTAGTATAGCTATGGGCATATATGGTTTGTGTGAAAGAGTGTAGGGTTGTGTGTGTGTATGTATGCTGGGTTTTAATTTGGAGGGGTTGAACTTGATGGACTTTGTCTTTTTTCAACCCAATTTAACTATGTAACCATGTAACCAGTGTATTCCGACTTTCCTTAGCAGCTGAGGCTTAGCTAATGTCAGCTTAAACATAAACAAAAATGAATTTTATGAAAGAGACCTTAACTGGAGTAATAAGCATGTTTTGGCCAGCTAATTACAAAAAGACTTAAAGTGGTTGTTCACCTTCCCTTTTTTCAGTTCATTTGTTTTCAGATTGTTCACTAGAAATAAAAAGATTCAATTAATTTCCATTTTCTATTTGTGACCATATTTCCAATATTGAAGTAAGGATTTTTATGGTGTAGCTTTTTTTTATTTCTAAATTACACTGCAAATAATTCACTCTACCATATAAAATGTAATTCATGAACCAACAAGTTTTAGCCATCACTAGTAGTTTTGCCTGGTCATGTCCTTTCAGAAAGAGCCAGTGCGGCACTATGGAACTGCTTTCTGACAGGCTGTTTCTTTTACTCATTGTAACTGAAGGAGTATTAGTGGGACTTGGATTTTTACTATTGAATGCTGTTCTCTACCAGGTAGCTTTTATCTGCTTACTTTCCCATTGTTGCTGATGGGCTGCTGGGGGTGGGGGGGGGAAGTGAGGTGGGTGACATCACTCCAATGTGCAGTGCAGTTACTTGACTGAGGGCAGCTGGGAAACTGGCCCCATGTCTAGCCCCATATTAGATTTCAAAATGAATCTAAAAACATCTGGTTGCTCTTCTGAAAAATGATAATATCCTTTTAAAGTTTAGTTTTGCTAAAGCAGCTGGGTGGGGGTCACCAACTCTGTAAACTGTTCTGAATTTGTCCCTGCTGAGCAGAATCCCTGATTTTAATTAAAGGCAGCTGTTACAATAGTTGCTAATATTCCACAGATGCTGTTAAGAAATGTAGCAACTAAAGTAGCAAATTGTAACAGAATCTGCACCTAAACTATACCCCCCGGGACAATGTAGGTCTCTAAAAAAATATTGCATAAAACAGCTCATATGTAAAACCTTGCTTCATGTAAATAAACCATTTTCATAATAATATACTTTTTTAGTAGCATGTGCCATTGGTGTTGTATAAACACCACAATTGGGTAACCATAAATAGAAAATTTCCATTTTAAAAAATAAGGACAGCCTCCTGGGATCGTATGATTCAACGGTGCACACAAACATACCAAACAAACTATAAAGTTAGGTCACATGAGCCAATTAACAGACAGAGTTGTGTCTTTTGCTTCCACACTTCTTCCTTTTACAGTTGAAATATTTCTGGTCAGGTGATCTCTGAGGCAGCACACAGACCATCACTAAATGGTGGTTCAAGGCAAGAGACATAAAAGAGCAATATTTACTTAAATATATATACCAAGTAGGTAAGATTCTTTAATATGTCACTTAATTTGATATAAATCTGTTGCTCAAGTATTCATTTTGGGGGTATAGTTTTCCTTTAATTACTGAACTGCCAGACTGAAACACCCAGAGATCAGAGTTGTTTTCTTACTGGTGAGTTATCTGATAACAACTGAAATAAAAAAAAGTGTTTCGAAGGTGAACAACCCCTTTACGCCATTGCATTATACACCTCTAAAAATAGAATGTATGTGCCTTTTAGGCTTCAGCACATGGGAAGATTCGGGGAGATTAGTTGCCCTGGAGACAAATCTCCTCTTCTTCAGGATGACAATCTCCCTGAACTGCCTTTCCCTGCCTTCCCGCCAGCTAAAATGAAAAATCTCCAGCGGGGTGACACTCCGAAGTCACCCAAAGTTGCCTCACGTGGAAACTTTGGCTGACTTTGGAAAATGAAACGCCGCAAGTGCCCACCAGTGATTTTCCATTCCAGCCAGTGGGAAGGCAGTTCGGAGAGACAGGAGTTTTGTTGCCGGGGCGACTAATCTCCCAAATCTGACAGTGTGCCTCTACCCTTAAAGCTACTGTTGTTCTTAAAAAGTTACCCCAAAATCTGCCAGTGATTCTACTCCCAAATATCAGTTTCCCATGGCGGTTCAAGAGAACATAAACAATAATATTAAGTATATTATTGCATGAAGACCGTGCAGCCTGCGATTGACATTCATGAGGCGTGGGCAGGAAGAAGAACCTAGCCATTCCCCCCTCCTTGTTTAAATTAGGGATGCACTGAATCCAGGATTCTGTTTGGTATTCGGCCATTTTCAGCAGGATTCAGATTCGGCTGAATCCTTGTTCCTGGCTGAACCGAATCCTTAAAATCATGTGACTTTTCGTCACAAAACTAGGAAGTAAAAAAAAATTTACCCTCCCCTTGCTAATTTGCATATGCAAATTAGGATCCGGTTCGGCCAAATCTTTCACAGTGGATTTGGCTGAATCCAAAATTGTGGATTTGGTGCATCCCTAGTTTAAATGACACACAAATTACAGTACAAGGGCAGATGCAGTCCACAGTGGGGTCTTTTCACTGGCAGTGTTGCATTCTGCAGCAGAGCATTGACTTTCCGATGTGTGTGCAGAGTGCAGCCAGACCCCAGATGCAAGTACTTTTTTAAATGAGCAATAAGGAGCATGCTTTTGTATCCAGGGTCTTAGTAAACTGACCCCTAAAATGTGTCTAATCATCTTCTTCCTTAGGATGGTGTAGTAGACAAAATTACATCACTGACCTGACCTACAATTGGTGAGTGTTTTTATGCAACAAATTCATTACAACCTTTGTACAATCTATGGAAGACTGCATTTTTGTATGATACAAGAATAGGTTTGTTCATGTGGAAATATAGTCATTACTTGGAATATATTTTATAAATAATTTTATGTTGATATACTGCAGATCTGCTGCTGCCCAATACCAATCCTACTGCATATTTCAACCAATTGAATTCTCTTGTTATGTAGTTTCCCATTTGTTAAATCAAAAATGAAAAATGGACTAATATGGGACGAATGGATTATTTATAGTCAATACTCAGAAACAGAGACGGAAACGTTATTACACCAACTTTGTGCTTACACTGATGTTTTCCACAATTTCTGCTGCCTGGAACCTGTACAACTCACATTTCATTTATCCAATTTCTATGGAGATTTATTTTGTTATAAAGTAAATCAGATTTTTCCTTTTAAATGGATATTATTTAAAGCAGCCACATAAAACACATTATTATTCACTACTTCTCAATTAATTTTGCTGCTCAGCAATAGATTCTGCTTTCCACTTATTCATACTGTTGGCCTAACGATTGTGTTGCTCAACAGACCTTCAAGATGCTCTCATCCCCAGCAATAACACAGTGCAAACTTATTTAATCATCATAATCATTTCATCATGTCATAATTTAATATTATATTACATCAACCAGAAATGACTGGCTAAAATACAATATCCGGAAGAAGAAAAACCCAATTATGTGCCTGCTTTGGGTTATTTTCTGAGCTGGAAATGCAAACAGCGCTACGAAATAAGTTGGCGCTATAGAAATACATGTTATTAATAATAATAATAATAATAATAAAGGCACACTTCTGTCTCATTTCTGCTGAGCAAACTTATTGGACCAATCATTGTATTTTGGTTATGTCCATGTTTTGCCAGCTTGAACAGAAAAAAGTTAAATATCAAATTCATAGAGAGACTGAGGGACAGATTTAGCAGGGGTTGAATTGAAAATAAGAAGTGAAAAAATTTCGAGCTATTTTTGTGTATTTTGACCATGATATAGTCCAAATTAAATTTGAATTTGCAAAAAAATGTGAAAATTTTAATTTCGAAATTTATCATGTAATGTCTCTTTAAAAATTTGACTTCAACCATTCGCCATCTATTATTGCAGAATGTGGGGTTTCCGTTTTAAGAGGTCTTTGTAATTTGGATCAGCACGCCTTATTAGATGTACTAATATCATTAACTGAACCCAATAGGATTGTTTTGCCTACAAAGTGTATTCATTATATTTTAGTTCGGATCAAGTACAAGGTACTGTTTTATTAATAGAGAAAAGAAAGTCATTTTTAAAAATGTAAATTATTTGATTAAATGGAATGTATGGAAGTTGGCCATACTGTAATTCTGAGCTTTCTGGATAATTGGACAGCAGATTCCATACCTGTACTGACAATAAGTTATGTTCTTAGTCTGCCTAGGTTATTAGCATCTTATAGAGGTGTGCTCTCTGTCAATATGTTATCAAACATTATCACTCCACTATGAATGATACAAGAAGGCTATAAAAATTATGGTACAAGTGGTCAAAATAGGCAATTTACTTGTGCCCACGACTCAAGTGCTTAAGCAATAAGGGGAGCAAAATGACACCAACTCCAATACCCAGCATTGGGGCAAAGCAGCACATTCGATTCAATCAATGGCATGTTAGTGAGGGGGCAGGTAAGAGGTGAGTTAGGGGATACCCCTCCCATATAGACTGTAAGCCCCAAGGGGTAGGGTCCTCCATCATCTTGTCTCCTCAACAATGTGTAATTATATTTTATATTTATGCAAACTGTATTTATAATAATGCACTTATTGTTACTGATTAATGCAGTGATCCCTTGTTTGTTACTACTAAATTATTGTTGCTGTACAGTGCTTTGCCCTCAAGGAGCGCTATATAAATAAAAATATACATACATACATACCTATGCCAGCCAGTCTCTCATTAATACAGTGCTGTTGGACACATGCAGCTCTATATTTACAGGGGGGGTAGGAGCAGGGCCGGACTGGGAGGAAAAAGCAGCCCTGGCAAAAGTATCAAAGCAGCCCACTTGCATGCAAAGCATGATATATATTTCCAACAAGGTTAACTAGAACTATTGTTTGTTAATAGATATTAAGAGTCCATTACCATATAATCCCCAGCAATATTATACACCCTATGTGCTGGAACTGGCCCTTGCAACAAATATCAACCGCTAGTTTCTATCACAACTATTCTATCTGATGGATTAGTGGTCCTATACTTACAGTATATTCTAAAATTTGCTTTGTGTGCCCCCAGCTAGACCATGTACCCTGGCAGATAAGAGGACTCTAATTACCATGTGTATCACAGGGCCAAAGTGTGGCATACGTGAAGAGTCTAACATATACAGGCTGAAGTGATTGGTCTGAGCATGGATCCTCCTGTTGCCAACATACATATCATAAGCATAAGGGATTGGGTATATAGCAAGCAACACTAATATTACTAACTGAAGTTGGTCAGAATTCCTGGTTCCTCCCATATGCCAGTACTGGCATGAGCACTAACAAATGCAGGCATCAGCTTAGTTAATTTATAAAGTGATTGGCTTATTTACATATTAAAGACAGACCTTATTTTACATTTTTAGGTGAGCAGCCCATTTATATTTTAAAGCAAGCTGCCCATCAGGGCATTTGCCGAACCCACAGATTGACAGAAAGCTGTGTAAGATAAATGGCTATGTGTGATATTTTACACCATTATAATGGCAGATTCGAAATTGCTGAAAGAAAAAGTGCGTTAAAAAAATGACACCATTTTTACACGGTGATGCCTAGAGAATTAGTCTGCCGTTTTTAAAACACATAGGGGATGATTTACAAAATTCACATGTATTCATGTGAATAAAATCGAATTTGATCGAATTCGATGGAATATTTGATCGTAGGATCTATTTGATTGGTCGAATATGCAAACTAGGCATATTCGATCATCGATTAGCGAACGATCGAATAGATTGGAATGAGCGAATATTCGATCAGTGAAGGATTTAAAGTTGTAAAATTATTCGATTGCCTACTCCCATATGCTTCTGAGGCTAAGTCCTGATCGAATAGGATTCGTACGATCGAAGTCTTCGATCGTTCGAATCGTACGAATCATTCGAATGATCGAATAATTCATTTGAATGGTCGAATGATCATTATTCGATCGTTATTCAATCATCGAATGATCGATGATCGAATAAAAGGGTAGCCTAAAACTATTCGATTAGCTTTCGAAAATCGAATGCTAATCCAATATCGAGTAAAAACAAATTTATTTTGGGGAATAATAGTAAATTAAAATAATAATAAATAAATAAATCTAAATTACCACTTAGGAGTCACACTCACAGGGCTTAATACAGATATAAAGGTAAATTGATTGTGGAACTAACTTTTCGACTGACTCCTCAGCCTTTATGAAATAAAGTTTGTAGAATGAGCACATTCCTTGATCCTTGATAAAGGTCCCAATGGTGGCCGAAACATTGGATATGCATTGTGAATAAAGACACAACCTTTTCACAGAAAGCAATGAGTGCGGGTCCATCTATGATTTTATATATATATATATATATATATATATATATACACATATACTTATATACTTATATATACATATATATAAAGGGTTTTTGTCCTTGAGAAAGGCTCCAGTGTGGAGCCGAAACGTCGGATCTAATAAACCTGAATCTTATTTGATTTCACCAGATTGACCTACTGAATTTTTATACAAAACCTGTGAGTGCCGGTACCAAGCACAGTATCTATTTGATTTTTTAACCAGAGCACCCAGGTAGATGACTCCTTTTCAAGGTGTGCAGCCTGCATCCACCATTTGCTATATATAAAGATAGATATAAGATATACATATATCTATCTTTATATATTTTCAGTTGATTTAACAAGCAAAAACTCAATACGAATTTGCTTATGCAGTACAATTTTAGATACGTTCTCAATGCTACAGCAGAATCACGGGAATGGAAATGGTAGGACTGCGATGCTACTGAGTGGGTAAGATTTGCTTTGACAAACAAAAATGAACATTTCTTGGCGTTTTGCAAGCTTTCTGCAATAACTGCAAATTCCTGCAATTCGTTCATTTAACGGACTGAAAAGGCTGTAGCATTTTCATTTAAGTATAAACCTATTATTGAAAAATAGGAATATTGTGTTTCATGGAGTACCACATTTTTTAGCTGACTGCAATACTTAGCATAGCTCTGGCTTTGTTAGACAAAAAATGCTTTATTTTCTTTCATTACATAAAAAATACACAAATGTCCATAATAACAAATAATAGCTAAAAAACTGAAGAAAGATGCTCACAGAATGGGATACACCAGCCTGTGACCCTTAATTCATTTAAAGTGCTATACATTTCAAAATATATGTTGTGGCATAAAGGTTTACTATTTGCCAGTGGCACAGATACTATAGTATATTCTGTAACTGGCAGATTATCAGCTCTAAACTTAAGGTGGCCATACACGAAGAGATCCGCTCGTTTGGCGATGTTGACAAACGAGCGGATCTCTCCCCGATATGCCCACCTTGAGGTGGGCGATATCGGGCTGATCCGATCGTGGGCCCTAGGGCCCAACGTTCGGATCAGTATGGGCGGTCGGATCGCGGGACCGCATCAACGAACAGATGTGGCCGCGATCCGACGGGATTTTTAAACCTGCCCGATCGACGTCTGGCCGACTTTCGGCCAGATATCGATCGGGAAAGCCCGTCGGAGGGCCCCCCACACGGGCAGATAAGCTGCCGACACAGTCTGTCGGCAGCTTTTATCTGCCCGTGTATGGCCACCTTTACACCATTATTCTTTTCTCCATGTTATAAAAACCTGAAAATGTAATCAGAGCAGAACACAACGTGTACATGCAATTTAAAGGGGACCTATCACCCTAAGAAATAATTCCAAATTATTTACATATGTTGGTTGAGCGAGGTAAACTTTACTTGCCCTATAGATATTAATAAAATTTTGTTTTCTTTAGTCTTGGAACTACAGTCACAGCAAATAGTCAGCTGTCATTTTGTGGAAACTTATTACGGCAAGCTGTATATCATTACAAAATCTTGTTTATGTACCAGAATAGGGGACCTATGGCCCATGCACAGTGCCCTACACAATTATAGAGCATGGGCAGGGAAGGGGGAATGTGACATCTAGGAAGCGCTAAATGGATAGTAATCTAGACATAAAGCCGGAGTAGGCAATATATGACTGAATGCTCAGAAATTCAACACCTTTATTACAGGTTTGGGGTGGTTCACCTTTAAGGTAACTTTTATTATGTCATACAACAGCCAATTCTAAGCAACTTTTCAATTGGTTTTCATTATTTATTATTTATAGTTTTATAGTTATTTGTCTTTTTCCTCTGGTTCTTTGCGGCTTTCAAATGGATGTCGCCGTCCCCTTCTAAAAAAACAAATGCTCTGTAAGGCTACAAATCTATTGTTATTGC
>CM044431.1:70569080-70647882 GCA_024363595.1 Xenopus borealis | reverse complement strand
CTGTTTTCATGACTTCGGGTATTTTCGCTGCTTCAGGACTTCAGTGTCGGCTCCTTTCGGCACTTCAGGTCTTCCCGCCTCTTCAGGACTTCGTATTTGTTCTGCCTCAGGACTTCACGACGAGCGCACGCTTCTGCGCTAATAAGGGGTCTCTTTTTAATATTGCAGCGCTGCCGGGCCCCCCTTCAGCCCCGGGACACTTGTCCCCCCCGAAGGCGGGCCTGACAACTACAGGTATGGGACCTGTTATACAGAATGCTTGGGACCTGAAGCGTACCACAAAATGGATATTCATACCTTAAGCCTACTAGAAAATCATGTAAACATTTAATAAACCCAATAGGCTGGTTTTGCTTCCAGTAAGGATTGATTATATCTTAGTTGGGATCAAGTACAATGTACTATTTCATTATTACAGAGAAAAAGAATATAATTTAAAAAAAATTGGACTCTAGACATGTACTACCTTTGTATTGTTTGCAGCTTTTACTTAAAGGGGAACGATCGTGAAAAACTGAATATAAGCTTCATCATTCTAAAATAAGAAAATCAATTAAAAGATCTGCAATGTTTCTGACATAAGGTTAATCTTCACCATCCCCCATCTCAGCATCTGTCTCTCTTCATTTTCTATTCAGCAGGAGTTGCATGTCAGATTATGATTGACAGTTAGATCCAATAACTAATAACTAGCACAAACAAAATCTAACAAAATAACTGACTTTAGCACAAATCCTGCATATAGAGAGACAAGATTCCTGATGGTTTTAAAGGAGAATTCAACCCTGTAATAAAGAAGAGGCGGTAGCTATATGTTAAAATCAATTACCTATAGTAATGTTTTTCTTACTTTTTTCTTCATTACTGTCAAATGAACTCAGGGTCCTAAAGAGATACTTGTTCTTTTCAAACTCAAACAAAAAGACTTGCAAGTTCCAAGCACAGTATATAAAATAAAATCAAACATGAGTGTGATAATGCAACCGAAAATATAATTGCATGATTATACATGTCAATAATATGCCTGTAAGAATTTTACATACAATAAAACATTTAAATAAAAAAAAAATCAAACATGAGGTCAGGTAAAAAGTATGGATAGTTCAACAACTAGAAAATATTCCTTTGGCTATGCCATTGTCAAAAGCCACAGCTTTCATAGGACGAGAAGAAGGCCTTTGAAAACGCTCTTGACATCTTTTAAACTGCAAATTTCACCATCCCCAGTGACAGTCAAAGTTGTTGATAGATAGTTGAAGTTCTAGCACTGCAAGAACTGGAGGGCTACCAGTTGAGCATCACTGAAGCAAGCAGTACTCAAACATACATTGCTACTAGAATACAAAAGAAACAACTGCAGTAGCATTTTGCTTTGCAAGATATGCTAGCAACATGTCCTGCAGACAGCCAATAGCGGGATCTTGTACCTCATTTTATATGTCAAGATGCAGAGTAATGGTATAGGTGTGGAAATCCATTATCCAGAAAGCTTAGCATTACGGGAAGGCCATTTCCCATACAGTTCTTTTTTAGCAAGCAATTCTAATATTTAAAAATAATTTTTATCAGTTATAAAAACAGTACAAATAACTTTCAAATTTCAAATGGACGGTCACTGACCCCATCTAAAAAAAAAACAAATACTCTAACGCTACACATTTACTGTTATTGCTACTTTTCATTGCTCATCTTTCTATTAAGGCCCTCTCCTATTCAATTAAGCTGGCCATAGACGTAAAGATTTTTGAAGGATCCAATTGTTATCGTGAGACCACGATTGTCTCAAAACGATTGTTTAAATGCCTGATGTGTCCATCAACTAAAAAGACCATTTCAGGCGATATTGCCAGCAAAACTGAAGGATCGCAGCCTGCTTGCGCTGCAAACATAGGTAGATTGCATGGGGACCGATAAAGATTTTCTAACCTGGCCGATCAATCATCAGACCAATGTCGGAAGAAAAATCGTAGGATGAACGATCGTTGGTATTCCAATAACCGCACGATAATTTGACATATTGGTCGGACTTCCCTAAGATCGGTCGTTCGGCAGGGAAAGATCGTTGCGTCTATGGGGAGCTTAAGTCTCTTATTCAAATCAATGTATTTGGACCCTAGCTACCAGACTGCTAGAACTGATAACAGGAGAGCTGCTGGATAAAAATCTAAATAACTAAAAAAAAAACAAAAATACTAAAAAATGAAAACCACTTGCAAATTGTCTGAGAATTTCTCTCTCTCTACATCGTACTAAAAGTTAATTAAGAGGTGAACAACCCCTTTCACATGTATTGCCAGCTTATGCTTAAAGGGGTGATTCACCTTCAAGTTAACTTTTAGTATATGGTAGCAGGGCTAATTCTAAGAAACTTTTCAATTGGTCTTCATTATTTATTTTTCATAGTTTTTTAATGATTTGCAATTTTCTTCTGTTTCTTTGCAGCTTTCAAATTGGGGTCACTGACACCATCTAAAAACAAATGCTCTGTAAGGCTACAAATGTATTGTTATTGCCACTTTTTATTACTTATCATTCTATTCAGTCCCTCTCCTTTTCATATTCCAATCTCTTATTCAAATCAATGCAGGGTTGCTAGGGTAATTTGTACCCTAGAAACCAAATTGCTGACACTGAAAAATAGAGAGCTGCTGAATAAAAAGTTAAATAATTATAAAATCCCAAACAATAAAAAATGAAAACCAATTGCAAATTTTCTTAGAATATCACTCTCTACATTATACTAAAAGTTAACTCAAAGGTGAACAACCCCTTTAAGACAAACATTCCGAATAATAGAGCCTATCTCATCTGCCTTTTGCAATGTATAAACTTTCCACATACCTAGCCTTTTACAGGTTATTTGCAAAGTTTCAAAAGATCCAGGTTAGCAAAATGTCTGTATTGGTTCCCAGAGTAGCATTTGCTTACATTAAGTATAGAAAACAATTTCCATTTTTGTTAAGCTGGATAATTGCATTCCACAATACTGTAATTACAACTGCCACAACAAGTTCAGTTTCAAAACACTGTCACATTCTTAACAGTAAATATGCCAAACAAATGAGAAATTAAATGCATTTGCAAGGTCTCATTAAAACTTACCGTGCTGCTATTTGTGCACTCTCCGCTTGTCTTTCTTCTGTTGATAGAAGCTGGTAAAAATTGCCAGACTTCCGTTCCTTGCTCCCCCCGCGCCACCATTGGGCAAAACTCAAGATACACAAATGCGCTGTCTCTTTACTGCAGTGGTGACGAGAGGGCCAACAAGAATACGCACAGTAACACCTTTAGAATAGGGAAATGTTGTCTGCACAAACCATGATGGCCCCTGTAATTGTTAATACTTCTACCATCTGGGAATCAGGTAAAGTACCACTTTTAAAGGAGAACTAAACTCTTAAAGGGATACTGTCATGGGGAAAAACTTTTTTTTCAAAATGCATCAGTTAATTCTGCATTGAAATCTATTTCATTTTGAAATCTGACATGTGGCTAGACATATTCTCAATTTCCCAGCTACCCCAAGTTATGTGGCTTGTGCTCTGATAAACTTCAATCACTCTTTACTGCTGTACTGCAAGTTGGAGTGATATCATCCCCTCTCTTTCACCAACCCAGCAGCCTAACAACAGAACAATGGGAAGGTAACCAGATAACAGATCCCTAAAACAAGATAGCTGCCTGGTAGATCTAAGAACAGCACTCAATAGTAAAAGCCCATGCCCCACTGCACTATTCAGTTACATTGAGAAGGAAAAACAACAGCCTGCCAGAAAGCAGTTCCCTCCTAAAGTGCTGGCACAAGTCACATGACCGGGGCAGCTGGGAAATTGACAAAATGGCTAGCCCCATGTCAGATTTAAAAACTGAATATAAAAAAATCTGTTCTTTTGAGAAACTGATTTCAGTGCAGAAGTCTACTGGAGCAGCACTATTAACTGATGTGTTTTTAAAAAAACATGTTTTCCCATGACAGGATCCCTTTAATTACAAAAAACCCTACCTCTACCATCGACCCCCCCCTCTGCTTCCTCCCAGCCTAGCTGTTACCCCTAGTAAATGCCCCTAACTCTTTACTTACCCCTTGGTGCAGATTCAGGGCATGGGAGTTCACGTGCACCATCCTCTACCCATCAGTAATCTCTTCTTTCAACACTTCAGTAATTTCTGTGACTTTCAACGCATGCGCAGTTGTCGTGAGACGGAAGATTGCTCCAACTGCGCATGCGCCGATACACCACTCTCTTCAGGAAGAGAAGATGGTGCCTGTGAAATCATGTGAATGTGAAATCATGTAAATCATGAGGGGTAAGTAAAGAGTTAGGGGGATTTACCAGGGGTAACAGCTAGGCTGGGGAGGGAGCAGGGAGGGGGTCTATGTAGAGTAGAGGGGCAGGGTTTTTTTTAATTAAGAGTTTAGTTATGGCAGTTTGGTAGACAGCTTACCAGGGCAATTGATTGACACCGAACTTTATTACCTTTCCTTCTCCTTTAATGTTAATATTCTCTTCGTTATATACAGTAAATATATAATGTAATACGTTTTACTAAATGTTACAGATATGTGCTTAAAGGGGATTGTTCAACTTTGAGTTAACTGTTAGAGACTAATTTATGAAGGGTTGAATTTAAAATTCATGGGAGTTTTTAAAAGCTCCCATGAACTTGAAATTTTGACCAGTCGAAATTTATTTAAAAATTCTAATTTTTTTAACTAGAGTGATTCGAGTTTTTCTCTGAAAAAAACTTGAATGTCAGGAAGGTTGCAAACAACGCCAAATTGATCCCAGTACATCTTCCATTGATTAAAACAGCAATTCGGCAGGCTTTAGGTGGCGAATAGTTAAAATCTAATTCTTAAAGGGTCATGTATGATAAATTTCGAAAATCAAATTTGAATTTTTAAAAAAAACTCGAATCGAATTTTCATAATTCCCTAGTCAAATTTGATAGTTTTGGGCATTAAAAAAATTAGCATTTTCACTTTGACCCTTGATAAATCTGACCCCTAGTATGATTCAGAGACAATTTGCCATTGGGTTTAATTTTTTATTATTTGAGTCTTTTTAGTTATTTAGCTTTTTATTCAGCAGCTTTCTTGTTGCTAGGGTCCAAATTACCCTAGCAATAATGCACTGATTTAAATGAGAGGCTGGAATATGAATAGGAGAGGAAATGAATAGAATGATGAGCAATAAAAAATAGCAATAACTATAAATGTGTAACCTTACTGAGCATTTGCTTTTAGATGGGGTCAGTGACCCCCATCTGAAAGCTGGAAATCAACAAATAATTAAAAAACTTTAAAAAAAAATAGTGAAGACCAACTGAAACGTTGTTGGCCATTCAATAACACACTAAAGGGTAAACTGTCCTTTTAATAATGTAGCATTTAGATGCCTTAGCACTTCCTATATGATTGAAATGCAAACCATAGCACATTTAAATGAATATTCTAGTGGGGAGGGATGGTGAATAAACATGAACTATTGCTTGAAAAATGTATGCCTGTATGCTGAAAGCATTGTGAGGAGTGTCAGGGGTTAACTATTGGGGATTTAGTGTTTGGGGATACAGTATACAATATTTCTTTGCTGTGTGCTAAAAATAAAAGGATAGTTTGTTGGGCATGCTCTTGTGAGGGTACATTTTTTTCATAATTATCCTTCTTTATGTCTGTGGTGCGCCCGTGCCAGTAGCCACAAAACAAAAGTTCTATAGTTTTACACAAACAATGGTCAAGTTAATGTAAATATGATGTAATATAATCAAGCAGAATAACAAGAGCTTTAGTCACAGCAAATATAAAAGCTCAGCTCATTCTGAAAAGCCAACACTGTCCATGTTAGCTACCCACATAAGCATTCTAAAGGGCACTACATTCTGTAGAACACTAAATTAGGAAATGTTCTTATAAATGCCTTTAAAAAACTGGGATGCGGTGTTCAGAGTGTTAAATGTATTTCTTATATTTATATAGTGGCAACACAATTCATGAACACATAGAGATTATTCAAATCAGTTCCTGCTACAGTCTAGCTCTTACTACATTGTCACAAAGTAGGGACAGTTTAACCAGGAGTCAGTTAACCTGCTTGTGTGTTTTGGAACAGGGGAGGAGATCCATGCCGACAAGGGGAGATCATATAAACTCGAATACAATTGCACTCAGGAAACCTGAGCTCCAATTGACCACTGACAATTTATCAGTATGTTACAGAATGGCCGATTCTAAGCAGATTTTCAGTTGGTTTTCATTATTTTTTATATTGTTTTTTTTTATTATTTGCTGCCTTTAATTCACAGTTTTCCTATAGGAATCACTGACCCCATCTAAAACAAATGCTTTGTAAAGCCACACATTTACTGCTATTGCTACCTCTCATTAAAGGGGTTGTTCACCTTCAAGTTAACTTTTAGTATAATGTAGAGAGTGATATTCTGATTCAATTTGCAATTGGTTTTAATTTTTTACTGTTTGTGGTTTTTGAGTTATTTAGCTTTTTATTCAGCAGCTCTCTATTTTGCAGTGTCAGCAATTTGGTTTCTAGGGTACAAATTACAATAGCAACCCTGCATTGATTTGAATAAGAGACTGGAATATGAATAGGAGATGGACTGAATAGAATAAGTAAGAAAAAGTGGCAATAACAATACATTTGTAGCCTTACAGAGCATTTATTTTTAGATGGTGTCAGTGACCCCCATTTGAAAGCTGCAAAGAAACAGATGAAAATTGCAAATCATTAAAAAACGATGAAAAATAAATAATGAAGACCAATTGAAAAGTTTCTTAGAATTGGCCCTTCTACACTATACTAAAAGTTAATTTGAAGGTGAACCACCCCTTTAATTATCTTTCTAGTCAAGCCCTCCCCTATTCATATTCCAGTCTCTTAATCAAATCAATCAATTGTTGCTAGGGTAATTTGAACCCTAGCAACCCAAATAAAAAGCTAAATAAATCAATAGCCACGAATAATAATAAATGAAAACCAACTGCAAATTGAATGAGAATATCACTCCCTACACCATAGTAAAAGTTGACTCAAAGGTGAACAACCCCTTTAAATGTACTTATCTCAAAACATGCCTCCATATATTTGTGCCATGCACCGTTGTTCCTGCCCTGTTCGCTCTGATGAATAGTATGAAACCATCAACGCCAAATGAAGCTGGAGAAGCTACAATTCCAGATGTGGCAGAAATTCCAGGGTTTCTACAATCGGATGCATGAATAAGTGCACCAGATGTGAGTGCAAAGAAGCGCACACTAATGGTGTTTTAAAGGAGAAAGAAAGCTATGGAGGCATTTTATTGCCAATAGATTAGCTGCAATAGTGCAAGCTAGAATGCTATATTTATTCTGGAGAATGCTTTACCATACCTGATTGAAAAGCTCTATGTTTGTTTAGGATTGCAACTGCCATATTAGCTTGGTGTGAAATCACTTCCTGCCTGAGTCTCTCCCTGCTCACGTATAGTTCAGATTACAGCAGAGAAAGGGGGGGAGAGAGGAGCAAACTGAGCATGATCACGCCTGGGGCAAGGAGGTTTAAGTTGAAGGCAGGAAGTCTGATACAGAAGCCCATGAGTACACAATAGAAGGAAAGAAATGCAGTGCTTCTTTTGACAGAGGACCCAGAGCAGCACTTTGAGGGTTTACTGGTATATTTCAGTGGACCTTTCTGATCAAGCTTACTTAGATTTAACCTTTCCTTCTCTAACATTGAGCACTAAAAATTATGTAGTGACCACTCTGAGAATTTTTATCACAACTTAACACACACAAAGGGGTTTTTTGGCGAAATCGCAGTTGCTGCAAATTAGCACATTCCTGCAAAAAACACTGGGATTTTTTTTGGGGAGGGGAATGCTGCACTGACGGGAAAAACATTCTGAATTGCATCCAAAAATTGCACTATGCGCAGTGCTCCTAATCTGCATATAGCCCTTCAGAGCACAATATCTCCAAATGAGCAGATCTAGTTGGACTGCCGGCTTTGCATCTTTAGGATCAGGAGTGTAACTAAAAACATACCCTGCTGTTAGGGGGGTCAGGAGTGCACAAGGCCAAAAGTAATGAGCATTTTTAATATATCTTGGTAGAACAGGTACCAATGTTTTGGGGCCCTAAACCGAATTTTCTGTGACTGACCACCACATTCTGATTTGTGACGATTAGGTTAACACAAGCCATGCAAAATATGAAGCCGACGTGGGTTTAGTGAACAATCACTTAATGCTAGTGATGAAAGTAGCATAATTCCACTATCCTGTGTCGGTCACTGAGCAGTTAGGTCAAGAATGTTCAACCTTATAGACACTGCTAAACTAAAAATCCCAACACTAGCCAAAGAACAACTATTAGCATGGCTGTGGAAAATAAAGATACAGAAAAGCCATAATGGTGTGGGTATGTGAGAGTGAATGTGTACTAGTCAGTTTGTGTTTATGTGAGAATGTGTGTGTGTCATTAATAGTGATAGCTGCAGTGTGACATGCACAAGCAATACAATCACACAGCCTCCCTTCAAGGCAAAGTAGAAAAGGAACACCTATTCATCATACCTGGTACAGAAGCATGCTGACTCCGCAGAGACTAATTACTGACGTTGTTGGGGGAGGTCAGCATGTGTATGACTATTCAGCATTAAAATTAGTAATAAAACTTAGGCCTAGCTCAGGGGAAAAATGTAATTTCTGCTGTTTACAAAGGAGGTAGACAGCACTATTTTAATTGGTTTTCTCAAGTAAAATCTGACACAGAGATTTCATCTAGCGTTAGGTCAATGAAAAGCACTTCAACCTGTAATAAATAGAACAGAGGGTAAAAAAGACATTTATTCCTAACAAGTTCTTAACATCTACCTAATGCAAGAACAGGTATTTTACAGCATACTGGGTAAAGTCTTTAAATGGTCAAATATTCTGCCATCCAAGCAATTTTTTTTCTAGAATCCCTTCAAAAAGCTATCATTTGGGAAACATTATGGTGACAAAGTTCATCTAACTGATTTTTAGAACCTGACCATTAAATGATTCAAAAGAACTATTTTGTTAAACGCTTACACAGCAAAGGAATGATGGCACAGGATTGTTGTATTATATGAACATAGAAAACATGAGCTGGAAAGAGAACAACATCACCTACAGTATAACTAATTTGTGTCTGAATAAACTCTCAATGTTATGCAATTTTGCTGGCAGAATTCAAGTTATCAGCATGAAAAAGTTGGTTGTAATTGACAGGTTCCTTACAAATTAGCTACATTAACCTTGGGAGGAGACATCTATTGTAACAATTTGGAAGATAGTATAGGTATAGTGCATAGATTACCCTAATGAGGGGGATATTAAAGTCCCACACAATTTTAAAGGCCATTCTCACTTCAAAATCCTGCCCACATTAAAGTTTGCTCATACCGTTTCTAATGGAAACAGCTGGATCTAGTTGGCTTCAAGTCAAAAGCCCAAATCAAGTGATATTGCAATTATTTTAAGTGCCGTTTGCATCCGTACTGGCATGTAGCACGTTGTGGTAGTGTTCATTGCCAACCAGACAGTGAGAAAAACTTGTAAAGCTGGCTCCATCATTATCAACTCCTCCATCATATTACATGACCGTTAATGCCTCCTGCAACTCAAGAACATTACACAGTATCATGACAACTCAACCTTCACACAATGGCAGAACTTTTTTTTTTTAAAACAGGGTACTAATGGAAATTTGTGTTTACAACAGGCTTGCTTTTTTGTTCTATATCCTAATCTTATTACAGGTCCCATTGCAGGTTGGTTACATACATTTTAATCCCTTTTATAGCCCCATTTAAAAAGTAAAATAGAAAAACAAGAGAAGAGACACGAGCATCTGTCAATAACTTTATATTATGCCTCGTACGACAAGCTGCAGTTGTATGCCAACAATGGACAAACTGATTAATTAGCCAATCCTTCCATGTTACTATAAACTCATCTGGATGTACCCTTCATCATAAGTCTTTTTATACAGGGGAAATAACATTGTATTTTTTCCAGGGGAGGGTGATCCTTTCAAGGATAAAATAAAACTATTCTTCTTTATTGTTAAAATGACAAAATCCACTGCTCCTAGCAGACATATCTCAGGCATCAATCTCTTCTTTACTTCCTTCTTTGTGCTAGGTGCACATACACAGTAGAGGGAAAAGTGGAACGTTATCCTGACTCATGCTGCCATGTAATAGAGACTGCATACTCATTGGCTCCTGGTAGCCCTCTACACAGACTCATTATCAATACTTCTTGTAAACCGTCCACATCTGAATCCAAGACTGGATGAATGGGTCGTCCGATACAAAATGAAACCATGAATGTATATATGAAAGTTGAGGGGCAATATAATAGATACTCTAGTAAACAAGGTCTCCTTCCTCAACAGCTCTGGCACACCTATACAGCAAAAGCCAATTAATCAAGTTGTGTGTAAGTTGTGTATGTGAACACCAGATTAGCCGCCATTATTTTACAATGCTTCCAGCTGAAGTCACTCTAAGAAAAAAGGTAAACATTTTAAGCCGTTTTTTACACAGCAAAGCCTGGTGATGTTGATGATATCCCATTGACAGGCTTTGGGACTGTAAGAGAGTCAAGAACCATGGAGTGATCATCTTCTTTTCAGTCTTTGATGGCCTCCAGGACAATGCATGAAAAGTAGAGACAGAAGCAGGCCCAGACTGGCAATATGTGGGTTAGGGCAAATGCCAGATGGGCTGCTATAAGTTCCCATAGAAAGTCAGTATTTAGTGGGCTGGTGGGGACTGTTTGGGCCTCTATGTGAGCTGATTGGGCCTCTGTGTACCTGAAATGCCAGGGCCTATTTTGATTCTCAGTCCAGTCCTGGACAGAAGTAACCTGGCAGTTAGCAGTTTTCTGCTAACAGGAGTCCTGGCTCTGAGTATAAGGTAAGCATTTATAATTACAAGGGTGTGCCCAACATTCAGCACCCCCAGTGATTATAACTTTAAAACACTACATGGCACCCAATACCACTGCACAACACCTATCACAAACATTATACAGTATATAGCAAGAGCCAACAGATAAGCAGTTATAAAAAGAACCATTAGACTAACTAGACAAGATAAAGCAAACACAGCACAGGTGGATTAATTCTATGCACTGTACCTTTGTAGGCTTATATAACATTGAAGGATACCTTTATTGTGTCATATCCAGCTGTCTGCTTTTTGTAACCAAATAAATAAATGATGTTGAATACATTTTAAAAAGCAAAAATAGAGAATAATACAGATCACTGATTATCTAACCTATTCACCAGGTCATAGAAATCTGTATGCTTTTCCAAAAAGGTTTGACCACGTGCGTCGGCCTGTATTGTAGCAAATCACTTCCAAATCCAACCACCTTCCTCTTTTCTCACCTCTAAATACACTTCCTTCTCTCCCTCTTTTTCTTTTTTTTATTCTATCTACCCTTACCTCATTTTGCTTCCCTTCTTTTCTCATTATTTTGTACCTTCTTTCACTTATTTTCAAAACATGTTAAATTCTGCTTTTCATTCCCCTTCTTTTTTTACGTCTTATCCCTTCTTTATTTCATTGCCTCTTTTACTTTCATTTTAAAATGAAAATGCAGTTAGGCAGGTTAAAAAAAGTTAAAAGGTTGAACTAGCTTACTATGTTACTTACTGATCTTTTTTTTTTTTTTTTTTACTAGTATCTTATCCAATTATCTCAACTCTTCCTCCCCTCTGCTCCTGTTTAACTCTTATAACTCTTATTATAGTGAAATGTATTTAAGTTTAGTATTTCTCTAAAGATATTCATTATCCTCCCTGAAGATATAGTTGAATTTTGCTGGGTCTGAGTATTTTATCTGCAATATTTTGTTAAAGTCAGACGTGCATTAGGCATATGAGAATTAAACATTTGATTTGAAATTTTATAAGGTGTACAGTAAGGAAAAGTGTCAATATATTCAAATTTTAATCTTTTCCCAGAGTTTCAACACTCTATAAACTGACTCCTAGTCTTTTATCAATACCAAGCAGTACAATACAAAATTAGTGTTTTCCTAGTCTTTTTTTTCAAACTCAACAGCAATGAAACTATGTAAATTGATTATTTCAAGCTGTCTTGGATCAATTCCCATTTCCAAATCTTTATGGAAAAGCATTCCCATCGCAACATCAACAAATTCCAGTTACCCACAAACATACCAAATAAACCACCTCCAAATATCTCATGCCGTGCTGAGCAATATTCCATGAAATATAATTTTTTGTATTGTTAGCTCCCAAGAGTATGGCCCATTCAATGCTCAGTCAGTTTGTATGTTAGAATCATATAGTAGGGATGCACCGAATCCACTATTTTAGATTTGGCCGAATACCGAACAGAATCCGAACCCTAATTTGCATATGCAAATTATGGGTGGGAAGGGGAAAACATTTTTTACTTCCTTGTTTTGAGCCAAAAAGTCATGTGATTTCCCTCCCTGGCCCTAATTTGCATATACAAATTAGGATTCAGTTCGGCCAGTCAGAAGGATTTGGCCGAATCCCGCTGAAAAAGGCCGAATCCCAAACCGAATCCTGGATTTGGTGCATCACTACTATATAGCATTTTGGAAAATGTTGTCTGCCTCTGAATCGGCTATCACAATGCTGGCAAAGAACTGTGTTATAGGTTTACTTTGTAAATGAACAATGCAGAAGTAATCATTTGCCATTTTAGCATTTACATACAAACACAAAGACTATCTGGAAAGTCACCTTTGTAAAACGTCATGTCACTGTAGGTCAAACATCAGACAAATGGCATTCATATGCCCTTTCGTTTTGGAAACGAAAATATAAATGCTGACTAAACATTTAATGCCTTTGCAAGCACGTCATGCTCTTATAATGTCATAGTGAGCCTCAGGTCAATAAAACAGCCAGAAATAACATTTTGCAATATATTGTGGCATTATACTTTGGCAAAAAGCATTTCATTCTTATTTGTGCACTGTGCAAATTATCGAGATATCTAGTCAGCTGGCAACTGATTAAAATGCATACCCGATTCCTACAGCTCAAAAATGGAATGGTGTCAACCAAAGAGATTACAATGCCATTCTACTGTGTCCCACAACAATATGTAATAATAAATCCTGGGAAACAAAAGCCAGGTTGCGCATCCTATTGCAAATGGAATCCCACTGTATATCTGGGACACCATATTATGCATATACATATATGTATATAATACACAAGAGCCATGCATATCATGCAAATTATAGGTGATGTAAATCCTGTATATTATATGTGATAATATATAGTGATATAATTCCTGTCACATGACTCACTGAAACTTGTGTATTATAATAAATAAAGTACCCCCTATTGTAAAATATAAATATATTAGAAGTCATCTCTGAGTTCCATGGCCTGTACAAAAATAATCTGCCTTCAGTTTTGTGTTTTTATATGGTTTTTACTCCTCGGTAACTTATAATATCCTTATATTTTACAAGAGGGGATACTTTGTTCACAATATAATGTTGTATAAAACTAGCATAAGAAGCTGAAGCATCTAAAACATATTTAAAGGCAGAGGGTTCTAAATGCAAATGTGTCGTAGAACACTGGGCCATGTTCTGGATTGTGGGTTAAAAAATCTCCATTCAAATGGCATCAGTGCCATCAAAACAACATCAATGTCATGTGACATCATATATATGTGGATTTACACAAAGATTCCAGTTTTGAATGTCCACTGCTTATGTAGCGTGGGGCATTTATTATACACAGGTAATGGGAGGAGCAGGGGGAGGGTGATGAGTGGGTGGTGTGGTTGATCTGGGTCCTGCCTTGGGAGCATTAAGGTTTTGACCCAACATTGTGGTCAGTGACTGCCTGGCCAAACAGAGTCCAATTCCTTATTATCTTATTATCTTATGTTTTCTTAATTTTTTCTGACATATTCGGTTTTGGATTTTGGCAAAGTGAAGCCTTCTGAAATCATAAAGTATTTACTTGTCTCATTCCATACACATAACACTGCCTAGATGCCCAAATTGAGAGTTTTAATTCACCCATAAGGCATAGGCGGAGACATGCAAATCACTCCTTTTTGTCCCTATGGCCAACTATGCATCCAGAACCGCTGGTTTATAGCACAGATACAGCCTAATGGTTCAGAGCCATACTGTATATCCAAACTAGCAGACTAGCCTGTTTCAATCTTGTTAGATCTCATCAGTGCAAGATATTGGAACATGGCTTCTGAGGGAGTAGGACTTGAAGAGCAGCAACTCCTGTTGATTCAGTGCATCCCTAGTTTTAACAGCAACAACCATAACAAGCAATCAGATATGAATTTACTGGTCTAGTGCATTTATGACGTGATGAGTTAAAAATTAGAGAAATCAATGATAAATGGTTGTTTTTTTGCAACTTTTTTCCAGGAAAGTCAATGGGTGTTTCTTCACTACGTTTTTCTCACTCATTACTAGGATATGGTATGGTTACTGGACAACATTTCACATATTAATAAATGAGGGCTTGAGGTTACCATTCCAAACAATGAGAACTCAACTGGCCTCTGGAGCACAACGTATCATAAGATTGCGTGGGTTCAAATTCATAGTAGTGTCAGGGCAATCCACATAGCAGCTTACACTTACATAATAAATGAGGTGATATTTAAGGTCCCCCATGCAGAAGGAAACTAGCAATATCTTTTACTGAACTTTATAAAGAAATACAGAAAACACTACTTTATAATACACACGTCATTAAATTCCCTAGAAAGGTCCTCCTATACAGAGCTATTTGTTACCTACAAATGGAATGTTTACTTGTATCGATGTCAAGCATGCACTGAGTGGTGCTGGCATCAGTGATTGTTTAAAAGGCTTTCCCTAACCCATTAATAAATAATGCAGAATGTTTATTGCAAAGAACAAATATACCATGTTCATTTTGGGTAACAGAAGCCTGTGCAGAAATCTGACCTACACGTGCTGGCAGAAGAAAAATGCCTCAGCCACGAATGTGGTTGCTTTTGTTGCTGTATAAAGCATAAAAATGTTTATAAATGTATGTAAGCAGGTGCATCCACATGCACTGCTACACATTCACCAAATCAGGCTCATAGCTTAACAAATGTTTTCTCTGCCAGAGGAAAGGAGAAAGGTCAGTCACCTCTGAAGCTGTATGTCACTGACCTGAATGGTAAACGTTTGTTACGAGACGTGGCAGGCACATTTACAAGGGGTAGACATTAAAGTCAATAGGAGACAGTAAACATATTTATATTTTCATCACTTATTTATACAGTGCCGGCAAGGTATGCAGTGCTTTACATTCATGGTTAGCAAACAGGGGTGTTACAATAATTTAACAAACATGACTAATCTGGATCTGAGTCCTACCTGCAAGAGCTGACAATCTAAAGTTTACAAGTGCATCTCTGCTAAGAGAAAATAGGCAGCATTATTTTAACAAAATTAATTAACGCATTCTTTTACTGAAGATATTGTTTTAAAATATGAATATGAAGCACACAGGAAGATGTTTGAGCACAAGGCTGATCTGCAGTGATCTACTGGTCAGAATATACCTTTTGGGCATCCCTACTGTAAAACCTATTGCACTTGCTTACATTATTTCCTGTGCTTCGAGCATAACATTTCATTCACCTCATTCAGAATATCAGACTTTCAGCCCTACAGTGGTTGTAAATGTCACATACCAGTATCTACACACTCTGCAATAGCTGGAGGGCCCCATGTTTGATGAACATGCACAAACTGGCATTTTAAACTTACTGTGCATTAATCTCTTGCAATCATTTTTTTTTAACTTTGTAGAATTCTTTACTTTAATGATACCACAGACACAGTGATATCACAATGAGTATAATTAGCATTGCTGCCAGGCAGTTCTGGGCTTAATTCTAACCAGAGGGCAACTGAGCTTCTGACATCCTTCCTAAAGGCACACACAGGATGGTTTCTTTGTTTCCTACCATATTGATAACCTATTTGATAAAATATGAGCAAGCCGTCTGTGAATGTGCACTAAGGGGTGGCCTGTTTAGCCTTTAAGCAATTCTGCACTTGTACTGCCAGGGTAACTAAACTGATCTTATTGTTGCTATTTATTACTCTCAATTAAATCAATTAAGTCTGATTACTAGGTTAAATTGGACCCTAGCAACAAGATAGCTGCTAAAATTCCAAACTGGAAATTGTATCAAAATATCATTGTCTACACAGCATACTGAAAGTTAATTTAATTTTGCAGAATACTCATGTAAATTGAAAGAACAGGGATTAAAAACCACTTTGCACAAATAATGGCATTATTGAATGTGCACAAATTTCCATGTGCTGCATTGTTTTTCAATTTTACTTCTAATTTAAAGGAAGTTCAGATTAGTCTATTATTTAATATCTATTATCAAGCACACCATTCAGTTTGCATGCAAGATACATGCATACAATATTCATATAAGACTGAAAGGAGAAGGCAAGTCCTATTATATTTGGGGGTGCCAAAAGTTAGATCCCCCCGAGCGATCACATTTGCTTATCTTTAACCCCAGGCCGGTGCTCCTATCAGCAGAAAACTGCAACGGCCTGGGATTCTTCCAGTGAACACCACAGAGCAATCCTCTTCCTGCATCTTCTTTCTTCTCGTGGCTGTGATGCGCAGTAGATCGAAAAAGCCAAACTTCAACGAAAAAGCCACTATTTATTTCTACTGTGCATGCGTCTGCCATGAGAAATTTGAAAAAAGAAGAAGCTGGAAAATGATTGTTCTGTGGTGCTCGTTGGAAGAATCCCAGGCCGGTGCAGTTTTCTTGTGATAGGAGCACTGGCCCTGGGTTTCAGGTAAGTCAATGCAATCAATCACTTGGGGTGTCTAACGTTTGGCACCCCAAGTAAAAAGACCTTGCCTTCTCACTGAAAGGGTCATCCATAGACAGTGCAAGGAGCAATGTTTAGAGATAATCACCATGTTTATACCCTTGTGTCTACAGAGAAAGTTTCACCTGATGCAACTGTGCCTGATTGGCTACTGCCTGGTTCAGAAGTGGTTTTAGCTCCAGCACCCCCTGGTATCAACAGACACAGCAGTGCTTGATATGGAACAATCATGCCAATCACAACAAAGTACAAGGAGCGTATGTTGACCTAAGTAATTTAAATAAATGGGATTGTTTTATGCAACTGAATGCGGGGCAATAGGACAGCTACTGCAGTCCTCTAAGTAAATAACCCCTTGAGAGTCTGATTAAAGTTATTATATACGGATCAGAAATTGAGACTGAATTAAAGATAGTTGATTGTATTTTCAGGGCTGAAACCCCTTAAAACAGGTTAACATCTTTAAATGGCAGGACCCCCGATTTCATGCAGATATAGTTAAACTTCCCAGGCCGATACTACTACAAACTCCAAAGATTATAATCAGACTATGTTAACATTTTCAGACTGATCTGATGCAATAAGAAAATGTTGAGTCAGATCATGGTTATTAGTGCAATGAAGCCCTGAAGCCTTTTACTTTAATGTGTAATTTATTTGAGAAATGTCCATTCCAGACAGATCATAAATATTTATTTTGGCAGATAAGAGGTCAGTGGTTCTGGGTCGGACGCAGGTCCTTCCAATTGGACCCATGCAGGACTCTACCTGGCCTTCAAAGTATAGCCATTCCAAGTAGAGAGCCAATAGCACCCCCACCAGCCCACTAAATGGTGACTGTCTATGGCATCTTACAGCAGCCCCTCTAGCATTGTTTTACTGTGCTTATAAAGAGGGAATTGCAATGGATTACTGAGCTGAGAACTTTAAAGGGATACTGTCATGGGAAAACATGTTGTTTTCAAACCGCATCAGTTAATAGTGCTACTCCAGCAGACTTCTGCACTGAAATCCAATTCTCAAAAGAGCAAACAGATTTTTTTTATATTCAATTTTGAAATCTGACATGGGCCTTGACATTTGTCAGTTTCCCAGCTGCCCCCAGTCATGTGACTTGTGCCTGCACTTTAGGATGGAACTACTTTCTGTCAGGCTGTCATTTCTCCTACTTCATGTAACTGAATCAGTCTCAGTGGGACTTGGCTTTTACTATTGAGTACTGTTATTAGATCTACCAGGGAGCTGCTCTCTTGTTGGAGCTGCTATCTGGTTACCTTCCCATCCCATTGTTCTTTTGTTAGGCTGCTGGGGGGGGGGAGGGAGGGGTGATATCACTCCAATTTGCAGTACAGCAGTAAAGAGTGACTGAAGTTTATCAAAGCACAAGTCACATGACTGGGGCAGCTGGGATTTTAAAATTGAATATAAAAAAATCTGTTTGCTCTAAAAATGGATTTCAGTTCAGAATTCTGCTGGAGCAGCACTATTAACTGAAAACTGTTTTGAAAAATAAAATTTATAAACATTTGGGATTCATGTTAAATTTGAAAAGGGTTTTTTTTTATCACGCAGCTATATATATCTGGGCGACTGCTTCAATTTTCTGGCTCAAATAGCAGCTATGACATCACAGCATGGACTCATATAAAATAATATTTGCAATTGTTCCTTTTGCATAGGTTGCTTTACAATATAGACTCTAACAGGGATTCCCGAGTGCTGCTGAAACAGCCCTTACCCCAGATGGTGAACTGTGCATGGAGAGAATAACTATAGCTGGAGGGCCACAATATGCCTTGCCTTGAAGAAGCATGTTCTGTTGAAAACAAATCTTGTAGCATTTTCCTCTCTTAGTAAATGTTTACAGAATTTGATTATACTGGACAAAAATATTTTCAGAATTCTGTATGCCTGTTTATATCTAAATTCAGAAGCAATGATTTCTTTTTCAGTAAGTCTCCCAACCAGAATGTCATCATTTGATATAAACTTTGAAAATATTTAAGGTTTACACGCTCAGCCAGCCCCTCATAGCTTATAACAAGAGATTCTGAAGCAATTATAGTTCCAAATGTATCCTGGGCAGCACGCAAACATTACACTAAATCATACTATCAAATCATGCACAAAATACAGAGCACATGAGCACAAGGAATACTTGTATTTAACTGCTGCCTTAGGTAGGTGTGAAATACTTGGCTCTCTTTTTCTTGTACCCACAGTTACTCACTCATAACACAAAGTGAGCAGCATCCTTATGTGATTGGTGCACACAAATGCATTGTATTCATTGTTTAGCACAAATCTCTGTGCATCTGGAATGACAAGTTAAAAATGAGTGGTGGCAGCACAAGCTGCAATGCTGGGATGCAGTAAAAGGATTTTTTGCACGTAAAATCCCTGTTTTGCCAAGAGTCTGCATAATCATACTCTGGGCCTATACCAGCATCATACCCAGTAAGCTGCCACAAAATGCATCCTTTGAACACTTATTTTGCTTTCCTGTAAATTATACTACATAAAAAGTCCACTCCTGAAACAAGGTTGGGATATATACATATATAGTGAATATATATATTCACTATATATATATGTATGAAAGTGTCATACTATTGCATGTGACAAGTTGGCCTTCTTCTACACAGAACACCAACAGTCCATCACGATGTAATGCTACTGTGAAAATCCACATTTTGGATGTGCTTACTTGGTAATTTAAACTGCTGAAACAGATTCCATATGCTTTATTTTTTTACCTTTCTGATCATGTCATAAATACCTTAGTTTAAAGGAGAAGTCAACCTAATAATAGGCAATTTTGCCTCCAGCCGACCGCCTAACCCAGAAGAATAAAAATGTCCAATTTAATCTTGTTTCTCAAGGGGTGGTCTTTTACACCAATTACATAGAGTGGAGGGAGATTGCATTTTTGCAGCTTCAGCATGCTCCATCCTGGACACCTGCTAGTGGGTCATAATCATTCCCAGACCCAGTATGTCATAATTATACTAAAGGTATGGGACCTGTTATCCAGAATGGTGTTTCCTGGATAATTGATATTTCCATTATTTGGATCTACAAGAGATACCGACAATAGAAATGAAACCTTTTTTACATCTATCATAATATTGCATGCTATTTATAATTTTGCCATAAAAGTATTTGCCTGATGCTTCATACCTATCTGATCTCCCATGTTCCTCTATGAGGGGGCTGCCATAGTTGTCCAGCAAAAAACCCAGTCGGATCATGGGCGCATCTCTGCGTGTATACGATCCCGCGATCCAACCGTATTGCCTCCATTATGATCCGATCATTGGGCTCTAGGGCCACCTCAATGTGGGCATATCGGGGAGAGAACCACTCATTTGGCGATATCGCCAACGACAGGATCTCCCTGTCTATGACCACCTTAATAGTCAGGTTGGCAAAAGGGACAGGTTTAGGAACTCCAAGTAACAATTACTAAAAGCAGACCTATCAGCAAAAAATGATCATCACGAGTTTAGGCAACTTTTAATGTACATTAATATTATGAAGAGTTGTTTTTTAGTGTCATAAAAATAAAATTATTTTTAGAAATTTAGAATATTTGGATAAAATGGAAGACCCAGATCCCAAGCATTCTGGATAACAGGTCCCATACCTGTACCAGACAATTCTTATAGGAGAGTAGAGCAGTAGGGAGGTGCTGGTTTTCCCGTTAATCTAACCACATTATATTGATGCTTTACTTTAAAGGGATCCTGTCATGGGAAAAAAAAAATTTTCAAAATGCATCAGTTAATAGTGCTGTTCCAGAAGAATTCTGCAATGAAATCCATTTCTCAAAAGAGCAAACAGTTTTTTTTTTATATTTCATTTTGAAATCTGACATCGGGCATATTGTCAATTTCCCAGCTGCCCCAAGTCATGTGACTTGTGCTCTGATAAACTTCAATCACTCTTTACTGCTGTACTGCAAGTTGGAGTGATATCACCCCCTCCCTTTCCCCCACCCAGCAGCCTAACAAAAGAACAATGGGAAGGTAACCATATAACAGCTCCCTCACACAAGATAACAGCTGCCCGATAGATCTAAGAACAGCACTCAATAGTAAATCCCATGTCCCACTGCGTACTATTTAGTAACATTGAGAAGGAAAAACAACAGCCTGCCAGAAAGCAGTTCCCTCCTAAAGTGCTGGCACAAGTCACATGACAATTTGTATACCTCCATGTCAGATTTCAAAACTGAATATAAAAAAATCTGTTTGCTCTTTTGAGAAATGGATTTCAGTGCAGAAGTCTACTGGAGCAGCACTATTAACTGGTGTTTAAAAAAAAAAAAACATGTTTTGCCATGACAGTTTCCCTTTAATTAGAGTCCCTCTGGGCTCTATTGTAATATGTGAGCAGAACAAAAGGCATGCAACTGGAGCTGATTGTAAAAAACCTGCTTGAGTTCCTTCCTAAAAATAACTGTCCCAGTATGAGATTCCTGTTTCTGCTTCACTAGTTTTATCTGTGGGCAAGCAGAATATCCGATATGTGCAGAGTACCAATAGTACTAACACGTGGAACTTCTGCCCTTTACTCTCAGTTCATTCATTACTCTGAGACACGAGCTGGAAGTTTTTAGTGAGAGAGATTTCAGGCATGCTTGGAGCTCTGTGGCGTTATTGTGCATGATTAGTTTACAGCAGTCGGCTCAGGCTTTCTACATTCCAATTGGTGCCTGCTCAGTCAGCAGACATCATAAGATAACAGCCATTGGCCAGGCCAATATCTCTGCTGCAGCTGTCACACATTATGGCAAGCCTATATTATGCTGGGAGGAAGCAGAGGACAAAAAAAAACCCCCATGAATTTCAACATTTGCTGTTTTACTGTAAATGTACTTGTACATGCTCTGAGCCACAGCAGCAGTGAAAGCACTCCTAATCCTACGTACGACAGAACAGCATAGCAACATTCTCTACTCACTATTTTCATAACTCAAAATGTACATGTAAGTCTAAAAAAAATCAAAACTAATAAGCTAAGGTATTGGATTGACTGGGCAATTGTGGTTTTGCATTAAGTGCAAAGGTTTACAGAAATGCACCGCACACACACCAAGAATTATTGTATATTTCTAATGAACTATGGCAAAAAAGGAAGGTCTACATTTGTAGCAAAGCCAATTACTACAACCAAAGGACTAACATGTGAGATACTAATTAGGTCAACAGAAATGTACGATCCAGCATTATGAGTTTGTATCGGATGTATAAGCGCCATCAACTATGGCAAAATGGAGATCAATAAATTGCTACAGCGATTCAGCTCTCCGGGTACGTTTGGAGCTTGGTAGTTCAACTACAGCTGAGTCAAACTCTTCTACAATGAATTCAGAATACTTCATACACCTGTTAGTCCCACTTCTACCAGTTACATACTTAAAGGAAAACTATACCCCCTGAACAATGTAGGTCTCTATAAAAAGATATTGCATAAAACAACTCATATGTAAAACCCTGCTTCATGTAAATAAACCATTTACTAGGATTGTATGATTCACGGTTCACACAAACATACCAAACAAACTATAAAGTTAGGTCACATGAGCCAATTAATAGACAGTGTTCTGTCTTTTGCTTCCACACTTCTTCCTGTTATTGTAAGAGTTGTAGTAGTCAGGTGATCTCTGAGGCAAAACAGAGACCATGAAGAAATTGGTGGTTCAAGGCAAGCAATGTAAAAGAGCAATATTTACTTACTAAATATATATTCCAGTTTGGTAAGATTCTTTAATATTCCACTTAACTATTTGTTGCTCAAGTTTTCATTTGGGGGGTATAGTTTTCCTTTAATCCAAACATTATCTGCTGGGTACATATGTAGGGCAACAGCAATGCACCATAAAAAAAAAATCCAATTTTTCAACTACATATAAAACAAGGCTGTGAAACATGTAGTTGTTCATTGGATGCAAGAGATTTGTAGTCCAACAGCTGCTGAAGAGTCCCGTATGGCAATGCCTGATGCAAAAAATATTTTCTGTTGGTATTAGTTTGTAGATTAAAGAAATCATCTATACCACAAGTGGTATGACAGTTGGGACACTTTGACGCCTGCACTTAATCACCTTTGTTTCTCCCCTGATCAAACAAAATTACATTCCTACCAAGATTCGTTTAGATAGCCAGTGAAAACATATGCAAAGCTGCCCTGTTAGAAGTTGTAACTTCTGCCGTTACGTTTGCAAGATTTTCTCAATTGTGGGCTTACTGGTGGTGCCCACTTACTGGATAGAGACTAGAGCTCGTTCTAAATGGACCGTAAGGTGGAATATTGAGGGTGATTTAAGCCTATAGGTGTCATTTACAAGAAAGGGCTGAATCAAAAAAGTAGATCTTCGTATAGAATAGTGTCAGGAGATGCAGCTCAGCCCTGTTCTCAAAGGAGAAGGAAAGTCATTTTAACTTGAGTTTGCCAAAAGTTAGGCACTCACAAGTGGTTATATTTACTTACCTGATACCCCGGGCCGGTGCTCCTATCAGCAGAAAACTGCACTGACCCAGAGTCCTGCCAGTGAGCACCACGGAGCGATCATTTTCTTTGCTTCTTTATTTTTCAAATTTCCCAGGGCAGATGCATGCGCAGTAGAATGAAACAGCTGTCTTTTTCGTTAAAGTTTGGCTTTTCACTGTACTGCGCGTGTGCAGCCGCAATAAGAAGCGGATAATTCCGTGGTGCTCGCTGGAAGAACCACAAGCAGATTCCGTTTTCTGCTGATCGGTACCCCGGGGTGTCAGGTGAGTAAATACAATCACTTGTAGGCGCTAATAAGGGTCAGCAAGGGAAGATGCCTTTGAGCGTCCCCACGCCCACCACTCTCTTTTTCTGGCATATAAACATTTAAATCTAGCTAAAATTACATGAGTAAATACTAGACCGCAATAGGAGGTCTTGAACAAAAAGATTCTCAGCGGTCTCTAAGATCTCTGCTTGAGTCTATAGCACATGTGGAAACCTACAGTAAATAGCAGGAAGTCCAGAAATGAAAACATACAACCTCTCCTTTCCAGTATGGTTTGCTGCCTTGCACTATTCATTTATAAAAATAAGTGTCCATTACATTTTTCTCAACTACTATTCACAAAACTTGAAACCTTCAACTCGTGATTCCTTCCACTGGATTGCTTACTGGACTCTTACAATACATGACTAACAAATTGTTTTTAAACAGCTAACAAAGGCAATATAGAGAATATAGAGAACAGAAAACGAGTACTGATGCAACAATGCATGGATGTCAATGAAATTTTCCTCAAGAACTGAAACCTGGGAACACAAACAGTGAATTCATCTGGAAAACTGTCTCCCTGCCATTTTAGCAAGGGCTCTACAAAAATTAGTTGGAAAGCTGTACACGTGTATCATTTTAAAGAGGAACAGAACAGTACAGAATAATACAATTATGTAATGTACAATACAGAATAAATCCTAGATCCAGTTACATAGACATATATTGATAATCGGCTTTGATATACTATTAAATGGGTGTTACCCACTGACAAAAGCCTAATGCCTGAAAAGATTTAGCCACTGTTCAAGCTAAATTTACTGTCCGGGTTTGGCCAACACATCCCTAATTATTCCTTGGGGAAAGTACAGGTACAATGTAATACCCTTAACCCTGAGCAAGTGCACATACACAAAGATCAGTGTGGTAATCAAACAAGCATTGTTTCCCGGATATACCTATCTAAGGTGGACAATCTCAGGCTTTAATGAGATTGTTGGCCCTAGAGCCAAACAATCAGATTACAATGGCAGGTGTACAAGAGGTCGGAGAAAGGGCCGCATATTCTAGCTGATGCGGTACATGAGGTGGGCCATATCAGGCTGATTTGTTTGTGGATCCTAGGGCCCAATGATCGGATCACATGAGAAGAATACACGCTGTTGAATCATGGCCACATCAACAAATCTCAGTCCTTGATCCAACAGAATTTTTAAACCCACCTGATCGACATCTGGCCGATTTTCTGCCAGATATCGATCAAGGAAGTCTTAAAAGGCCCAAATTGGCAGATTAAATCTTCCTGTTTATGGCCACCAAGGGCTAGCATGCTAATTGAGCTTATATGTGAAAATAACTACCAATCTCTTCAATCTGGGGTAGCCATTCTGCAAGTCCTGGACTTTGTAAACAGATGCCATTTTTAGTCTGGGCTTTGGCTTCCCTATAAAATATGTAATTTTTTATAGCTCAGAAGCAACATATGGCTTGAGTAGAGGACTCAACCTAAAATCCACAGGGCAAGTGGCTATGAAAACTGGCATATCATCCCTTTTCGCAATAACTACTTTTTTTATACTTTGCTTTAATGTCCACTTTCATTAGCAAATCTGTAATAACTCAAACAAACACAGAAATATGTTCAAACATTCATAACCTGCCAAATGTAAAATGAACATGGTAATTGGTGGGTGTGGCCACAAAAAAAGTTTGCCGAGCTCTGTGCGTCAACTTTTCTGTCCCTCTTTTTATTTCCAAAATGTTGGGAGGTAAGGACTTGGCATACAAGATTAGCATATATACTATGGTTTTCCTGTAGTACTGCTGCCAAACAACTAATGATTTAGTTTTCACTAGGGATGCACCAAATCCACTATTTTAGGATTCTGCTGAATCCTAATTTGCATATGGAAATCAGGGAAATAAAGGAGAAAGATGTACGTGTGCAGCACACAGTTAAAAAAAATTGACCTCCATCTTTGTGTAATGAAAATTAATGCGATTTTTTTGAGTGCTGATTTGGTTCAGCTGAAAAAGGCATAACATTGGCCTACTCCCAGATCAAATCCTGGATTCAGTGCATGCCTAGCTATTTATCTGGACCCCCCAAGGTAAGCAGAACCACTAATCTAATGTCAACAATAAAGACCAGAGCTTGTCACTGTGGGCTACCTGTGGCTGCTCTGCCAAGCTATTTATTTATTCATTCATTTTCTGGTATTTACAGACCACCACACATTTCCACAGCACTTTAAGAAACCCACATAGACACAGTGCAAACATACAAACTTCTTCCAAATAGTGCCCAAGCCAAAATCAAACTCAGGACCCCAATGCTGCAAGGCAGAATTGCTACCTACTAAACTACTGTGTTGCACAGGAACTTGCCAACCTATGGTATTATTGATACCCTTGGCATTCTAGCATTCTTACAATTCTACTCTCTCCAACAACTACATGTAGTTTTGTGTCAAAGCTGGCCAAGCATGAAAAGATCTACCATGAGGTGGGTGATATTGGGCTGATTGGTTCTAGGGACAACAGGGATACAGGTGATTGGAGTGAAGACAGCAACAACGAGCCAATGCATTCCTCCCTACAACGAGATTTTTAAACCTGTACGATCAAAAGTCACATTCAGACTGCACCGTCGGAGAGCACCATACACAGGCAGAGATCTGCTGCCACAATGATGTACGGTTAACAAAAAAACACCCCACGCGGACCCTATCCCAAGCCTTCCCAACCCAGCACTGTAACACTAATTATAGACCTGCGCACGACCTGCCCATTTCGGACACTGCTGCTGGAAGCAGAAGCCAGAAGCATACAGTTGCACCTATGTCCCAACAATCTTGGCCAAAACCTGCACAATCTGCCGGTAAACTCATGGGTACTGTGCATTTCTGGCCAGCACACACACAACTTGTTGTTCACCTTTGACCACAAGCAGAAAGTGGAACTGATGGGAGGGATTATTAGGGTTTTGCACAAATTTTCATTAAAGTAACCAGAAACTCCACTTTTTTATGCATATTCCTTCTATTTTTAAAAGAGTATAATACACTGGCACTAGTGATGTGCGGGTCGGGTTTTACCCAACTCGCGCCACCCTCCCTCCAACCACACCCGCCTTCCTTTTATAGACCCGCGCCGACCCAACCCACAGATGACGTAACAAAAGGGGTGGGGCAAGCAGGCTCGCGTCTATAAAAGAAGAAACTGTAAGTCGGACCGCCACCCACGAATAGGGGTGTGAGGTCGGCCCAAACCCACCCAACCCGCAGGGAAACCCATGCGATCGACACACACATCCCTAACTGGCACATTCTTGTTTTTTTAACAGAACCAAATCTGCCCGTGTATAGCAAGTCGGTATTTGTAAAAGATAATACATTGTCCAGGCTATTTGACCTGACTGTCATTCCAAATTTCACTGACCCCTGCACAGATTATTGAGAATGGGATATTTATGATATTTAAGAAATACATTTTAATAGAATGTATATATAAAGTGTCTTGCTGAATTATAATTCCCATTGTGATAGTTCCCATTATGGGAGAAGTAGTAAAAAGTGAAAGATTGCTATTTGTCAAATTACCTATAGCACCTAATTAACAGGAAGCGTTTTCTGTCATCTGCTCAAAAACATCTTACTGGATGTGTAGGTTACTGCACCTGGGCAAACGTAGTGTCTTTTATTATATAGGGTCACTGACACTGTGGTCATCAAAAAAAAAACTGTATAAAGTGAACAATCCATGCATACGATCGTATAGTAAAAGGTAATACATAAAAGTTGTAAAGGGTATGGCTTTTTTTTTAGTGCAGTGCTGTCAAATGAAACACCTTGTGCACGATTCTGCTGCGATACAGAATATTTCTTATCCAAGCCCCCTACCCAACCTCTTCTTTAATGAAATGACATTGCTGACGCCCGCATGAAAGCCTAAATGTCTAACTGCTGACATGCCTTTTTCCAGCAGGACTTTATCCTAATTTCCTGCACAGGCAAAAACAAGCAGAAAAAAAGCATGCAAAAGTGAAGAAAACCTGTTTTAGATATCTATTACCGTATTCTGATGGTGAGAAGAATGTAAGGAATGCAATGTTCACTATTTTGGAACTGGAAACAGGCAGGACAGTTGGGAGGTATGGATTTACATTTTAGCCAGTGGGAAGGCTTTACGGGGAGATTAGTCACACGAAGAAGAGATGATTTGTCGCTGGGCAACTAAATCTCCCTGAATCTTCATGTGTGCCCATAATGTAGAATTGCAGCAAGTTTTGTGTTTTACTTCTGAATGAATAAAATTCCACCTGCATTTGGCAGGTATGCATTTGGGAGGACGCATGCCTATATTCTTTATTACACCATACAGCAAACAGGCAAAACAAATCAAAACAATAATTAAAAAACCACTGGATGTTCTTAAAATGGACCCATTGTTGGATCAATAATTTTTGGAAAATATTAGATTTGTATTTAGACGTAACAGAACCATTGCAAATGAGGTGTCCCCTCATTTATCCCCATGGAAGTTCCAAATATGGTAGAAACAGGTACAAGGTGTGTAGACATATACTTGTAAAAGATTGTTTTAAAAGTAGTGTAACGGAAGGACTTTCCCATACGAAACTACATTCATTGTGATCCACATTTGAAAGCTGGAAAGAGTTGGAAGAAGAAGGCCAATTTAGGTTATTTGGATAAAATTGAGTCTATGGGAGATGGCCTTCCTGCAATTTATAGATTTCTGGATAACGGGTTTCCCAATAAAAGATCCAATACCTGTATCTTATTTGGAATCAAGTACAAGATATTGTTTGTGCCCCCACAACTGGGTATACGAACACACAATAACAGAAAATTGAGAACATTGTACAATTAACAGGTCAATTTCCACTGCTCCTAATCTTTAAAAATTTCAGGTGGAGCTCCACGTTTCTCCACTGGGAACTACTCTCCTCAATGATAACAGATGTACATTGAACAAGGGGCATGGCTATGATAATGCTGTGGTATGCAAATTTAACACAGTTTAAAATATACATGTGGCAAGAGATTTGTGACCATTATGAAGGTTCAGTGGCATTCCACGTGAAACACGTTAAGGATTAGCAGTGGCAATTGACCTGTTTTAATTGTACAATGTTCTCAATCTCCTGTTATTGTGTGAGTATACCCAGTTGTAGGGGCACATTATTTTTAAATATACACACCTACACGCATTATATGTTTTCTTTTCATGAATGTTATGTGAATACTAGAAGATACTATGGACTCAGCATGAGCTTGCATGATGTGTACTTACTTTGAAGTTTGGTGAGTAGGCAATTTTACCATAGGGTGGCTGACTTATCATCCTTGGTCTAACCTACCTGAAGGGTCTACAGCAGATGACACTTTTCTAAACAAGTTTTATGAAATTAACACAGCGCACTTAGCACTTTATTATACATAATCAAGGGCACCATAGTGTCCATTTTGCACTTCCCTACACAGATTTTTTTCAATTGGAGAGTCCAGTGAAGGTTAGCTGCAATCAAGAAACTTGTACCAAGTGAAGACTTCACAATATAAGCGCTGAATGAAGTTTGCTTGTATTGAAGGTTCTCACCATGAATTACAGCTAGGGTTGCCACCTGGCCAGTATTTTTATGGTTGATCCCAATGTTATTAATAGGAAAAAAAGATAAAGGCCAGTCTTTTTTTCAAGAACAGGTGGCAACCCTACTCATAGCAGAAAACCCCCTGTATCATATAAAAAGTTAACTCAAAGGTGGACAACCCCTTTTAAGTAAATTACATTTATATTAATTATTATATTACTTTCCACAGGAAGAGGAAGGGGCACACTGGTTCAGACCATAGAGAGAACCATAGGCTGATATGCAGTCTGGCAACACAATGCAGAACCAGACGTACCAACTCAAAATACTGAAGGGTCTGAAGGTCGTGCCACAGTCTACTGTAGATATTTTTCTGCTGACAAATAGAGAAGATGAAGTCAGCTAAAATTAGCACATTTTGAGACGGCCCTGATACATTCAATGATGACCAGTATGAGGGCCATACATCACCAGTTTCATGACATGGTAAGTCAGATAAAAGCATTATGCTTCATTAAAAGCAACATCAAGCACCAACCTTTCTCAGACATCATTTTACAATGTTCAGCATTTTTCAATAGAGCTATGGGACCTGTTATCCAGAATGCTAGGTTCCTGGTTTTTTCCAGATAAGGAGTATTTCTGTCATTTGGATCTCCATACTTCAAATCTACCAAAACATAACTGAAACATTAAATCAACCCCATTTGATTGTTTTGCCTACAATAAGGAATAATTCTATCTTCAATGAGATCAAGTACAATGTCTTGTTTTAATACAGAGAAAAAGCAAATCATTTTTAAAAGATTTAATTATTTGGTTAAAATGGTGTCTATGGGAGATGGCCTTCTTGTAATTCTGATCTTTCTGGATAACAGATCCCACAAACGTATAGAAATTGCATAGCACTCTTTATAAGTCAACAAACTAACATAAACCTCTATTAAGAGGCGCAACAGAAGTTACAGTTCCCGATTTCATTGCCAGAATTTTCTAGAGAGCAGAATTCCCACAAATTCTCTGCGCTTGCATTGCAGAAGTTATGTTCCATGCTTTCATACATCTGTCTAGACCGCCCAAATGTGTCACTTAGTGATGCTCTCTAGTGAATGGAAAATTGCAAACAAAGCAATCAGCAACTTCTTTCTAAAGTCACTACGGTGGAATGACTGGCAACAAAACAATTACAGCAAAGCAGAGCTCGTATTAACATGCTACGGTTCTGCTGATGAACTATAACTCCCAGAGTCCTGTTTGACAGAAGGTGTAGAAACCTGCAAGCCTGACATCCACTAAGTGCTTCTTTGCTCACCCGGTCAGGATCTGCAGGTCATATTCAGGACACAAGATTTTCTTTTCTAAAGTTATCTCTACTCATAATAAACCTGTTCACCTATGCTAATCACCATTACTAGGGCTTATTAGCCAGGGATTTGATGACACAGAGATTAGCAATTTGTCAAGAGCAAACACAGTCATTAAAAAAAAAAAAAAGAAGTACAAATTTTCTATAAAATTCGAAAATATTGACATTTCATGGATTCTCTATTTCAAGTCAAAGCATATAGTGTTTTTTTTTTTTGTTTCTCTCACCCCATACAGCTTTTCCAGTATTAAGTTGCTAATGAAGACCTGGCCTGGCAAATAGGAAATCCTTTCTAATGGCTGCTAAACTACAGGCCTTCACTTTCAGAATATGCTGGTAGTTGTAGCTCTGACAGCTGATGATACTCCTGAACAAGCATTAATAGTGTGAAACTGTGTGCAATCCAAGCATGCTCTGGGAACTGCTCCGCTCTTTCATTGGCGGTTATCTGTTTCCCACAATGTGACTGTAGACTGAAAGTGCTTAATACACAAGACAAGAGACATCAATACGAGTTTAGGAGGTGCACAAATGACTGAAAATGTGCATTATACTATATTGCATAGTCAAGAAATAATCCGTCAAAAGGGTACAGACTAAATTCTGGTCCTTACAGCAATCAAAACAATTCTGGAATGTTAGACTACCGCACAACCACCCTCAAAACAACGATGGGAAGGAAAATGACTATACACAATGCAATTACAGTGGCATTATAAGACAAGGAATCCAAAGGTTCCCAATTTTATATTTGGAACAAATACCACAAACTATTGGCTCCCTTTAGGTATGCCAAATGGTGGGCAGAAGCCTCTTCTGAGAGAACTCACCCCACAACCAATGGACAGCGTGTGAACGCAATTGGTCTACCTCTTCCTCTTACCCTAAGAAAACCGCAGATTTGGAAAGTTCAGTCTCCTGAACATATCAGTACCAAATACACATTGTTTTATGGAAATTTCTCACTTGTATAGGTCAAACACTATCAAATAGTCAAAGCATCACTGCATACATCTGATTTCAAGGTCACACATTCTAATAACAGTAGGTTTACCCAAGAAAACTATACATTATTGGAAAGAAAAGATTCTGATTAATCCAGCGCTGGATTTTCATGTGTGCAAGCACAGGAGAACCGGGGAGCAGCGCGTCCTAAAATCTGCCGCCCTAGGCCTGGCCCTAAGTGGCAAGGCCACAAATCCAGGCCTGGATGAATAAAACATGGGCAAATATATATTTGTACTCCAAACTATTTAATTGCAATCAGAATCAGTAGTTTTTAACTTTAAAAGCTCCATTCTCTGTCCATTTCATATACATTTCTCTCTTTTTTCACCCCCTCTATTCCAGAAAAGCACGAGAAACGCTGCTATATGAAACTCCCGCTCTGCTCTCCCCCAGTGCCTACCCCCCATCCAGAGAGCCAGCATCAGTAGAGTCACTCAGAAAGCTTCTCTCACCATGCATGCGTGTGTATTGCACAAAACTGTTCTCCCTATTCAACGCCCCCCTCCTCCCCAGAACAACCTTTCCTCCCCACCACACATTAGTTTCTATGTGAGCATGAAGTCGCGCGGGTATTGAACGTGCTACTGCAGTTTGATTCTCCTGTTTATCCAATCGCGGGACTTTGTGCTCACATAGAAACTAATGTGTGGTGGGGAGGAAAGGTTGGTGTGGGGAGGAGTTGAATAGGGAGAGCAGTTTTGTGCAATACACACACAAATAGTGAGAGAAGCTTTCTGAGTGACACTACTGATGCTGGCTCTCTGACTGGGGGGGGGCACTGGGGAATGCAGGGGGTGAAAAAGGAGAGAAATTTATGTGAAATGGACAGGGAATTGAGCTTTTTAAGTTAAAAACTACTAATGCTGGCTTTGGGCGCTAGGCTGAGGAAAGCAGGGGGTTTGTATTAATCTAGGGAGCCTTTTGAAACTGCTGAGCTGACAATGCTGACTTTACAGAGCTTGTGATTGACAGCACTTATCAACCAATAAGAGAGAGAGAGACTGTTGTTATGCAAATTCATCCAACCTCAGAGCTGGCCAGAGTCAGGTAGGAGAAAAGCAGCTAGGAATAGATTCATTTGATACTTTAAAAACTATACATTTTTTAACGCATTATATTTAGAGATTGTAGTAACTTGATGTAATGATTCTTTGTACTGATAATTAATTTTGCAATAGTTCCCCTTTAACAGACAGCTAAAGAATGCAACATGAATTATGAATCTAACACTAATGCTTAGGAAAGAGCAATCTTTGTCAGCACTTGTGACAGAATAGTTGGATTGTTGGCCCAGAGGCCTATCATAGAGTGCAGATATTATAATCATTTAGGGATGTCCATACTGTGGTCCTTCACCTATTGATGAACTTCACTTCCCAGCATCCCCAAAGAGCCTTCAGTTACTGAGGGTGCTACAGTCTGGACAGCACATTATGAATTAGAATACATCTGCTATGCTTTCATTTAAACATTAATGCGCTGATGAGACTCAGACTACGTGGCTGCTGAATTTCAACCTGCAGCCCTCCATCTATTAAGGAGCTCCACCTTCCAGCATCCCTTGATGGATGTCGGAAGTGGTAGTCCTACAAGAGCTGAAGGGGATGGAATGTGTTGAATGAGAAACGGTTATGAAAACATACAGCTGGAAGAAGAATTTCAGCACAGGCTAATAACCCATTCATTGTAATATATAAAGCAATTTTGCAGCAGGTTTCAATGTATGAGTGCCGCCCATCACGAGGAGTGCAAGTGTCGTTCTAGAAAGGGCGACACAGGCATATGTTAGAGTAAAAGCACATCCCGTATGGGATGTGGCACAATGCGATAACCGTCTCCTGTGCCGGGAATAATGGGCATGGCGAGCAGAGCACAGTGTCAGCAGGCATGGAGCTTCCCAGGCTGCACATCACTAGCTCTCACTTGTACATGGTGCCTGATCTCTCCCAGCCCCTCTCACTCACCCCAGCACATTATCACTAAATGGCTGAAATACAAGCAGCTTGCAGCACCTACCAGTTCTCTTGCATCCACTGAATCGCGTCATTCTCGTTAAATTGCTTCTCAAATTCATATTCTTGCAAATTCAATGATGACATGTTCATTTGGGTGAGCTGCTGTGGGATACCTGCCAGGGAGAATGGGGCTAATCTCCGGTGTGTCACGGTCACATTCACACACACACACCTCACGTTCCTCGGTGTCTGCGTCTCCTAATTGTACCCTTGGTTTAGCATTGCTGTCGCCTTATCCTCCTCGCGGGTCACAGGCAGCTTCTCCTCCGCCTCCTTTCTTCTGCATCCACCCTGTCAGCTCACCGACGTGCAACGGTCCTAGAGCCCACAGCTAGCTTGCACCACGTGACTGCCCCCCTTATTTTTTCCTGCTGTATGCCTTCCTGCTCGGCCACATACATATTTCAAGTCTTCCATCAGTGACAAAGCAGATGTATGTGTAAAACACATTCTACTTATGTGTATAAATTGGACTGCAGGCCGGTATTGGGCTCTCTCATCCTGTAAGAGCATGGAGTAAGGCTATCGGACTATTTAGGTCTTGGCGAATTAATAAAAAAATATATATATCATTAGTGTAAGATCATATGACCATTTTCTTTGAATTACCTGACTGTTAATGTTACTAATGGCTGCCTTTAATAAGGAAATATACCTGATGCATGCTGCCTACTTGTTACCTCAATTGCCAATTTGTTGTTTATAAATACATCATTGTTGTGTGTGTGTATGTGGAAAGATGAATATCAGTAGGTAACCTGGGTGACAAATTGTCGACCGGCACCAACCCTCACCCGCACCTCTGCATCTGAACCTAACCCACTGCTCTGCTTACCCTTATATACCCGCGCTTCTCCCAGGGACAGCAAATGCGTCTGCAAACAGACACAGCATACCAGTGTCGGACTGGGATGCCAGGGGCCCACCAGAAAACCTTACACCAGGGGCCCACCAGAAAACCTTACACCAGGGGCCCAACTTTCCAAACTATTATTCCTTCTCTCCTCACTTAACCTCTTTATTCTCCTATTCTTTCAGATCTACTTACTATACTATACTATTCTTCCATTATTAAGCCTCTTTTTCCACATAAAGAAATATGGAATGAACATGAAATAGGCCAAATTGTTAGAAGCAAGAGGGCCCACTGACACCTGGGCCCAACGGGAGTTTTCCTGGTTTCCCTGTGGGCCAGTCCAACACTGCAGCATACTTATGTCTCAGGCGGGATGGCCAAAAGGAAGAGCTTGTCCTAAACCCGCCTGTAGGACGAATTCACTGTGCATATCTCTGCCTGTACTCAACCGACCCACAGGTCCCGCCAGGCCCGGATTTGTGGAAAGTCCACCAAGGCCCGGGCCTAAGGCAGCAGGAATTTAGGGGGTTGCATGCTGCCCAACCACACCCACTTTGGTTCAAAAACACTGTGGATGAGCAGGAGATAAAATTGTTTTTTAAAATTTCCCATGTGCTAACCCTCCTTCCGAGCCAGGCCACACCGGCCAGACGCCCTAGGCAACCTGGCGAGCGGCAGCGCTGGCTGATCACGTGCGAGTCAAAGCTGGCATGCATGTGAGAGTTGAGGCCAGCACACATGTGCAGAAGCGCCAATTGGCGGCGTGCGTGCCTCCTTTTGTCAAAACTTACAGAGTTCTCCCTGATGCCACTTGAAACAACCAGTTGCATGTAGGGGGTGGTGTGCCTGCTACTGCAAGCTAAGGTATTACTTATAGTACATAAAATCATGTATAGAATAATGTTTTTTTTCTGTGATCTATGAAGCTACTAGAGCTAAAGCTGAGCTGCATAGCTCACATGTAGAAGCAATATGTACTTATAGAATGTAAAGTCAGCACTTGTGACATAATAGTTGGATTGTTGGCCCAGAGGCCTTTAGCTATTGATGAACTTCACTTCCCAGCATCCCCAAGGAGCCTTCAGTTACTGAGGATGCTACAGTCTGGACAGCACATTATAAATTAAGCTGGCTATACACAGGGAGATCCACTCGTTTGGCAATGTCGCCCAAACAAGTGGATCTCTCCCTGATATGCTCATTTTGAGGTGAGCAATATATATGGCTGAACCCATCGTGGGCCCTAGGGAGGAGCTATGGGCGGTCAGGTAACGGGACCGCATCAATGCACAGGTGTGGCCGCGATCCGGTGGAATTTTTTAACCTGCCTGATCGAGATGCCAGATATAGATCTGGGAAGCCTGTCGGATGGCCACACACATGGGCCAATAAGCTGCCAACTCAGTCTGTCAGCAGCTTTTATCGGCCTGTGTATGGGGGCCTTTAGAATACATCTACTATGCTTTTATTTAAACAGCAATGCTCTACTGAGACTCATACTATGTGACTTATGAATTTCAACCTGCAGCCCTCCATCTATTAAGGAGCTCCACCTTCCAGCATCCCCTGATGGATGTCGGGAGTGATAGCCCTACAAGAGCTGAAGGGGATGGAATGTGTTGAATAAGAAAAGAATACAGCTATGAAAACATACAGCTGGAAGAAGAATTTCAGCACAGGCTAAAACCCATTCATTGTAATATATATAAAGCAATTTTGCAGCAGGTTTCAATGTATGAGAAACGCCCGCCACAAGGAGTGCAAGTGCCGTTCTAGAAAGGGCGACACAGCCATGTATTAGAGTAAAAGCACAATGCGATAACCGTCTCCTGTGCCGGGAATAATGGGCATGGCGAGCAGAGCACAGTGTCAGCAGGCATGGAGCTCCCCAGGCTGCACATCACTAGCTCTCACTTGTACATGGTTCCTGATCTCTCCCAGCCCCTCTCACTCACCCCAGCACATTATCACTAAATGGCTGAAATACAAGCAGCTTGCAGCACCTACCAGTTCTCTTGCATCCACTGAATCGCGTCATTCTCGTTAAATTGCTTCTCAAATTCATATTCTTGCAAATTCAATGATGACATGTTCATTTGGGTGAGCTGCTGTGGGATACCTGCCAGGGAGAATGGGGCTAATCTCCGGTGTGTCACGGTCACATTCACACACACACACCTCACGTTCCTCGATGTCTGCGTCTCCTAATTGTACCCTTGGTTTAGCATTGCTCTTGCCTTATCCTCCTCGCGGGTCACAGGCAGCTTCTCCTCCGCCTCCTTTCTTCTGCATCCACCCTGTCAGCTCACCGACGTGCTGCGGTCCTAGAGCCCACAGCTAGCATGCACCACGTGACTGCCCCCTTATATTTTTTTGCTGTATGCCTTCCTGCTCTGCCACATACATATTTCAAGTCTTGCATCAGTGACAAAGCAGATGTATGTGTAAAACACGTTCTACTTATGTTTATAAATTGAACTGCAGGCTCTTGAAAACGATGCTGGTATTGGGTTTTCTCATCCTGTCAGAGCATGGAGACAGGTTATCGGACTATTTAGGTCTTGGCAAATTAAAAAAATAAAAATATAAATCGTTAGTATAAGATCCCATGACCATTTTTTTAATGAAGTGATTGTTAATGTTATTAATGGCTGCCTTCAATAAGGGGCTCATATGAAATGTACCTGATGCATGCTGCCTAGTTGTTGTTACCTCAAGGGCCAATTTATTGTTGTTTATAAAGATATAGTTGTATATATATCTATATGTGGGTGTATATATATATACATATATATATATATACAGGGCCGCTTCAGCCATGAGGCACGGTGAGACCCTTGCCTCAGGCGGCACGGAGCGGCCTGTTACCAGGGGCGGCAAAAAGCCGCCTCTGGTAACATTAAGAGACGAATGCGCACAAGCGATGCACACACCGAGTTTGGGATCTGGCAAGATTCCCACCGAGATCTGCCCACCAACAGGTGCCTAGCGCATTCAGCGCTGTCCCCCACCTTTCCCGTAACTCCTGTTCTGTCCACAGCCGTTCTCTACCACAACCTTCCTGTGCAGCGCCACCCAGCCATCACAGACGGGCCATTTGCAGGTCCAGCCATCCTATTCCCACAGACACATCAGGGGCAGGAGTAGGGCTGCCACCTTTTCTTGAAAAAACTACCAGCCTTCCTATATATTTATCTTTTTTCCTATTAATAACATTGGGATCAACCATCCAAAATGCCAGCAAGGTGGACCCCTAGGCAGCCCCAGACCCCGCCACAGGTACCCACTTAGTAGCCCCCAAACCCACAGCAGCCAGAGGGGTTACACCCGATCACCCAGTTTTCAGGCCCACAGCAGTTACAGGTCTCCCAGCAGGTAGAGAACCCGCAGCCCCACACCACCCAGGCACCATCACCATAGATATTACAGGGTGCTCAGCAGGCCCCCTTGGGAATACCGCTTCAGAGACAGGTATCCCAGTTCCCACAGAAGATGCCAGAGCAAGTCCAGGACAGTTAGGGATAACAGGGGTTGCAGGACCCCGGTATGCTTATAACATTGCAGATGCCGGGAGGGAGAGTCACAGGCATCATGAAGTTGGGGGACACAACACAGCAGGCACTGGTCAACAGTCCAGTCATTAACAGAATGTGGATCAGCTTCACCCTGGTCAACAAAGAGAATCAGCAAGGGGCAAAGGAGCAAAGCAGGAGTCGTCGGCTAGACCGAAGGAGAGGGCAGTTTCAGGAGAAGACAATAGGACAGCACCGGATTTACAGCAGAAGGCGGGAAACAACAGCACTAAACAAAGGCCAGCTGGATCAGGAGCATTAGGAAATGGAAAAAGTCAAGATCAAGTATCAGCAGAAGACAAAGGGAATGCAAGTTTAAGAAGAAAAATTTTCTGATTATAATATGGAGTCAGCTGACTCAAATAGCGAATTTGAAGCAGATTTTACTTTGAAGTCTTCTTTAAAGGTGCTTAAAAATAATGAATTTAAGAGAAGGGGTGAAAATCTAAGGATAAAGGGATTACATTGGCGGACAAGGACAAAGAAATCAAAGCATGATTACTTGGGGATACTTATGCTTGTGGAATTTCAGACATTCATAAGCATATAACAAAAAAGACAATTAAAAAAATCCAGGGGGAAGAGATGTGGAAGCTTATAGAAGGAAACAAAAGAAGGAGGGGGTAAAAGGTATAAATGAGAATATTTCAGAATGGCTAAAAGGGTCCATGATATACATGAGCTGTTATATGTTTGAGCACCCAGAGCAGAGCAAGAACTTGGAAATATATATGTACACAGTATATGATACATTTACAATTTATGGTGGCAATGCGTGAATAACAGAAATTTGAAGGTAGCGATGTGATGAGCTTTGGACAGAAAGACATGGAGGTATGGATGCAGTGGGTGGGGGCAGACAGTAGACAGAAAGCAGGAAGCAGCAGGCAAAATGGTAGCCTCATGGTTAAGAGAGAATGTTGGAGTTTCAATGATAAGAAATAAATTTAGGCATGTTTGTTCTGTGAAGGTACTCACCTAGTAGTTGACTGTTTTAAAATGAAAAAAGAACAACATGGGGCTGTGCATAATTCCTTTCAGGGGAAATGCTGGCAAAGGCACCATCCCCAATAAATGTAGATGTTTTGAAGATCTTTTGATTCCCTGGCCAGACAAGTATCCTGATAGGGAAGTTGAAGAATTTATTAAGAATGGTTTTGTTGAAGGGTTTAAAATTCCAGTGCAAACTCCAGTTAAAGTGGGTAAAATAAGGTAGATTTTAAAATCAGCAGATGAGTACCGCAATATAGTTAAGGAGAAAATGGAAAAGGAAATATTGCAGAATTGTGGGTTTTTTCATTAAACCCCCAATAGAGGGTCTGATAATCTCCCCATTAGGTGTGGTACCTAAAAAAGAGGCAGGGAAATTCAGGCTGATTCAGCATTTATCATACCCCAAGGGCAACTCTGTTAATGACACATTTGATAAAGAACAGTGCGTTGACCAAGCCCTTGATATAGTAAAAGCAAATGGCATAGGGGCAAAGATGGCCAAGTTAGACATAGAATCGGCTTTCAGATTGCTGCCATTACACCCAGACAGCTTTAAATTCACTGGTTGTTTCTTTCAAGGATGGTACTTTATTGATAGGTGCTTGCCTACGGGCTGTGCAATATCGTGCAAATTTTTTGAATGCTTCAGCACTTTCTTACATTGGTGTTTGGAAGTAAGGTCAGGCCATGGCAGCATATCACACTATTTGGATGGCTCTCTGGTATTATTATTAACATGTATTTCTATAGCACCAACTTATTTTGTTGCGCTGAGTAGTGCCAAAGGGGGTCAACAGTCTGCAGAGAGTTGCTGTCACAACTGGAAAGCTTGTTGAAGGAGTGTCACGGTCGGCACCCAATACCAGAACAAGTGATAAGCACCCTGGTCTCGGCTCGTGCTTCACCAGTAGTGTGGCCGCCTTTGGCTTCGGGAGGAGCCCTCAGCTACTCAGATGCCACCTGGACTTATACGAGAGGTGCAGAGCAGGAGTTCTGGCTAGCAATGGGGCACGACTGTAGATAGTGTCTGTTAAGGCCGATGGTCACAGTACAGATGGAATAGGCAAATTCGAGGTCAAACTGGCAGGGTCGTGGAAGGCAGATAACTAGGATCATCAGGCAGGCAGGGGTCAAAACCGGGAATCAATCAGAAGGATGAGGCAGAATCAGTAGTCAATAACAGGCACAGGTCAGGATACAGATAATCAGAATAGTCAAAAGCCAGGCAGGGTCAAAACAGGAATCAGGAACAAACAGGAAGCTTAATAGCACAGATACAGGCACCAGGAACAAAACCTATCACGGGCAATGAGTTTAATACAAATGCCCCTTTAAATATTTGAATTTGGCGCCATTGCGCGCTGACGTCATGACGTCAGCGCGCATGCGCCTTTAAGATACGGAAGTGCCGCGCGCGCACTATGGAGCCTGGCAGCAGGGGGGAAGGAGCGGCGCGGCGGGCGGGCGTTTGGGGTCAACTTGCAAGGGAGGTGGTGTGCTCAGAAGTGCCCAGCTGAGGGGCATGTACTAGCTTTAACAAAGAATCTGACATTTTTGGATCTCTTTCCAATAGTGCCTGCTTTTGGAGTTATGGTGTAAGGAGCTGGCAAAGAGGTAGTTTTTTGGACAGACAATATGAGTGTAGTGCAAGCAATAAACAATTTGTCAGCTTCATCAGTCCCAGTTATTAATCTACTTAGGCAACTTGTATTGATCTGCCTTGAAATTAACACAGTATTCAGAGCCACCCACCAGGTGTTAAGAATGTTCTGGCAGATGCATCATCCATTTTTGATTTCGCAAGTTTTTTTTCTGCGGCGCCAAATGCACAGAAACAAGAGTATCCATTTCCACCACAGCTGTGGTAGTTTGGTATCCAAAGGCCATGCAGTGGATCCGGAGCTCAGTTAGTGACCCATGCATCAGGTAGTGACCTTGTAAGCCAGGAAGCCCTGGAGTTAATATTCAACATGAAAGCTGAGGTCTTTAGATTGTTAGCGTTTTTAGCCAGGGGTTGCATTTATTTGGTCCCAGATGATCCCAAGACAGGTCTAGAGGGAGGCTAGGTCCATTGTAGATATTGAAAAAGTGTGGAAGAAGGAGAGTAGGCCACTTTGTTCTCTCCATTGGGGGCTTAGTGATCAGCCACACTGAAATAGAATTTGGTGGTGTAGGGTTATATATTGGCCAGCTGGAGTGTACCTTTTGGAAATTTGTTTTGCCAGCTTATATGACGGCATTGAAAAGGTGTTGGGTCCAGAGGCACAGTTAGTTTTGTTAGGGTCATGGTGAAGTGTCAGGTAGTCATGGGAAAAAGCGTGTGAGGAAGCACCAGGAAAAGAATTTGGTCTTGAGTAGTCCCCTCTTTTTTATTGGTGGAATGTGGCAGGATGGGATTGAGAAAAGCGCCTGTGGGACTTCTAAATGTTAATAAACTGTAACCTCTGGTCCCTCTTAATTTTTTTTCCAATAAAATTGGTGTGGATAGGGAACATAGAACATTTGAGTCCCATGACAAATTATCGACCTTCACCCAACCCTCACCTCCAGCTCTGCATCTGACCCTAACCTACTGCTCTGCTTCCCCTTATATCTAATAGTCTTAGGTCTCAGATGAGATGGGCTGCAGAAAGAGCTCAGCCCAAACCCGCCTGTAGGCTGAATTCACTGTGAGTGTCTCACAGACACGCAGGTCCTGACAGACCCGCAGGGTTGAAAGCCAACCAAGGCCCGTGCCTAAGGCAGCCGGACCACACCGGCCAAGCATCCTAGGCAACCTGGCCGGCCAAGTGCCGACTGAGCGAGCACACGTGTGAGTTGACAGTGGTGCACATGCGCGAGTTGACACTGGCACTCATGTGTGTGTTGACGCTGTTGCCCATGTGCGAGTTGACGCCAGTGCGCATAAGTGCCAACCGCCATGAGCACATGTGCGGAAGCGCAAAAAGATGGAGAGTGAGGGGACCAGACATGGAGTAGACAACAAAGCAGGTACATGCCTGACCCCCCAGCTTTGCACCCTAGGCACGTGCCTACTCTGCCTACCCCTAGTTCAGGCCCTGCCCCCATTGATCTGGTCCAGACAATGAAAATTTGTGCGAATCAAAGGGAGGAGACAGGCCAATAAACATCAGCATGCCTAGGGGTGCCCACTATGTAAATCCAGCCCTGGGTCCTGTTGGTGTCAGGCAGGCCGCACATCACTACTGGGCAGGTCAGGCAGATTTATCAAAATGTGAGTTTAGATTTCAATAAATAAAATATCACTCACATTCTATTCATTCCTATGGGATTTTTAGAACAATATTTATCAATGGGTGAAAGTTAGAATTTGATTTAGTGATCACTTTTTATTCAAAGATATAAGAAATGTAACATAAATATACCTATACTAGACATCTCTGCAGGACTCTGTACCAGTTGAGTATGCTAAACTAGTCATGTGGATATTTTAAACTAGCCATAGACTGTGATCTATAACCTCCTTTTGTCAAAACTTGCAGAGTTCCCCCTGATGCCACTGGAAACAACCAGTGGCATGTAGGGAGTGGTTTGCCTGCTGTTGCAAGCTAAGGTATTGCTTATAGTCAGGGGCATAACTACAGAGGAAGCAGACCCTGCGGCTGCTGGGAGGCCCAGGAGGTATAGGGGCCCCATGAGGCCCTAATTCATATACAATTTCAATAAATATTGGTAAAACAGGTCAACCTCATGACATTTTGGTGGCCTGAAAAATGATTTGCTGTGGCCCAGTAATGTGTAGTTACACCGCTGCTTATAGTACATAAAATAATGTATAGAATATAATTTTTTCTTCTGTGATCAATGAAGCTACTAGAGCTAGGGTTGAGCTGCACATGTTGGAGAAATGTCTGTAAGTAAAAGCAAGAGTGAAAGCAAAGTAGAAAGAATAACACTACAGGTATTTTCTCGGTTCATTGATTCACCCATCACTTTGTCTGTAAGAGAGGCAGCACCTTCTACTGTCACCAAGTATGTAATAGCAAATGGCATATCATAAAAGCAATATCAACCAAGACACAAGACCATGTGAACTTAAAGAAGACCAGTCACCCTAAAAAATATTCCATATACTATTTTAGGATGTTAGGCAAGCAAAATAAACTTTAATTGCACTATATAACTTATTTGAATTTTGTTTTCCACGGTCTGAGAATTCATAATTATAGCAAGCAGACAGGCACCATTTTGTGTACACTGTTATTAAAGGAGAACTAAAGTGGGCCAGAAATATTGCACATTATATTTTGGGCTTCTGTACCAGCCCCAGGCAACCACAACCCTTTAGCAGGGAAAATCTGTGCCTCCAAAGATGCCCCAATAGCTGCCCATGAGCTTTGTCACAGTATAAGGATGATTAGTTAGTAATACAGATAATTACTACATGGCAGCACAGAAACCAGTGCAACTAGCATCACAATTTAGTAATCAGCCCTGTAGCATCAGCTTATATTACAGGCCAACCTCATTTTTTGCTGGATAATTTGCGACAACCCCTAAGCTTAGAGCCACAGGTCCACTTAAACAGTTTACGAAATGCTGTTAATTTATTCATGTTTAGGAATTTCTGATGGTGGCATATTTAGAAATTACCAGGCCCAAAATGTTAGGACCACCCTATACTTTGAGAATAAAACTTTTATAATTGTGAAATTGTGTTTTTTTTTCATTTTCCCTAAACCTTCTAGGTACCCCAGAAGTTACAGGGAAGGTTACACCCCTGTTTGATGATTTGTTCTTTTCAGCAGTAAAGAAATAGACACAGACACAAAGTAGTCAGAGACTGAAGCATACCCAAATTCTAATACCAGCTCAATTTGTCTTTACCCAAATGCTAACACTAGCTCAATTTTTACCACCTGGTTTACAGTAAGTATAAAGTACAGGAACCAAAGTCACCTGGTGCAGGTGAATGTTCTGATGTTATTGATGACAGTGGTACCATATTGCAGAATAAATGATCCCTACTGCTTCTGCTGACCAGATAAAACATTTTTAGTGTTTCTTTTATTTTGTTTATGCTTTCTAAAAAATGATGTATGATTTCAGTGGCTCAGTTGATTCATGTGCAGAATGGTTTTTAAGCACAGTGTGTGGGAATGTACAGTATATTGTGTTAAACTCATAGTCGCATAGACAGCAACTGTGCTCCTTATCATTTCATGCACAAAAAAAGACATGGTTCAAATAATGACTGCATAAGTGAAAAATTAATTATTGAAATAAAATATTTTTGTTACATGTGTAAAATTTTATTTCCCTGCAAGCATGTATAGGAGGTTGCTGTGAGAGTATGTATTGGCCAGTATGTAAAAGTAAGTATGTAAAGTATGTAAGTCCAAGACCCAATGGCATAGCTAGATATTATTGGGCCCCACTTCAAATAATTTTTCTAGCCCCCAAAATGTTTAAAGGTTGACTTGTTTTACCAATATTTATTGAAACTGTATATGAATTAGGGCCTCAAGGGGCCCCTATGCTTCCTGAGCCCCCCTGCAGTTGTAGTTTCTGCTTCCTCTCACGTGCTCAGTGGGCTGCAGCTGTTGAGAATATAAATTTAGGGATGGTCGCAAATTATCAAGCAGGAAATTATGTTGGCCTGTCACATAAGCTGATGCCACAGGGATGATTATTAAATTCTGATGCTAGTTGCACTGGTTTCTATGCTGCCATGTAGTAATTAATTACCAATCAGCTTTATATTGGCATATTTATATTTTATGCGTTCTGTATATTTTCAGCCGGTCCCTAAGCTCAGTAAGTGGCAGCAGCACAGAGCATGTGCAGTGAATTAGCAGAAAAGAAGATGGGGAGATACTGGGGCATCTTTGGAGACACAGATGTTCCCTGCTAAATGGCTTTTGTAGCCTGAGACTGGTACAGAATCACAAAACATAATGTACAACATTTCTAGCCTACTTCTTTAGTTTAACATTCCTTGTCCTTTAAAATGAGGTGCATACTTTAGTTTTAACAAGTTCTTATGTCCTAAAACTGCATTATTAAGAATTATTCTGGGCCCTATAGAAATGTTTAAAAAAACCCTGCTCTAATTAGAAATTAGACTAATTTATTATGTAATTCTGTTCAGGAAGCTGAAAGAGTAAATTCTACTTTCTATTAGTTGGCACATTACTTGGCTCATGTCTCCCTTGAGTTTGACAGTATATATTGCACTAATTAATAACTAATACAAATGTGTCCATGCTACAAGAGCAATTTGTATTATTATTTTTGTTGACACTGAGGGGCAAATTTACTATTATTTCCCAAAAATCCTACGAATTTGGTATTCGATGATCGAAGAGGCCAAATTAGAATATTCGAATATCCGATTAAATCCTACGATCGTAATTCGATCATATTCAATCGAACTTTGGCTTTAAACATAAAATAGTCAAAAACAACTGTAATTAACAATGTTGTGAAATCACTGAAATAATGGAATCAAGAGGTCCTTGTAAAAGTAGCAGCTAACAGTTAGGGGCAAATTTACAAAATTCACGTGACTGGATCGAAGTTCGATCGAATTCCGATCGTACGATTTTTTCGGAGGCTCGAATATGCAAATTTGGCCACTTCGATCATTGAATACACAAAATTCGAATGATCGAATAGATCGAATAATCGGATATTCAATCATTCGACCATTCGATGATCAAAGGACTTTAACTTTAAAATTTTATTCGACTGCCTACTTCACCAGATTGAACCTACCGAATTGCAATAGAAGCCTATGGAAATCCCCCCATAGGCTTCTTATTCAAACACCTGCTCGAATACCATTCGTACGATCGAACGCCTTGATCGTTCGAATCGTACAAATTTTTCGAGCGCTCTAAGGAAATTTTACGATTTCATCGAGAAATCGAATGTCGAGGAAAAAAGAGCCTAAAACTATTCGATAAGCATTCGATAGTCGAATTTTGAACAAAATCGAGGGATTTTTTGGTGGATAATAGTAAATTTGCCCCTTAATTTTAGCTGCCGTGTTCATTATTAAAGTGCCAGTAGAAGTGCCAGTATAGTTCGGATTGGGTGCAGGTTAGGAGCTGCAAAATATTGGAAGCACTTCAGTGAATTGGGGCTACAAAAAGTAAGCAATTCTATTTAGTTATGATCCGTTAATTAAAAACGTTCCCTAAATATGCAAATTGATTTGAAGTCACAAAGATGTAGTGGCAAAAATACTGGGTGTTGCAAAAGGAACATTCACAAATTCTCTTATTAATGTATTTAATTAATAGCAAATCCTAAACTGTAGGTCTGTTTCTGTGATATTTTTATTTCAAATAACTGAAATTCAAAATTATTATTCAATTCTTTTCTATAGCATATAAGGTTCAAAATGGCCGTAAGAGAGAAGTGAAGGCTTATTGATGCATCACTTCAGTTACTTGCATCTACACCTCTGCTCTTCCACCGTGCCTAGAGTGGCAACAGTTGGAGGGGGTATTTGGGTGCCTATATGATATATATAATAAATTACATTTTCACCAGAAAAAATGTAAAATCTCCCAGCCCCTGCCGGATCCTTCCCCACTAAATCTGGGGGTGGAGGAGGGGGGATGTGGGTGAGGGGCACCTGCTGGCCTACAACAAGACAGAAGTGATGTAATGTGCATACATATTACATCACTTTCACACATTATGTCATATACATACTGCAATGGACCAATGGGGCGTTCTGACATCCAGTGTTTAGAGTGCCATCGGACCAAAATAAAGTGTTGTTTATGAAATTATATTTAGCAAAAATTGATTGGAGAATAGAATTTTCGTTCTTGATGAATTGGTGTATCTTCTAATTTGCATATTTATACCTATTATTTTTTATTATTATTGTTATTATTAACATGTATTTCTATAGCGCCAACATACTTTGTAGCACTATAAAGTAAATGTGATTATACAACTAAATCACATGAATTACATACATAGAACAAATGGAGTTACATACATCACAATCAATGCTGGTACAAAAGGTGAGGAAGGCCCTGTGCAGAAAGAGCTTACAATTTAAAGGGAAGGGAAGGGAACGATGCCTATGTTCATAATTTAGTTTCTCATAAATCTTCAGAAACGATATACAATGTTATTATGGATTGCCAGTTAGCTCATTTTTGAGGGAGTGGTATAATAGGGCCTGAAGTACATCACAATGCAGCTCTATAATAAGCTGTGTAAAAACAGGTTGAACAAGAATTCTTAACAAACTCAGACTACATACCTGCTAAACAAAGTTACTTTAATACAATCCTTTACAGTAATACAAAATAAAAATGGAACTGGCAAACAGTAACATTTCACCACATATTTGCATTGGGGCAGAATGGAATCTATAGGGGAATTAGTGTACCAAAGCCTGGACTAGTACTTTTGACACAATGAACTATTAATCTTTTTCCTTCATATTTGAGTGAATGAGCAAGGAAATGCTACTCTAGTCTTGCGTATCCCCCATTCTGTCTACAATGTCCACTGAAAAATATGAATGCATACTTTTCATCTGTATACACAAATGAGGAACCAGCTAATGAAGGTTTCCTTGTTAATAGTCCCAACTCTAATAATACATCTAATGATGCATGGTTCACACATGCTAAAATTCAAAAGAGACTAGAGCATGTTAAGATAAACAAAGGTCCAGGGCCAGATGGGATTCATCCCAGAGTAATTAACAAGCTTAGCTCTGTGATTGTCAGACAGGCCAAGGTCGAAACCAGGAATCTAAGCAGAGGGATCAGGCAGTATTGGAAGTCAGATAACAGGCAAGGGTCAAACCAGAAGATCAGATCAAAATGGTCAGGCAAGCAGGGTCAGAGAACAGAGTGCAGAATAGTCAGGTCACAAGCCGAGGTCAGGATCACAGAAGTCAGGAGAAGTCAGTAGCCAGGCAGGGTCAAACACAGGAAACAGACTAACTAGACAGCACAAGGCAAGGTGCCAGGAGCAAATCCTATAATGGGCAGCAAATTTGCAGAAAAAGTCCCTTTAAATACATTTGAATTTGGCTCCATTGCGCGTTGACGTCATCATGTCAGTGCGCCTGCACCTTTAAATAAACCCGGAAGTGCGCCGCACGCAACCTAATAGAGCTGGCAAAGAAGAGGATGTGGTGGGCGTCCCTGCCGAGGGGGCGGCAGGTGTCCCTGCCTTCCCCCCCACTAGACCACCAGGTTAAGTTCCTTACAGGTAATTCTCTGGATCGCATATTTACAAGACTCAGTTCAACCACCAATTTTACTAACTCACCGTTTCCCCTCTCTAATCACAATATGCTCACATTTCAACTCTCACTAACTCCCTCCTCACCCCCTGCTAATCCCCAAACACATACCTACCTTGACTTGCAAGCTCTGCATGTGTCGCATCTCTCATCTTCCTTTGACTCTCCTCACTCTAATATCTCAAGCCAAATCTTATCCTAATGTGGCTACCTCTGTCTACTATAGCACACTCACCACTGCCCTTAATGAGCTTGCTCCTCTTAAAAACTAAATGGCTAGACCCAAACCACTTCAATCTTGGCACACTACTCATACAAAATCGCTACTAAGACACTCACATGCACTTGAGCATTGCTGGCGAAAATCCCATTCAAAATCAGACTTTTGGAGCCACAAATCTGCCCTGCGCTCCTAAAACACCAGCCTTTACTTACATACTTACTTCACTCATTAATTCCTTTTCTACAAATCTTTTCTCCACCTTTAACACTCTCCTTTCCCCTTCTCCACCCTCTCTGTGCACATCTGTCTCTGCTCAAGATATTGCTGAGCACTTCAAAAACAAAATTGACGATCAGAAGGGACATTACACTACTCAACCCCCTAGGCTTCCACCACCCTCCCTCCATACTCCCCAGTCTCTCCTGTGCTCCTTCACTCCTGTCACTGATGAGGATGTCTCAAAACGTTTGATCTCAACTCGCCTTACCACCTGCCCGCTTGATACTATTCCTTCAAAACGTCTCCAAAATACCAATCCTTATCTAATAATAATGTTGTCACCCCCATTCTGAAAACCCTCTCTTGATCCCTCCAATATTGACAACCTCTGACCTAGCTCTCTGCTACCTTTCATCTCTAAACTACTTGAGCGCCTGGTTTATACCCGACTAAACTCATTCCCTGCTGGGGCCCCTACAATCTGGTTTCAAACCACAACTCTCCACTGAAACTGCCCTGACCCGGCTATCTAATGACCTTTTAACAGCTAAAGCCAAAACAAAATCTCACTATTAATACTGCTTGATCTCTCAGCTGCATTTCACACTGTAGATCACCCTCTCCACCTCCAGTACCTCTATTCACTTGCCCTTTGTGACACAGCCCTGTCCTGGTTCTCTTCTTTCTTCACCAATAGTTCCTTCAGTGTCTGAGTAACATTGTCTCCCCTACTTCTTTCTGTTGGTGTTCCTCTGTCCTGGGACCCTTATTCTTTTCCCTATATACTCCCTCTTGGCAAATGAATTAGCTTGTATGGTTTCCGCTACCATCTCCATGCTGACGATACTCAGATCTATCTCTCCTCTCCTGATCTCAACCCAGAACTCCTAACTCATTTCTGCTGCTGCCTGTTCACTATCTCTACTTGGATGTCACAATTATTCTATTTCCTCCAACTAACACCATTTACATCCTGGAAATATCCATCATAGCTAACAATTCCACAAATCACCCCATCTCCCCAGGCCCGGTGCTTTGGGGTTATCCTAGATTCTGCCCTGTCATTCACTCCTCACATCCAGTCACTTGTTAAATCATGTCACTTCCACCTAAGGAACATATCCAAAATATGATAATTTATCACCCAAGATGCTGCCAAAAATTCTTATTTGCTCTCTCATCATATCACATCTAGACTATTGTAACTCTCTTTTAATTGGCCTTCCCCTCCAGAGACTGTCACCTCTCCAGTCCATAGTAAACACTGGCACTAGGCTTATACACCTCAGCAACCGCTCCTCCTCTGCCATGCCATTCTTCCAATCCCTGCACTGGTTTCCACTGCCCTTCAGAATTAAATTCTAATACATAACCCGGACATTCAAAGCACTTCATAACTCTGCCCCTCCCTACATCTCTGAACTTATCTCTATATACTCACCTAACCTCTTTCTATGCTCCTCTACTGACCTGCTACTCAACTCTTCTCTCATTACCTCCTCACATGCTCACATTCAAGACTTTTCAAGGGCTGCACCCCTCCTCTGGAATTCTCTCCCATGGTCTGTCTGACTTTCTCCCAACCTTTCTGCTTTCAAGAAATCTCTTAAACACAAGGTACCTATACAGTAATTATTATTACATTTCACTGCTCTATATATTTATTTTCTTTTGAAAGTGAAGCCTTGGAACCTACATACTTTTTTATATATGTCTTCAAGTGCAAAGCTATCTCATGTCCTTAATGCTAATGTCATGTTCTATATATAGCCTTTCTATGGGGACCTTTCTGAATGCACTTAATGGAATTTTTCCTCAAGAAATCTCCAATTAAAAAGACATATACTGTATACCGCAGGTATCTGACCCAAGTAAGGAATAATATAACTGCAAACATGTATTTGGTTATGTTGTTTTATTGTCATACACTAATCTAAACTGAGATGCTCTCATCAATGCCCAGGGGACAATTGTATGCCATGTGAAGCAGAAGGCATAGATGAAGCTCAATGTCACCTTGCACTGTTTGCTCTTCAGGAGGCACAGTTAGAATGATTTGATGAGCTCAGCAAAGACAGTCTATTGCTTGTTTGTGCTCTTGATAGATAACTTAATTTACATCAATGAGTAGAGAGGAAAGAGGAAATGTGAAAAAATATAATCCATAAAAATCTATGTCAGTGCATTACTGCACTGATTACATTTTGTACATAACTATATGGTGCACAGTGAGTTAAGTACATTTAAATGTATCCTTGACTTGACTGTTCACAAGTGCTTTATGTGTATCTTAATGGATAGCAACAGAATTAATGGTAGCATATGACCTTGAATTGCCCTGGCACTTGTATACATGTGGTGCCATAATTGCCAATAGAAATTACTTGTCTTGCTGACAGCACACCCACACTGAAACTGATATTACAGCTGTAAGTAAGATAAAATAGACTGTATGACCAAGTTGCATTACTTGAGGTCTACTACATAAAAATGAAAGGAAGCTGTTTAAGACTGTTCAGAGGTCCTCTGGGATTGACTAGGGGTTACCTGTCTCCCCAAATGCAAACTTTCTAGAGAGTGGGGTTAGGATTAGATTCCCTTGTTAGGATTGGGTTCCTTTGGGCCATATCTGCTCACCCCCTATGGCTGCCATATCTTACAGTCATCTCATGTAGCACTGGCTCTGCTGCTATACAGTTGGGTCCGTAAATATTTGGACAGACAACTTTTTTCTAATTTTGGTTCTGTACATTATCACAATGTATTTTAAATAAAACAACTCAGATGCAGTTGAACTGCAGACTTTCAGCTTTAATTCAGTGTGTTGAACAAAAAGATTGCATAAAAATGTGAGGAACTAAAGCCCTTTTTTAATACAATCACTTCATTTCAGGGGCTCAAAAGTAATTGGATGATTGACTCAAAGGCTATCTCATGGGCAGGTGTGTGCAATTCCTTTGTTATGTCATTATCAATGAAGCAGTTAAAAGCCCTGGAGTTGATTTGGGGGTGGGGGGTGGGGGTGCTTGTATGTGGAAGATTTTGCTGTGAACAGACAACATGCTGTCAAAGGAGCTCTCCATGCAGGTGAAACAAGCCTTCCTTCTGCAAACAGAAAAAACCCATCCGAGAAATTGCTACAAAATTAGGAGTGGCACAATCTACAGTTTGGTACATCCTGAGAAAGAAAGCACTGGTGAACTCAGCAACACAAAAAGACCTGGAAACCCACAGAAGACAACAGTGGTGGATGATTGCAGAATCATTTCCATTATGAAGAGAAACCCCTTCACAACAGCCAAACAAGTGAACAACACAAAAAAAAATCAGCCTACGATTAAGTGTCTTGTAAGGCCGATGACACAATAAACTCTTCGCTTTGAAATGATTGCCTGGTGAAAGTCTGCCTTCATTGGGTGCCTGCTTTCTACTTGTAGTCCCTAACTTCAAATTCATTATTAAGTGAACTACACTCTCCAGGAGGTAGGTGTATCAATATCCAAGTCTACCATAAAGAGAAGACTGCATGTAAGTAAATACAGAGGCTGCACTGCAAGGTGCAAGTCACTCATAAGCTTCAAGAATAGAAAGGCTAGATTGGACTTTGCTAAAAAAACATCTAAAAAAGCCAGCACAGACAGATGAAACCAAGATCAACCTCTACCAGAATGATGGCAAGAAAAAAGTATGGAGAAGGTGTGGAACAGCTCGTGATCCAGAGCAGTGATCCCCAACCAGTAGCTCGTGAGCAACATGTTGCTCTCCAACCCCTTGGATGTTGCTCTCAGTGGCCTCAAAGCAGGACCTTATTTTTGAATTCCAGGCTTGTCGGCAAGTTTTGGTTGTATAAAAGGACAATTGACAATTCACATAGGGTCTACTAAATGGCACAGCACTTACAGTATTTGGCACCCCAAGAACATTTTTCATGATAGTGTTGCTTCCCAACTCCTTTTACTTCTGAATGTTGCTCATGGGTTCAAAATGTTGGGGATCCCTGATCCAGAGCATACCACATCATGTTTCAAACATTTGGGAGGCAGTGTGATGCTTAAGCATGCATGGCTTCCAGCAGGGCCGCCATCAGGAGGGGACAGGGGGGACAAGTGTCCCGGGCCTGATGGGGGGCCCCCTTACGAGCACCTTATGATGTCCCAGCAGCAGAATGCTGAAGTGCCGATTGCGGAACAGTCCTGCTGGAACGGCGGAAAGACCCAATGTCACGAAAGAAGCTGACACTGAAGTCCTGAAGCCACAAGTTCAATTCTACTGACCCCAATGTGGGTTGTTTATTTTTTTTTTATCTCCTGGCCAAAGAGGGGCCCTGGCACAAATGTTTTTTTTAAAAAAAATACTTTTATGGTCAGCCTGGGTGCCAATGTTTTTTTTTAACTTATAAGGGAGCCCTGACCATCAATATGTGTGTGGGGGGGGGGGGTGCTACTTTTTTAGCGCTGATGTCTGTGTGGTCTTTTAACTTTGATGTGGAGTGGGCAGGATCAGGGGTGAGGCTTGGGTGCCAGGGTGGGTGGGGCTTGGCTGCCAGGGGGGCCCCAAAAATTTTGTTGTGTGGGGACCTGTGATTTCTAAAAGCGGCCCTGGCTTCCAGTGGCACTGGGACACTAGAGTTTAAGCATGATGTGACACAGTTTCCTAATACAGATGGACAATGACCCAAAACATACAGCCAAAATAACCCAGGTGTTTATTAAAGCAAAGAAGTGGAATATTCTTGAATGGCCAAGTCAGTCCCCTGATCTGAACCCAATTGAGCATGTGTTTCACTTGTTGAAGGCTAAACTTCTGACAGAAAGGCCCACAAACAAACAGCTACTGAAAGCCGCTGCAGTAAAGGCCTGGCTGAGCATTAAAGGGATACTGTCATGGGAAAGCATGTTTTTTTTTTTTTAAACGTATCAGTTAATAGTGCTGCTCCAGCAGACTTTTGCACTGAAATTCATTTCTCAAAAGAGCAAACAGATTTTTTTATAGTCAGTTTTGAAATCTGACATGGGGCTAGACATTTTGTCAATTTCCCAGCTGCCCCGGTCATGTGACTTGTGCCAGCACTTTAGGAGGGTACTGCTTTCTGGAAGGCTGTTTATTTACCTTCTCAATGTAACTGAATAGTACGCAGTGGGACATGGGTTTTTACTATTAAGTGCTGTTCTTAGATCTGCCAGGCAGCTGTTATCTTGTGTTAGGGAGCTGTTATCTGGTTACCTTCTCATTGTTCTGTTGTTAGCTGTTGGGGGAAAAGGGAGGGGTGATATCACTCCAACTTGCAGTACAGCAGTAAAGAGTCACAAGTCACATGACTTGGGGCAGCTGGGAAATTGGCAATATGTCTAGCCCCATGTCAGATTTCAAAATGTAATATAAAAAATATCTGTACGCTCTTTTGAGAAATGGATTTCAATGCAGAATTCTGCATTCAGCACTCTTAACTGGTGCATTTTTAGCCACTGAAATGAAGTGATTGTGTCAAAAAAGGCTTTAGTTCCTCACATTTTTACACAATATTTTTGTTCACCCCACTGAATTAAAGCTTAAAGCCTGCAGTTCAACTGCATCTGAGTTTTTTCATGGTAATGCACAGAACCAAAATTAGAAAAAATAGTTGTCTGTCCAAATATTTATGGGCTGTATATTTTTAACTGTTATCTGACCAGCCTGTTAGCGTCTAGTATAGAGCACATATAATGAGCATATATAATGGTAATAAAACTGGAAGTATTGCATAATGTAATGGTGCATTTCTATGCATGCTTTAAAAAAAGAAAAAACAATTAATGGAACATTGCTAGCAGGGGATCCAAAGTGGCAGGCATATACAAAGATTTTGTGTGAAATTCTGTGAGCCAAATAAATGCATACTAGATTAATTTTAAAAATCACACTGTGTATACATGAATGATGTGAAAAAAACATCAAATAAGCAATTTAAAGCTCTCTTACAGCAACTATGCATAATCTCCTACCCAAATGTAAACAATTAAGCCCCCCAGGAGGTAATACTGCTTACATTTGTATTCTGTGAACTGCTTGCATAAGAGTGTTTAATAAGCACAGGGTTACATAGCATGTTATTTTGCTTTAAAGCAGATCAGAAAAAAATAGGGGTAGTATGAATAATCCAGTATCAATATCGGAGGTAGCATATTGCTTTTACTTCTGCTTCCTGTCAAAGAAAGGCAGCATTAAATGATGTGCTACAGCAGCATGAATGGAATGACGTCTGAGCTGCAGCCCTACGTGTGTGATGCGGCTGCTTGTGATGTACGTATAGCAACTATATACTCATTTAGCATGCCACCAATCAGGTTGCTTATCTGGTGTTTTTAAAAAGAAAGCCACCCAATCACCATGCTGTAATGCAGAGTTCCTCGACCTTTGCTCCTACAGATGAGACTGAACTATAATTCCAAGCACCCCTGACTGATGAAGGAAGACAGAATGAGGTCAGGTTACAATGCTCTTTTGTTTTATTAAGTTATACATTGCCTCATATTGCTTTTCCATGAATTTTCTATAACAGTTTATTTTCAGCAGCAGACTGGTTTTTAATACTTTCCCCTCCAATAGATACATAGCAACTGGTTTCTTACTGGAAAATCAGGTAAAAAAAAAAGTACATGTAACCAGAGAGGTATTGTATTAACACTAAAATAAATCTGCAGTTATGTGATGCAATAGACATCTAGATATGTGCCAACTCTGTATTGGATTAGGCACATGTAAGTGACAAATATAGCACTTGCAATCCAATGCAATTTCTTTAATGGGCAACAGCACTGTTTCCCAGTCTCCTTATGACCACAACTAACGATAGCCTTACCCACAAGAGTTCAAGAGTGTGCATGTTGTGTGGTGCATTTCAGTATATTCCACTGCATATCAATTACTTAATGGTCCCATTTATTGCTATGGGCCTGAGTGAAGAAGCAATCTTTACATTTTTCCATAGCACATTTACTATATAGAACGAGCAGTGGGACACAGTGCATGTGTACATATGTAGATAATGTGTAATCTCTGCAAGTGCTGTATAATATGTCAGTGCTATATAAAGGATAATATAGTTACATAGTTAAGTTGTGTTGAAAAAAGACCAAAGTCCATCAAGTTCAACTCTTCGAAATGAAACCCAATTCCCATACACACACACATCAACTCCTCCTTACACTCACATAAACTATAAATACCAATATCTATATAATTGTAAATTTTAGTATCACAATAGCCTATGATATTATGTTTGTCCAAGAAATCATCTAAGATCCTCCTAAAGGCATTAACAGAATCAGCCATCACAACATCTTTCGTGAAGGCATTTCACAACCTCACTGACCTTGCTATACCTTTGCTGCTTCTAATTAAAGTCCTGTTCCTCTAGTCTAAAGTGGTCCCTGCCATCTGTCCTCTAATGTACTTATAAAGAGTAATCATGTTCCCTAGCAAGTGTCTTTTTTTTCCAGAGAGAACAACCCAACCGTGAAGGTCTACCCTCATAATTTAAATATTCCTTCTCTTTAACCAGTTTAGTTGTAAATCCCTGCACTCTCAAAACTGCACTGCATACTCCAGGTGAGGCCTTACCGGGCAAAATTGTGTTTTCATATCTTGAGTTAATGCCCTTTATTATGCAAGACAGAAATTTATTTGCTTTTGTAGCCACAGAATGACACTGTCTGGAATTAGACAACTTGTTATCTACTAAAACCCCAGATCCTTCTCAGTTAAGGAAACTGCTAACACACTGCCATTTAGTGTATAACTTGCATTTACATTATTTTTTCCAAAATGCATAACCTTGCATCATCAGCTTTGAAGATCATTTTCCAGTTTGCTGCCCAGATTTCAAATTTAGTCAAATCACTGTGCAAGGTGGCAGCATCCTGCATGGAATATGATAAAAAGAAGCAATAGAAGGGAATTCTTGTTGGGATTTAAAAGTAATGATTAGTTTGTGTCTTGTAGTTACACTTATCACCTGATTTGCTGACAGGCAAAACTGTTCTGTAAGCTGTATAATAACCCCCAGTTATCATGTATGTAAAGATAATAAATGGGGTTTACAATACAATATAATTTGAATAACAGACCCTGCCTTGGACACTTCAAAGGATTGGAGTGACTGTATTATGTTTGCAGATTAAATGCTGTATGCGCCTGTACCTATTAATATTTCTTGACTGCTGATAGTAAAAGCCCTTTGTAATAATGCTATGGTGCCTCTAGCAAGAAGCTAGTACTACAGTACTACTAGTCAATACAACTAGCTAGGTCTTATCACTGGGTCTGCTAACCCAGGATAACTACAACAGTTGGTCTTCCGTAGGCTTTCCCATTGTCAGGCTTAATGCTTTAATGCTGCCCCAGATGGAAGCACAAGAGCATTAAGGTGCACAAAATTGTAGGGCTTGGTGTTCATACACAGAGCACTTATGTATTCTTGTGATTTTTTCCATTTTCAGTACTGCCCTGTAGCTAGGGTTGCAACCTGGTCATATTTGACCAGATTAGCTGGTAAAATACCAGGCACGGTCAGGGCTGTTAGTACGTGTTTACCAGAAATGTACTGGCCGGTAAATTTGTAATGATGAGTCCTCCATTCCCAACAAACCTCTTATTTGTCCTAAATCCCCTCTTCAAGCTCAACTTACAAAATTCATCTCTGATAGAGATCATGGCTGCTTTGCCAGACCCACCCTCTCCCCAGATAGTAATGTATTTGCCAAAAGGTGGCACTGGCAACCGTATCTGTAACTAACACACAGACACCCTATGACTTTTTGTCTACTCATCGGAAGTTCTGTTGATCAACAGTTCTTTCCTGTCTTGCATATAGTATATTATATAATCTACATACTTATCTGCACAGAAGCACACTTTGTTCAGGTGCACTGCAGAATTGTACTAACACTTTGTTTCAATATTGGTATTGCAATCCTATGTAACACTTAGCCTGGTCTTGCCTGCAAAGAGATCTAATAAGCATTGTAAGGAACACTTTGAAATCACTAACCTACGGGCGGTGGCACACCGCAACTGACCAATCTCCCCAAAATGCCTTCATGCTGGCAGGAACGCAAATGACCAGTGGTTTTCTAAAGTTTCCTCGTGAGGGAAAGGCATTTGGGAAGATTAGTCGCCCACAGAAGAGAAGATTTGTCACTTAGCGACTAATCTCCCCATGTGCCACCACCCTTAAGTTTTCCGTTTCACTCCATACCAATGTTGGGCCAGACTACAGGCAGTTTAAGTTCTCCCATTATCATTGCCTTCAAGAAATACCTGGACAATAACTGAAATACCAAGCAGTATCATTACCAACTATAAGCTAACCAAAATGTAAAAGATACAATTAATATATCTAACATTAATCAACAGAATGAAGGAAATCAAGTAATTTGTTCTGCAAAAAACAAAATTCACCAAAACAGATTGCTTTATCTCCTTCTTTTAAAATAATGTGGTCATCATTTTTCTTAATCTCATCAGGTTATTTGTGTAGTCAATATGTGCAAATGTTTAGTTTTTCCTCTAGTGATGGACTATTGACCATCTATAATGATATTGTAGCTTCTACTAAAGGCACTAAAGAGAGATAGAGGGTTTATTTTTCTGTGCTTCTCCCTGTTGCTGTTTGCTGGCCTGCACACACATCTGACAAAGGAACAGTTGGTTCCAGAAACAATATGCATCACTAAGACTTTTTGCTGCTATAAATAACAATGTACAAGTGATGCTTTGTGCACCATGTCCAGAGCACATGTTTGATGATAATTCCCGAAAGACAAATGTAATAGTGTTTGTTGCTTTTATTTTTCTTAAAAACAGAGGCAAAGGTGGTGTGTTCCATTTTAATGCATACATTGCATGGTTCTTATTTTCACCCTCTAACTGTGGAAAAAGAGACAATAAAGTATAATGTGTATTTTGAGAATGGACCAAATAGTTTTAATTGTGTTTCTAGGATTAGGCAAAAGAAAGACAGGAGGTATATGTTATATTTTCTAAATTATGATGTGACAATCATGCTTTCTATAAAATATGATTCTGCTAAACTATTTTCCTTACACCCAGCCTGCAAGTTAAGAATGAACCTGAGTGGTCAGGCATTTGGGCAAAAAGCAATAATAGACTTGAAATATATGGGTAAATATGAGTTTCATCAAAGAATATTTGGTCACATAAAAATAGTAATGTTTGCCTTTTGACAGCAGGCCAGTAAATGCTACATGCTGATAGGTTGCTATTGGTTACTCACACTGGAGCAATCATTTTACCTTCTATTATATTACTCCTTAAGTGAGGGAGTCAGGAGAGGATGGGAAATAATCCAAAATTGAAATGCCATGTTTATAATGCAGGGATTTGCTCGGACTGGTATTAGAAGAGTCAAGACAATCAGGCAGGACACCAAATTTCAGTTTTAAGCAGTCTTCACACTACACTTAATTCACATCAGTGCAGGTTTCACCCAAGTTTAGCACTTTTTTTTATTGTTAAAAATGTGAAAAGGGAAAAATCTAGGTTACACCACCTATAATTTGCCTTTTTCTATGTTTTTTTTAACAATGAATTATACTATTGAAACAAATACAATATATTATAGATACAGTAGTATATACCAAGAATTGCCCTGGGGAGAATTAGACTGATCATAATGTGTTTAACATACAAGTATCAAAGTTAAAGGACCAGTAACATCCACATTTTTTTAAAAAAAATTTGTTAGTATACAACGAAAAAAAAATACATAGACAAATGAAACTTTGAAAGCACTTTGTGTTTATTAAGAAATAACATACAGAAACTCCGCTTTTTCTCCTCCCTGGTTTCCTTATAGGAATGGAAACGATGGATTGTTGCCCTGTCACCTTTTCTGAAGAGGAGCAGAAGCGGAGTTTCGGTAAGTTATTTATTAATAAAGGCATCAATTTCAAAGTTTAATTTGTCTTTGTGTTTTTTTTTCTTTGTATGCTAACGAATTAAAACAAAAATTGATGCTACTGTTCCTTTAAACTGTAGTAGATCATTACAAGCTTCCTTTAGGCATTAACTTGAATCTAAATAACGATTAAGAAAAAAAACATACTTCTTGCTGTTTCGATTGCTACCTCTGAGACTTTAGGGACTTCAGTTTATATATAATTTAGATCAGGGGTCCCCAACCTTTTTTTACCTGTGAGCCACATTCAAATTTAAAAAAAGTTGGAGACCAACACAAGCATGGAAAAGTCCCTGGGGATGCTAAATACGGCTGTGATTTGCCATTTCATAGCCCCTATGTGAAATGGCAGCCTATGGGAGACTCTGTTTGTCAGTACACCTGGTTTTAATGCAACCAAAAATTGCCTCCAAGCCAGGAATTAAAAAGTAAGCACCTGCTTTGAGGCCACTGGGAGCAACATTCAAGGGGTTGGTGAGCAGGCCTGGACTGGCAATCTGTGGGTTCTGGCAAATGCCAGAGGGGCTGCTATAAGAAAGAAAGTCAGTATTTAGTGGGCTGGTGGGGCTGTTTGGGCCTCTATGTGGGCTGATTTGGCCTCTGAGTACCTGAAATGCCAGGGTCTATTTTAATTCTCAGTCCGGACCTGTTGGTGAGCAACATGTTGCTCGTGAGCCACTTGTTGGGGATCACTGATTTCATTGATCATTGTTTTATACACAGTAGAGATTTATTTCACATAGGTGGCAATAAAAGCCATTGCTTATTTGGTGCAGAGAAACGCCTGTGGCAAATATTTAGGTAACTATACACAGCACAAGGAAACCCAGGTTCATTTGAAGGAAGCAAAATGTTAGACACTCTGAATAAATCCAGGGCCACATGCAGCAGCATGTGCAGTAAAGTAACGTGCAGTAGAGTAACATTTTCAGATTTTACTCTTCTGAGCAGTAGTAATTAGTTATACTGGCACCCTGGGTTGACTGGGCAAAACACTAGTAAAAAAATCACAGTACAGGGGGCCTTTGATGTCGCAAGGAGGGCCCTTGAGGTCATAGGACTTGTAGACCCAGTCTGTCATTGTTGGCACCATCACAGTACACCTGGGGGAATGTAATATCAGTCGCTAAAGCAAAAATCATTCTCAATTTGTTCTCAATGTCAATAAATGTGTGCAAAGTGAAAAAGTTTGCCTTTGCAAACGCTTTGCCCCTCATGTGACAGTAGGATAGTGATTGTGAATTTTATAGTTTGAGATAGTCTGCAGTGTATGTATTATCATTTCACAATCGCAAACAGTTTTCTGCGATAAAATATTTAATGAAACTCTAGAGCAGGAGTTAAAGGTTAGCAATGAACAATTAAAATTTGCAATGCAATAAAAGCCTAATGAAGAATATTACATCGCAACATGGGAATTGTTATTTGCAAAGTTTTGCACTTTGCAAATTTTATTGCATTTCCCCCTAAGCGTTATGGTTGCCACCTGTCCGGATTTCACCTGAATTGCCGGTTTTTGGAAGGACTGCCTGGGTGAAAAGTACCTGTCTGGATTTCCAAATAAGGAAATCCGGCCAGGACACTGAAGTGAACGACGTGGAGATCAGCCAATCGCTGATTGCTAAATCATCAGCCCCATTCCCACATCATCCATCTAGCCACTGACATCACCTACCCCGCCACTGACATCACTGACCCCCCAACATCACCACCCTGCCCTTATCATCCAACCCACCCCGACATGACCCTGCCTGCCCTCTACGTCAACGGTCCACCCCCTGCCTGTTTTCCCCCCAACAAAGGTGTCAAACCTAGTAAGAATTGAGCTCAAAAGATCAGTTCTGAGCTCCAACAGAGGAGTGGCAGTTTGGAGGTATCTCTCCCAGGCCATATGGCCTGTAATGTAGGGATCCCAGGGATAGGGAATCAGGACAGAGGATTTCCCTGAGGTGATCCAGGCCACTACGGGATGTGTCGCAGAGGTGAAGTGAGATTCCTGCCAAGTTTGTCCGCAGGGGAGTGTCAGCCTGCTTTATGCTCTACACATGATGTTACCTATACTACTTGCCTCTGAGAAACTGCTGTGAGTAAACCCTGTGAATGTTCAATAAACTCTTTGTTTTGATGTTTGCCTTCTGACCTCCAATTCTTTTATTTAGTCACACAGTGAGGTGTAGTTCACCCTTTCATGTAGCAAAGGTTCATTCTGTGGAGAGAGATCAAAATTAATGATTCCCAATTCGGTAGCTTGGATCTGGCGAACTAGGTGGTCGAATAAAAATTTAAAGGGGAAGTACTTCAACCATCGAATAGTCGAATATTCGAATAAAATTTAATTTGAATATTCAATTTATTCGAATTCAAATATTCAATGGTCTAATTTGCATATTCAAAGATTTGAATTTATTTGAAATTCGATCGAACTTCGAATTATTCATGTGAATTTAGTAAATCTGCCCCTCAGTCCTCACTATACTTCTGGCTTTGGGGTAGAAGTTTGGGCAGCTGCTTGTTAGTTTCTTGCTGTTTTACAGAATTTAATCTCACTGTAGTCTCTAAAGGTGGCCATACACATAGAGATCGCCAAACGAGTGGATCTCTCTCCAATATGCCCACATTGAGGTGGGCGTTATCAGACTGATACGATCGTGGGCCCTAAGGCATCAACAAATGATCCAACAGGATTTTTAACCCAATCCACCTCTGGAAGTCTTTCTGCCAGATATCGATCGGGGAAGCCCGACAGAGGGCCCCACACACGCCCAATAAGCTGCTGACTCGGTCTGTCTGCAGGTTTATTTGGCCCGTGTATGGCCAGCTTTAGGCAGCATGGCAGTAAGCCTGGCCCAAAAGGCACCCTCTGTTTTATATAGACACCCTCTTTGACACTGAGCTGCTGCTACTGCAACTAATTAGAGAATGCACACTCTAACAACCTAGTGGTAAGGTTGCATTGTTGTAATCTGTCCAATAGGTATACATCCACAGGTAATGGCTATGCCGGCGACTGCACATGGTCATGGATTATTTAAAGATATTTCAATAAAGGAATGTATTTCTTTATGTTTGGCATACATATGATATTTAAAAAAAAAAAACATGGTTTGGTTTAACCTCCTTGGGTAATGGTCCCGGGAGGTCAGAGTCTGAAATGAGGCCTACTAATGCCTTCACTTGCCCAACTTAGCACAGAGCAGCTGGGTGTCCAGCATGATAGGGGGCCCATTCACTCCAGTGGCGTTCATGGTTTGGTTTAACATTTGTGGGTAATGGCCCAGGGGGTTGGAGTCCGGAGTGAGGCCTACTAATGCCTTCACTTGCCCACCTTAGCACAATGCAGCTGGGTGGCTGGCATTACATGGGGGCCTGTTCACTCCAGTGAAGTAGGCAAGCATTCCCAGAATGAATGGTCAATTGTATTTCATCCTGTGATCTCCAGAATGTGTGATACACATTCTGAAATATTGTGTAAAGGTTGTGAATATTTAATTTTCATTTATCTATGTTTAATTAACTAATAAACAATATTTATAAAGTTATGTAACGTACAAACCTAACTGAAGGTTTTCAGTTGGGTTCGTTTTGGCGGAAGGACCTGGCCAGAGTACTGCACAGGTAAATTTAGAAGAGGGAGAAAGGAGGTTCTCTCTTGTGACTGCACAGTGGGTTCATTGATACAGAGGCTACTACTCCTTGTGCTAGGTGACACCCTTCTTGGATTTCCTATCATCGACACACTGCAGATTCAGGACCGACAGCAGGTCTGCTGAACTTCTCTCATGGTGGGAGATGCAGCTCCCTCTGGTAGCAGAGTTTGGGGCCATCCTCTCTGTAGGTAGAGGCAGTCTAATACTCAGTGGTGGATATAATGACATTAGTGTTTATCTCACGGAGGAACAGCAGAGCATAGTGACAATCTCTTTTGGAATTCTGACTTTAGAATATTGCCTTGGGGTGAGGCTGGCAAGGTCCTATCTACTGCATACAATGTGAATAAATGCTGTGGTCATTTTACCCCATTTCTGGTTCCTGGTGTTTCATTAAGGTATTTAACAATGGGGTTTAGGTGGATGGCTATAAGAAAAGAGTCAATTTAGGAGTCCCCTTGTCAATGATTTTTAGCACCCTTAATGTATGTTGAAATTGTGAAAAAGTAATAGATCGCATACTGAACTTATTCCTCCCCTTAGAATATTTGTCAGGGATATGCTATCTTCATGTAAAAAAACTGCATGCAGAACTGCATTCATTAAAAAATAATGGCAGGTTTGTGTGTCTGTACACACTACTGCAGACTGGTGCCTAGCGTTAACATGCTGGTTGCACTTGCCTAACTGCTTAGACACTTGCTTAACTGCACTGACAGGCACAGTGCCGGCCTGTGTACAGACACCCAGAGCCAGTTTCAGTGCAGAAATGCATGGATAATCAGCCTGAAATCCATTCTGTGTGTCTGGAATTTTGTGAAAAACACTGCCTTGTGGATAGGTAAGATGTCAGTTTCCATCTGTTTTAGCACTTTGCTAAAATCTTTCCCACGTTTCTATTTCTGGAATTTGAAACATAATTATTAAGCAGTGAATTAATGCTGCTAATTCTCATTATTCAACTACACCTTTATGAGCCACAGGCAATAATAAGTCAGTGAGGCAACTACCCCATGTTTCCCTATTAAACCAGTGAAATGGAAAACATTCCTCACCTGTTGGCCTCCCCTTCCTTCTAGTCATGGGATTTAGGATGTTGAGGTAATATAAAACTAGCTTCACCCAAACAAAATGTCTTGAGGGTTAGGAAGAAATATGGAATAATTGAGTAGGGTTGATGTTCTCCTGACCACTAAGAGGCAGATTTACTAAATTCACATGAAGGATTCGAAGATCGATCGAATTTTCAAAAAGATTCGAGTTAGAATTTTCAAATGTTTTTGAAGACCACTTCGACCAGTGAATTTTGAAAATTCAATCGAATCAAATGATTTGAATAACTCGAATAAAAATCTACTCAAATATTTGACTATTCCACAGTCTAATTACTTCCCCTTTAAATTTTTATTCGACTGCCTAGTTCGCCAGATCAAAGCTACCGAATTGCTTTCATTATTTTTGATCGAATAAATATATTTTTTCTATTCGATCGTCCGAATAGAATTGCGGTAAAATCCGAATATTTGAAGGATTTTACTTCCCACACTAATCCCAGCTATTCCCATGGTCGAATTCGAGGGTTTTTTAACCCTCGAATTCGACCCTTAGTAAATCTGCCCCAAACTGGGCAGGATTTTTATTGGGTTGGGGGAGGGGGATCAATTGTGAAATAAGCAATTCTTTAGGGCATGTCCTACAATTCAACAAGTTATTCTCCAGCAACCCACAATTTCCAAGCCTTTACTTTTCAATGGACTTGAGGTTTCAGAGATTGAAAAGGGGACACAAAAAAATAGTCCTCACCTTTTTGCTATTTAAAGCAAATCTAAAATAATTTACTATAGATCTATGGTGTCTGTTCTTGACAAATGACTGTTATCCTGACCATGACCACTGACCATATCAAATATAGTAGATATTGCACAGAACATGCTTCTTTGTACAAATATCATGTGTAGTAAAGATCCAGGGACAAAGTCTCCACAGAAATAATTTTGTAAATTAGCAGCTACATGTCAGAATGTTTTAAAAGTAGAGCAGCAATATGCATATACTTCAATGTCTATAAAATGTCTACTTTATTGTCTCTCTTTCCTTAATCTGACATCCAGTACATTGTTTTCCCTGCTTCCATTCTCTGTATTTGGCATTTTGCAATGACCATGACTCATTCAGAATTATTTTTGAAATTATTCACTTTATGTAGGCACTAAATAGACAACCAAGGACCTAAGATATTTGGACTTCACAGTAAATAATTTGTGCTAGCATGGATTTATGCGTAATAAATCTTGCCAGACTGACAATTTCTTTTTATGAGAAGGTAAGCAGGGACCTCGATTCTGGGAAGGCTGTGGATGTGATTTACTTAGACTTTGCTAAAACATTCGATACAGTGCCACACAGAAGTTTACTGGTTAAATTGAGGAATGTTGGCCTGGAACATAGTATTTTTTACCTGGATAGAGAACTGGCTAAAAGATGGACTACAAACAGTGGTGGTAAATGGAACATTGGACCAGTGTTGTTAGCGGGGTACCGCAGGGCTCTGTACTGGGTCCCTTGCTTTTCAACTTGTTTATTAATGACCTGGATGTGGGCATTGAAAGTACGGTTTTTATTTTTGCAGACGATACTAAATTGTGAAGAACTATAGGTTCCATGCAGGATGCTGCCACTCTGCAGAGTGATTTGTCTTAAGCTCCCCATAGACGCAACGATAATTCCCTGCCGAACGACCGATCTTAGGGAAGTCCGACCAATCTGTCAAATTATCGTGCGATTAGTGGGATACAAACGATCGTTCGTCTTACGATTTTTTGTACGACATTGGCCTGATAATTGATTGGCCAGGTTAGAAAATCTTTATCGGTCCCCATGCAATCTACCTATGTTTGCAGGGCCAAGCAGGCTGCGATCCTTCAGTTTTGCTGGCAATATCGCCTGAAATGTTCTTTTTAGTTGATGGACACATCAGGCATTTAAACGATCGTTTTGAGACAATCGTGGTCTTGCGATAACAATTGGATCTTTCAAAAATCTTTACGTCTATGGCCAGCTTAAGTTGGGAAACTGGGCAGCAAACTGGAAAATGAGGTTCAATGTTGAGAAATGCAAGGTTATGCACTTTGGCAATTCGGGGCAGTGTCATTCTGTAGCTACTAAAGCAAACAAAGGTCTGTCCTGCATAAAAAGGACATAAACTCAAGGGATGAAAACATAATTATACTTCTTTATAGGTCCCTAGTAAGACCTCATCTGGAGTATGCAGTGCAGTTTTGGACTCCAGTCCTTAAGAGGGATATAAATGAGCTGGAGAGAGTGCAGAGACGTGCAACTAAACTGGTTAGAGGAATTGAAGACTTAAATTATGAGGGGAGACTGTCCAGGTTGGGGTTGTTTTCTCTGGAAAAAGGCACTTACGAGGGAACATGATTATACTTTACAAGTACATTAGAGGACATTATAGACAAATATCAGGGGACCTTTTTACCCATAAAGAGGACCACCGTACCAGAGGCCACCCCTTCAGACTAGAAGAAAAGGACTTTCATTTGAAGGTGGTTCTTCACAGTGAGGACAGTGAGGTTGTGGACTGCGGGTTGATTTTGTGATGGCTGATTCTGTTGATGCTTTTAAGAGGGGCTTGGATGATTTTTTTGACAGACATTATATTAAATCACAGGCTACTGTGATACTACACTCTACAGTTAGTATAGCTATGGGCATATATGGTTTGTGTGAAATAGTGTAGTGGTGTGTGTGTATGCTGGGTTTTTAATTCGGAGGGGTTGAAATTGATGAACTTTTTTCAACCCAATTTAACTATGTAACTATGTATGTTTGTATCTTATATCACTATTCATTTCCAATGTTATTATCATGAACATTACAGTAGATGGAGCTCTAACTCTCTAGCTGAAATTCTTTGTAGGCTTTAGTGGGGATTTTCACAAATTATTTTGCACCATTTTCTACATCAGGCGGTCAGAGTGTTACTTGAACACACAAGCGGAACTCACTATAATATTCTGCAACAGAAAAGCCAGTTAACTATTGAAACCCCAAGCTACTAGGCAGGATCAAGAGAACTTTATCAAAGGTGATGGGGAAATAAGAACAGTCACTGCAAAGTTTGCTATGGATCTTTGTGAGACGTGCTGGTAGATTCTCTCCATCCCTTACCACCTGCCTATTTTCTTTTCCTCTGCGGGTGCACAGGCACGCACTTCCATGTCCAAAGTGAGTGCCCAAGATGGCTTCAGTTTACTGATCCTACCGAAGCATTTATATTCGTGTTTGAACCCATGGTTTTGACTTCCGCCTGACTTCTTGACTTCCGATACCTGCCGCCTGCCTTGATCCCTATGCCTGACCTTCGACTACACTTTTGCCTAATCTTTGCGGGATCTTGCTCTGGACTTGTTACTATTTTTTGCACAATCCCTTGTACAGTTCTGCAGCAGAAAGCCCAGAAGTGCATTGGCGAACACTGAAACCCACAGGGGTGCCCTGCGCATCTTAGTGTACCCACATTCACCAAAGGTTCCCACTAACTAGTACATTACAATCTTGTAAGCAACAGCAAAAAATCAGATGTTTGCTTTAAACATTAGTCCAGTCGATTTAAAGTGCTGATTGGGTCCTCTGGTTTATTAGACCATGAGCAAACTTTGCACCTTTTATTATATTTCTCCTTACATTTATTTCACAGTGTAGCAGTAGAACCAATACGATTTGGGTATAGTTACTAAAACACCTTGTGCCACATTTAGTAAATAGTAAATAATTATTTAGTAAATAATTCACAATAAAGACAATATATGTTACTCTACAAATACAGTATATTAAGCCGTTCATACAAAGAGATCAGTGAATGAATCCACTTATAAGCTAGTCAGTTTAGTGGTGGTCAATGGATTTAAGTTTTACTTTTACATTTCAATTATTAAAAATTATTAAAATATAAAAAAAATCAATTATTAAAAAGTTGGTAATACCTCCTTTTATATTGGGGGATATACAGTGAACGTGATGGCATGTCTGGTCATTTCAGTACTCTGAATCCATTTTCAGTGTATGTTGAAGGAAAGTCTTTTATTTCTTTTTCACTGAACTTATTGTTATAGTTTTGGGCTATTTTTAAAATGGATTTTGGCTAGTTCTGAATTCAATTACTGTACTGATGTAACCTCTTGCACTGAATTTCTAGGCTGCAGTTTTGGGCACCAGGGCAGGGCTGTTTGAAAAATCCTGGGGTACTAGTACAAAATGAAGGTGTTTTGTCTTGTACCTTTAATGGGGTGAGGCATGTTTGTAGTTTATTACCACTTGGTTTATGAGCTCCAGCCACATTATAATGCTTTGGGTGACAGGGATACTTAATACCTGTCCTTTTGTTAATCTATAAACTGATCTATGCAAGCCAATAAAGGAAATCTTTTTATCCCAGTACCAGGACTGTGGACCTGATATAAAATCAATTGTGCTATTACAGGCAATATATAAACTACAGAGCTCAGTTTGTGACTAGACTGTGGATATCTTTTAAATTCACAGTTAAATATTTTTCATTTTGTTTCTCCAAATTTGGAGTATTTATAATAATTTTTTACTTTTTTTAATTTGTTTTCTTATTTAAGTTTGCATTACCCAGTTAAGCTTGTCTCTTATTTCAGAATGTGACTGAGCCCCTGACAGCAGTAAACTCCTGTACCTTACTGATGGCTTCCTTGGGTGGTATACTGTATATACTGTATACTTGACTTTATGTATTTATGAACCTGCTACATACCGTCAACGTATAAACATATGGAACCTCTGCCATTGACTACTACATGACCTTGACAGGTATTAGTTTGTGTATTTTTGGATTCTAGCTATTCCCAGGATCGGGGTGAATGTGAGTAGACCAAAAATTTTCATGGAAAACACAGCTTGGACCTTAATAAATAACCCCCTTGATGTTCTCCTCCCACTAGGTGGGAAAATAATACCAGCCTTCCAATATTTTTATTTTTTTTCAAGGCCAGGTGGCAACTCTACTTCTCACTGATCAGGCCAGACCTGAATATAGCTGCACATACTCCTGGTTGGCAAGTGCTGGGGAGAGAACATAAAGCACTGGGGGCAGGGCCGTCATCAGGGGGAGACAAGTGTCCTGGGCCCGGGCCTGAAGGGGGGCCCGGCAGTGCTGCACTTTTTGAAGAGCTGGGCCCCCCTTACGAGCACTGAAGGAGTGCTGCCTTCCGTTCCAGCAGAATGCGGAAGTGCCGACTGCCGAACAGTTGAAGTCCTGGAGCAGCGGGAAGACCCAAAGTCACGAAGGAGCCGACATTGAAGTCCTGAAGTGGAGAAAATTCCTGTGGGTTCTGGCAAATGCCAGAGGGGCTGCTATCAGGTGCCATAGAAAGTCATTATTTAGTGGGCTGGTGGAGGCTTTTTGGGCCTCTGTTTGGGCTGACTGGGCCTCTGTGTACGTGAAATGCCCGGGCCTATTTTAATTCTCAGTCCAGACCTGTACCTGATGTCACGAAAGGAACTGACACTGAAGTCCTGAAGCCATGAGTTCAATTCTACTGACACCAATTTGGTTTTTTTTTAAATCTCCTGGCCACCAATGTTTTATTTTAATACTCTATAGGCTCCTGCCACCAATTTGTTAAAGAAACAAAAACTAATTTTGGGGGCCCCAATTTTTTTTAACTTATATGGGAGCCCTGACCATCAATATGTGTGGGGGGTTACTTTCTTAGTGCTGATGTCTGTGTGGTCTTTTAACTTTGATGTTGAGTGGATGGGATCGGGGTGGGGCTTGGGTGCCAGGATGAGCAGGGCCGGGGGGCCACGAAAATTTTGTTGTGCAGGGCCCCATGATTTCTAATGGCAGCCCTGCTGGGGGTGTCAATACCACTGTGCTGCTTTGCTTTTTATGAACATATTTGACAGCAGGGAGAGTGGGGGACTCTGGATTCGTGGACAGAATAAATTGGGCAGTTTTTTTAAGTCCACAGTAGCTTTCTATGGCACCTGACCTTCAAAACAGTTTTCCTATAGGAATCTTTATGCCACAAAGCAGATTCTTACTGCACATGGTTATAAATGCTGGTAAATTAGCCAGTAGCCCATCAGTGCATGTATATAGTGATTAAACAAACAGATATACTGCCATCTGTGCCTGATCATTTTCTTGCAGGAACTGTTAGTAAACTAGACCCTTCCTATTTTAATGCTATGGTTTGTCTGAAATCTAATATCTTAGTGAAAGTCGGCCAGATATTGTTCGGGCAGGGTCAACATCTGTTGATACCGCCCATATTGGCTGCATTGTGATGCAATCGTTGGTCCCACCTCAATGTGGTCATCCCTGTGTATGGCAGCCTTAAAGGAGAAGGAAAGTAATCCTGCACTTGTGAATGCTAAATGTTAGGTAAGTATTGACTTACCTGAAACCCCCGGGTTGGTTCTCCTATCAGCAGAAAATTGCACAGGCCCAAGGTTATACCAGTGAGCACCATGGAGCAATCCTCTTCCAGCTTCTTTTTACTTCAAATTTCCAGGGGCAAACACATTGGCAGTTGAACGAAATAGCCGACACTCATTCTACTGAGCGAAGAAATCTGAAGACGGAATAGAAGCGCTCCGTGGTGCTCACTGGTATAACCCTGGGCCGGTGCAGTTTTCTGCTGGTAGGAGCACCGACCCGGATTTCAGTTAAGACAATACAATCACTTGGGAGGTTGCCTAACATTTGGCACCCCAAGTGCAGGATGACTTTCCTTCTCCTACAAGAAACACTCTCTAAATCTGTTTAAGAAAAAACTTAGATTCTACCTTTTTGGAGCACTAAAATATTGTTTCGTCTAGTCTAATCCTGCACATAAGAACCAATTTCTAGACCTTGTGCACTTTTGCCCTCCAATTTGTGTCTGTCTGTTACCCACTAGACTGTAAGTCTAGGGAGCATGGGCCTCCTTCCTACTTTGTCTTATACCACCTAATCTATGTGTATTTATATGTATTATATTTATTATAGTACTTGTCCTCCCTTGTGTACTTCTGTATATTGTAAGATTGTACAGTTTTGCTTATCCTTGCTTTGCTTTATAAGTAAAGTTATACATTCGTACATACATGCATAAATGTTCTGCTCCTCTCTGCAGCTGCTCTGCACTTGTTAACCCCATAAAATTATTGCCTGCTGTTTCAATTTACCTTGTTTATTATTAACACATATTATAAACACATATAACCAACTATGACAGTTTGTACAAAGCCAGATTCTTCATTAATGCTGTGTAACTACAAAGCAATGCAGTGGATACACACATATAGACTGCAGTGTGCACTAAATGTGCCAAACATCTCTGTCCTGGCAGTATTAACTTGCTAGATTATTTGTTTTTTTTGGATTTGTGTATCTATAAAACATGATCAGATTTGGTTGGGTAGATTCAGACCTGCTGCTTGACCATTTGGGCATTCTATATGGCAAGTGGAGAAGGGGGGTGTAAAATGATAATCCTGTACTCCTGATGAACTTAGCATCTGTCCTGATGAAAGATTTCTGTTGGGCAGCCAAAAGGAAGTATGCAGGTGCTGTGGACTGTCTTTTTTGCGTAGTCGGCTTGTCATTGCGCAATGATAGGCGAATATGACCCATTTTCACTTTGCTGAAAATCCAGAGTCTATGGGCGTCCAAAAATTTTGTCATGTGCAACAAATTTTTGATACGTGACAAATTTCACTCAACACTAATTGCTAGTGATGCAGAAATTTAAAAAGGCCACCTACACCTTGACTGTAACTAAAGGAGTGGGGGCCTAAAATACTTTTCCACAGTAAAGGACTGATTTTCTAAAATGCATTATCATTTTCCCACGGGAATTTCAGCAAAAATTTAATTTCTTTATGTCCAAAGAATCCAAAAAGGGGCACTAAAATGAAGTATATGTAATTAAAATCCTTTGGTTTGCCAAAAAAAATGTTCAATGATTGGGTCCCAAGTAGCATTGCCAATACAGCGTACAGCCTCCTCAGTTTAGTTGGTTGAATCTGTTTCCATGTTTATTGTAAAGCTCCAACAAACTGTAAGATGAAAGGAAGAGAGGGCCATGCTCCCAATGGCTGAGGTCCCTTGAACCATTTGAAGATGTTTTTAAACCTTTATGATTTTCGAGTTTTTTTTTTTCAGTGGCATGTACTTGAAAACTTGATACATTCAAGCTATTTGAGTTTTTTTTCGAAATAGAAAAAACCTCACAAACTCGACCTTTGATAAATAACTCCCTTAAAGTGCCAACTGACTATGGACTGGAATAGAGTTGTCAATTATTAATACATGGCCTATCTAGGTTATATAAAGTGACCAAAGCCAGTTATACCTTGGGACACAGTCAGAACATAAATAAAAACACAGCCATAATGTACCTTTTGCAAATTGCAATTCTGCATCTTGCAGCCATAAATAGTTTCTTACGCAAAACAATTTATTACTATCATAAAGTAACTTCACATCAGACATGGTTTACTCTGGGAGATGGTTAAGTAAGAAACAGATTCTAAGCATGGACAGTTTAGCCAAATACAGTCTGACCGATTCCTTACAGATTAGCAAAATTAGAATGAACATAGTACAGTGTTACACAACTGGGAAATATGTCTATGTCATCAAATAGATTATTGTAGCCTTATCAGTGTTTAATAGGAAAAGGTGCAGTCATCATTTTGTTTCAAAAGCCTTAGGACTATGGCAAACAAAGAGACTTTAGGGCATTTTGCCAGGTTTGCTATTATCATTGGTCCATGACTTCAAAGAAATTGATTTCACCCCCATTGGCATCCAAAGCCTTCAGCAGTGAAGCACGGTCAGAAGCATAGCTTTACAATGAATTTACATGTGTCTCCTACTAAGGGTAATGATACATGTGGTGTTTTGCAGATATTCCAACCTATATATGGTTTTCTTAAAGGGGTGCTTTACTTTTAATTTAACTTTTGGTGTGTTATAGAAATGTCAGTTGTAAGTGACTTTTCGATTGGTCTCCATTATTTATTTTCTGTAGTTTTTTAATTATTTGTCTTCTTCTTCTGACACTTTTCAGTTATCAAATGGCGTTAAAGCTTCTGTAAAGCTACATACACATTTATTGTTATTTCTGCTTTTTATTACTCATCTTTCCATCATGGCCTCTCCTATTCACATTCCAGTCTCTCATTCAAATCAATGCATGGTTGCTAGGGAAATTTGGATCCTAACAATGAGATTTCAGAGATTGGAGAGCTGCTGAATAAAAAGCTAAATATCTAAAAAAAAACATAAATAATAAAAAATTCAAACCAATTGCAAATTGTCTCAGAATATCAATCTCTACATCAGGGGTCCCCAACCTTTTTTGCTCGTGAGCCACATTTAAATTTAAAAAAGAGTTGGAGAGCAACAAAAGCATGAAAAAGTCCATGGGGATGTCAAATAAGAGCTCTGATTGGCATTTTGGTAACCCTTATATGGACTGGCAGCCTACAGGAGAGAATGATTGGCAGTACATCTGTTTTTTATGCAACCAAAACTTGCCTCTAAGCCATTAATAAAAAATAAGCACCTGCTTTGAGGCCACCGGGAGCAACATCCAAGGGGTTGGAGAGCAACATGTTGCTCCGAGCTACTGGTTGGGGATCACTGCTCTACATCATGCTAAAGGTGAACAAACCCTTTAAGGCTACATATTACCAGAAAATTTGCATTGTAGGTGCCGAGAATCACCACAGGTAAAATGCTTAAATCATGTTAATGCTCATGTTTTTAAATGTTGATTCTCAGTACCTATAAAAGCAGGGAATTTTCTGCCATTTTATATTTGCAGAAGTCAAAGCACCTTGTGTTTCATTGCCCTAACAGTAGACTTTGTTTAGTATATAAAAAAAATAAGGGATTTGAATTTTTTTGCTTCTAGAATTAAAGGGATTTTCTTAATTTTAATGGCAAGTTCTGTATAGCTCATCTGAGATCAAGAGCAAGAAAACAAACATACTAAGATGAATAAGGAACATTATAGGTAGAACACCCCGGGGAACATTTTCAGTAACAATCTAAATACAGGTAGCAATTTTCTAATATTCTAAAGAAAATTGCTACCTGTGATGCGAAACTTATAAGACCTAAGGAATGTTTTAATTAGATCTTTCTGTTGCCAATTCATCACCCTTTTAGTTCACCTTGCCTCCTTTCTATGCACTTGCTGAGTTAAGTGCTATTCATCTTATGGTCATATTCCTGGCATCTTCTTGTTGACCATATCCACCAGTACAGCCTTCCTTTGTGGAAGTATTACTATTAAATGTCACAGATTTTCACCTCTTATTTCATTGGCTGCTGATTTTAGAAAGTTTTGCAGTAGAGTTGCAGAAGTCAGGATATTATAGGGTTGTTTTGCTACCAAAACTGTATCTAGACCAGTGCTATTCAACTGGTAGCCTGCATCTGGCTCGCAACTCCCCATTGTGTGGGCCCCCCACATTAAAGTCTGCCTGCAAGGGTCGGACTGGGCCAGTGGGACACCATGAATAAACCCGGTGGGCCCCAGCTCTTGTATGGCCCAGATCCGCATCCTGCTCTTCTATCTGCCACGACCTGCTGATTTCTAACCAGCAAAAACACGAGCCACAGTGTCGGAGGGGACTCCCGAGATGGCAGCACTGGTGGGCCCCATGCCACCCAGTCCGACCCTGCTGCCTGCTGTGACTGCTTACCTTGTGTAAGGTTTAAAAGGTATGAGTACTGAGATTAACTGGTCATTGCATTGTTTACACCTCAAAAACAGTAAACTTCTGCATTGTTCATGCATGTCATCTCCCTTACATTGTTCACATCCCTAAAGCCTTGTACTGTTCACTCCACAGACCCAGACTGAAAGCGCCCACTTTGTTCACCTGTTCCCACCTCATAAAAAACTGCTGGAGGGGCACCTGCATTGAGTCACTTTATGTAGCCCAGTATTAACTGTTCATCTTAGAGTGGTCCTGATAACTTTGCTTATTTCATGCTATATTCTGCCTTCCCACTGCTCCCTGTGTGTGCCATGCTCTGCCTTCCCCATGTTCTTTTTGTGTGCCATACTCTGCCTACCCTATGCTCCTTGTATGCGCCATACTGTACTGCCCTATGCTCCCTGTGTGTGCCATAATCTGCCTGCCCTATGTGTGTTGATAGTTGTTGATGTTAATAAAGTTTGTCATAAAAAAAAGAAGCACATAGGCAGGTCCAGCTCCAGAAGCAGAGACTGAGCTGTACAGTCAGAGAGCCATGCTTCTTTCGTCCACTGAATTTTAATAAATAAGCTGCTGTTGCAAAATCCACAATCTCATTATTAAGGAGTACAACACATTATGCTCCTTGTATAGAAAGAACAGAGGCGCCAAAAGGATAAAAGGATATAAACGAGTTGAAAAGCCAAAACTTGGTAATCAGAGGAGGCAGTGGTGGACTTACCTCCTCCAAGCAGACACAAAACGACTGTAATTAAGCAGTCAAAATTTATTAACGAACTCCAATCAGTACAATGCGTTTCACGGGCTCAGACCCGCTTCTTCAGGCAATAAACATAGGAGTTACAGCATCTGGCAGTAGTATACACACTCAGCGCCTCTGTGTGTGCTATACTCTGCCTGCCCTATGCTCCCTGTGTGCCATGGTTTGCCTGCCCTAAACTCCTTGTGCGTGCCATTTAGGGTTGCCACCTGGCCGGTATTATACATTGTCCTACACATGGGCCTCAAGATGGATAACTCTGATGTTTTCTTCCTATTTATTTCTATTATGTTCCAGTGGGACTTGGGGGGCTCTGGCAAAAGTATCCTATAGGCCTCCCCCAAATAATCCTCCACTCTCTGAATAACGATGCCTCTCGGTCGTGCAGCTCTCACCACACTCTCCTTATCGATAATAGTCCTTCCTCTCCATAGCTGTTAAATGATCTCTCCAGACTATATTCAGATATTGGAGTAACTTGCCCATTACTAACTGTTCAAACAGTTGCAGATAAGGACCCTTGCTTCACCGGGGTAAAAAATTTAATTTTTTTTGTACATTTGTGTCAGATAACTGATTTCAGAGGCAGTAGCCTCCTCTTTTTTCCACATTGAATTGGCACAGCATGAACAGACTTGGCGGGTTTCGGTTAAGAACCGTGAGTCCTTGCATTATGAGCCATAATCTGATAAAGTCTGTTCGTGCCGAGCCAATTCAGTGCAGAAAATAGAGGAGGCTACTGCCCACAGTAAAGCTGAAGTCAGCCAGCAGATTTAAGCTACCTGATTTCGGCCCCAGTATAACATCACCTACTTTTTGTTTCAGTATTAAATTTACATGTTAGTTATATTCTATTGTTTTTTTTGATGTTTTTTTCCTAACAAAAAGTTCAAAATCAATAAAAAAATAAACAAATTTATCAAAAGGAGAGACCTAGGTGCAACATGTAAGCCTTTATTGAGGAGACTGATCTGACCAAGTGTTAGACAGATACCCAACAAATTATATATCCCATATTTATATAATTCCTCTGGGTTAATATCTTCCACTTGATTCTTCAGTTCTCCTCACTCTATGTCCAGATATGTTTCCTCTTCCTCGTACCCAAATCTGTTTTCCCATGTTCGCATTCTTTTGGTTTGTGGTTCCATACAGTATTCCTTTTTCTTGTCCCTATGGTCTCCCAGTCTGGATATTCTTTTGTATTCCGGAAAAGGGGTAGAGGATAGGGTAAGACTTGGGCTCATCCCCTTGTCAATCTTATCCATATCTGGAAGTGGAGATCCTTGTTTAACTTACTCTGGCCAGTAGTACGATTTTTATATAGGTAACTTTTTTTTGAAGGGGGATTCTTTAGTGCTATATTAAACTGCAAAGTGGAGGATTTTATAAGAGTAACTCTGAGAAACTGACCCTATATAGATTTAAAAAGTGTTCTATCTATTCTTTCCTTGATGATTTTAAGAGAACTGCTGGTAGATAGCAACTGTTTCATAGAAATGTCTGATTAGTACTGTTCACCCCAAGGATATTTTGTACATTTTTAAATAAACCTGAGAATTTTATTTAAATATATGTTGTTTGGACATCTACATCGGTTAGCAATTTTAGTTTTTTGCAAATTTTTGAAACTCTATATCCCGCCCTTCATGCTGTTTGCGTTTTACTAGGACCCATTCTGTCCACACCTTGAGCCATGAATATAATGGAGCCCTTAAAACCGGTAGCTAAAGGAAGGAAGATTGAGGAATAATAGGGCAAGATGACAACAGTATGGAAAGATCACAACCATAGAGAAACATGGACTCAGCGAGTTCTTATATCAGTGTTGGCATCATCCAACAGTTCCCTTAAACTCCCATTACTAAGCACATTATGGTTATCTTTCCTGTTAACACATGATTTGTGTTCATTTTGTTTATATTAATTACCAACACATTGCATAGTCTGTGGGAGATGTTATTATGTGAGTACTCTGGGGGAGATCCTCCTTTTACAAGCAAAAAACAGACATTGGCTCTCACAGTCCTCCCTGATTACTCTTAAGATAAGAACACCCCAGCAAGTAAAATAAAAGTCAGCATGTCAGAGAAACCTCATTATTGCAGCAACAAACTTTACTTTGTTAAAACATGTGAAAAATTACATTAATAACCTACTTTGACTTCAATATTTGAATTATACCAGAACATGTGCTATTAGCATATGTACCCTCTAAAAAACTAAAGCAGCTCGTATACCATATGATTTATGATAGGATGCTGATTTGAGATGTGGTTGCATGCTTAATAAAATAAATCTTAATGAACTTTCCCTGGGGTTTGATCTACTTTTGTAATTACTTAATCAAATAACAGTAATTATTATCAAATACAGTAATTAGTGATTGAGGGGTGTTCCTGAAATGAGTTAGGCATCCATTTCACAGCAGCCGCCTATTTTTTTAATGTTACAATAAACAGTGGTTTTTACTGATTTTTTTGTGCTTTCAGTTTTAACACATTTCCCAAATGTTTTAAATAAAGGTCTTAACATTCTGCTTGATAATAACAAGTTTGCTTAGTTTATGAAACAGGCCACTACTAAACTAATACAAAATACAAATACTAACTAAAAGTTAAGTTCTACTTCAAAAAAAAATGTATAAAACTATAATGTTGTAGAGTGCTGGAATCCAAACAACTTTGCATTCAGCCTTCATTTAGTAAACTATCAAGTATTACAATTTCGTTTTTCTGTTCTGATTCTATCAAGCCTAGAATTTAAAATGATTTCTGGTGGTTTTTAGTTGGAGAAGGGTTATAATATATACTGTGGGGGTTCACTCGCTGGTAGGCTGCAAATGAGGCAACTTCACACACCAA
>CM044431.1:70547037-70567866 GCA_024363595.1 Xenopus borealis | reverse complement strand
TTATGCAGTATCTGTTTATAGGGACCTACATTGTTCGGGGGGTATAGTTTTCCTTTAATTCCTAGCAAGCATATAGCAGTGTAAATGCTGAAATGGAGATCTGCAAAACATAGAAATGCTAAAATGTTTGCTGCAATAAGAGGGATCTCGCAAAGAAAGTTACAATGTGCCATTTACTGCAATAAAAATTCCCAATTTCCCTGCAGAAATGTGAGTAATGTATGTTGGATCTTAGAGAGGAGAGAGTGCTATTCTGATAGAGTGAACACAACAAACAACCAGCACTTGGGTTACTTGAGTTTGCATGTTCCTGCCAGGCTAGAAGTCAGGGAGAGCAACCAGTGGAGGAATGGCCGTACAGAAGAGTGGGAGTAACAATTGCTCCAGGGCCCCAAAATGGGTTTTAAGGCTGCAAAAGGCATAAAAAAGATTTTTGGGCACCCGGTTTCCCCCATACATTTTCTACCATATGGCACATTATTTAACTGTGGGCTTTAGGGATGGGCGAATTTATTCGCCAGCAGTGAATTTGCGGCGAATTCCCGCCGGCAAATAAATATCGCGAAACAACCAAAAAAATTTGCCCCCCCCCCAAAAAAAGCAAGTCGCGCACCGAAAATGATGCAACGCATCGAATACAATGCGATGCACATCAAAAATGACGTGCATCATTTCGCAAATTTTTCGCAAATTCTAGCAAAATTCACTAATTTTTCAGCAAAGCGAATCTGCCTAGATTTGCCCATCACTAGTGGGCTTATGTGTAGGGCATTAAAACAACTCTATTGACTTCATTAAGGTTCCCCTGGTATGTCAAGGTTACCAGTGTAAATGTAATGTATTAGATGCACCATGTAACATAAATTGCTCCATTCCACCTTAAATTCCCCACAGTATGCAAATTAGCATGAGAGCATGATCTCTAGGAAAGCTGCGCTAGGCAGAATTGAAAACTAGCGAAGTTTTGATTTGGTTTGCTCGCTCTGCTGAAGTAACGCTTGAGAAAATTTGCCAGCATTTGGCGCTCTGGACACGACTGCTCTTTTTAGTCAATTAGCGTTGTCTGAGATAATTTTCACCTGGTAAAGTGTTGTGATGGCTGCGAAGCCGCCGCTGGTGAAATTGAACTCTTTAGTGAATTTGCCCCCATGAGCCACTGCCCAATGAGTTATTAAGGCTTTTATATTTTAAAACTACAAAGCATGCAGTATGGTAAAGTTTTTGGTTAATGATCAGAATGTACATCATGGCCAATACCTATAATAAACTATTGCACTCAGCTAGAGGTCTTGTAGAATTCACAATGACATTGCTAATCTAGTTAACATGTGATAATGATAATACTGATATGTCCTTCTTTATCTAAAAGTGAACTTTGTTAAAAGGAAATAAATATGATTTTATGGCCTAGCAACCTAGTGCAATCCTGAATTACAGTGTGTGTACTCATATCAAGGTTACCAGGAAATACTTCGTGAAGAAGCGTATTTAGTATGAGTTTAACAAGTTAAATATCTAAACAGTAATAATGAACTCTCATTACTGAAAAATATAATTACACCTTGTGTTCATTCTTTAATGTTTTAATTAAGATCAGATCTATGCACGTTATTTCTTGAACTTAAAGGAGAGCTTAACCCCCTAATGTGAAAAGCCCCATCCACTTCCCTCCGTAGTGCCCCCTTCTTGATTCCTCCCTAATTGTGAATCTCACGAATCTGGCACATGCGCAGTTGATGTGAACACGAACTGACTCCCAACTGTGTTGCCGGTCCCTTCCTGAAGAAAACCGAAGATGTGGAAGATGGCGCCCTTGAGCTCCACTGTGCTACTCTGCACTGAAATTAGGAATACATTTTTCACTAATGCACTATGCAAGGAAGAAGCAGGGAGGGTAGTGGATGTGGCTTTTCACATTAGGGGGTTCTACTTTAACCGGTCATAATTACTTCAATCCCTTTAGAGGCCTCCCAGGCAGTACCCTGACCCCCCACCCCCCGTGCATCTTTAACGTCCGGACTTAGCGGCTGTGATCTGTGAAGGTCAAGGAGAGCAAGGAGAGTGCACAGCAAGTTTACAATGTCTTCAGTGGAGTGCAGGTCTGGGTTTCCACGGCTCACTTTCCTGCAGGCCCGGTCCAACCCTTCTTGTTTCTAGCTTCCTGGTTTTAGCAAAGTAGATGATTAGATTACCAGTGCATAGATTAAAAAAAACATAGAGTATGATTTTTTAAATGAAAAGAATATGAAGAATTTATTTTCAGAGTATGTTGTATTTATTTTGCTCATGGTGAAAAAGGTCCATATTGGTTCATAATGCCATTGTTTCTTTTTAAACCTTTATGTGAGTGCCTAGGCCCCTTACAGTGCCATTCATTAAGCATTTAGACAGGAATGTTTCATGTTCTCATTACCATAGGAACACATAAATAGAACATTTATGAATGATTATTTTGTTTACATTTGAAGAACATATGTATTTATGTCACTTATCTACTATTTCAATCATTGCAATAGTGATTTATACACAGCATGATTATTTACAGCAGCTTGCTATAAAAATTATCAGATAGCTTTAAGATAGTAGAGCTAGTGGTATTATTTTCATATTCCAAAGGTTGAAATAGATATTTGATAGGCTGTTCTAGGTTGATAGGTGTACAGGAACAGCTTCCAAAAAATCCAACATCCCCAGCATGTGGCATAAGAATTGTAAGAACAGCAGCTTGTTGTGTTTGGTAGCTGAGGATTAGGAGAGTAGAACAGTGCTTTATTAGCAGGTTCATGCAGCCATTACATAACAGCAGTAAGTCTTACTTTCACTTTCAAGTTGTACAGAAAGTCCTATGTATGCACAGTGCCACATGCAGGCCATTTGTATAAACACCACACAGCTCTGGAGTGAAGTGATCTTTTTGCTGTCCATGTGTATTATTGTGCAGAAAGTGGGAGGTATGGCTCCCTGTGGCTTCAGCGCCAAATCAACCTAGTCTGATCTTCTCTGTGCAGTTGTGCTGAAAGAATAGGGTGCACGCATCACCCTCACACTGGAAATGAGCCCAACTAGATATAAAAAATGTAATGACCTTGTGACTACAATGAGATTTGAATTAGGGGGAAACACTGCAATATAGGAAAATCCATGGCAGTTGATCCAAAATTGTCCTTTGCTCACTGCAGAACAGAAGGTACAGTAAATGATCCCTAAAAACTGTTATGTTTTCTCCCTGTTTGTTAGTCCTGCTTCTTAAAGGGGAACTATCACGGAAATGTAAATTTAATATTAGCTTCATCATATTGAAATAAGAAACTTTCTAAATACGATCAATTAAAAACTCTGTACCATTTCTGAAATAATCAAGACATCTGTTTCTCTTCGTTCTCTCTTCATCCAGGAGTTGGGTGTCAGATGAATGATCCAATATATCTTATAGGGGGGCTCCTTTTGCCTAGAAGATGTATTAGAGCTCACTCTATTAAAATCACCAGAAATCTTGTCTCTCCACATCCAGAATTTGTGCAAAAGGCAGTTTGTTGTTGGATTTTGTTTCTACTGGAATCAGTTATTTGAGTGAGCTCTAGTACATCTGCTAGGAAACAGAGCCCCTACCCTATAAGATATATTGGATCATTAATCTGACACTCAACTGCTGCATGAAGACAGGATGAACAGAAACAGATGCTGAGAGAGGAACAGCGAAGATACACTTGATTATTTCAGAAACAACTTGGAATTACATTTTTGTGATAGTTCCCCTTTAAATATCCCAATAAGTGGATACACTTTTTTTTATATAACCCATGTAGCTGGATTTTTGGTTTTAACTGTGTGTTTTTGGTAGGCCTTTGCCTGTTTTATTGTGAAAAGCTATGTCTCCTGCTCAGGAGAGGTTGAGAGTTGTAGTCCAACAGTTGCTTGAGGGATGCAGATGGGACATTGTATTTGTGCTGATTTGGGGCCATCTGGCTATAATGTGTACTCAGGCGGAACTGTTATGTGCAGCTGGGCTGCATACAGTGTAAGGATATGTATTCTGATGTCTGTGAATCTGGCCTGCACTGGCAATCTGTAGATTCTGGCAAATGCCAGAGGTGCTGCTCTGCGATAGACAGTCACTATAATTGGGCCTGTGGGGGGCTGGATATTTTGGGAGGTAGGAATAAAAAAAATGAGAATAACAATAACATTGTAGCCTCACAGAGCAATAGTTAATTGGGTGCTGGGGTCAGTGACCCCCATTTAAAAGATAAATTAAAAAAGAATAAAAAAAATGAAGGCCATCTGAAAGCTTTCTAAGAACATACTAAAAGGTAACCTGAAGGTGAACAATCTCTTTAAGTATGTGATATTATTATAAACTGATATATTTCTGTATATAAGCAATATATCTATAGATCCAATATTTTACATTATAAACTAAATTGTTTTGTTTTTTCCTGCATCTAAAGGGACTAAAATCCAAGTGATGGTGCCGTAAGCACTCAGAAATCTATAGATGGCACCTTTCTTCCCAAATAATATAATTTTATTTTTTTATACCTAAACAGAATTACGAGAGCCATGGGCTTCTTCTTATGAACGAATTTCCTACAAATCTCAGACCTGGCTAGAACTTTGTTATTGTATACAGGTTTAGTCTGGGAACAGGGAAGCAGGTTACTTTTGGTTCATGACTTTGTCCCCCCTCCTTCTCTGGAAAATTTCCTGCAGATCCCCATGCATGATTATATTCATTTCTGGCACTCGATGGAGAATAAGATGGAGATATTTGTGGATATCCAACACCCTACCAGCTCTGAGCATTGAATCCTTTAGTAAATCCAGGACAGTTGTGTGATGGCTGCCAGGAGATGCAGCGGATTGAAGTTCGACATCTGACAAACTTGAATTATACAGCTTCTAACACAGAGAGGAGTCCTTGGGTTCGGGGGTAATCTAAAAATTGCTGATAAGAGCTTGGTAAAATAGCCCTTCTGTTATCTGTTGCTGATCATTAACAAGCAATTGCAGCTACACTATGCCCTGGGAGAAGAGGGAGGGGAAATGGGAGAAGAATGTTAAAAGTAGCCTGAGTTAACACAGAGTTACTCACACCAGCAGAGCCCACTGACAGGCAGCAGGGCTGTGCACATGTTGTACATTGCACCCCCTTGCATAGATTAGCTGCTACAGTCTTTTTTGTAATAGGTGGATATGCAAGATATGGACCTGAATGATGGAATGCAATCTAAAAAGTACTGCATTCGTGGCATGCATGTGGCTATCATCGTAGGTGCAGTGGTAGTGGTCGGAGTAGCTGTAGGGCTAGGGGTAGGTCTAACCCGCCCCGATCCCTGTAAGAGCAACAATGGAGATGTTACCACTGCATCAACTACCGCCAGCACCACGTCCACGACCACCCCAGTGCCACCAGAACAGGAGGTTTGTCCGGAACGGGCTGATAGTAGCGGAGAATGGAAAGAATTCAGGTTGCCCACCTACATTAACCCAGTTCACTATGATGTGGAGCTGCACCCTGTAATGGAGCAGGACACTTATAATGGGACTGTGAGCATCTGGCTGAAGCTCAGCGACAAGAAGAGCAAATACCTGTGGCTCCATATCAGAGAGAGCAAGATTATTGGGCAGCCCAGACTGACAAAAGGCTCACTTCAGATCCCCATACAGCAGTGTTTCCAGTACAAACTCAATGAATACCTGGTGCTGGAGGCACAGCAAGATCTGGATCCCAACTCACCCACTGATGAGAACGACACCTATTGCCTGACCCTACAGTTTTCTGGGAGATTGGATGGCTCGCTGGTGGGGTTCTACAGGACAACATACCAAGAGAATGGGGTGACCAAGTAATGTATCATGTTTGTCCCTTTTTTTTTTACATGAGGACCATATCTGACTTTAGAAGTCTCTTGTGGGGAGGTAGAATAACTATCAAAAAATAAAGGGACTTGGACGATTTCTTGGACAAGCAAAATATCCTAGGCTATAGTGATACTAAAATCTACACTTAGTATAGATAATGGTATATATAATTTGAAAATATAATATATTTATGTATGGAGGGATTGGTGTGAGTGTGTGTGTATGGCTGTTGGGTTTCATTTGGAGGCTTCAACTTGATGGACTTTGGCTTTCAAACCCATATTTCAAGGCAAATTAGCTATGTAACTATGTAATACCTTGGTAATATGTCATTAGGAGCTGGTAGTTCCCTGTACAGCTGCACAGAATTTTGGTTATCATTAGATCCCTATTGTACACACACCTTGGGGAAACTCTCCATTTGTAGCTCAATCCCAGGTCAAATAAATATTTTCTGTGGTAATGACCATGGGCATCTACAGGAAACTTTCCACATTAAGGGGCAAAGTTAGTTTCCTGGGCTAAACCTGTATACAATATCAGATGATCCACAGCTCACATAACTGAAACTAATGGGCTGGTTAGGTGGAGCGTATGTATAATAACACTTTTCACAACACAATAATTTATGGAATATGGAAATTAACGAAGCAGAAGCCAGACAAGTCCAAAAAGGTCACTTTATGGGTTATATGTAGTGATGGGCGAATTTATTCGCCAGGGGCGAATTCGTGGCGAATTCCCGCGATTCGCCGCTGGCGAATAAATTCGCGAAACTGGCAAAAAAATTCGCCCAAAAAAATTCGCCGCGTCAAAAACGACGCGCGACTCGTTTCGCGAATCGGAGAAAAATTTCGCCCATCACTAGTTATATGAAAAAAGTATTTAGAAGGCTGACCAGCAACTATTTTATATACATATATATGTACAGTATGTGATAGCTAATAAATATTCTACTGGCACAGAGCTGCCAATCAATGGGGAGACAAAACATAAGAGACTTTAAAAAAGTGATATCCAAAGACTAAAACCTACCTTCTCCTGAGAAAATAAATACATTTGGGTCCTACGGGAGAAAAGCGCTTTACAAATGTTGTTTGTTGTTGTTTGTTGTAGGAGATTGGGCTGGGATTTGTGGGATTTGGTGGGTTTCCTTGGTGCAGCAGCCACAAGTAGCCATGCAAACACTCAACGCACAATAAAGCTCATACATACACACAGTCACACACACAGAAACAAGATTCCTTCTTTCCCACACTGAAGCAGAGTCATTCTCTAACCATGTGACAAGTCTGAGGCTCTGAAAAATAACATGAAAAAAGTGATTAAAGTTAGCAGCTTATTGGCATGAAGCCCAGGGGAGAGGACCACATCAACTACCGGTATCTCCTTCATGGTGATCCCATTGTTGGACCCTAGGAGGACATATTGGGGAAAGATTTTCTTCTTTGGAAACCTCACCTATTGTGCGGATTTTCATGTGTATGGCCAGCTTTAGAGTCCGCAACCTGGTGGCGCCCATGCAGGCTGAGAACTCGTTTGCGCAGACTTGTAACTTATGCACGAGTTGACGTTTGCGCACATTGCCATGCGCAGAAGCACCCGGCCCTGAGCAGCTGCCAGAGACACCTGCAATGATATCAGTAGAGAGGCAGAGGAGGCTGAGAATGTTAAGGATACCTAGCACATCATATTACTGCTATTCCACTGTCCTAAAAATGAATGACTTTACCATTGAATCCCATGAATGACTTTACCATTTACAGAAATCCAGCACTTGCACTTGTGTTGCTTTTACACTTTGGGGCAAATTTATCAAGGGCCAAATTGAAAATTTGATTTTATGGCCAAAATTGTCAAATTCAACTAGGGAATTTAAATTTGTTTTTAATTCGAATTCGATATTCAAGATTGATCATACTCTGGCCCTTTAAGAGCTCAAATTCGACTATTTGCCACCTAAAATCTGACAAATTGCATTTTAGTCAATGGGAGATGTTCTGGGATCAATTTGGAGTTGTTTGCACCCTTCCTGACATTCAATTTTCTTTCAGAGAAAAAACTTGAATCGAGTTATTAAAACGTTTTTGTCAATTTGTCAAGCCTATTCACCCGAGTTTTGCAAATTAGATTTTTTTACTAAATTTCGATTGGTCCAATTTCGAGTTCATGGGAGTTTTTAAAAACTCCCATGAATTTGAAATTCGACCTTTGATAAATGTATCTCCCCCTGTTCTATCCATGGGGATCGGATAAAGCAATAAACAGAAAAGGAAAATGTGTGTTGAGAAACTGTAAAATCATCCATATTTTTTTTTTCACAGGAGCATTGCAGCTGCCGACCATGAACCAACAGATGCACGCAAATCCTTCCCTTGTTTTGATGAACCCAACAAAAAAGCAACCTATACGATTAGCATTATCCATAAGGAGGAGTATAATGCCTTATCAAACATGCCTGTGTGGGTATGTATTGGAAATCTACTGATGGGCTAGTGCAAATTAAGGGATCATCAAAGGGGAAGTTTGCATTCTAATGAAAATGGATTATTTTCACTTTTCCAAATATATTCTAGAGCTCTTTTGGGTTTTGGGTTGATGTTTAAAGGGAAGCTATATTGCATGCGCTCTACAACTTTCTTATTTTTAAGTTCTTTGTTCCCAAGTGTAAATATGACAAATTCATGCATTGCGAGCAGTTTTGGAATAAAGCCCACATCCTAACGAAGGATGACCAGGTGAAGATTCTAGTACCCAACATGACAAGTCTGCTGTCACAGTCTGCAATATTGCATGAAAGATACATTGGTAAAGCATGTCCAGTTGTATTAAAATACACAACACCCATTAAAATCTTATAAAATACATCCTTATAGTCTTAGTGATGTACCGGTAATTGGTTATAAATGGTGCTTAGTGATGCCACTTTGGAGTTCCATGACATGTTTAATAGCATGTGGCCTTAGGCCTTGTGAACTCCTGTAACTTCTTGTGACTTCTACTGTATTCCCTTGACAAGCTAACATTTAGTTATATAAATATGCTTGCTTGAAGAACAGGCACGAAGAACAAGAAACCCTTATAGTTTGATATATCCAAATAAAATGGGTCTACTGTATTTACTTTTTCACTCAGAATATTCCAGTTCCAGTTTTTAAAAAGCTTTAACAGTTGTTTTTCATACACTTTCCAGTGTAACCCATCACCCCTGCTTATTCATATGGCAACTCCCATTACTGCAGCTACTCTACATCAGCTGGACAGCTGTGAGTTACTGTTAATTGCCACTTAGTTTATGTTCCTCTCCAGTCTGGGAAAGAAGTCTGGGAAGTCTGACCAGGAGAAGGTTATGAAAAGCAAAGCATGGATAGTTAAAAATAAGAAATAGATAACTGTTGAAAAGACCATTATTAAATATTATATGAGTGTACAATAATTCCTTACATAAAATACAACGTGCTTGCTTGCCATGAAAGCATTGTGGTGTGGAAAAAAGCTGAGGAAAGCCTTACTGGGAATGTAATCACACCTGTATTCCCAAAAGGCCTATTGGACTGTTTTACATGCTCTCTAGGTGAATGTGCAGCTTGTGTCAGCAGGAACAGCCTGCGTGCCCTCCAGGAGCCCTTATTAGATCCAAGGCTAGTGACTTACTCTGTGCCAGAACTCAATGGACATGCTGTTCCCTTGCTTTCCTTCTTTGACTAAAAGTTTTTCTTATTTTTTTGGCTCAGATCCATAAGCATAATTGAAAAGTTAAGGCATAGTTAGTCTTTTGAATCTGAGCTTTTGTCATTATCCCTTGGTGCTCTTTTCTCCTACAGCCTGTATTTACCTTTGAGTGAATGGAGCAATTTATAAACCTTTACGATTGCAATTCCTGTGAAAAAACACTCCATGTCCACAAAATGAACAGCAGCTCCTTTTTGCCCATTCTGTCAATAAATGGTATATTCAAAAGCAATATTTAATGAGAATATAAGGCCCTCGAAATGAAAGGGCATTTAGAAATATCCACACAAGTATGTAATGTAGACCTTAAAGTATTATCCTCTGGTAACTTACAGAAGGAGCAATAGCTAAACAGCCTTGGCATACTGTATGACGAGACAGTGGTTTGCATTAGATGCAATTCAGGCACTCTTTATTAAAATATTACATTTAACAAATATGTAATTATGTAATGCATTGTATGTAACTCCATATATTCTATGTATATATTTCACGTGATTTAGTTGTATTAACACATTTACTTTACAGCGCTATATATTTTGGCGCTATATAAATAAATGTTATTAATAATAACAGGCATACAATAAAGTAAAGGAATTGACCACACATCAAAAGGCAAGCAGTAGAGCCCTCACAAAGGTTGAAGATTTGTATTGTAACATACAGTAGTAGCACATATTCCAAAAAGTTCCCCCTGTAAGCACTGTAATAATTAAATAATTAAAAAATTCATAACAGCTAATATACAATGAACCCTTAGTGGAGGCAAAACAACCTATTGGGTTTAAATAATGTTTAATTTTTAGCAGACAAAGTATGCAGAACCACATTTCAGAAAGACAATAATAGGATAATAGGTCCCATACCCTTATAGGATTTTTAATCTGAAATGTTTGAAACCAGGGGTTTTCCCAATGATTTCCCTAAATTTTCCTTTTCATATCTAAGCAAGTAAACCTCTGTGTATATGATTGACCATGTCTCTTTAAGTTGACACCAGGAAAGGTTAAACGGATACTGTCAAAAAGCATCAGTTAATAGTGCTGCTCCAGCAGAATTCTGCATTGAAATCCATTTCTCAAAAGCGCAAACAGACTTTTTATATTTCATTTTAAATCCTACATGGGGCTAGACATACAGTATTGTCAATTCTCCAGCTGCCCCAAGTCATGTGACTTGTGCTCTGCTAAACTTCAATCACTCTTTACTGCTGTACTGCAAGTTGGAGTGATCTCACCCCCCCCCCCCCCCCCAGCAGCCTAACAACAGAACAATGTGAAGGTAACCAGATAACAGCTCACTAACACAAGATAACAGCTACCGGGTAGATCTAAGAACAGCACTCAATAGTAAAAAACCCAAGTCCCACCGCGTACTATTCAGTTACAATGAGAAGGAAAAACAACAGCATGCAAGAAAGCAGTTCCCCCCTAAAGTGCTGGCCCAAGTCACATGACATGGGGCAGCTGGGAAATTGACAAACTGTCTAGTCCCATGTCAGATTTCAAAACTGAATATAAAAACATCTGTTTGCTCTCTTGAGAAATGGTTTTCAATGCAGACGTCTACTGGAGCAGCACTATTAACTGATACATTTTGAAAAAAACATGTTTTCCCATGACAGTATCCTTTAAGATAATTACAGTTGATTGTGCCTTCTATAAAGGGTAAGTCTTGTGAAGTGGACCATGGGAAGCTAATAAAGGGTAAGCAATAATGAAAAAGTGTTGGTCGAAAAACATTAATTTACCAGAATTAGTATTTACTACAGCTGAAATTATAACTTAGCAAGAATTCCTAGCTACAACTTGGTTGCAGATTGTTTCATCAAACAAATTTGCAAGCAAGAACTGTGCCCTAAGCCACAAAACCTTAACCCACACCCAACCTTAACTCCCTTAACATACACATACACCTGACCAGTAACCAAATATTCTAGTATTTCCCCAGTCTGACCTGCACCATACCATGACCTGCAATGAGTGGCAAAATTTCAACCTGAACTGGCCCCCAACCGTTAGTCAGCCTCTGCGTCACAGCAGGTCTGAGAACTGGTTTTATTGGATCACTGCCATGTGTATTGTTTGATGAACGAAGTCTAAATTAGATTTTTCACACCAAACAAAACAAAAAAACAATGTACAAACAACACCTGTTTTATTTAAAGGGGAAGGCATTTTTTAGTAGCTTAAAGGACAAAATGTTTCAGTGTCCTTAATATATTGATAATGGGTTGAGTGCAGAGGATCTCTTGTATTTATCTATGAGGTGTTTCACTTGTTTGGTATACCCAAGTCTTTTGTAACAAAGTGCAGCATTAACTTAATGCCTGCTTTGGCCAGTAGAGAAAATGCAAAAATTAACACTAGCCTAAAGCCTCCTAGGAACATCGTATCTAGTAGATGCTGGGCCATACACTCCCAATAGAGAATATTCAGATTTCACTCTCCACAGGAGAAAAAATGAAATGCAGGCAAAACAGTATATAGTCAGGTTCATTTATAAACACTGGGCAAATTAGCACATGAGCAGTAACCCATAGCAACCAATCAGATCTTTACTTTCATTGTTCTATTTGCAGCTGGATGAAAAAAAAAGTTTATTGTGATTTCTTGTGTCCTACATTTGTATTCTACCCTTTTCTTGAATCCATTCTTACAATACCATGTGTTTGTTCTTAGGAATCAATCAGCCTTGGAAATGGGTGGAAGAAAACTATGTTTGAGAAGTCAGTTCCTATGAGTACGTATTTGGTCTGTTTTGCAGTCCACCAGTTCACATATGTAGAAAGACTATCGAAACGTGGCGTTCCTGTAAGTATCTGATTAATCTTTAGTTTGTACTTATTACAGCTTAGTCGTCAACCACTGATTGCAGCTGAGTGGCCCATAAAGGGAAAATTTATGTTTTAATTATTTTTTAGTACAATGTAGACAGGAATCTTCTAGGTAATTAATGATTTTACTCAAGAAAGCAAGCTGGAACCCAACTTACTTTTAAAATCTGAAGTCAATGGTCAGTGCCTGCAAATTTTGTAGGCTGTACTGGCAAAAAAAAAAAAATTTTTCTTTTTTTTTCTTTCATTTTTAGTATCACCTTCACAGACATTGGAATGTCTTTTGCCATTTGATTTCTATATTCTGTCCTTTACTATTTTTTATAAAATGTGGATATTAAAAATACAGTTTAAAAAAAAGCAATTTACTACCAACAGATTAGCCATAATTGTGCAAGATAGAACACTATATTTATTCTGTAGAATGCTTTACTGTACCTGAGTAAACAGCTCTAGAAACTCTCTCTGTTTGATTAAGATGTGGCTGACATATTAACTTGCTGTGACATCACTTCCTGCCTCCCCCTGCACACTCATAGGACTGGGTTCAGATTACAGTTGGGAGGGGGAGAGGAGCAAACTGAGCATGCTTAGGCCCAGGGCAAAGAGGTTTAAGCTGAAGGTAGGAAGTCTGATACAGAAGCCCATGTGTAAACCATATAAGGAAAGAAATGCAGTGGGTGTTGAGTGTTTATCAGTGTATTTATATAGGCTTACTTAGTTGTAACCTTTCCTTCTCCTTTAAATCTTTTTACCTTCATTGTAGTTCACTAAGGGGCAAATTTACAAAATTCACGTGAATGGATCGAAGTTCGATTGAATATAATAATGATCATACGATTTAATCGGATATTTGAATATACAAATTTGGCCTCTTCGATCATCGAATACCGAATTATCGAATAGATCGAATTATTGGATATTCGATAATTCGATCATTCGATGGTCGAAGGAAACAAAATTTTAAAATCTTTCGAATGCCTACTTCGCCAGATTGAACCTATCGAATTGCAATAGAAGCCTATGGGAACCCCCCATAGGCATCTTTGACTAAGTCCTGCTCGAATACCATTCGTATGATAGAACACTTCGATCATTCGAATCGTACAATTTTTTCAGAGGCTGGAAGGAAAAAGTATCTAGCAAAATGATAGCCTAAAACTATTCGATAAGCATTCGATAGTTGAATGCTTATCAAATTTCAAATAAATTCGTAGCATTTTTGGGGAATAATAGTAAATTTGCCCCTAAGTCAGGTTTTACCTGTGAGCCACATTCAAATGTCAAAAGAGTTTGGAAACAACAAAAGCATGGAAATGTCCCTGGGGCTGTGAAATAAGGGCTGTGATTGGCTATTTGGCAGCCCCTATGTGGACTTGCATATTTTTATGTAAAAAGAAGCATCTGCTTTAAGACCACTGGGAGCATGGTGAGCAGCATTTTGCTCAGGAGCAACTGGTTGGATATCGCTGTTCTAAATTGTTACCTGATACTTTTCTAAGCAGCCTAAGAGAAATGCCAGCAACCAATTTTGTATTGAATGGTAACAGTGTCTCTTTGAAAGACTGTCGGTGCTCAAGGTACTCAGTAGGGGTATAAGCTGTTACTGTCAAGCATGGTATCAAATAATATCAGCTTATTATCAGCTAAGTCATACTGAGCTCCTAATGAGAAAGAGGACAAATTATATATAATATTATATATACAAATTATTATAAAACCAGAATATAGTGATGTGCTATTTGTAAAAAATGTTTTTGATATGCTGGATGGAAAATAATTTGTATGTACTGTATGAAAGATGTTTTGCTCATATAATTATGTTTTAGCAGCCTCTATGGCTGCATTGCAGGACCTTTACACTCTGCTGTCCCACTTGTTATCTCCAATTAAACTGGATTATACAAAATGTACTTTGTAATGTTATCCAATGGCAAGTTAACCGCAGGTAACAAAATTTAGTATGTGCCGTTGCTCTAAAATACAAAAATGCATTCTAGGCACCCTCTGCTTTTTTATACTGGTAAAACTATATTTTAGCAATGAATAGGCTTTGTTCTTTATACATTAACAACAGGGCTGTGTCCTATCATTTAATGTGTTAGCATGAGCTGTTATTGCTTGGGAGTGAGACAGAAGATTGTTTATGAAATGGGTAAAGAGGCCAGAAACTGATCGCTTCCTTCTGATTCCAGCTGAGAATTTATGTACAGCCCTTACAAAATGCAACCGCAGTGTATGCAGCGGACACCACTAAGATTGTGTTTGACTTCTTTGAAGAGTATTTCAACATGAATTATTCCTTGCCAAAATTAGGTACGTCATTTCACATTTAATCACGCCAATCTCTCTCAGAAACATTAAATTACCTTGATCGAATTAAGCCAAGCTGCTTTATATTCATCTTCATTTTCAGACTTGTTTGTGGTTTTGAAATGTTTCTTTTTAATTCTGGCTTAAACTAACTTGTATAAAATGATAAAAAAAATGTGACCACTAGAGTGATATTCTAAGGATATATAATTAAACATAAAATGGAGGGTGGAGGGATCCGCATCTGCAGTTGTCTACAAATTTTGGTATCTTGGCTCATATGTGTTATTTATTTGACTTGTTTTTGCCTTAAATTGCTCTTTTCTCTCTTTTTTCATTTAGACCAAATTGCCATCCCTGATTTTGGCACTGGAGCTATGGAGAACTGGGGACTGATCACTTACAGAGAAACAAACCTGCTTTATGATCCTAATGAATCTGCCACAGTGAATAAACAAAGAGTGGCAGCTGTGATTGCCCATGAGCTTGTGCATCAGGTACAATACTTCCCTTAATGTTCGTTTTCTGTCAGTTATCATGATCTTAGTAATACAGGGATGGGATCTGTTATCCGGAAACCCGTTATCTCGAAAGTTCTGAATTACGGAAAGGTCATCTCCGATAGACTCGATTTTATCTAAATAAGCAAAATTAATCTGCAGTGGCGGAACTACCAGGGGAGCAGGGGGTGCAATTGTACCAGGGCCCTCTTGCGTACTTAAAAACCCACTTTCAGAGCTGCGCAAGCTTAAAAAAACTTCTTTCGGAGGGGGTGGGTGGTCTACACCTGGGCCCGCCCCTTCATCGTTGCATTACTGTTAATTTGGGTCATTTAGCTAATTCAGGTATGGCATCCATTATCCATATACCCAGAAAGGAAAGGCCTTGTCCCATAGACGCCATTTTACAAAAATAATCCACATTTTCAAAAATTATTTCCTTTTTCTCTATAATAATAAAATAGTACCTTGTACTTGATCCAAACTAAGATATAACTAATCCTTATTGGAACAAAAACCAGCCTGTTGGGTTTATTTAATGTTTCCATTTCTATAAGACTTAAGGTATGAAGATCCAAATTACAGAAAGATCTGTTATCTGAAAACCCCCAGATTCCTATCATTCTGCATAACAAAACCTGTGTGTGTAGCTGTACATGTCTATTTTGCTTGAGATCAACGAATTAGTAACTAATAAAGAGGTTCTACAACAAATGCAAAACAGATTATGCTGTCTGGATTTAATACACCACTTTATTTCCATTTCCAGCAAATAATTTCAGGTAGTAAAATGTACTGTTCCATAGCAAAAGTGCCTCTTCTCAGATATGTATGAGGCACAAGCAGACTCAAATTAAAAAGGGCCTCAGTTGTACCCATTCTGATACACTAATGTGAGCCATCAGCTCAACAACTGAACCATTTTAATTATTCTGTATAAGTCTGAATATTGTTTTATATATAAACTGCAATTTACTAGCACTTGTTCATCATGGGGAAATTGCTAACCAGTTCTTAAATAACTGGAGTAAAAACAGAAAGGAAGCTATGTGCACACATAACATGCCCCACCTACAAGTCTACACCACACTCAGCACACTTTCAGGTTTCACCCATTTTAATATAAATCTATTTTGCTGTTTCCATTTTTGTATTTCTTTATGATGAAAAGTTTGATGTATAGTATATAATATAATATGTATAGATTTACCTACTCTAAGTATGTGACCTGTAGTACCCCAAAATGAAAATTGTGTAAATGAATATTCCGCTTCTGCAAACACAGTGTTTGTATATTGTATTTGTATATTGTGTTGTAACAGTTCAACCCCAGAATTTTCCATATCACCCAATATAACTTAATATATATCATTCTCTCATCATTCCTCATCTGATACAATTCTCTACCTTCATTTTCTCTTTTTCTTTTCCCCTATTTCTTCTCTCATGCTCTATATTCCTCTCTGATGCCTTCAACTTTTTCATCTATATAACACTTCTCAATTTCTCTCCCAGCAGTATTTTCTCTCCTATTATATGTTCATTGACCTTGTGCTTTTTAACCTTTCTATCTTATTAACATGCAAACGTGGGGAGGAGCAAAAATAACCTCCAGTATTATATAATAATCTGATGAGTGTCCATTCCTATTATCATTCCTCCATATGCATTGTCTAATTGCTATATATAATATTACACATCAGGTAAAAGCTCATAGATATTTGTCCTGACAGATAAACAGAAGGTTAATTTATTATGAGAGTTTAACTGATTACTGGCTGAAAATGTTGCATTATGTCCTTTTTAGTGGTTTGGAAACATTGTGACTATGGATTGGTGGGATGATCTCTGGCTAAATGAAGGCTTTGCCAGCTTCTTTGAATACAGCGGAGTAAATGCAGCTGAACCATCATGGAACATGGTGAGTCAAGACATCTGCGTTGTATGGGGCCTTGTATGAAATAGGTGTGGCTGGATGTTTGCACTATTTGTTTACATTGTAGCTTGCTTTATATAAACTCAAAATTTTAGACTTTGGCGTGTTGCAGATAGAAAAGCATCTTTTTATTCTGCCTTTGTTTTTTTTTTTTTAATTATTTTCCTTTTTATTCAGTTCCTCTCGCCTCTGGGCACTCAAGGCAATACCTGGGCTCTGGTGGTGCTTACAAAGGGACTGCTACATTGGTTACTAAATTAATATCCTGAAAGGAAAATGAAAATATTTAAACCAGTCAGCATGCCATGAAACAGGGAGACTTCTGCCATAAGCAACAAACAGTAGATTTCAGGACATTTCTGCACAAGGCATTTTTGCAGGCTTTGTTCTTTAGAAGGGAATATCATTATGTAGGACACCTTTATATGTATGTAGCACTACAGTATGTTGTTTTGCTGCTGGGAAGAACTTAATCTAAGTTTGGTGTTTGAGGCTCAAAATAAAAAAGTTATGTTCTCAAGGTCAAATAGAAAATATATTAAATTTATGGAACCTAGGCTTCTAGGAACCAGAGACAAATTTTTATATACTTGTAACACCTTAATCACATTACAGGGGGAAACACAGCTTAATTATATTACAGGCATTTAAAAGTGCAAGGAGCTATAAATACAAATATTGTTAATGAATGTTGTTGATTTGCCCAAAAGTTGTGCTTAATAAAAAGACCCTTAGTAGTAGTAACATTTAGAAAATTACATGCTATTTATTTTATCATCACCAAATCAGTTAATATCAGCATGAACATTTTTCTTTATATGTTACAACCAGAATGCATTCTTTACCCTTTTAACAAATGACTGTATTTTTCAGCTTGATCAGATTCTGACGGATGACCTGTTGCCTGTAATGAGAGATGATGCTTTGCTTTCCTCCCACCCCATCATTGTGACAGTCTCAACTCCTGCAGAAATAACATCAGTGTTTGATGCCATATCCTACAATAAGGTTTGTAATACTCTCTGTATAGCATGATTCTTTAGTTTAGTATTCACAGTGTCGGACTGGCCCACCGGGATACCAGGAAAACTCCCGGTGGGCCAAGGTGTCAGTGGGCCCTCATGCTGCTAAACTTTTGGCTCAATAGATGGAATAACTGATTATAGTATGTAAAGAAAACAAACTAGGAGAATAGAGGTTGATTGAGGAGATGAAGAATATTAGTACTGAGAGTGGCCCCCTGGTCTAAGGTTTTATGGTGGGCCCCTGGTGTCCCAGTCCGACACTGAGTATTCAGGTATTCCTACTACATCTCCCAAACTATAATATTCACTTTTGGGCTGCAGAATACATTGTATACTGCCCCGCTGCACACAATGGAGCATGGACTCTGTTACCAGCTATCTGGATCAACCCTGATAGTACTACAAGTGTATTAGTGTAAAATGAAATGGAAGCTATACTATATATATATATATATATATATATATATATATATATGCCCTGTTCTTTACGACACAGACATTTATAATGCAGCATTAGTCAGTTGTAAAGGTAAAATTGGCCTCTAACTGTAACTATAACTGTAACTGTAACCCACTCAAATACTCTGTATAAGGTGCCCTATATAGACAGGGGGACATGGAAGCTTAAATGTTTTTTTTTTTTTTAAAAAAAGCAGAACAGATACTAAAATTATATGTATGTATGTTTTAACTTTTTCCTAGGGAGCATCTATTTTAAGAATGCTTGAAGACTGGATTACACCTGAAAACTTTAAAAAGGGATGTCAGGTATGCTTAATTTTGTCCAGCTTTCATTGACTTTGAAACCACTTGGATGTTATTTTGACTGGTCTACCTATATCTGAAGGCCTGCAGTGAAAATGTATTATATTTTATGGAGGACTTTGAGCAGAAAAAAAAAGGAAAAGTATCAGAATAGGACTGTAGCCAAATCTCACAGAATAAGACGTTCAAGACCTGTCCCAACTGACTTTGGAGGACAGGATGATTTACAGTTCAAAGGAAGTTAAAATGATAGTGGAATTTGTAATAGTGATGTGTGGACAAGAAACACGTGGACCCATGGGTCTAGTGGTGGGTTTGGCCTGGCAAAGCACATTATTATTGGGACATTGGCAAAAGTGCGAAACCTGCTATAACAGAATATTTTATTGAGAATTTCTATTGTCACTAAAAATGCCTAACATTTATTTTGGCTCTATGATAAAGACAATTCTTTTTATTATAGGATTACTTAAAGGAGTATGTCTTCAAAAATGCTAAAACAGATGACTTTTGGAATTCTCTAGCAAAGGTAAAAAGAATAATATTGATTTCTAAATGCAGATAGGACTTTTTGATCCAGTTTATGATGGCACAATACTTTCATTGTAGGCAAGTGGAAAACCAGTAAAAGAAGTCATGGATACATGGACAAGGCAGATGGGTTACCCAGTGCTTAACGTGGAATCTGTCAATACTGTCAAACAAACTCGGTTTCTTTTGGACCCAAATGCAAATGCATTAGAGCCACCTTCAGAATTCTAGTTTGTGATATATTTTCTCTTCTTAATTAATATATATATATATATATATGCAGACATCAATTAATCAAACACACGATTTCATCTTCTAATTTGAAGAATTAATTACACTGTATAGCAAAAATAGGTGACTGTTGTTGCCCAAATGTGTAAGAAGTACACATATTGGAAATACATGTAAGAAGTACACATATTGGAAATTAAAAAATAGATTTAATTGGTTATCAGTATGGACTTAGCTATGATCAATTGCAAAGTACTGTCTTATTACAGAGATGTAATAAAATAAAATGTGTCACTAATCTAATAAAACTTGATGGTTTTCAGCTACAGGTGGAATATTCCAGTGACGTTCTATGCAACGAACAATAATAGCATAAACTACCATATATTATACAACCAGTCTGCTCCTGCAGGTAAATTATGTTTATGATTAATGATGTACATAGAAGCACATGTGTTTTATAAGCATGAGTAATGTCATATACTGTTTAAAATGCTAAAATATGGTACGTTTCCATGATATAATATTTACATTTTTATTCTTGCATATCTTGAGTTCATCAGTTCTTCAGCTTTGTAAGGCAAAGGTCACTTCATCCAATAACTAATGTGCCATCAGTGATGTGAAAAATAAAGGCTGTACCTTTGCATGAAGCAGCTATTTACCACACCAGATAGACAAGTGTTTACAAATTTGAGTAAATAACTGAAGAACATGAAGGGGCAGATTTATCAAGGGTCAAAGTGAAAAGTTTTGGGTACTTGGACTATCGAATAGGCCAAAATTTGGTTTGAATTGAAGAAATTCAATTTGAATTGAAAAAGTCGACCATTGGAAAATCAAAGTACCAAATCAAAAGTAATCAAAGACTCTTCGCCACCTTAAACCTGCCGATTTGCTGTTTTAGCCTATGGGGCCCTCCTTTAAGTTTTTTTGAAAATTCACATTTTTTTGGAGGAAATAGTTTGAATTGTACGAATCGAACAATTCAATCAAATGAATCCAAACATTTGAATTCAACAGAAAATGACTGTTTTCGATTGAAAAAAAACCTTCTAAAAAATTTGATGGTCGAAGTTCGAAGTTTTTTCACTTCGA
>CM044431.1:70525951-70543407 GCA_024363595.1 Xenopus borealis | reverse complement strand
AAATAAAGGATGAACAAGGTCTCTAGCCTGCCGACGCGCGTTTCGCATATGCTTTTTCAAGTTCTTATAGGCACAATCAATAGAAACTACCACTCCACCGAGAAGCCCTCTTTATAAACTAACCCCCTTTCTTCCCCAGCTGGGAAATTTGTTGGGCTTTGTGATATGCAGCATATCAGTATATTGATGGTGTCCCAGTAGATTTTATTTTAATTGTGCTCTAAAAAGTAAAATATAACTTTATTTCATGCCCACATTTTGCATATTCAAGTAATTTTTAAAAACAATACGAGTTCATAAACTGTTCTCCTTAAAATGTCTTGTTATGCTTCCACCTTTCTAGCAATATTCAAATGTTCTTTTCTTCCCTTCATTTTAAAGGCACCTGTTCTCTTGTCACTTACTATGTCATAAATAGCCTTGTATTCAGCCAAACCTTTTCCTTTTCCTGTGCTCTAAATAAATCTAATGGACAGTCCCTAAATTTATTTGTTGTTACCCTGAGTTTCAGTGTTTGCTGCGTTGTCTGGAAAATTCTGATCAAAACGATCTTTGTTCCATTTGATCCAGAGTGTACTAGACTTACTAACTAACAGAATTTCTAACTAGATATATTTGTTGGTTACCAACAATGCCTTGATTAAAAAGTTTATTTATTTACCCTTTCCATACTGAAGAGTCTAACAGAGATACATTTGTGCCAATATGTTTCTTAATCCCCAAAAAATGCCAATGGTGTTGTTTAGATTAAAAACTCATTTTAATAGCTAAGGAAGCGAGGCAAATTTCAGAACATATAAAACAAGGTCTATTGTTTAATACATTGCAGTGATTTATGTCTGTATTATTACAAACACATGAATAAATATGAAATACCAAGAATCATTTGGTTAACACCATAGACTGTAGCTATAAAAGAAAAACAAACACAAACAGTGAAGCATGACAATTAAAATGTATTATCCAGATTCCATCACCCATAAAAATGCATTCACTTTAAGGTCAATATCGCCAAGAAATGAAAGGATTTTTGTTAGAATTTATATATAATGTACTATAACCCTGCACTGGTAACAAAAATAGGTTTGATTCAAAATAATTGTTCGCTAATATAATGATATTAATATAAATATGTAAACTATACCATGGCCAGGGAGCTGCTGATCAAGTTTTAGGAGGGGTGTTGGCTATTTAAAATACAGTTATGGGACCTGTTATCTAGAATACTCAGTACCTGGGGTTTTCTGGATAAGTTTATGCCATTATGCAATTTGGATCTCCTGTTGCACAAATATGGCAGCCCCCTCATACAGGAACATGTGGGATCAGACAGGTAATGTAAAAGCATCATACAAATACTTTATGGCAAAGTTACAAGTAGCTTTCAAAGCCAATATTATAATAGATGTAAAAAAGAGTTTCATTTCAGGTGTCAGTATCTAAGTCTACTAAAAATGTAAACATTAACTAAACCCAATAGGATTGTTAATTATATCTTAGTATCAATAGGATTGGGTTAATTATATCTTAGTCTGGATAAAGTACAAGGTACTGTTTTATTATTACAGAGGAAAAAAGGAAATAATTTTTAATTAATTATCTTGGTTTGGATCAAGTACAAGGTTCTGTTTTATTATTACATAGAAAAAGGAAATCAATTTTAAAACTTTGAATTATTCGATTAAAATGGAGTCTGTGGGAGATGGCCGTCCTGTAATAATGTCTGCACTGAAGCAGGATTAAACAGGGGTCAAATAGGACTGCAGTCGCCAAGAAATGTTTATTGGGAGGTTCAGGAAAAACAGATATTGTTTATTTATATATTAAATATATTACCTTTCGGGTAATAGCAGCCACAGTACTGTATATAAATGCACACATTGTCAAGTAGCTCAAAACTGACTGCATTAACTTGAAATTAATTTTTCAAAGCAACCATTGCCTGACATATCCCAGTGTCGCCACATCATAGCTGTCATACCTCAGTATAAACTTTCCACAGAGAGGAATACGGTTTCTCAGGTTTTGGGGATTTTCTGCTATTTCTCTGCTCTTTGATGGCAGACTATTCCAACACCTTCTGCTATTTTCATATACACAGCCACCAAGTGTGTTATGGAAATTTCCCTCAACAGCCCATCAATGAGTGGAATGTCATTCTAAGACAGGAAGCATATGCTAACCTTATATTTATAGATAGAATACCCATGTGTCGCATCTTTCACAAGAATTGATTAATTCAGGGTATAGTCTCTTGCAAATGAAATATATGGCTTTGCCATGTTTTATGTACCCAGGGAACTTCTGTTAACAACACACTCCTGTGAATGGAAAGGGGTTGTTCATCTTTAAATTAACATTTGGTATGACATAGAGAGTGAAACTTTGAAATGATTTTCAAACTGCTTTTCATGTTATAATATTTGTGGGTTTTGAGCTTTTGTGTTCAGCGGCTCTCCAGTTTGCAATCACAGCAATCAGGTTGCTAGGATCCAAATTACCCTAGTAATCATGCATTGTTTTGAATAAGGAGATATGAACAGGAGAGGGCCTGAATAGAAAGATGATTATTAAAAGTTAGCTATAACAATACAATTGTTCAAAGACTATACAACATAACATACAAAATAACTGAAAGATGAACCACCCCTTTAAATGACATTTGTCGTGCCAATAAATATCACATCATAAGGGTCATTTACTTAATACAGGTATGGGATCCGTTATCTGGAAACCCATAATCCAGAAAGGAAAGGTGGTATCCCATAGACTCCATTTTATCCAAATAATCCACGTTTTATAAAATTACTTAATTTCTCTCTGTAATAATAAAACAGTACATTGTACTTGATCCTAACTAAGATATAATTATTCCTTATTGGAAGCAAAACAAGCCTATTGGGTTTATTTCATGTTTACCTGATTTTCTACTTAAGGCATGGAAATCCAAATAATGGCTAGATCTGTTATTCAGAAAACCCCAGGTCCCCAGCATTCTGGATAACAGGTCCCATACCTGTAATAGAATTATTTAATCCTAAATATATCTGTGAGCCTCTATATAAGGAATTCTTTGAAGACACTGCATAACGTATATCAATGTAATACAAAAATTGTATTAGAGTGTGATTTTTATTTTGTCTTAAAGACCTTCTCTGATGCAGATCGAGCAGGCATAATTGATGATGCATTTGCATTGGCAAGGTGAGTATTTCTTATATTATGTTGCAGTGAATATATCTACATATACTGTATATCATATACAGGGCCGGATTTACCTAGCGGGCGCCCCTAGGCCCACTGTCATTTATCGCAATGGGAATTGGCACACAGGAAATTCAAATTTCTGAACCAAAGTGGGTGTGGTTGGGCAGCATGCCGCCCCCTAAAATCCTGCCGCCCTAGGTCCGGGCCTAGGTGGCCTCTCCACAAATTCGGGCCTGATCATATATATGTGCCATTCAATGCATGTAATTGTGCAAGGTAAGGGTTGCCCATATTGCTTTGCCTGCTATTAACTGATGTGTTTTGAAAAATCAGGTATCCCCATGACAGTATCTATTCAATGTATTTTGGAATACTGACAAAACTTTAGCTGGTCCGAACAACAAATCTACCAACCAGGTTCTATCTATTAAGATTAATGGTAATTAAAATACAGAGGCCTAATCAGTCCCCATAGGCCTAATAAATAGTAGTAGGTTTGCAGGTCTGGAGTGGGAGTTAAAATAGGCCCTACCATTCCAAGTACAGGTATGGGACATGTTATCCAGAATGCTTGGGTCCTGAGGTTTTCCTGATAACGGATCTTTCCATAATTTGGATCTTCATACCTTAAGTCTACTAGAAAATCATGTGAACATTAAACCCAAAAAGCTGGCTTTGCTTTTAATAAGGATTACTTATATCTTAGTTTGGACCAAGTACAAAGTACTGTTTTATTATTATTATTATTACACGGAAATGGAAATCACTTTAAAACATTTGGATTATTTCATTATAATGGAGTCTATGGGAGACAGGCATTCTGTAATTTGGAGCTTTCTGGATAACAGGTTTCTGGGTAACAGTTAGGGGCCGATTTACGAAATTCACGTGAAATGATCGAAGTTTGATCGAATTCGGATATGCAAATTTGGCCTCTTTGATCATCAAATATCGGATATTCGATAATTCGATCATTCGATGATCGAAGGAATCAACATTTTAAATTTATTCAACTGCCTACTTCACCAGATTGAACATACCGAATTGTAACAGAAGCCTATGGGAAGCTCCCCATAGGCTTCTGAGGCTAAGTCCCGCTTGAATACCATTCGTAGGATCATAGCGTTTGATCATTCAAATCGTACAAATTTTTCAGACGCTCAAAGGAAATTTTCACGATTTTTTTGTGAAATCGAATGATCGGTATCCGATCGTACAAATTCATTGAGAAATTGTATTGCGAGCAAAATGATAGACTAAAGCAATTTGATAAGCATTCGATGGTCGAAAGCTTATCGAATTGCGAATTTGGTCGAGCAAATTTCTGGGAGTAATAGTAAATTTGCCCCATAGGGTTGCCGCCTTTTCTGGAAAAAAATACTGCCCTTCCTATACATTTAGGGGCAGATTTACTAAGCTCAAGTAAAGGATTCGAATGCAAAAAACTTGATTTTCGAAATTTTATGTGGTATAATTCGACCATCGAATTTGCAAAATTCGATCGTAACGAACAATTCGAATGAATCATTCGATAGAATCGAATGATTCTAATAAATTGTACAATTCGAATAAGAAAATCGTTTGACCATTCAACCATTCGTTGGTCGAAGTACTTGCTCCTTTAAAAAAAAAAAATTTTGATTGCTTACTTCGCCAGATTAAACCTACCGAGTTTCTATATTTGTCTATGGAAAATCATCGATTTTTCGAAAAATTAGTACGAATCGTACTAGTCGTACGTTTTTTTCGTGAAATTGGATGAAGTTGTACGATTTTTTGTACGTTTTTTTTGTGAAATCAGATGATCGCTATTCGATTGTTCGATAGATTGAATAGCAGTAAAATCCTACGAATTCGATTTCATTGGATTTTACTTCTGGAAAAAGTTTGAGCGTCGAATTCAAGGGTTTTTACTCCTCAAAGTTTGACCCTTGATAAATCTGCCCTTAGCTTTTTTCCCTATTAATAACATTGGGATCAGCCATAATTTTTACCAGCCAGGCAAGGTGGCAACAATAGTAACAGATCCCATACCTGTACAATGAGACCCAAACAGCCTCCACCAGCCCTCTAAATGCCGACTTTCTGTGGCATCTTACAGCAGACCCTCTGGCATTTGCCAGAATCTACAGATTGACAAACCAGGCCTGCTGCTAACTACAAAATACAGTGAGACTCAGTATTTGTTCCATTAGCCATAACAGTATATATGCTAAATACAGTGTAAATGTTTAGTAGATAGTTCTATTACCCTGTAACATAATCTGTTCATGGCTCAGTAACTCAGTGGGGATCTAAATTACCTGTCTATTCAATTGCATAGCTGTAAATTACTATCTTTAATAAACGTCAATCTTTCCAATACTTAACTGCAGGTTGTGTATGTTAAGGGGAAGTAGTCAAATAGTTTTAAAGGACTGAATGTAGTAAATGTCATCAATGGAAAAAATACGCACGACGTGAATCATTTTTCCTTTGCACATATCTACATTTGCAAATCTGTACCATGCCATACTCCAGTGGAAAAAAAGAGATTGCATGTTTTATCACCTGCAATAGTATTTAAGCCGGCACTCACCATACCTTTCAATTTCTTAATAATAGTTTGGTGCATGTCATTCGGTGTCCACTCCAACCGACTTCAATAGTCCAAATAGAAATGTAGTAGACGGCACCAACACGGATTCCAATAAAAAAAACTTTTTTTTAATTTACTGTACAGATCCTTAAGTCAAAGAAGTTGCAAATAAAGGATTTTTTATTGGAATCCATGTTGGTGCTGTCTATTACATTTCTATTTGATGTTTTATCACCTGCACACATGTGAAATAAATCAACTTAATAGTAATATTTTTGTGTCAAAAAAACTTTATTTAGGCCTACAAAATGTGCTATAAACAGCTGTGGGCAATGGAATAACAACTAAAGAATAATATTAATTTGTGAAACATTCATTTTGTGTCTTCTTTTTGCAATTTTTATTACATTTCCTTACATTGTTTCCTGTTTATAAAATGCTTTGTGACACGAGAGAAATGGGTTAAAAACATCTGGCAACTGCCACTATTCCTCACAGCAAATATTCTTGCATCCTTCAAAGAGACAGAGATTGTGTATTAAGGGGAGGGTAGCATTTCTGGCTGCCAAAGGCACAGTTTGGATAAGGGCCTTAAGGAGTCATGGATGACAGATTAACCTCACAATGGCGTGTCAGAAGTTACAAAGTGCAGAGTCTGACATGGAATTTCTTTCTTGCATTTGATAATTCATTAGCAAAACAGACAAGGAAGCAGGCTGCTTGAAAACAGCTTATGTTTACCACCCTATTGTAGGGGATTATCAGTAAAATCATTATGACTGTGGTATAGCAGGCTGGCATCTGAGAGCACTGCCTGGCACTCTCAGCACTTCAGCAAATGAACTACATCTTCCAGACACTTATTAAGTAAAGCCATTTTTTATGCTGTCTGCAGTCAGTAGAGTTATCTAACAAATTACACAGAGCCCCTAGAATAAATTAGCTCCTTCTAAATAAAATAAAATGTTATTTAGAGCCTTATCTGGCAGAAGTAGATATGGTGGAGTGGCAGAATAAGCTGGACGCCTGCTCAGTGGACCTTTGTTTATGGGCAGACATTGCTGCAAAGTTTGCTTAGCTTTATCAAATCCCCTGTGATTTACTGTTATTGTACTGAATAGGAGCTATATGCTTACGCTGTGGCAGATATAACAGTCTGCATCTTCCAGCAACTATCAGGGCTTAACACTGATGTAATGTGTTCAGATTTGTCAAGGGGCAAATATAATTCACAGCTTTCCCAAAGCTAAATTTGGCAATTGAGCCACAGCTTTATCAGTTTTGCCGTCTCTACGTGAAATGTAATAATTTTTTAAAGGGATCCTGTCATGGGAAAAAAATTTTTTTCAAAATTGCATCAGTTAATAGTGCTGTTCCAGAAGAATTCTGCATTGAAATCCATTTCTCCAAAGAGCAAACAGATTTTTTTATATTTCATTTTGAAATCTGACATGGGGCTTGACATATTGTCAATTTCCCAGCTGCCCGAAGTCATGTGACTTGTGCTCTGATAAACTTCAATCACTCTTTACTGCTGTACTGCAAGTTTGAGTGATATCACCCCCTCCCTTTCAACCACCCAGCAGCCTAACAACAGAACAATGAGAAGGTAACCAGATAACAGCTTCCTAACACAAGATAACAGCTGCCTGGTAGATCTAAGAACAACACTCAATAGTAAAACCCATGTCCCACTGCGTACTATTAAGTTACATTGAGAAGGAAAAACAACAACTTCACTGGCTCCCAATCTCCTCTAGAATCAAATTGAAATTACTAACACTCACATGCAAGGTCTTAACAATGAAGCCCCTCCCAATATTTCATCTCTGGTCTCAAAATACACTCTTTCATACAACCTCCACTTTGCTTCTGACCTTTGCATCTCTTCTCTCATCACTTCTGCCCATTCTCGTCTACAAGACCTTTCTCAGGCTTCTGCTTTCTTTGGAACTCTCTGCCTCGAGCTGTCAGACTCTCTCCTTCCTTCCAATCTTTCAAAACAAAGATTTGAAGGACCCTAAAGACCCATCTGTTTAAGGAAGCTTGTTCAATGTATCTTAATTAATCAGTCAATAAGACATTATAAATCACAAATTTGTTTCTAAAATCCCTATGTCTCAATTGTACCCTAAACATTTAAGGGCAGATTTACTAAGGGTCGAACTGTCGAGGGCTTTTAGCCCTCGAATTCGACTGGCGAATATTTGCTGAATAAATATTCCCCAAAATCGAATGGAATATTCGCCAGTTTTGAGCGCATATTTGACTATTCGCCAGAATAGAACAATCGAACGTTCGGAGCGTTCGATCGTACGAATGAAATTCGGCAAAAGACTTAGAAAAAAAAAGCCTATGGGGGATTCCCATAGGCTTCTATTGCAATTCGGTAGGTTCAATATGGCGAAGTAGGCAGTCGAATAAAAATTTAAAGGGCACGTTCTTCAACTGGCGAATAGTCGAGCGCTCGAATATATATTTATTCGATCTATTCGATCTATTTGATGCGCCCGAATATTCTATATTCGATGGTCTAAAATACTTCATTTGCATATTCGAATAGTCGCACGATCCCCATAAACCCTTGTTTGTTATTTACTGTTTGTTTCGTTTTCATTAGCTAATGTAAAGCACTGCGTAACTTGTTGATGCTAATAAATAAATGATGATGATGACGATGATGATGAATATGATGAAAACAATCAATTTAATATACTGAAAACGGTATAACTGAAGCTATAAAGGGTGCTACATGTTGATACACTAATATAAATAAATACTGACTGTTGCTCTCATATTTTATTATATATGTTCTTTGTTATATATATATTTAGGGCAGAGAAGTTGGACTACAACATCTCCCTTGATATGACTAAATATCTTGAGAAGGAGGCCGGTTATTTGACTTGGAGTAGAGTGATCTCATCATTAGCGTATCTAAGTGACATGCTGGAAGATGATGACACCATCTATCCAAAATTTAAGGTTTGGCTGTTTCCATTAACCTTTATACAATTATGGCATGTCAATATTCCTATGAAATCTCCCCTCCTTAAAGAAGAACTAACCCCTTTATATGAATAGGGGAAATGTCATGTTTTATATATTGAGTTTACTGGACCAGCCTAAAAGGTTCTGCATCTCTATAGTAGTAATGATCCAGGCCTTCAAAGTTGTTTTCCATCCTGGATTTTGCTCATTGTGCTTTGAGCAACTGTTGAGGTTTGTCTGTCATATAATCTGATTCTATAGGGCTGTTCATTATATTCTGATGCTAATTGTGTTGATTTCAGAGTTGAATTATCAGCCCTAAATCAGCATTTACTAATTGCCCCCTCAGAAACCTTTTTCCAAAATGAAAGTTCAATAAATAAAAAATTTTTTTATTCACTCACCCCCTGCCATGGATTTCCTAATGAAAGGAGCTGGGGAGGGGGGGTGAGGGGTAGAGGGGCCAAGTGAGCGATGAAATGATGTTATGCGCACAACGTGCTGACGTTACTTCCGCAATGGGGCAAGCTTGGTGAGCGTAGGGGGCTTATTTAGGTCCGATGCCTAGGGCAGTATTGAACCTAAATATTACCCTGACCCCACCTCTAGCGTGGGATCATCTTTAAATGTTTTCCCCCATAATAATGTAGATCTGCAGTGGGATAACACTTAAGTCGCTTCATCTTGCAGAAGTTGCCCAAAGTTTCCTCGCAAGGCAACTTTGGGCATCTTCAGAAAGCCTAAGCAACATGTATGTTTTTCCAATTGCAATTTTCATTATTGTTGTTGGGAAAGCATTCGGAGGAGATTAGTCACCCTGCAAGAGCAGATTAAATGCAGTGCAACTAATCTGCTTGTTTGTAAGGGCATATGCATATGTGCTTTAGGTAAGCTCTGACTTTAATTATTTATAATAATAATAATAATAAAAGATGATAGAATTTAGCACCCCAAGTAGAAAAAACATTTGCAATGTCATCCCCAAAATAAAATGTCAAACGAGTTACATCTTATAATGACAACCCATTATTAAGTGTTATTTTTATTTGCGTTTTGCTATTTGCTTTATACCCAATCGTCACTGTTAAACATAGTAATAAAACAAAAATATACTGCTTATCTTATTTTAAATCTTTTTCTATATCTTATATTAGGAATATTTAAGTAAGCAAGTCAAGCCCATCACACAAAAGCTGGGGTGGGAGGACAATGGCACTGATGTTGACAAGTAAGTTGAATTTTATGGAATGTAAAGGATAATAAATAATGTACTGTATACCATGTACAGGTTAATAATAATCATCAAAGAGTTTCATGATGACACACAATAAATTCTTTGGTGACTCCTGTTATTTGCTAAATGTATAGTACAGTAATATGTTTTAAAACAGGAACGCCATCAGGGGGGCACAGGGGGTATATTTGTATGGTGCCTGGGCTGTGCTGCACTTTTCGAATTAAGCTCTCCATAGACGCAGCGATTTTTTCCTGCCGGACGACCGATCTTAGGGAAGTCCGACCAATCTGTCAAATTATCGTGCGGTTAGTGGGATACAAACGATCGTACGTCTTACGATTTTTCGTCCGACCTTGGTCTAATGATTGATCGGCCAGGTTAGAAAATCTTTATCGGCCCCCATGCAATCTACCTATGTTTGCAGGGCCAAGCAGGCTGCGATCCTTCAGTTTTGCTGGCAATATCGCCTGAAATGGTTTTAGTTGATGGACACATCAGGCATTTAAACAATCGTTTTGAGACAATCGTGGTCTCACGATAACTATTGGATCTTTCAAAAATCTTTACGTCTATGGCCAGCTTTAGCCTGACCCCCCTTGACAACGATGAACCGTAGAAGTCCCAAACTGCTGAAATCCCCTATTTGAATTCTGGAAATAGTCAGAAGAATAAGGAAAATAATTGAAAAAACTATGAAAACTAATAGTGACCAATTGAAAGGTTGTTTACAATTAGCTATTCTATAGAATATTAAAAGTACATACTAAAGATGAACCACTTTAATATTGTAACAATATGCTAGATAGAAAGATTGATTCCAGAAACACTGGATTTAACGTCGGACTGGGGTGCCCAGGACCCAATGGGCCACAGCTTCAGGGGCCCTGCAGCCACGCATCTGTACCTTTTACTAGCACGACAAGGGTCGAGGAGATAAGGAGGAAGTGCAGGGAGAGGGTCTGGTCTGGCAGGGCCCAAAAGAACAGGGACCCACTGGGTTTTCTCCCGGTGTCCCACCGAACCAGACTGGGGTACAAATCACAGAATGTTATTTAGACATACAAAAATACCCCAGTTAAGTTTTATTGAATACATTGACAATCTGTTTTACTTTTATTAATCTATCCTCACTTCAAAAGGCACCTAAACATGTTATTTTTACCTTAGGCTCCTACGAGCTTCAGTTCTGGCACTTGCATGCAAAATGGGAGACCCAGACGCCCTAAACACTGCATCTGGTATATTTAAAGATTGGATTGGTGGAAAAAGGTAAATGAATATCTAGTTCTACCTTTATTGCAGATGATTTGCATGGTCAGTCTACCACAGATCTTATTGTTTGGCTGCTTCTTCTTTAGTTGTTCAGATGCTGCATACAATTTCCAATGGAAAGGTGGATATTTAGAAAATAATGTGTTAAAATGTAAAAATTATTTCTTCTCTTTTATGGAGAAATATAGATAAGAAGCATTACGTTGGTACAGAATTTTGCCTTGCTGCCTTTCCATTTACGTGTCAAAGCCCATTCTGTGTGTTCATTAATCTCACGTTTTCTTCTAAACATAATTTTCTAAACATTGTTTAGGAACACAAAGCAAGTTACACTTCATTTCTACAGAGCTTATTATTTCAGCTAAGTTCCTGGGCCACGGTTGCAGTCAGCAAATTGTTTAATGTGTATGTGGGATTCTATGTTGTGTTTTTGTTGGTTTCAGCATTCCAGTGAACCTCAGGCAGCTGGTGTATCGCTATGGTATGCAGCAGTCTGGGACAGAGGAATCATGGAATTTTATGTTTGAGAAATACCTTGCTACTTCATTAGCACAAGAAAAGGAAAAACTGCTACAAGGACTGGCCTCAGTCAACAACATTGGACTCATAGACAGGTTTGGTCACACTTTCTTTCATACATCTGTGCCATTTTGGTTTCACAAATGCATAATAAATCAGAAAATACATATGTATGTGTCACTCATACATAACCCCTAACGTCAGTGACTGCTTTACCATGTGTGACATATTGATGACATCACAAATCCAGTTATTCCTATTCCTGGGTTTTGATAATGGGAGAAATATTTCTCATACATGAAAAACATTCTCAAAATTATAGTTCTGTTGTGGAATTAAAAAAAAATAAAACAATTAATACAGTTTTTTTTTTTTTTTAAATATGTAAAACTGTGTAATTATTTACCCAAATGTATTTTTTTTTTACTAGGTACCTCAAATTCATCTACAACACCAGCCTTATCAAAAGTCAAGATACCCTGAATGTGATATACTTTATATCTGTATATAGCCAATACGGAAAGCAAATGGCTTGGGACTGGGTTCGGATAAACTGGGACTATTTAGTAGACAGGTATGTCATTGATATTTTAAATATGTTTCTATGATTGCTTTATTGGTTGGATAAACTGCACATACCATTTCTTTCTGTTTGAATTTGATGAGATGTATGGGCATTTTTATGAGGGCATGTGAAGAGTAGTGATGAATGTTTCTGCCCCATTTCAGTTGGCCAAAATTTGCAAAATGGTAAGACATTTGCCCAATGCTTTGCAGTCACTTAGCAGATTTTCATGCAACAATTTTTAAACCAAGTCACAATTTTTTTTACTATCCATTAGAGCAGCGATCCCCAACCAGTAGTGATGGGCGAATCTCCCCAGTTTCGCTTCGCTGAAAAATTTGAGAGAATTTCCAGAGAAGTTCTCAAATTGGCGAAAAATTCTCGAAACGAGTCACGGCACGCTTTTGACACGTGTCGCGTCAACTTCGGCGCGATGCGTAGTTTTTGGCGCGCGACGCTTTCGTTGTTTTCTCTGCGTCGCGTCATTTTCATCGCATGTTGCGTCGTTTTTACCACATCGCGTCGAAAACGACTCTCAACTCGCGGGAATTCACCGCGAATTCGCCCCATGCGAATATATTCGCCCATCACTACCAACCAGTAGCTCGTGAGCAACATGTTGCTCTCCACCCCCTTGGATGTTGCTCTCATGGTCCTCAAAGCAGGTTGTTGTGTTTGGTAGCCGAGGATCAGGTGCTTATTTTTGAATTCCAATCTTGAAAACAAGTTTTGATTGCATAAAAACTAAGTATAGTGCCAGGTAGAGCCTCTTGTAGGCTGCCAGTCTACAAATGGACTACCAGATAGCCAATCACAGCCCCTATTTGGCACCCTAAAGGACTTTTTCATGCTTGTGTTGCTCCCCAACTCTTTTTACATTTGAATGTGGTTCACAGGTAAAAAAAGGTTGGGGACCCCTGTATTAGAGTGTATGAGCTTGTCCTCATGTGAAGAGTAGTGATGGGAGTGTCTGGCCCATTTCAGTTGGCCAATATTGTGATGTAGTAAGAAATGTGCCAAACGCATTGCAGTCATTGGGCAGATTTTCATGCAACATTTTTTAAACCATTTTTCTTACCATCCATTAGAGTCTATGGGCATTTTATCTTGACAAAACATGTCAAAATATTTTGTTCTTCCCGAGTGAAGAGGAATGCTACTGAACAATGAAATTGACAAAACTAGAACTATCCGGTATAGGATTAGGGAAGGATGGTGCATTTTTTTTTTTGTTTTGAAGGCTTTCAACTGGAGAACATATAATTATGTATGGATATATAGTAGCTCATCTCTCTCCTTAAATTAATGGGGTCCCATTGAGCCCTTAAGCCCTTAAAGCTAATGGGAGTGGATAAACTCTTGATATTCCACCCCATGGCTTCTGTCACTTAGATAAAACTAGAAATAGAAACTGACTGCTGTAATTCACAACAGGCAGAGTTTAGGTCAAAATGCACATTCATGTCAATAATAAGAGGCTACTTGTGCCATTAGCCTAAGTTACAGTGAAACTGTTTTGAGGCAATGGCTTGCAGTGATTTCAGTTATGTCCCTTTTTTTCCCTTTAGAGAAAAAATTCTCTATATTCTAAATAACGTCTTTATTCACTACCAATTACATTGCATGAGATCTGAGCACAAGTGTGTATTTAGTCACTTACCTTACAGTATATATTAACAGTGTTATGCCATTTATATAGAACGCAAGAGCAGTATAGAGCAGTAGGCCATATTTTTAGGGCGTTAACAAGGAACGGATGGGCAAAAGTTGTGAATCTTCTCTGTGCACTGATCAGAATTGAAACCCCACTGGACATTCACAGCACGCATCTCTAGAGAAAGGACACAGCCTGCAGTGCAACTTCTCATTGATGTTGAAAGTGCCTAACTTGTCGGATATAACAGAAAACCTAAAAGTATCATCACTAGAGCCTATGCAGCACTTAAAAATTAAAACTTAAATTGTTGCCAGTTAAACAAAAAAAATGCTTTTGGGCTCATATATTATACAGGTATGGGACTTCTTATCCAGAATGCTAGGGACCTGGGGTTTGCTCGATTATGGATCTTTCTGTAGTTTGGATCTTCATACCTTAAGACTACTAGAATATCATGTAAACATTAAATAAACCCAATAGGCTGGTTTTTCTTCCAAAAAGGATTAAAGGGGTTGTTCACCTTTGAGTTAACTTTTAGTATAATGTTGAGAGTGACATTCTGAGACAATTTGCAATTGGTTTTCATTTGTTATTGTTTGTGGTTTTATAGTTATTTAGCTTTTTATTCAACAGCTCTCTAGTTTGTAGTGTCAGCAATTTGGTTTCTAGGGTACAAATTACCTTAGCAACCCTGCATTGATTTGAATAAGAGAATGGAATATGAATAGGAGATGGACTGAATAGAATGATAAGTAATAAAATGTAACAATAACAATACATTTGTAGCCTTACAGAGCATTTGTTTTAGATGGTGTCAGTGACCCCCGTTTGAAAGCTGCAAAGAAACAGAAGATAATTGCAAATCATTTAAAAACTATGAAAAATAAATAATGAAGACCAATTGAAAAGTTTCTTAGAATTGGCCCTTCTACAACATACTAAAAGTTAACTTGATGGTGAACCACCCTTTTAATTATATCTTAGTTGGGATCAAGTACAAAGTACTGTTTTATTATTAAAAATTGGATTATTTCATTATAATGGAGTCTATGGGAGGCGGCCATTCCATAATTTGGAGCTTTCTGGATAACAGGTTTCTGGATAAGGGATCCAATACCTGTATTTTTCTCCAATAAATTTTAAGGTCCTATTGCGTAAGAAGATTTTTCATATTCTGTGCAACCAAACAGAGCATTTTGTGGATCTAAATATCTGCATTTAGAATCCACTGGACCACTAACATTCAAATCGTTTTCTGCCAATGTATTCTGATATGAGCTAATCTTTATCTTCTCTAGATATACTATAACTGATAGAAACCTCGGCCGTATTGTCACACGAATATCTGGAACATTTAATACACCTACCCAGCTGTGGCAGGTAAGATAAATACATTCTAAACAATTAACTGCTAATATATTGATATATGTATGATATATATATTTATATATTTATACATTCCACAGTAGATTGATGAAACAACATAACCCAAAGGGTGTAGGATGGCTGGGAGGAAAATTATTTGGGCAAAATCCAGTGGTCACCTGTCATTCAGTATTGAGAGAGTGGAAAGGGGTGTAATTCCATGTAGGGTCATGCTATAGGCTTCCCCCATGCAGGGATATAAATTTGTTTGCGGGGCTTAATATGTTGCCATACTAGTCTTGTTTTTCCAATGTAGTTATTTAAAGCCTTAATTTTTTCTCAAAATATGAAGCACAGCAGTCAGATATAAAATGTATAGATGTGCCTTTCTTGCTTCCCCAATAGGAAGCATAGGAAGTTCACAATCGAGTAATACTGTAGGTTCAGATGCTGGACTCTGGAGGGATGGAAGGGGAGCTGTGAAACCCTACACCAGTATATTATTCCTATCAGTGATCTGAAAGGAAAATTGTACTCCTTATGAGAATCCAGTGTCGGACTGGCCCACCGGAATACCAGGAAAATTCCCGGTGGGCCAAGGTGTCAGTGGGCCCTCATGCTGCTAAACTTTTGGCCTATTTCATGGCCATTCCCTATTTCTATGAGAACAAAGAGGCTAAATAGATGGAATAAATTAAGTAAACAAACTAGGAGAATAGAGGTTGATTGAGGAGATGAAGAATATACAGTAAGTACTGAGAGTGGGCCTAGGGTTGCCACCTTTTCTTGAAAAAAATACTGGCCTTCCTGTATATTTATCTTTGTTTCCTATTAATAACATTGGGACCAACCATCAAAAATACCGGCCAGGCCGGTAAAATACCGGCCAGGTGGCAACCCTAATCAGGGCCCAGCTGTAACTGCAAATGGTACCGGCCCAAGTTCTGGGCGAATGAGGCGACTGCAACTGGAGCTGTTTCATCTGTATTCCTATGTCTCATTCAATGGCACCCCGATACGATGGAACAGGCACCTTATACAATGGAACAGGGAACAGGCACCCTATAAAATAGAACAGGGAACAGGCACCCACTACAGTGGGACAGGGAACAGGCACCTTAAAAAATGGAACAGGGAACAGGCACCCAATACAGTGGAACAGGCACCCTATAAAATGGAACAGGGAACAAGCACCTTATAAAATGGAACACGGAACAGGCACCCAATACAGTGGAACAGGCACCCTATGAAATAGAACAGGGAACAGGCACCCAATACAGTGGAACAGGGAACAGGCACCCTATAAAATAGAACAGGGAACAGGCACCCTATAAAATAGAACAGGGAACAGGCACCTGTTATGGATCTTTTCTGCACAACAAGAATCTCTATTTATATGATGATGATCCAAAGCAAACGTCCCAATCTCCCCCTCATGCTGTTCTGCTATTTGTCCCCCTCCCCCCGCTGGGCCACAGTTGCAATTCATTCACAGACTGGAGCCCCCCATATAATATATTTCCACTTTCTGTCGGAGGATCAATAGAAACGACAAATGGATTTCCCTTTTCTGTGTAATAATAAAACAGTAGCTTGTACTTGATCCCAACTAAGGTCCTGAGCATTCTGGATAACAGGTCCCGTACCTAGGTAACATACCTATAAGACTTAAGGAATGAAGATCTAAATTAAAGCAGGATCTATTATCCAGAAAAACCCTGGGTTCCAAGCATTCTGGATAACGGGTCCCACACCTGGGGATAATAATAATAAAACAGTTGCTTGTTCTTGATCCCAACTAAGATATAATTAATCCTTATTGGAAGCAACAGCACATTGGCTTTATTTCATGTTTATATGGTTTTCCAGTATGAAGATCCAAATTACAGAAAGATCCATTATCCAGAAAGCTCCAAGTCCTGAGCATTCTGGTTAACAGGTCCCATACCTATTTTCTTATAGACTTAAGGTATGAAGATTCTAATTATGGAAAGATCCGTTAACCGGAAACCTCCAGGTCTGTAAAATATTCCATAATATCCCAATGTGTCTGCAACTCCCTGTC
>CM044431.1:70464316-70488672 GCA_024363595.1 Xenopus borealis | reverse complement strand
TGGGCTGTGCAAAGAACTTTGTACACAAAGTAAAGCTAAGACCAGATGTAAAACCAGTACACTAGAAATTGAGTAGCTTGCCCTACTCTATAAGGGAGACTGTCTCACAGGAACTTAAGAAACTGGTAGAGCAAGATGTGATTGAAAAATCTGAATCCTCTGAATGGGTTTCACCAATTGTTGTAACAAAGAAGAAAACTGGAGGTATTCGATTGTGTGTTGATCTCCGTGAACCTAATAAAATCTACTCTCCTAATCCTCGGCTACCAAACACAACACCCATATACTTAAAGTCTTCCAGAAAACGATTTAAACATTAAATAAACCCAATGGAATAGGTCTATGAGAGATGGCCTTCCCTAATTTGTAGCCTTCTGGAAAACAAATATAAATACAGTAGAACCCCCATTTTACGTTTTTCAGGGGACCAGAGAAAATGAGTATAAAATCCAGGAAAATTGGGGAAATATATGATGCATAATATACAGAAGGGACCACAAATAAACAATGTAAAATTAGGGAAATCTTAAAATCAGGGGACTTAAAATGGGGGTTCTACTGTATATATTTATATGAAAATCTATAGGTATGGAACCTGTTATCCAGAATGCTCGGGACCTGGGGTTTTCCAGATAACAGATCTTTCCGTAATTTGGATCCTCATACCTTAAGGCTACTAGAAAATCATGTAAACCTTAAATAATCCCAACAGGCTGGTTTTGCTTCCAATAAGGATTTATTATATTTTAGTTTGGTGTAAGTAAAAGCTACTGTTTTATTATTACAGAGAAAAAGGAAATCATTTTTCAAAAGTTGGATTATTTGGATAAAATGGAGTCTATTTAGAAAAAAGGTTTATAAACCTTTTTTCTTTTTACCCTTGGTTGCCTTTTTCATACAAATCCTGTAAATGCCATCACTTTGTTGTTTCTACTAATTACCCATGCATGAGCACCCAGGTCTTGATTGATGCGGCCCATATACGCTGTTCTATATATATATATATATATATATATATATATATATATATATATATAAGCTTAAGCACACAATTAAGAGTCAACTACCTGGGTGCTATTCAGAAATTCAGTATATCCATGGAAAAATGCTGAAGCACATCAGGATTTTTCATTTAAAGAAAGGACCTTTATCAGGATGTCCTGTGTGCAATATATTTAAGATGGCCAACTACATCAAAGTCATCCCATATCTGTCCAGTCCTAATCTCAAATTGCATCTGATTCATTAAGAATTCAATTGCTTCATTATACAAATATATACCTGGGGATTTCTAGATAAAGAATCTTTCTGTAATTTGGATCTTTATACCTTATGTCTACTATAAAATCATGTAAACATTGAATAAACCCAATAGGCAGGCTTTGCTTCCAAAGTGGATTAACTATGTACTTGGATCGAGTAAAAGGTACTGTTTTATTATAACGGAGAAAAAGGAAATAATTTTTCAAAATTCTGATTATTTAATTATAATGGAGTTTATGGGAGTTGGCCTTTCCGTCATTCGGAGCTTGCCAACCATCCCCAGAGTGAAAGAAGACAAAGGGTGTAGGTAGAAGATGTTGGAGGATGTTGGTGAACAGGGAGTTCAACAGGGAAGGGAGTTGGTGGGGGCAGGATTATGCTATTAAAGGACATGTCTGGTTATGTTAGTTAAGGGGGGCATTGGGATATTGAGGCAGGACTTTGATGTCAAACACTGTGCAGAATGAAAGGGGTGTTTCACCTTCAAGTTAACTTTTAGTATATTGTAGAAGGGCCAATTCTAAGAAACTTTTCAATTGGTCTTCATTATTTATTTTTCATAGTTTTTTAATGATTTGCAATTTTCTTCTGTTTCTTTGCAGCTTTCAAATGGGGGTCACTGACACCATCTAAAAACAAATGCTCTGTATGGCTACAAATGTATTGTTATTGCCACTTTTTATTACTCATCTATCTATTCAGTCCCTCTCCTATTCATATTCCGGTCTCTTATTCAAATCAATGCAGGGTTGCTAGGGTAATTTGTACCCTAGAAACCAAATTGCTGACACTGCAAACTAGAGAGCTGCTGAATAAAAAGCTAAATAACTATAAAACTACAAACAATAAAAAATGAAAACCAATTGCAAATTGTCTCAGAATATCACTCTCTACATTATACTAAAAGTTAACTCAAAGGTGAACAACCCCTTTAAGTGCTGGGCCAATCAAATCTTAAAGTCACATGAACAAGGAGATTCCCTTTTTACCTGCATGATACTGTTATTTTTAGCCCTTCCTTTCCCTAATCAGCATATGCAAACTAAGGTTTGGACTTGGTTCGGGATTCAGGCAATTCCCAAAACAGTGGATTTGGTCCATCCCTACTTTTTATGGTCATTGCTCTTAAAAGACTATGGGGCAGATTCACTAAGATCCCAAAATTCGCCAGCGTAGGCTTCGCTAGCATTCGCCGCACTTCGCCAAACGAATTTTTGCCAGCGCTACGCAAATCCACTAAAGTGCGGATTTACGCTCAGGTCAGCGAACAGTAGCGTAGTTGCGCTAGTGTTACTTCGCTATTATGTTATACAAGAGTTGGAGTGCTTAACCTTTGCCCAAACAACCCTGAGTAGGGTAACAGGTGCTCAAACTGGACGACCTTCGCCTGCCCTTCAGGTCCAACTTCCATACACAGCAAAAAAACCAGTAGCACACTGTTAAATAGTGAAAAAGTTAAGTGAATTTGATTTATTCAGCCCATATGCATACAAAAAAAGAGGGCAACGTTTCAGACTCCACTGAGTCCTTTATCAAGTGTGCTACTGGTTTTTTTGCAGTGTTACTTCGCTAGGCAGAGCGCTGTTACACTAGCGAAGCCTAATTTGCATACGGCGGGAACTTTAACTTATAATAGAAGTATATGTTACAGCCACTACATTCCACTACACAATCCCAGGAAAACTTTAATAAATTACATAAAGTTGTCCTATTGCCCTAAACATGTGCCCCCTATATGGTTGTGTTGTCATATGTTAGGAAATGTAGGGGGGGAAAGAAGGGTAACCCCCCCAAAAAAATTATCGATCTTTTTCAGACTATCACCTATACTAAAATACGCCTGCTTTTTTTTGGCACAGAAAAAAATTTAAATTTTTTTCAACCTCCTATCTATTGTATTGAATTTCTCCTGGTCTGACCAGGCGAAGTAACGTCTAGCGTAAGTGCTAATGTTGAGGAAAATGTTTATTTTAGTGAATTTGCGAAGTTACGATCCTTCGTCAGTGCGCAACTTCGCCTGGCGTAAGGGTGCGAAGTTGCACAAGTCTATCTACTTCGCTAGCAAAAATTCGCCAGAGTCCGTGTTAGTGAATTTGCGAAGTTGCGAAATGACGTCACGCTGGCGAATTAGCGCTAGTGTTAGACGCTTTGCGCTGTAGTGAATCTGCCCCTGTGCCTGTAGCAGCACCACTAGGTGGTGTTCATATGGGAATACTTGCTATGGTGGTCAGATCACTGCATGTGCCTTAAGATTTACTGTACTGGGACAGAATATTGTATTCAGATCTTACAATCAGTATTATTGCTTTTATGTGATTGGATTTGTGGGCATTAGCCTTTGAAAATGGATATTATGGAAACCTTTTTGTTCCACAAGAATATAAGCATGAGCAGTTTGCATGTAATGTCTAGCAGCTAATTTCTCTTTTCATTCCCCTGATGTGAAGTACCTCATTGCATTGCTCACGGCATGTGGGTGAAGGATAAGGATGTCACTTTATTGCTTAAGAAACAAACGTTACAGTAATTCACCTAATTCACTTCAGCCTCCACACACATATGAGCCACATAATTTGCTGGAATAAACGCGTTCTCTCCTTTTCAAGTGCTTCTTGTGTGTCAGTAGGGTTGATTAATTAATGTAAAGTATGCACACGCCAGGCCTAACACGAAGCTTAGTACAAGGGCAGCCTGCCGTCAGTCAGGTATTTACTGGAGCATTCCCTCTTTCCTCTTTTACTATAATGAAAGGTTTAATAACAGCTGGAATAATCAAGTTCTCAGGCTGCACATCCTTGATATTTTAATTTATTATTTATTTCTGTGTCACTAAATCTATGAAGGGACAGTGGTGTGACTAAATGTTACAGGGCTCCACAGCAAAATCAATGAGGGGTGAAGGTCCCATTTAAGCCTTTGTGTAATGCTATGTTTTCCTTGCCGACCCATTCAGCAGCATAGATAGGGGCTGATGTCTGGTTCATAGCACATCATGGCACCTATTTCTCACTAAAAGACAGTTGACCCTAAACAAGACCAATATTGCAACCACTCATGGACTATTCACCCATCCACTAGGCTATAAATGTGTTTTTTGTTAAATGATGCAGTGCAAGGGCTTTGCGGATCGGAGTCCTGCACCAGATTGGGTATCTACAGAATACTTGTGCTTGGGTCCACCCAGGTGACCTGCCTGGATACCTAGCTAAGGTGCAGGATTGATCCCTTCCCTGTTGATTTACGCAATTTTTTGCCCTTGTCCTGCAGATTAAGCAACAGACTAACATAACTTCTGGCCTAAAATGATGCCACCAGTTTTGCGGGTCCTGGGTCCAGGTCAGGTGGCTGATGCAGGTTGGGTTACAGGTCAGCGGGCGTGGGTCTTGCACATGGTCTGTGGGTGTGGGTCATGAGCTGGGGCTGCCATCTCTCCAGTTTTTCAAAATATCCTATCCAGGCAATAGTTCCTTAAGACAGGGGTTCATTTTAGGGTTCTTACATTAGTAGATGGGCCGTAATGTTCACTAGTGAAGTACATTTATTTCAACTATTTAAAGGTTAATCCTGCATGTAAGTACAACAATCCTAATGACAGACTATTATAATAATTCACTGCATGTTTATTTGGAGTATATTTTTTATATTCTACTGAATGCAGCCAGCATTGTACTGGGGGATCTAGGGCTGCCACTTCAGGGGCTCCAACACTTTCCCACACCCCAACTGCAATCCACCAGGCCCATCTGCTCCAACCACAACCCCCCCACATACGCAGCGTACCCTCCCTTCTAGGCTGCAATCGGGGCCATGCAGGAGGTCAGTGCTACACAAGTCTTCAGGTGGGGAGTAGGCATGGGTTGGCAGGCCCTCCAGGTTTTTTTCAGGTGTCCCTCTTGCACAGTCCAACCCTGAATACAGCTGCAATTACCTTTATACATCTTATAGCATTCCTGCTGAAAAAAATCATTATAGGATTATATTATTGTTACTGTCTTATTGGCGCACTTTGTGACATACTACTGATTGGAAAATATTCCGTTTTCTGATGTATGCTTTGGTCAGGATGATTTAAATTCAATTTCTAGTTGAAAAGGAGACAGCTATGAAATATTTGGATGTACTGCAGTGTAATTCATAGAAACCTTTTAGGGCTAAGCAAAGCAGCATAGGTTGCCAAAGTGCTGCTGTCTAATTGATATATTCATTGAGAGAGTCGATTTTAGTTGTTTAGTGCACATGTTGAATACAGTTTGTAAAAATATGGTCATAAATATATGATCCGAAAATAAAAATGTCACCTTCTCCTAAATCAGTATAATCCTTGTCTGGTCAAATGGTTAGCTTATCCGAACTATTTTGTTCCAAAGAGTTAAGTACATTAACATTTCAAATGCAAGGGGAAGTTTAGCTGAAAATCCATATTTGTGTATGTTCCTCTTTAGAAACAAAAAGCCAAACAAACTGTGTGTAGGAAATCTCTATGGAGAATGATTTCCATGGAATGTCAACATGACAGATTAAAGCAGTATTTCAAGTTTCATGGTACTGTTCTCCACAGTGGAGAGGTGTGTGTTATTGCCGGGATTTACTGTATTAAAATAAAGAATGGGCATGAGGTGTATTTAAAAATTGTGGTGATTATTGAGAAATGCCTCTGATCAGTAAAAGGTCACATCAGCCTTTCATTGGTGAGCCAGATATGATTTAATGCCATTATTGGGGAAGGGGTAGTAAGATCTTAATTTTTAGGGCACCTGCCCTTTCTGCTCCATCACAAGACAGACAAGTATTTCCACTGTTCCATTGCATTTACACAGGGAGGGACCCCTTACCCATTTTTACCTTGCACATCATTCAAGGCTTCATTGCACCATCAGCACTGGTGCAGAGCACAGCAAGTCCTCACATGCATCTTAAATACACTTGTGCCCATGTTCATTGTACGTCTTCTAATAGCATATTAGGCAGATGAACAGCTTTATGTTGAAAAAAATGTGGGTGCAAAGAAAAGTAAATGGCAGGACTGGTGGAAAACATTAGTGAATGGAAATATTCTACTGGGGATTCATATTTCTCCAGCCTAAACATTAATTTCAATGTTGAATATCCTGCTTCTCTTCAAATATAATCTGGAAGAATTTGTGCAACATATTTAAGTAAAACAGTCGCCTCTAATATCTTTAGAATTACATTCATTCTAATGTTGAAAAAACAAACAAACTGAACTGTGGGAATAAGAAGGAGAAGCAGAGCATGATAGCCTTCTGAATAAAACTGTGTAAGGTAGTAAACCTGGCCATATGTGACCACATTCACTCACCTGTGCAGCCCTGGCCAGGTATATACTCATCATACAACTCACTTTGTATTGGAAGGTGTGGATTAATGCACAATAAAGTCTTAAGTTGGATATCATAGGTTCATGTAATTTTACCACTTCCTATGGTGGCCCCAGATTTCCTGTATTGCAAGAGCACTCTCTTCTCTAACTCTTTTTTAGTGTTTCAATATGATCTTTCAGATAATAGCAGATTTTATCATTGTCACTGTCCATTTAATGCTTTACTTTCTGTAGAGCTGCCATTGTGATCTCACACATATCTCATCTTCTTTCTGCCCTTGTAATAACATCACAATTAATCAAATGTCAACAGAAAGTGCTGGCAGAAGAACCCCTCACTCAACTAACCAGACAGGACCCTAATATTCCAGGGGTGCAATTTAAAGGCACTGAATTTAATCAGCCTTTCTGCTAACGACATACTTTATGCTTAACTCTCACTAGACCTCAAGCCTCATTACTGGGCTGAAATGTCCAGAAATCCTGTATTAACTGGGATTCCCTGTTCCCTTAGAATGGGGAGAGTGATATTCTAAGACAATATTGATTTTTATTATTTGGGATTTTTGGGGTTATTTAGATTTTTATTCAGCAGCTCTCCAGCTTGCAATTTCAATAGTCTGATTGCTTGGATCCGAATTACAACCATGGATCGATTTGAATAAAAGACTGGAATATGAATAGGGAGGGTCTGAATAGAAAGACAAGGAATAAAATCTAGCAATATCACAGCTCTGTAGCTTTATAGAGCATTTGTTTTTTAGATGGGGCCAATGTTTACCCCAATATGGTGAGCATCTACTGTATAATGTTAAAACGATGGTGGTCAGATGGTTTTGCTCCCAAAGCTGTAATATGGCTTTCGGGCCTTACCCATCCTTACACGAATACAAAGGAAAATTTGGAAGGTTTATTCCCTTTTGTGGGCTAGTACTGAAGCTGCTCTGAAAAATTTGCTGTTCAGAAACATACCGTCATTAAGTTGCATTTACTAATTCCACATATTTCCCAAAGTTATATCCCAAAGTTATACCCTCTCCAGAGGTTCATTCAGCCTTCCAATGGTGGTCAGATAACAAATTTTGAATCTTCTATGATTTATTGTCATTCTGAGGGCTGAAATCATTCTTCAATTTTGCAGCTCTTGTGCCCTCCCTAATACTGAGATATTTCGTTATAATCTCATTTAAGTGACTATTAGTCTCCCCACCAGTCAAAATTAGAAGGCTCGTTATATGAACATTGCTGCCTCACAATTATTCACGAATGATTAAAGTAGATCCAGCTACTTCCTACAATTACATGGCAGCATGAGAGGCTGATTTAGGTTCTTCCATTTCACCCGAAACCTGTACAAAAATCTATCAGGAAACAGCATATAAGTAGTGATGGGCGAATTTATTCAGCAGGTGTGAATTTGCGGTGAACTCCCGTCTTTTGCCACCAGCGAATACATTTTCTAATCACCCGTGTACATTATTTTTTGTTTGCTGTTTCGCGAATTTCGCAGGAAATTCACAAATTTTTTTGTGAAACGGACAAATTCACCCATCACTACATATAAGGTGATGTTCCATGGCTGGCTTACTCGCATTTGTAAGCACTATCAATTCATTTTTTTCCATTAACATGTTTTAGGGGCTGCTCTGTTGGAGGAGACTGCCTTCACACTTGGTGGCATTGCCCTATTAAAAGAGTGCCCATACTTTACTAATGTGAGTTCTACTTTTAGTGGTGTTGTCCCATTATGATCTATATTGATAAAAGTATAGTTAGCATTCTATTCCATGGAAAATATTACTTAAAGGGATCCTGTCATGGGAAAACATGTCTTTTCCAAAATGCATCAGTTAATAGTGCTGCTCCAGCAGACTTCTGCACTGAAATCCATTTCTCAAAAGAGCAAACAGATTTTTTAAAATTCAGTCAGTGGCGTAACTACCAGGGGTGCAATTGCACCAGGGCCCCCATCCCCTTGGGGCCCATTGGAGCCACAAAAATGGTTATGGCAGGCGGTTATCTAGGGGAGATATTACAGCACACATGCTATCAACACTCCAGCATCCGATTTATAGAGGGAAGGGCCCGACAGGGGGGCCCCAGTGCCCATCCTGCACCAGGGCCCACCAGGGAGTAGTTTAGCCACTGAATTCAGTTTTGAAATTTGAAAAGGGGGCTAGACATGACTTGGGGCAGCTGGGAAATTGACAAAATGTCTAGCCCCATGTCAGATTTCAAAATGAAATATAAAAAAATCTGTTCGCTCTTTTGAGAAATGGATTTCAATACAGAATTCTGATGGAGCAGCACTATTAACTGATGCGTTTTGAAAAAAACATGTTTTCCCATGACAGTATCCCTTTAAATATTGATTTATTAGAAAAATGTATATTGCTATATTTAACAACAAATATTTCTTATGTGACCTTAAAATAATACATTTCTGAATAAAAAGCATGAAATATGAGGGTGATTTAGACACTCTGGTTTTTGACGGTGTCTTAAGATCCACTGATCACCAGCTAAGGTTCTACTGGTAGATCCCGATCCAGGGTCGGACTGGGCCGGCGGGACATCGGAAAAAACCCGGGGGCCCCCGGCTCTTATGGGACGCCTCTGACACCAATCCGCACCCTCTGTTTCTTCTGTCGCAGCAAAAACTCTGTTCATGTGTGTGCACGGTGGAGGTAGGGTTGCCACCTTTTCTTGAAAAAAATACCGGCCTTCCAATATATTTGGCTTTTTTCCTATTAATAACATTGGGATCAACCATCAAAAATACCGGCTAGGCCGGTAAATTACCAGCCAGGTGGCAACCCTAGGTGGAGGGGGCCCTGAGACAGTTGTGGCAAAAAACTCAGCTTGCATGTGTATCATGGTGTGCATGTGCAAACGTGCAGCAGAGAGGGACCCTGAGGAAACAGCCCTGGTGGACCTCAGACCCCCCCAGTTCGACCTTGTCCTGATCTACCTTTTGGACACCCCTGTCCTATTGTTTCAGCCCTCTGGACTGAAGTTTATCAAATGCCCTCTCAGATTACTGGGGTATCCATTGAACCTACTATTAAATCAGCTTTATTATTCTTACCCTAAACTTGCTTTACAGCTTTTTTCTCAAATCCTGGCAGCTAGCCGCTGGGTCATCGCTTTACGTTGGCTAGCCCCCTCCCTTTCACAAAAGTCATTGATAGGCTTAAATGTATTTAATCTATGCATTACCTTTCAGCCCTCCTATATGATAAACTAGACCCCCATGTTGCCATTTGGATACCATGGGACAGTTTCCATGTCAATTAACCATGGAAGCTGAAATGCCCATAATAAGATTTTGATCTAGGTGTGACTTTGCATTATTACACTATTATATAATTTATCTGTTTTGTTTTTTTTTTTTTGGTTCTTTTGTTCCCTAATTGTTTTATTTGAATTCGTTTTATTTTGTTTACTAATTGTATGCTAAAACTTCAGTACTGCCTACAGAGTTCTTTTTTTTATATACTACTTCTGGAACGTACTAATCTGCAATATGCATTTTCTTTGTTTGTAATAATAAATAGTTATAAATAAAGAGTTATAAAAAGAGGTGGTCGGGGTACCATGGTCCTATGGTCTCATCTGTACCAATTTCTAATAAAGACAAAGTTTGCATAAGATATTATTATTAAATATGCAAGGATGTTTCAGAATAATCTCTCTTATGGAGATTACATATCCTTCATGGCAATGACAGACGTAGTGGTTTGTAACTTGCAGGAGATTGTCTCACCTGTGAATTTCTGAGAATACCTTGTAATGTAGACAAAGGGGTCTTGCCTCAAGTAAAAGCCTTGAGTGATGTGGCAACCAGGCTTAATTGCGGGAAAATACAAAAGAAAGCTTTTTCCCAAGATTAAACCAGATTGCCATATGGGAAGAAGAATGGGGTTTTCAGATGCTTTGTTGCCCACAGGAGAGGCAATCTCCCACGAGCAACAGTCGGCTACTTCGGTCATTGCCTTGAAGCGCTGAAAAAGTAAATGATATTAAATTACCAAAAGAAGTTTCTAATATCCATAACAAAAGATCTGCACATCTAGTCAGCTTGCACTGAAGGCATGGATATAGAGGGTAGAGCAGGCCCGGACTGGCCATCTGTTAGTTGTGGCAAATGCCAGAGGGGCTGCCATAAGATGCCGTAGACAGTGTCGGACTGGCCCACCAGGATACCAGGAAAAGTCCCGGTGGGCCCAGGTGTCAGTGGGCCCTCATGCTGCTGATTTGGCCAAGTTCATGGCCATTCCCTATTTCTAGAGGCTAAATAGATGTAATAATATATTATAGTATGTAAAGAAAATACACTAGGAGAATAGAGGTTGAATGAGTAGAGGAAGAATAATAGTACTGAGAGTGGGCCCCTGGTCTAAAATTCTTTGGTGGGCCCCTAGTGTAAGGTTTTTGGGTGGGCCCCTGATGTCCCAGTCCGACACTGGTCGTAGAAGTCACTATTTAGTGGGCTCGTGAGATGTTGATTGGGCTTCTGTGTACCTGAAATGTCAGCGCCTATTTTGACTCCCAGTCCAGTCCTGGGGTAGAGTTTAATAGTGTGTAAAATGGCATAGCTGTTATGCATATTTTTCGGCAACGAAAAACAGAACATTTGCTCATCACTAATGAGACCTTGTCAGGAGATTGTAGAAACACAGCCTGCCATGGGGTGAATGGAGGGGACAGTTCACCTTGTGCATTATTTGAGCAATATGCATTCAATTTAAACAAATTGTTCACCCTCGAACACTTTTTCCAGTTGAGTTGGTTTCAAATAGGCAGCTGTTGTGGTTGATACAACAGTTGCTAATATTCCACTGATGCTGCTGAGAAATGTAGCAGCTAATGTAGCAAAGTGGAACAGTTTAGAATCTGCACCTGGATTATTGAGCTGCCGCACTAAAACATTGGAGACAGGAACGTAAAAATTTTAAATTCAATTTTGGAAAATGGTAAAAAATAAAAAATGGAAAGCTATTGAAAAAAAGTATGGTGAGTGGATGGATGGATAGATAGGTAGATAGATAGGTAGATAGATAGACAGACAGACACGCAGACAGACAGACAGACAGACAGATATCTACTGCTGCACAGCAAGGACAACTGACATACAATGTAAGGTCTTGTATATATGAAGCTGTATTTCAAATAAATACATGAACAGTGTCGGACTGGCCCATTGGAATACCAGGAAAACTCCCGGTGGCCCAAGGTGTCAGTGGGGCCTCAAGATCAGCAAACAAAAGCGCCAAAGGAAGAGCCGGGCCGGTGAATAGATCCACGGTGGAGCCAAATATTAAAATGAGAAATCTTTATTGCTTCATGTTAAAAATTATCTTGCGGGGAGACGCGGCTTGACGCGTTTCGTGACCTCAATCGTCACTTCATCAGAAGCCTGTCAGTGGGGCCTCATGCTGCTAAACTTTTGGCCTATTTCATGGCCATTCACTATTTCTATGAGAACAAAGAGGCTAAATAGATGGAATAAATTAAAGTAAACAAACTAGGAGAATATAGGTTGATTGACGAGATGAAGAATATTAGTACTGAGAGTGGCCCCCTGGTCTAAGGTTTTAGGCTAAGGCCAGACGACCGCTCCGTGTGAACAAGCGCAGGCGTTTTTAAGCCTCGCCGGTGTGCAGCGATGCCTAGCTATTCGGGGAGATTCAGGGGCGAGAACTGGCGGCGAGAAGTCGCCAGGCGACAGATCTCCCCCGAATCTCCCCGTCTGGCCTTAGCCTTATGGTGGGCCCCTAGTCTAAGGTTTTTGGGTGAGCCCCTGGTGTACATGAGTACCACCTACAATAACTTGTCCCCATTGTTGGCATTACATTCATAAAATACTGACATCAACCTGCTCTAGTCAAATGGGGATAGAGTAAGCTTGTCCTGTCTGCATTTAAACTTGCATAGGATGACACTTCCCAACTTTCTCAACCAAGGCAAGGTAGACATGTGGTGATTACTTGGGGTGGAGATCAGACGACAAATCCTTGGGACAGAAGTAAATAAGGCACATTGCTATCATGTTGACGTATCCAAACCATTCATTTTGCTGCATTTAGCTGTGCAATGTAAAAACACAGGGGCTTTAAAAGCTTGCTGTGTTTAGATATGCAGATAGGCACTAATCACCAGCCCTCCCCCGTCTTCTTAATTCTCATCTCATTCAGTCTCACAAGATATTAAGGGACTTTATAGGGAGGAGGATTCTGTTAAGCTTTGGGATCTGGAAACACAAACAATGACACATACCCTCCCACCCATACACACTCCCACCCACACACCACATTTCTCTAAAGCAAAGGTTCTCAACCTTTCCCCCCCTAGGCCTCTCATGTACTGTATATCGTACTTCACACCCCAACCTCACCCATTAAATTAAAAGCATATTTACCTATACAACAATTAGGATTACAGGTGCCTGCAAAACATCTATTTCACTACATTGCATCAGCTCAGTCTCCTATAATATCCCATGCATTCTCTAGCTTTGCTGCAAAACCTCTTGGCTTTTTAACTACAGAGGAAGCAGACCCTGTGGCTGCAGGGGGGCAGGAGGTATAGGGGGCCCATGAGGCCCTAATTAATGAGTACCTTCAACATATATGCTGTAGGTAAAACAGGACAACCTCTCTATATGTTGGGGGCCATAAAATTAAGTTGCTATGGGGCCCAGTAACATCTAGTTACCCCAGTGGTTTATTCACCTGGCCCGAATTTGCTGTGAATTCCCATGATTCGTCACCGGTGAATAAATTTGTGAAACGCCTGCAAAAATTCACCTGGAGAAAATTATCCCGCGTCCAAAAATGGAGGCCTGCGTCCAAACGAGACGCAGGTGGCGTTATGTGAATTTTTTACTATTTCGCAAATTTCACAGGAAATTCGCAAGAAATCTGGCGAAACGCCCCAGATTTGCCCATCACTAGCTCCAGCTGCTGAATGGCATCATTATGAATATACAGTAGCTAGGACTACTTTAAAGCATTAAAAAGAAAAGCGAATAAAATGAATATTTTCTGGACTTTCTTCTTTAGGTTTTAAGTCTAATATAACAGCAATTAAGAGAATTCCATGCAAACAGCCTGAATCGTGTTCACTACTCACAGCACTTGATGCACACAGCAGCAGTTATCTGCCAGATACAGGATAAATCAAATAATCTGTAGGGTGCAGGTTTTCAGATACACAACAACCTATATTTGCATCCGTAAACATCAAGACGATTTAGCGATTAACGCTGCGTGTAGTTAATGCGACGCAGTGTGAGAATATGGAAATGCCACGTGCGTTTTTGGGAAAGAAGGGACTGTAGCACATGGGTGCCCCCTGCAACTGCCAGCATGGGGGGGGGGTCATTAGGAAATGTGATAATAAATGAGCATGATCTCCTAGATGGAAATCAGTAATAATAATAATGATACAATCCGGTTACTGTGAAATCGATTTATTTGGTACATATATACGTGCAGAACTATAGGAATCTAACAAATATTCCAGTGCAGAAGCAATTTTACTTTGTAGCCAATGATGTCTGAGAAAGATCTCTGCGTTCCTCCTGATTAAACAAGACCGGGTACAATCCCGGAATACTTTTTTTTTTTTCCTTCTGTGCAATGTAGCTTTGATGCTTTCTCAGTCCCGATATGTGATTGTATATACTCCGCAACCCTGCGCCCTTTAATAAATGCATTCATATACATATTTTTTGTGCTAAATAGACACTTTTGTCAACATTCGTTTAGGGCGATCCCAGCTTATTTCATGCGATGCGCCGATGTCAGGCAATTTGTCTGATCTATTGTGGGTTTTAACTCTCAGTGTCTTGTTTCTGCCTGGGTCAGAAGTGTTAATAAGTCAATGCTCAAGGCTCCAATAAATGCACAAGAGTCACTATGGGGCGCAGCAGAGTCAGTGATTACCAGCCAGAGGGCCCCACAGCAGGGAATTAAAGGTTGGACATGTGTACTCATAACAATTCACTTTGCGCCATCGGTGCATCTATATTTAATAAGACTCGTATTTACCCACTTCATTTGTTATAAAGGACATGATAAAAATGCAATCCCTTCCATTTCAGCCTGTAACATAGAATTCATGTTTAAAAACATAGTGTGGTTAAAGAGAGGAGAAAAAAATTGCACGATTTTCACAAAGTCATAAGTTAGATAAGATGCTAAAATAATTACATTTAAGACATCGAGTTATGTGTTTTCTATATTCTTTTTCTACCTACAATATACTCATCTATTCGAAATGTTAGTTTTTTTTTTATTTTGTAGATCATGCCCAGCAGTATCTATAGTATGTTTATAAATATATATGTGAAATGCACATTAATGTTTAAAACATGTATAGAGGTTGACTATATTTCATCAAGAGATGATGGATAATTAAGAAATATACATACATTTTAGAAATGCCCTTCACTCAGTCGCAGCAGGGTGGCTGGTGGCACACTTGTAACACAAAGGATTTTTTTTTGTTACTGATCCTAGTCCTACACCCCCCAACCCCTCACCCCACCCACAAATAATCACACACACTCAGTTACCTCTTAATGGATACTTATTTGTTAATGTCGTGGAAATGACGATGTGCACCAGAGACACTGGCCCTGAGTCTTTAGATAGAGATTAGGTGTATATTAAGCACTACTGCTGAAAGATGGGGGTTATTACACTAACCAAACCCCATTACTGGCTCCTTCTCCCCCATCCAATACCTCCAACTAAATATCTGACCTTTTGTGGTTTGTGCTTCTTTTTGGCTCCCCATATCAGAAACAAGCCTTTCAATAATCGAATCGCATGTAAGGTAAAACTAAATGTAGCACTTTCATTAAAATACTTTCTTTAAAAGGGCGATAAAAAAAATTGTAGAAACATTCAAATTCAGTACAAAATAACTGCTATAGTGGATGGGTCTTGGTGTAAAGTAGAATCATCTTGACTGTGTGATTGCTTATACTTTTGTGTATATAAATATTGGATTATAGATGACATTCCCAGAACATCTGTGTATTATATCACTAGATGGATCCCCTCTGTTGGAACAATTTTAGTTCAGCAATATATGGAGCCAACCAACGCTGTCCCTCTCCAAAGGATGTGTATTGGGCTACAGACAGGTTTGTGTATTCACACTGGGTTGGGCGGGGTACATTGGTCCTACCATTTTACTATCTTGATTCTAGACACCACAAGAGAACAAGCGTCTATAGATAATAACATGAAGGGTTTTGTTTTTTTAACCAGAAACATTTTTAGGAAAAAAAATTTCTACTAAACTTGTCCTTTCAAACCCACAGGGTGGAGCATTAAACAAAGCATATTTGTCTTAACACGTTGCAAAAAATAATACCTAAGGTCTAAATGTCTATTTATGTGTCCCGATGGAATGTACAGGATAAAGGAAGATTCATAAATGAGCTCAAGAGGTTGCTAAACAAAGAGAACCAAGTAGAGATTCTGTAATATATACTGCACGCAGAATATGCCTGGAATTGCCGCTTCTTGAGAAAGGCCGAAACGTTGTTGAAAAATGAAAAACTATATATGATGACGGCTTGCGTTAAGAGCCGAAACGTTGATTTAAACTATATTATTTTTTTTTTGCACTAAACTAAGCCTGTGAGTGCAGTTACATAGATATATACTCAAAATATGTGTGCGTATATAAAAATCAGAAAATGTTCCTGGTTCTACTTTGTTTACAACTCAAGGTACTACCTCCCATATAAAATAAGTTGTCTGTGAAAATTAGAGTCTCTTACCATCTTGCACTGTTTGGCCTCGGGCGATTCTGCAGGTAGTTATAAACAGGATAGAGAATCGCAGGGTAATTTGTAAATGATAAATAAAAACTCAAAGCACTTACCCATAAAATCTGTTGATATGCTGGAAATAATCGATTGAGATTGAGATATCCCTTCTGTACTACTCCTGAGCCTGCAATGGTTTCCTGCTGTGTATATATATATATATATATATATACCCATACACCCAGTAAACATGTGTGCTCTTGTGTAGCCCTGACTATAAAGAAGGACTTTGAGCAGATCTCTATCTACCTCTTCCCCTGCTTTGAGATTTCAGCACTTTTTTTTTTTTTATTCTAGTAACACTTTCCCCCCTTTTAATGTCCTGGGTGGAACTGACTGCCACCATACTCGATTGCCTGCAATACACAAATCAGTCTGCCCTGTCCAGTCACCTCTCCTTTTACCCCCAAGCACAAAGAAGCAAGAGAAATACAGGAGCTCGAGGAACTTTTGGCTCTTTTGAGCATATGCCCAACTGTTCTTTCCAAAGTCTCCTCTAGTTAATGTACAAGCTTTCATCATAAAACAGCACTAGCAGCCTGGGATCAGTTTAGTGCTGTGGAACAAGCGTGGCATAGAACTGACTCACGAACAATGGCTCCCTTGCTGCTGCATTAGGGCGTCGGCAATTTCCCAATACAACTCTCATGGCGATCAGCAACCCAGACACCGAGATTTAAAAATTTTTCATCCATATACAACCCTCAATCGGAAACGATTGTGTAAAAGTATCAACTTTTGTTTATATTTATGTCAACTGAAATTTGGTAGGTAAATATTTATTTTCAAAACCTTCTGCATTATATTTGCCAACTGAAATTTGGTAGGTGAATATTCATTTTTTAAATTCGTTCGAGCAATTCCAGAAAACCTTAGTAGATGATAAATTGTGTTGATTTGGGTTTAACAGAAAAAGCAGTTTTGATGTCTGTCTCTGTATGGAGATATCTTCCTGAAAATTAAAAGTTTTTTTGTTTAAAAAATCTCCACCGACATTCCTCACGTTTCCCCCGTAAGTGTCTGAACTGTGTGATCCAGGCAGTCTGCAATTTAGTTGAGGTTTTCAATAACTTCTTGAAATCCCTTTTATATTCGGATAATAAAATTGATTTGGCGCCGGGCCCAAGACTTAAAATAACCGTATATTAAACCTGATACGCAATGAAATATGAACATATGGTGTGATGACAGTATTTATGGACGTTTCCCATAATCATGAGGCTGTTGTTTTTTTTTTTTCCCAAAGAAATACATTTATTTTTTTTTTTCCCTTATTTTTTTTTTTTGCCAAATAACCTTAAAACAATACATTAGTTTTATTTTACAACCAGATAGTTCGGTAATATATGAACCAGTATGGAATTCAACAAATAAATAATAATGACACTTCTGAATAAAAAAAAAAAAAGTCCAGCGAGTTGACCTTGTTATAGGGATTACACACGGGAAAAATCGGGAGAAAAATAAGAAATCGTGGATGGATTTCGTCGTGTCCTCGGGTTATTGGTGGTTGACTTCATCCTAGTTCACTGCTTCTCTGAGGTTGATAGGATGGGGAGACATGGCTTCCATTTGCTTTGTAAATTATTTGTCCGTTATTATTATTTTTGAGATGTATAGAGCCCCCCCCCCCTCCCCCAGGACAGTGATATCTTTAAAATACAATGTTCTCATTTATTATATACATTCTTCTTGCTGGGCTTTCGTTTGCATGCTTTACCCTCAAGCCTAATGAGTGCTATTAACACTGTAAAGATATTACGGACTGTTTTTATAAAATTAATTTGACATTTCAATATATATATATATATACAGCCTTTTCTGTCCTTTTAGACGTATGATGCTGAATTAAAATTAAAAAAAAAAAAATTCAAGCCAGAAATAATATTAAAATGCCACGTCCAGTCTATGGTGCCCAAATCTAGATTTCTGGGGATTACAGTGTCTGTTGTAGTTTCACTGCAGGACATCAGCTGGAATAAAAATGATTTTGGCGTTTCTGCATGTTCCTCCTTGCCTATTCTCTTTTGGTAGTGACCCAGGTATGTGAATGAGAGGCTTCAGAGTACTTCCCATACAGGACTCGTATATACAGGCTCACACATATACACAGGTATCACACGGGTCTGTCCACTGCATATTGGCAGGCGCTGAGGTTGGATCCTGGGTTCTGAACGCTGGCATAGCCAAAACTAGAGTGTTGCTTGGCTTTGAGTCTCAGGCTTGCCAGGCTGGAGTTACATGTGTCTCTGTAGACATAGGGAGGTGTTGGGGGAGCATAGGGGCAGGCCGGCGTTGGCACTGCAGTGTTGAGGGAAGGGTTGCTCAAATTGTTCAGGTTATTCAAGCTATTTAGACCAGAGCCTGGCACCCCAGTAACAGCAGATGGTACCATGCCAGAGGACATGCTCATGGAAGAAATTGAATTGGGCGAGGAGAACATGCTCTGGGAGGACAGTGGGTTGACATTCATAGAGTTGAAGAAGGGGAAGCTCTTAGTGGAAAGAGAGGCTGAAGTCAGGCCCTTGGCTGCCCAGTTGTTGTACGAATAACTGGGGTACATGTCTTCATAGGGCTGCATCAGTCCATTGAACTGGGGGCCAAAACCGTTTTTGCAGAGCTCTGCTTGTTGATTCCTCTCCCTCTTTCTCCACTTGGCCCTGCGATTCTTAAACCAGACCTGAAGGAGGCAGAATAGAGAATGTCTGGGTTAGTTGTGCAACTGCAATAAAATATACATTTGCTCATATCAAAAAGGTATGACTTCTAAATAATTCCCAGTGCTCCTTAAATTTACAAATACAATGGCTGCAGTATAAATAAAAATAGACATACATTGGCATTCTGCTCATATATTTTCTGCTCAGGAATGTTCAGCACCCTGATGCATATTAAATGAATCCAGAATAATTACTATTATTATTAGTAGCAGCAGCAGCTACATCTGTGGATGTAACAGTGCTGCTACACATACTAGGCATTAAAATGAAAGTCTGCTTCAGGTTTTATACAGAGTTTTTGCAGCCATCACCTTAAAAATCGCCTGCTGCTGTCAGCAAGGCGTTTGGGTGGATTTGTAGCAGAGACAAGGGAGCAGCAGAATATTAGAACAAATGTGTGTCTGGTATGAACCCTCCAGAGAGCCTCCCCTGGGCTAATCTGCTGTGACTGAAAGAAACTTCTGACCCAACTTGTCCTCTCCGGCTTGTTGGCAAGACTTGTCTTTTAACTATGTGTTAAATGAGATCCCTAGATCCTCCCTCCAGACAATTGAGAATTCAGTTATCAATCTGCTCCCATCTCTCCAATCCACATCTGTGCGTCTCAGTGGCCAGTCACCCTCCCGCAGTGCGACTTTGTGTATTGAGCAGTTCCTCAATGAGCCCTGTTTATACAAATCATGTTGGACATTGCAGATCGTTGTCAACTCTATCATTAATCCCTCACACTCAGTGGAGGAGAAGCCCATTAGCCATCTTAAGACACCCCTTGCATTCCCAAAATGGTACTCATCTGATACAGCTCTGCCCTGATAAAATGCTTGCTCTCACTGCCCCAGAAAAGCCTTTCAATCGAAATCAATTAAACCTGTTTAAAGAAGTGCTGCAATACAGATTCATGTACATTGCACCAGGGGCGTAACTACCTATGAAGCAGACCCTGTAGGGAGGGCAGGCCCTACAGGGGCCGCATAAGACCCTTTATAATTTAGATATTTTATATACAATTTCAATATAAATTTTTAGGGGCCTGAAATATAATTTGCCCATAAAAACAAAGTATAATTTTCGCGTGTGTGTGTATTGAAAAATACACGTATACTTTTGTGTGTTATTGAATTATCTTCTGTATTAACGTTTCGGGCTCTATAACAATTTGAGCTTCTACAGCTTCAGTATATACATGTATGCTTAACACACGCACATTTAAGCAGTTGTAAATATTAAATAATGCGATGAACGAAATACTATGGAAAAAAACTGGATGATCACTACAATACTGTTTATCTAATAAAGAGAGTGTTATTACCAGCTTGTGCTGGGACTAATTGTCTTTTTTTTTATATTACACGGATATCTATTTCATTTTACAACCTATTCTTATTGTGTTAATATTTGCAAAACTCAAGAATAGCACAATTTGTCTCCAAGGCTGTTTTTTTTATATACAGAGTCCATGTTTGGACACCATAAAAATCTTATCTTTCTCAAGGCAGAGATTGTGGGCAAGTAAAATTGGCTGTGCCTTTGTGTAGACAGAGAAACATATAATTTACCGAGGCCTTTGAACGCGTGTCCTATTGCAAATATCACTTTAAAGCAAAGGGGTTAACCGGTATCACACGGTGTGTGAAATGAATCCGTGAGAATTCACCGTGGGCACAACATCTCCAAGCGCCACACTAATAACTTCTTCTGTGTCATATTTGCGCACATGTAAACTACAAAGCAGCTAAAGATGATCATAGCAGGATCAAATATAAAATGTATTCAGTCCAGGTTTTTGTCTAAGACAATTCAGACACATAAAACATTCTACTAATATTTTCGTTTCTCGCTGTGTGCAGGGCCATGAAAAAAAGCCATAAAAACATAAGCCATTTTTGCGCTTGCACTAGTGAATGCAGCTGCTCGATTTTAATTTACCTTATACAGTAGATGAAAAAAGTGTATCTGTATAGTGAATAAAGGTTTGAGTCGCTTACGTCTTTGTAGCGAATTGTACAGTTTTGTAAGAAGTGAATGAAAACGTTTCATGCATTTTAGTTTTACCTGTACATTTCCAAGGCCTAGCCAATCCCTGCGCTAGAGGCACACATTGAAATCATGATTAATCTGCAAGTCCAGTTGTTTTTGTTTTAGAATCACTTATAACAATTAATAAATGATTTATTTCCATTGTCATATCTAAGATATCGTGTTTTACAACGATACAATATACAATCGGTGCTGCCAACAATATCCTCAGCTCCGAAGACTTGAAACCAATATTAGAAATGAAATAAATACTCACCCTGACTCTGGCCTCTGTCAGATTGGTCCACACTGCGATCTCCTCCCTGGTGGACATGTCGGGGTAACGATTCCTCTGGAAAGTCGCTTCCAGCTCCTGCAGCTGCTGGCTGGTGAAGTGAGTCCTTTGTCGCCTCTGTCTCTTCTTCTTGGAGGGATCATCAGTACTGCTGTCCTCGTTCTTGCTCTGGTGATTTTTGTCTTTATCTATCAGGAGGAAACGATCGGTGACTATTATTTATTATAGAACAAAATCGCCAATTTACAAAACAAAAGTAAACGCGTCTAAACGCGGAAATTCCTTTCCTACAGAGGCAAATCGATTTCACGTAGTTCCCATTTCTGGGCTCAATTTGAATCCCCCTTCCTCCCGTTTGGCTTCCTATATTAACCCCTCCTGCTTCTACCTACCTTCTGTACTTCCACAGTGAATGGAAAGATTTCTCATTTACATTCCGTTTTTTTCTTATTACTAATGTTAACAAACGAATTACAAAATAGCTACTCATGTAGCCAGCAGCCTGACTTTCTGTTCTGTGTGATCCAAATAAAAATAAAATAGTTTATTATACGCGACAAAAGATTTCCTTCCTGTTGCACGAATACAAATCTATTTTGTCAGAAGCAGCCAGGTATTTTTTATTTGCAACTGGGATCTCTTTTACTGTCATATGTAACAGATCATTCACTGATATTTTTTTTTTTATTATTGTGATAGCTAATTAAAACATAATACCTGCACCAATGCAAGCCCCGTTGCTTTATTCCATTATTTGAACTAGTTTAGTGTTTGAATTTCCACTCCTCCCCCGGGGATAATAAACCAATTCCCAAGCCCCTCCTGTTCTTTTCATTTCTCAGGCTGCAGTCATTCTGAAGACTTTATTAAGCGCCCCATGGTCATTTGTTTTATCTAATTATCTGCAGAGCTATTACAGCATTTCTGTCCTCTTTGTATGAACCCCCCAGTGCTTAGATATAAGAAACCAAACTGACTGAGCTGTCATTTCTAAACTTGGTATCGGATCACACACTTGAGGTTACAGAATTAGAATATGTCCCTCGCTAGATGAATGTGCTCCTGCTGCTTGTCACCAAGTCTAATGTAAATAAGAGCTACTGTACAGTACAAGTGCACTTACGTTTTTGCACAAAACTATTTAATAAAGAATTATTTTAAAACAAAAAATAGGAGAAAAACGGTATTTGCAATTGTAGGAGCACCTAAACACGTTTGAAAAATCTGTAGCCCCCCCCCCCCACCAAAAATAATCTTGCACACTTTACAATATTTATATAGATTAAATTTAGCACACACACGTGTGTCGGTGTCCCCTGTGTCTGGGCCATGTTCTTACCTGCAGTTTCTGGGCTGGAGGTGTCTGAGATAGTGTGCACCTCTAGCCTTGTCTTGCACTCCCCAGAGCGCTGGCCCAAAGAGGAAGCCATGGATACAAGGGTCACTGTCTGGAGTTGGTGCTGGTGATGATGATGATGATGGGAAGAAGCTGCAGCCACTTTACTCCCAGCTAAGTGATCCAAATGTAAAGGCTCTTTCATAGAGTTCATGGATGATGGTGGGGGTACAGTACAGTAGGCTCCCAAAAAATATCCAAGTCCAACAATCAGAGAACTGAATGAAAACGCCTGCAAGTCGCAATGAAATTTAATGGCAAGTGATGGTACCAGCAGGGTATTGTAGCAGGCTGCTGAGTAAGTCCTTTACTAAGTGCAGGCTTAGGGTGCCTTACATATAAGTCCTGTTGGGTCCTCCACTAGAGTAATAATGAAGGCTGCTGGGCTCCCTACTCCTTGCTACAGGATGATAGAAGCAAATCCTCCTAAAGAGCTGTGATGCATTCAGTGCAGGAGCTGGGGCATTAAAGGCAGGTGCCTCTGGGCAGAGAGATGCCACTGTATCCAGACTCAGCACTTGCCCAAAAGAGATGCTGCTCTCATTCACTAACAACAGCGCTCTGCTGCCAACAGGCAATGGAGACACAGCGATGGCTCAGCCGCTTCCCTGTTTGACTAAGCCCGTCACATCAGACATTTGTCCTACCCCAGCACTGTGACGTCACCGGCCTCTACACGCCTCCTCCCTTACTGGCTCGTCAGTCCCGCAGGGCGCGCATTGGCCAATCGGAGAATATCGACCGGCAACGTGCTCTCAAGAGGCGTGGCAATTGTAATAATAGTGACCAATCGGCAGTAGGCAAGGGCGGGCTCTAAGCTTGACATCCCGAAGCAGTTGGTGCAATACAGACACAAGTGAGCTGGGAGATCGCAGCAAACTCATGCCGGCGTCAGTGTGATGAAGATTTAACGCGTGCCAGGGGGAAATGACAAGGAGATTCACGTTTTGCCATAGCAAAATATGGACTTTCCACAATTGTACTGCTTGTCAGACATACATGGGGAAATTATTGAGAAATGTGTTACAATCCGTATCAGTAATACACCGTCGCATTCTCTATAGAGAAAAGCCAGTAAAGTACGGTCCAAAAGTACGGAAAAAAGTAGCTTTCACGCCTAGATCACACAAAAGATGTGGGTAACTGATCATATGCAGAAAAAAAACAATCAGATCCCTAAAAAGCGATCAGATCCCCCTTTTCCACGTGTACCAGCGCCTTGCGCACAGGAGTCTGAATACGAGACAAACTTGTCTCTGCGAAATAGATTGCAATGTATTTTCCAAATATATAAAGCCTTAGATTTACAAAAGGAAAATATTATACTCATTACTATCGGTCTATCATCTATATATCTAATTTAATTATCGTCTATATATCTATAATCCTATTATCTATCCACCCACTATCTACCTGTCTATCTATCTATCTTTTAATTTAACTATCATCTATCAAGCTTTACCTATCATCTCTTC
>CM044431.1:70456816-70459316 GCA_024363595.1 Xenopus borealis | reverse complement strand
TCCCTTATCTTCATCCCTCGTTACACCCTGGCCTGATCCCACACCCCAACAATTCAAGACACAGCGAGGCCTTACCACTTTGGTGAATCCTTCCAAACAGTTTGCCTGTCTCCTTGCGGCTGCCTTCTGTGCCATCTGTAGCAGGGAAATCCCCCTTCTTCATATCGGACTCCTTAGAGAAGAGACACTCCACTGCCGAAGGCTGCACTCCTGCAATCAAAGAAAGGCACAACGTTACGGCCAAGAACTAACAAGAGCAAGTGCTGAAACTCAGACGTCCTACTGATTTCCCTCAGATTTCTTTCTGGGAGTAATAATGTCAATGAGATCCTAAGTATACTAGAAAAAGGTTGGGGATTAAGCCGAAACGTTAGACGTTCTCAAATAAATCACCTTTTGGGTTCTACAGTGAAGCTCGTTATTAATTAGATGTGTTGTTATTAGCATATTCACGGAAAACTTCTACCAATGTTTTTATACTTGTTTTTGTTGGAAGGGTGGTTGCAAATGAAATATAAAACAAATGTGTATTTCTGCTCTCTAGCCCTCCGGAGCTTTCCTAATCCCTATTCAAAGCAATGGGCAGTTGCTCACCTAGTTGGACACAGGCTGTCACCAGTTTGCGGCAGTTGCTGTCCATACTGTTACCTGCGAGAGAAAAGAGAGACAGATATAGGATTCCGTTGTATTTAACCACAACAAAAGATCGTAATTATGTCATTAATTGATTGTTTCATAAACAACCTGTGCAGCACCCGAAGAGGAGCGACAAAATCGTTGCAAACACACAGAGTTGTGATTTATTACCAGGAAGAGGATAAAGTACTTTTAATATTAATTTTACATGAAGTGCCACAAATTAACACCATTATCAAAGCCACTTAATCGTCAGGCATGCCTTTTAACCGTTGATTTAACAAAAACAAAAACGAAATTAAACTAAAGCCAGAGTAAATTAACGCCAAATGCAGGCATTATGAATGGAAAATAAATAAAAAGGCTTAATTGAGGAATTAATGCATATTCATATATTTCTTAGATATGTAGTGTACAAAACAAAAGCAGTGTAAATACCCTACCTTCCTTTATATTTATAATACAGTTATATACATGATTTACATTTCATGGTTGGGTAATATAATACTTTGTTTTACCCCAATGCATTGCAGGGAACACGACTCCAGAGGCGTTAATACTAATAATCTGAATTGCTAGCTCTGGATGACAGATAGCATCCCTTCCAGTGAATCGTGTATACGTTACTGATGTTTACCATGGATCAGAGTCACTATGTTCTGTTCATTTTCGTTAAAGGGAATTTTTTTTTTTTAAATGTAAGAGGGTTGTGCAAAAACTCTATCTATTTTTACCATAAAGAGAGGAAAGAGGTAGAAAAAAAGGGACTAAGAAGAAATAAAACCATTTAATGAATTAGGCCCACTGCTAACAATTGTACTATTTCCACTTTCCCGCAGACAAACATTGTTGCATTCATGGCAAACACAGGTTATATCTCCCATTGGTTATCAATAAACATGTCGCAAGGATTGTCATAAAACCATTATAAAATAAATGGAATGGCAGATCTCATTTATCAACACTGGGTAAAATTTGCCCATTATACCTATAGCAACCAGTCAGTGATTAGCTTTTTAAAGCCAGCTGCAAGTAGAGCAATTAATGCAATAATCTGATTGGTTGCCATGGGTTACTGCGCATTAGCATATTTGCCCCGTGTTTATAAATAACTCAATTAGGGATGCCCTACCTTTCTGTGGGGAATAGTTAGGAATCATTCACCTGTGGATACACTGTGATATCACACATGTATTCCTGATGACTGGTGGGGCAGCATTAATATGACAAGAGCAATAGTATATTGTGTACTCCCTGCATTCCTTATCATGAGTTCATACAATTACCTTCAAGTAACGTTAGCTAATTATAGGAAGCCCTATCACGTTTACAAGCCGGGGCACAGATTTTAATTAATGAGTATTCACCTCCGCTGAATTAACGATTTTGTTGTGAGCAAGTGTGTGAGAACATAACGAGGTCATTATGTTTACACACAGGCGCTTATTTGCGCTAATTTGGAGCAACCAGGCAGAGGTGCATTTATGTGATGCAACACGTCAAAGATCAGTCGAGACAAATCATGATATTAACGTGGATTTTTCTCTTTCAATGCTGGCTTGATAGTTCTATCCTTATTGTGATTAGGCCAATAATTGAGCTGCTGCCTAAATGGAGTGTGACAGGAGCAAGTGATTGAAGCAAGTGGAAAGTATTCTGTGGCACAAGGAGGACAGTTCACTCCCGCCATCCCCTCTGTTTACTATTTGCTCCCATTCGCCTCGGTGCTGATGCGCTTTCCTTTGCCCAGATCTGTGCCAGAGAGCAGGCGTTTGGCTGGCCCAGATCTGAGTGATTCTGCAGGAAAATCGCAGGATTAGTAGCTGATTGAGATGTCTGTCCGTAAGATATTACAAAATTCATT
>CM044431.1:70440131-70452631 GCA_024363595.1 Xenopus borealis | reverse complement strand
AAACCTACTTTCCTGACTTTTAGTTACTACTATACGAGCACAGAGTGAGTTGTTCCCTTTCACTGGGAGTTTTCTAACGGGAAATACTTGTAACAATATATCAGGGCCCAAATGAAAACGATCGAATGCACTAAGGCCTGCTGCAAGAATTCAGGAGAGGCTTCCTGAATCATAAATGCCAGTGTGTTCTAATAAAGAGACGCAAATTCACTGAATTAAAGTGCGAGTGTTTGGGAAAAAAAACAAAAAAAATATATATATACATATATACATATATACATATTATTGGGTTTAAAAAGTTTAGCAAAAGTCTTCCGGTTTAGGAAAGGGAAGCATGTTACTGCTAAATTTATACTTCCAACACATTAGAGAGGGTTAGACTGATATCCAAATGAAGACTGGACCCAAATGAAGTAGTTTTCTGTTACAAAGTTACCAAAGGTGGCTGACACACACACTCTCTCTCTATCTCTCCCCCCCCCCTCTCTCTCTGCAATTACAGTTTCTCATTCAGATGCCCCATGCAACGTCTTGCGCTCTGACGCACACTTACCTTTACAACCCAAAACACATAACAGATGCGAAACACCAGTTGGATTGGCTAATAGATGTACATGTTACCATATGAAATCAATGTTAATTGCACACTTTGTCTAATAGTAGAAATATTCAATAGCCAGCAGCCTTTCTAACTAGACATGGCTGGAAATACAGGTGGAAAGGTAGCTATAGCCTCCAGGAATGAAAAATCCTTTTATAACGGGTGTGGGTAGGAAGGAGATCTATGACTCTGCACTTACCAGTTGCTTTCTGCCCTCTGCTTTCCTTGCTGCAGAGAAGAAATCCTGGAGGCACTTTTGGTTGTGGGACCAGAGAAGCGCATAGGAAAAGGACAATCCAAGGAAAAGGGCAACAACCCAAGACAATATCCCAAGTTCCTGGGATGGCAGCTCCAGCTGGGAGATGTGAGGTGCCTGCTTCCCAGCTCTCTCTCTCTCCCTCTCTCTCTCCCCCTGTATCTTTCTCCTGCTGCAGAGAGAAGGGCGTGACGTCAGGAGAGATTCCACCAAACTCGGGCAGAGCAGGAGGGGGAAGAGGGGTCAGAGATAGACAGGAGGCAGGGGTAGAGGAGGCAGGTTAGGGAGCGCAAACACTGATCATGGGGTCAGGAGAATTGAGAAAGGCTGACAGGGACAGCATTAGTGAAACCTGGCAAACACGCTGAAAAAAAACGAGGAAGAAATAATACTAATAAAAAAAGAGCATGAAAAGTTAATAAGACAATCAGTGCTAGGGGATTAGTCAAGTAATGAAAGTGAATCAAGGAAATGAGACAGTAGCTGCAGAATCTCATAAAAGGGGCGGGTGAGAGGTTACATCAGCCAAGGGAATTCATTAGCCTTCTAGGTGGTACTTCCCAGGAAAATTAAAGCCAGGGCTCTTTTATTGGAGATTTTTTTTCGATAAATAACAAACCCCCCAATCACACAAACACACACACACACACACGATCCGATATTTTTATGGCATTAAAAGCAGCTAACAATGTTGTTCCGTTAATTTCTATAAAATAAAGATTAGAATCGTATAAACATACATGTATGTTTATACAAAAATTCCAATAACAATTATTGAAATATAAAAAGATTAGAATCGAATGTGTGTGTGTGTTAGATTATTAAACGGATAGATGACAAGCCTGAGAAATATGGAACTGAGCCTTGAATTGGGCCCTGCTGCAAATCTAGGGACCCCTCTTCTACAAACAGCAATGCGTTCTACTCAGACTCAGAGGTTTTGCCATGAAAGAGACCCCCCCCTCCTAAAAAAAAAGCATAGAATTTCATTTGATGTAAATACAACCAGCAAGTTCACCCGGGGTCACTGATAAGTCATTTTTTTTTTAAAGTCAAGACTGGGAACCAGTATTAAACAACAGGCAAGCGTTCAGGGTGGGAAAATTTCCCCCAGAGCGATCAGCAGTGGGATATATATGGCAGCTTCCTTGCACTCACTCACTGCTGGGGGATCAGACAAATCTAATATCCTATTTAATTCAAGGGAGAGATTTATCCTATTATCCTATTTCATTCAGGTAATAATAAGAGCAACCCCTGTGTTCTATTTGACTGTTAAATAATTAGAATTGTTATTGTACATTTATGTTATTGTTGTTATTCTTGTAACTAACTGTTCATGAAATAAAAAAAATAAATAGTCATAATTAGAATTTATACAGATATTTACTGATGACGCCCAGTACTTTTAGACGTAAAATGTAGAATAATTTAAAATGTGGGACAAAGCCAACAAGAAAAGATTTTAAAAAATCCCTTATGCTTGTATTTATTTGGCATAACAAGGGTTGTAATGAGGACAAGAGGAATAGTGATAATGCATCTATGTCATGTAGACAAATGAATAGATAGGTAATAAAGTGAAAACATAACGAAAAAACACAAAATCACCATATAAATTACATTTATAAATAATAGGAGGCTGGCGTATAGTGGGGAAAGTATTTTTGTTTTTGTAGGATTTCTCAGACAAATTCGTTTGAAAAAATGCCTTCAACTTACATCTATTTATCATACCAAAAAACGAAACATATTTATTGGCACAGCTGCATTTTGTGGATGTCCGTATTGGCCATTCTCGATCGCTGCAGATTGAGCGATCAGTGTACCCGCACAGACGTGGATGTTTCCCGATTTCCAGCGATATAAATCGTGTATCCATATAACGATCAACTCGTGTTTTTAGCAAAATCCTTTCCTCTTTGCAGGCAGATTATCGCTGTATATAATATAGGCTTCTGGTTTGAATACAGCAAGTTGACAGCGGCTGTTCTGATGGATCTGGAGCTAAGAAATATCTGAAGAATGTACTAGGGGGTTCAGATATTTACAGTATTCATACACCTCGGAAAAACAAGGCACTGATTATCTGTTACAACTTGAATCTCAGTGGCCATTTGAACGCACTGAAGGTGGTTACTATGCAGGCTGTGTCTGCTCATACTGAACATACATGTAACAGTGCCCAAGCCCCCCTACCCTTGGGGTCCAACATTTGCTTAGTGCCTACCCCCAGTTGTAGTGAGGCTGGGGCCCTCCAGCTACAGCTCTAGGCAGACCCGAGTTTGGTACCAATGTCATGGCAACTGTCATGGGATGCAGGCTTTAGCATTTTCTGCTTGTTACTGGTCTCTAGGGATGTTTCATTTGGCTATTTGTCTCTGTCAAACTACTTCTATCACCTGTTTTGAAAGTTGGTGCAAGGAAGGGAAGCTGAGCCCAATCTGACTCTGCATGTATCCTGGGCTATGAAAGTCTCCTATTTCTGTAGGCACAAGAAAAACACATTGTCTGTTAATACTGGCCCCGGTAGTATTTTGGGTAGGTCAGGCTGTGTCTGTTTCTATTATATTTGATGGCATACTAAGTAGCACAATTAAGTCTGTATATACTGGCTATTATGAAGCTGTGTCTTTATGTAATGAAGATGGTGTTATCATAGGTTCCATCATGCAGGATGCTACCACTTTTTTGCATAAACTCAAGGGATGAAAACACAATTATGCCTCTTTATAGATCCCTAGTAAGGCCTCACCTGGAGTATACAGTGTAATTTTGGACTCCAGTCCTTAGGAGGGATGTAAATGAGCTGGAGAGAGTGCAGAGACGTGCAACTAAACTGGTAGACTGTCCATTTTGGGGTTGTTTTCTCTGGAGAAAAGGCGCTTGGGAGGGGACATGATCACACTTTAGTAAAGTGTAATCATGTCCCCTCGCAATCGACTTTATAACTAAATTAGAGGACATTATAGACAAATATCAGGGGACCTTTTTACCCATAAAGAGGATCACCGCACCAGAGGCCACCCCTTCAGACTAGAAGAAAAGGACTTTCATTTGAAGCAGCGTAGGTGGTTCTTCACAGTGAGGACAGTGAGGTTGTGGAATGTTGTGATGGCTGATTCTGTTAATGCCTTTAAGAGGGGCTGGGGTGATTTTTTTTGACAGACATAATATCAAAGGCTATATCTAATATAAGTAATTCTAAAAAAAAAACAAAAAACAACTGGACTTGTTGAGTAATCCTTAGTAAAACATCTTCAAGGATTACTCAGCAAGTAATCAGTTAGAATGACTTATATTAGATATACCATGACCTGGATGAATAAAAATCTTCATAATCATCAAAGGCTATTGTATATATTTAAGTGAAGGCAGTGCCGGTTTCAAGCACATTGGACCAATTAGGCCCAATTGGGCCCCGCACTTATGGGGGCCCCGCTCCAGTGCGAGCATAGGTATTCCCCTATACTAAGCACAATTCAGCAGGAACAGCCCCATAAGTTTGTCTATTGCCTGTACAGAGAGATCCCATAAATTAATACAAGCAGTGATATTTCCATGTACTACACAGCAGGAAGGTTTCTTTAAAGACTGCACCGTGTTTACTATGTGCAGTATACATGTGCTGAGTATGCAGTTGAACTAGATATAAGTAAAACTGAGTAACAAGTGAAATGCATTAATGTATTGTAATTCATGTATATTTAATCCATGGTGCTGCACATAGTAAACATAATTTACAGTGGTAACCAAAATTTGCACTTTTTTTTTTGCTCACATAGATTAAACAAAGTGAGGGAACATTTTCTCCCAGTTGCCCAGCCTGCTCCCATCCCCAACTGGCAGCCGCCACTTGGACAGAGGGGAAAACAGCCACTATTTGCCCATCCAGCTCTGTGACCCTGGGACAGACAGCAAAGATCCTTCTAGGGGGCCCCGCCAAAATGGTTCCAATTGGGCCCCGCACTTGGTACGACTGGCCCTGAGTGAAGGTATGGAGGGGTGTGTGTGTGGATGCTGGGTTTTCATTTGGAGGGGTTGAAATTGATGGACTTTGTTCTGTAATTATTTAACTATGTATGGCTCATTATTATCCATCTTGGCACTAATTGGATGTTGGGTCTATCATACTAACACCAGGTGCACTGTGGGTAGGAAATGATGATCATCCTGGCACTAATGGGATGCTGGGTATTTCATCCTATCCCCGGTGCATTGTGGGTAGGACAGGCTGTTCATCCTGGCACTAATGGGATGCTGGGAAGGACTGACTATGTCTGGCCTGACTGTGAGTGCTGGGTGCAGCTGAAGTGAGCAGCTGTTGATAAATGGAAATAACCCGTAAAGAAATAACGGATCCAGAATGATTTTCATCCCCTTCCCGAGTGCAAGGAACGAGCTGGACATACGTTTCATGCTCCTAATCCTTCTTATACATTTTTAGTCATACTCCCATTAAACAACTAATTAATGTCCCCGAACCACCAAGGAATTCTGCATTAGACATGCTGCTTGCAAAGGAGGGCCCGAGAGCTCTGTGCAATCCGTGGAGGAGACTCCAGCCCTCGATTCCTGTTGTTTGTGCCAATACATGATATGAAATCAGTAACAACATTTGAACATTGTACTGATCCAGACCAGCCGCAGTCGCACATCACTGCTGCACCAAGCGACGGGCTGTAGTCAGGATAAACCTCATAGGAGATCAGATGAGATGTTCTTGGCCACACTAGAACCTCATCTCATTGTCATTTCAAGGTCACTACCACTGAAAGGAACTTGTCTGGGGACACATTCATTTTACTCGCAAATTACACAGTGTCGTCTCTACTCAAAATTGCTTTGTTGTTTCTCTCTCTCTCTCTCTCTCTCTCTCTCTCTCTAGATCTATCTATCTATCTATCTATCTATCTATCTATCTATCTATCTATCTAATCTATCTTTCTCTATCTATCTATCTATCTATCTATCAATCATCTATCTATCTATCAATCATCTATCTATCTATCTGTCATCTATCTATCTATCTATCTATCTATCTATCTATCTATCTATCTAATCTATCTATCTCTCTGTCTGTCTGTCTGTCTGTCTATCTATCTATCTATCTATCTATCTATCTATCTATCTATCTATCTGAATTTCTCTGTCTGTCTGTCTGTCTATCTATCTATCTATCTATCTATCTATCTATCTATCTATCATCTATCTATCCCTCTCTCTCTCTCTCTCTTTCAATCTATTTATTATAATCCTCTCTCTCTCATCTGCCTATCATATTATCTCTGCCTCTCCATTATTCATCATTATGTAATTCTCTCTTTACATGATCTAGAAAGGGAAAGGGGGGGGGATCCTTTGTAACTTTGCCAATACATTACTAACATATGGCAGTTCATGCGCTTTCATAGTATAATAGGTACTATGACATGTCCCTTACTGTACTGGAAAAAAATTAAAAAAAATTGACAATAAATGCGTTACCATTTCTATCTCATTCACCTCTCTATCAATGCACTGGTGTTGGAGGGTATTGATAGAGATGTGTCATTGTCCAAATGGTCTTTTTAGAAATATTATTACATTCATACAATAGGAGTACATGATTAGTCGTCTAGCACATATTATTGCCCCTCACAATAGTGGCTTATAAAAGGCTGTATGCTGGTGTAGGGGTGAATACTATATTATGGGCAGTGATTTCATTCAGAGCTTTGGGAAGAACACATGCACTTTGCTTTCATCAATGATGGATTATGATCTGTGCCCAGGCATTTTCCTAACTAGATTCTTGACAACAAGTAGGTATATGTAAATAACAAATCGCTATCTGTTTAACAACCCCAAACACTATCGATCTAATGGCTGTTCGAAATTGTCATCCCTGTAGTAATAATGTACTCATTCATGGTTACCCATCCATGCCTTTCCCTATAATACAATCACAGCTAGAAAAAAAAAACAGAAAAAAAAAACATTTTAAAAGCTTAATGGATCTGCATATAAATTAAAATTATCTGCCCTGTCGGCTCATTTCTGCTAAATGCAACCGATTGTGCAGGGGTAAAAGTGATATTTCACTGTCCATTTCATTAAATATTCCATCACCACTTGCTGTCAGAGAAGCTGCGAAGAAGCCGGTTATATTTATGTTGAGACTATAATAAAAAAAATAGTGTATTAGAACAGAGCTGGGAAGTGGGTAAGAGTTTTCTCTTTTGCAGAGGATCAACGAGCACAGTTACAAATGACTGGGAGAGAGGCCCATCTGGTAATACTCTGGCAGTGGAAGGGTTACAACACCAATAAACAGATTAGTATATAGTCTGACTATACATATGTTTATATTGTGTTTTGTGTGTCTGTACCGAGAGTCTGGTCCCCCAACAATATCTCTTTCCTGCCCTAAGACCCCACTACTAAATTAATGTATGTTTTATTGTTAGGGATGAGGGTTGATCTCATTTTATCCAATGCGTCTTGGTGACCCAAAGCCCCAGCGGAGCTGTTGGTGAAATAAAAACCGGACCCAGCATTGCTTATCTGCTTAATGCTACTTTCAGTATAGTAGCCCCCCACCCCCTAAACCCGAACAGTTGCATTGCCCTGACTGGGAGAGCAGCAACAGAACAGAAGTATAACATACCTGCGCCTGGAGACCACAACAAACCAAAAGCAGCTGCTTCTTCACTGAGAAGATCTGTGTCAGAATCTGGAAGTTCAGACAGGAAAAAAAAGTGAAAGAAAAAGTCTGGGGATTGGGATTGTATAGCCTGGGGGGGGGGGATAAGTCGTGCTGCCCTTTTTATTTCAAACACTTATTGATCTGCTCTTGTCATCTTCATCTATGGCTGCGCGCAAGGACGCATGAAAGTATTTGCAATCTGAGAAGTGACCTGCAGACATCTACCCCAGTATCTTAATTAGCAGGGCTCAGCCTTCTCCTGTCCCATTTACTAATCTCACTCTGCCTCCTTCTCCTGGCTACTAACCCACCTTGCTTGGCTACCAGCCTGCCAATCGATTGGCTTCATCTCCACTACATTATATCACAAAGAGATTTAACCTTCAACTCCTGACTTGTGTTTTTACTCAGAGAGATAAATCAGCGCTAGATGAGCAGAATAGGTTTCGATCAGATATCATAACCAGAGTAATATTGGCACCGTTATGTGCTCAGGCTCTGTCCTCCCCTGAGCATTGCTGCCTAATAAGGGCAGACCTCAATTTGCCAATATATACAAGGCAGCAGCTTGTGAAGGGTACAATATTCTCTGTAATCAGCTCAAATGAGTTGGAACTTGGAGAGTTGCATCAACTTTAACCCCCATAATGCTACGTATAATCTTAGCTGTACAAATATTAGTGATTCATAATCGAATTGAGCATATAGAATATTTTAGCAATAGTTTATTGTTAGAACCATTTGCTGGACACACAATAGATGTTTAAAAGTGAGCTCCTTGCTATCTTTAGTGACAGAGGGAATATTCTCTGTTCCTTTTCTTCTTTCAGGTTATATAAAAATTAACGAATTGTTTGCAACCATGGACACAAGTTATAAGGGATCATTTAGTTTCTGCAAGAGAAGTGTAGTTTCATGTTGGCATGGTTTTACCCAAAGTATTGTTTACCTTAACTGAGTACTAAATCCTAAAAATGAATCTCACTAAAAATGACACCTTTTAATCCATTGATAGGTTGCTGCTAAGGATCCATGTGAAAAGGAAAACCAAACCTGGTCTGGGTGAGGAGGACCGAAAGGAGCTAAAAAGCCCTTCACAAGCAATCACATGCACTTCACTTATGCCCCTCCCTGGCCTCTTTTAAGGCTTTAAAGGGCAACTTAACCAAAACTTTTTAAGACACATATTTGATTTGTCACAAATGGTGATTTGATTAATTTATACCATACTACACTATATGCACTTTATATTTTGTTGTTTACTCCCTCGCTAGCCATGCGGCCTGGCCATTTCATTGGACATGGCAGAAATGATACAGAGGCATTTGAAAAAGTCCATCTCCAGTCTTAACTCCAAAAGGTATTCAAAGATACTGGCACTCAAGGCAAATTCAATGCAGGGTTACCGCTTGCAGGGGTAACCCTGCATTGAATTTGCGTTGAGTGCCAGTATCTTTGAATATCTTCAAGCTTTTGAGGTCTGCCGTATCCTCCATACTGAGGCCATCCCATATATGTTTGGTTAGGTGAGTGCGGAGCTATATCTATTTTACCTATTAACTCCAAAAGGGCAATAAGCCCAATTCCGGATCAACTCTGTACTAAAAGAACTAAAAATGCCATGTTTTATATAGTGAACTTATTGGACCAGCCTAAGTTTCAGCTTGTCAATAGCAGCAATTATCCAGGACTTCAAAAGTGACACAAGGGGTCACCATCTTGGAAAGTGTCTGCGACACTCACATGCTCAGTGGGCTCTGAGCAGCTGTTGAGAGGCTAAGCTTAGGGGTCGTCACAAATTATGCAGCAGAAAATGAGGTTGGCCTGTAATATAAGCTGATGCTACAGGGCTGATTATTAAATTCTGATGCTAAGTTCATTGTTTTCTGTGCTGCCATGTAGTAATTATGTGTATTAATTACTAATCAGCCTTATACTGTGACAGTTCTATTCTATGTGTACTGTATATTGTGACTCAGTCCCTAAGCTCAGTAAGTGACAGCAGCACAGAGCATGTGAATCAGTGAATCAGCAGAAAAGAAGATGGGGAGCTACTGATGCATCTTTGGAGGCACAGAGATTCTCTGCTAAAGGGCTGTGGTTGCCTGGGGCTGGTACAGAAGCCCAAAACATAATGTACAACATTTCTAACCTACTTCTTTAGTTTAACTTTCCTTGTTCTTTAAATACCTCCCTTGAGTTTTTGAATAATTGTTCTTCTTCTTATGACTCTTACCAGCTTTTAAATGGGGGGGGGGGGGGTCACTGACCCCATCTAAAAACAAAAGCCTACAAATGTAAAGTTCATTGTTGAGCCATAAACATTATCACAAATCCCTAAAAATGAATGGTTTTCCTATTTTTCTGTAACGCTCTAAAAATTCCAGATTTATGAAGTGTAAAAACCACAAAAACCTCTAATACAAAACTTCACCAGGTAAAAGTTGTCGAGGTCATATAGAAGTCAATGGGAGCTGTGCTAATCCAAATGGAACGTTTTTAATCAGCTTGGACTTTTAGAGGTTTTGGGATTTTTTTTCACAAGGAAATGTCCGAAAAACTAAAGGTTATAGAGGTATTTGTATTTTTCTTGGATTGTTCAGCTGTTAGTTCTTTCTTTATTAGAATCCTTTAATTAATGCCATGATTTTAGAGAAAGTGATTTTAGTCGTGGTTTCAAAAACCTCTGAAACGACTAATATTCGACCTTCAATAAATAAGTCTCCATGTGTGCTGTGCCCATCAATGTGTTTACCAGTAAGTGAGCCCCATAGTGCTATAATTTCAAAACTGTCAATGGCTGCCGATAAATGTTCATTCTAAATATCACCTGAAGTGAATGGGTCACATAAATAAGCTACAAGAGGGTGGGGCAGAGGTATGTCTATCTCCGTTTCATTTATAGAAGTGGAGCATTGAGGAAACAGGTAAGTGAATACTACCTACCCCTTCTTCCATGTTTCTGCCCCTTCACCTCTTAGCTAAAGGTTGGGTTATTGGGATTAATGCCTCTTACTTCAAGTATTTTCCCCTAACCCAACAGGTGCAAAGTAAGAGGAAGAAAGGGTGGTACCCTCAGACAACCTCCTAAGCTTTTCTCTGATATACCTGCAGAAATGCTGAACTGCAGAAAGTCAATCTTAAAGGATCTTTATGGGAACTTTTAATTTAAATTACTTAAAATTTAATAACTTTATATACCATATATTTGCCAGACATTTATGTTATTTGTCTTTCATTGTATTTTTTCTACATGTTCTTTATATCAGTATAATCAGTACAGGTATGGGATATGTTATCCAGAAACCCTTTACCCAGGAAGCTCCAAATTAAATGAAGGCCGTGTCCTATAGATTCCATTTTATCCAAACGATCCAAATTTTTTAAAAACTATTTCCTCTCCTTTTCTTGTAATAACAAAACTTTACCATGTACTTGACCATAAGTAAGATATACCTAATCCTCAGTGGAAGCAAAACCAGTCTACTGGGTTTATTTAATGTTTGCATGATTTTCTAGTAGACTTAAGGCAGAAAGATCTGTTATTCAGAAACCCCCAGGTCCAGAGAATTCTTTATAACAGGTCCCATACCTTTAATGTGCTGAAACTGAAATACTGAATTTGCCTTTTACATATATTTTCATAGAATAAATTGATTCTTAAATTTGTTACTGTTTGTAACACATTTCAAAATTTGCTGGCATGGCATATAATAATAATTTCTAATTTGCAGTGTTCCCAACTTGACTGAGCTTGAAATGTTTAGAAATGTATCTTTTTATGTTGAATGATCACACACTCCATATTGGCCATCCCTACTTAGAGTTTTTATCCCAAAATGCTTTCCATTATACCATTAGATATTCCTGTCATCTTGTTTTATGTACATTAGTGCAATAATTTATATTCATTTTACTAAGAAATCTTTTTTAAGTGAACATATAAAATCAGATTAAAATTGCGGGTTCCATTTTTGATGGTATGAAAGCATTTTTGGATGAAGAAGAGCTTATATAATGTCAACACACAACTCCTAATTTATCAGATAGGTGCTATGTTTAATAGCATTGAATTCCAGCATGTAAATATATATGACAGTGACATCATCAGCTATATAAAAAAGTGAGCATTGAGAATGTGTTTGCTTAGCTGGTTTCTGGTGTGCAAGGCAACAATATCCATGGAGGAATGGGCATCCTCCAGTCAGATCCAGGTTGTGTAAACTCTTTGTGGTTGGAAATACACTGAGTTTGTGGTTTGTGGGTGTACTATTTCAGAATGTGAAATAAGAAATGCTATACATCATTTTATCCATGCTCTATATAAATGATTTGTACTTGCTCTCCAAAATGAATCCCTTTAATTTATGGCCTTTCATTTTTGTGCCAGTGTATGAATAAAGTAGAAGAATTTGTCTAGAAAAAAATCGCAATCTGATGAATAGTAATAATGTCCCACCGTAGCTTCTGATAAAAACAATCTTTTGTTATTTTGTTGTGATTGAAGAGGTGTAGATAGATGAAAAGTATATTCTAACCTGACATTAAGTGGAGACCAATAAAAAGATCCTCTTAAGTTAAGTGCCTTATTGGGGAATGGGAGACAATCATTCAAGCCTGTGCTGTAGATCAGGGGAGAAGGGGACCTTTTGTGTACATTTTCTGTAACTACGACTGCAAAAGAATAGTGATGAGCGAATTCGTCCTGTTTCAACGAAAAATTTGTGAAAAGGGGAAAAAATGTGGGAAACAATGGCCGTTTTTACGCTTGACTTTTTTTTGACAATTTTTCTTAATCAAAGTACATTGACACCAATGTGCGTTTTTTCTTATGTTGACTTTTTTGTCCTAATGCAGTAAAGTCAATGGGTGTTTTTTCTTATGGCAACTTTTTTTGTCCAAATGCATTAAAGTCAATGGGCAGTTTTTCTTTTTTTTTTTTTTTTTTTTTTTTT
>CM044431.1:70383233-70432523 GCA_024363595.1 Xenopus borealis | reverse complement strand
GAGACTGATACGGAGCTCTCAGGCTATGCGTCCATCTTGCAGCGTGCTAAGCCACGCCCCAATGGGCAGTTTTTCTAAACTCTGACTTTTATGCCCTAATGCAGGGGTCCCCAACCTTTTTGACCCGTGAGCCACATTCAAATGTAAAAAGAGTTGGGGAGCAACACAAGCATGAAAAAGTCCCTGGGGTTGCCAAATAAGGGCTGTGATTGGCTATTTGGTAGCCCCTTTTAAATTTATACAATTTAAACTCACTTCCTAGCCTGGAATTCAAAAATAAGCACCTGCTATGAGGGCAATGAGAGCAACATCCAAGGGGCTGGAGAGCAACATGTAAACATGACATGGTGAAATTCTGACTTTCACTGCAAATCCATGGCTGGTGAATGCAGGGTTGGACTGGGGGGCCCGGGGCCCACCGGGACTGCTGTCCAGGGCCCCCCCTCCGGACCTCCTGGACACATGACTGAACAGTCGCACGGAGGCAAGCAGGGCTTCATGTTGCGGTGCACACGCGGGTTGGGCCGCACAGAGCATGTGTTGGCCTGCACGGAATGTGTACTGGGTCCCACAGCTTTGTTTATTTTGGGGCCCAGAGGATTGGAAGAGGGGATCTGGACCAGAGGGGGCCCACGAGGGCTGGGGCCCACCGGGTTTTTTCCTGGTGGCCAGTCTGAGCCTGAGTGAATCCATTCACTCATGAATACAAATGAAGTGTATTTAAAGTGGGAGGTGTATTAAAGGAGAGTTGTAGTTAATATGGCTGTACACAGGTGGCAATTCATTTAATTAACCCACAACTTGAAGGGTTCAATTTTATTGAAATGAGGCATGGATTTGAACCAGGACTGGACTGGGGCTCAATACAGGCCCTGCCATTGATGCTACACAGAGGCCCAAAGAGCCCCCACCAGCCCACTTTATAGTCACTTTTTATGGCAACTTACTGCAGCATTTGCCAGAACCCACAGATTGCCAGTCCGGGCCTGATTTGAACAGAAAGTAAAGGTAAGTATGGATCCTCTTGGTTCTACATTTGGGAATGATTTGTCAACTAAAAAAGCCTCACCAGGTGAAATTTTGTTTTCATACAGACCAACTGTAATTCAGTAGCAGCTCTCCTGAGTTTGTGAAACTATGGAAATCAGTAAAATTTGGGCCTTTGTTAAGGTATCTATAGCAACCAATTCAAATTTAGCTTTGATTTGTCAGCTGTAGGTAGACCAATAAAAGCAAATGCCGGATTCGTTGCCCTTGTTGAACAATGACATATCATTAGCTTGTGCTGCATTTGCATAAATATGCTCCTTTCATTAAATGTGGTTGTTCACCTTTAGTATGATGTAGAGAGTGATATTCTGAGAAAATTTGCAATTTGTTTTAATTTTTTATGACTTTTGAGATATGTAGTGTTTTATTCAGCTGCTCTATAGTTTTCAGTTTCAGCAATCTGGTTTCTAGGGTCCAAATTACCCTAGTAACCATGCATTAATTTGAATAAGAGGATGAAATATGATTAGTAGAAGGACTGAACAGAAAGATGGATAGTAAAAAGTCGCCTCACAGAACGTTTTTTTTTGTAAAATAAGGTCAGTGAACCCCATTTGAAAGTTGGAAAGAGTCAGAAGAAGAAGGAAAAGTATTAAAAAACAACAACGAAGAAAAATGAAGGTCAGTTGAAATGTTTCTAAGAATTTGTCATTCTATAACATACTAAAGGTTGATTCAAAGGTGAACCACCCCAGTACTTCCATCTAAAGCTGTTCCTTGCACTAACACATTATTGTTAGTGATGGGCGAATTTATTTGCCAGGCGAAAATTCACAGCGAATTCCCACGGTTCGCCACCAGCGAACAAATTCGCGAAACGGCAGCAAAAATTCGCCAGCGAAAAAACAAGTCGTGCGGCGGAAAAAGACGCAACGTCTCAAAAACCGTGCCGTGACTCGTTTTGCGAATTTTTCTCCAATTCACGAATTTCGCTGGAAATTCGCAAATTTTTCGGCGGAGTGAAACGGCATATAACTAATTATTGTGCAAATCAGCAATGCGATCCAACGGCCTGTTCAAATGAATCTCATGCAATATGTCTATTAAAACAAAGGAACTATGGGAATGCACTATGTTGAGGTAGTAATAGCTTAAGGGTTTCCGCAACAAACTGCACCAAATGATGCAGTGTACTTGCACCAGGAGACAAGGGCATAGATGTTTAGGCACTGTAGTCCATAAATAACTTCACTTAGAATATTCTTAGTGTTTTTCCATGTGTCGTATGCATGCAATTTAATGCATAGACCAGAATTGTGTCAGATGCACCACCTTGAGGCCATTTACACTGAAATTATGGGAAGAAACTGCATTGTGATAAAAGAAAAGTCAACTTGAAATTGCACTTTGCACATGCACTTGTATGTGCCCTTCCATTCTTCCCTTCATTGATGCAACCAACCTTATCTCCTGCCATAGCTCCTCTAAAATGGAGCTAAGAGAACTATGAATTATGGCGGGCTATCCAGAAATGGCCATCAGTAGAAAAGACCATGACCCAAGCCATAGCTTCATTCACAGTATTACATGGGATACCATAAAAGCATTACTGTGTAGTGATGGGCGAATTCCCGCGATTCGCCGCTGGCGAATAAATTGACGCAACGCGATGAAAACGTGACGAAAACCACGAGACGCGCCAAAAAAGTGCCGTGACTCATTTTGCGAATTTTTTCGCCAATTTCGGCGAAGCGAAACTGGGTAGATTCGCCCATCACTATTACTGTGCTGTGCACTGTGTACAACTCAAAAAGTTTATTTTAACTTGACTTTTTAGAGGGTTGTTCACCTTTGAGTTAAATTTTAGTATAATGGAGATGTAGAGAGTGATATTCTGAGACAATTTGCAATTTTTGCAATTTGCAATTTCAGCAATCTGGATGCTAGGGAGTAAATTACCCTAGCAACCATGCATTACTGTTAAAGGGAACCTGTCATGGGAAAAAACATTTTTTTCAAAATGCATCAGTTAAAGGGGTTGTTCACCTTTGAGATAACTTTTAGTATGATGTAGAGAGCGACATTCTGAGATAATTTGCAATTTGTTTTCATTTTTTATTATTTATGGTTTTTGAGTTATTTTGCTTTTGATCCAGCAGCTCTTCAATTTGCATTTTAAGCAGTCTTGTAACTAGGGCCCAAATTACCCTAGCAACCCTGCACTGATTTGAATAAGAGACTGGAATGTGAATAGGAGAGAGTCTGAATAGAAGGATCAGAAATAAAAAGTAGCAATAACAATACATTTGTAGCCTTACAGACCATTTGTTTTTTTAGAAGGGGTCGGCGCTGCCCATTTGAAAGTTGCAAAGAATCAGACGAAAAGACAACTAACTATAAAACTATAACAAATAATTAATAAAAACCAATTGAAAAGTTGCTTAGAATTGGCCATTCTATAACATTATAAACGTTACCATAAAGGTGAACCACCCCTTTAATAGTGCTGCTCCAGAATAATTCTGCATTGAAATCCATTTCTCAAAAGAGAAAACAGATTTTTTTATATTTCATTTTGAAATCTGACATGGGGCTAGACATATTGTCAATTTCCCAGCTGTCCCAAGTCATGTGACTAGTGCTCACATAAACTTCAATCACTCTTTACTGCTGTACTGCAAGTTGGAGTGATATCACCCCCTCCCTTTCCGCCACCCAGCAGCCTAACAAAAGAACAATGAGAAGGTAACCAGATAACAGCTCCCTAACACAAGATAACAGCTGCCTGGTAGATCTAAGAACAGCACTCAATAGCAAAACCCATGACCCACTGCGTACTATTCAGTTACATTGAGTAGGAAAAACAACAGCCTGCCAGAAAGCAGTTCCCTCCTAAAGTGGTGGCACAAGTCACATGACCTGGGGCAGCTCGGAAACTGACAAAATGGCTAGCCCCATGTCAGATTTCAAAATTGAATATAAAAAAAATCTGATTGCTCTTTTGAGAAATGGATTTCAGTGCAGAAGTCTACTGGAGCAGCACTATTAACTGATGCGTTTAAAAAACGTGTTTTCCCATGACAGTTTCCCTTTAAAAACACACTGGAAAATGAGTAGGAGAGGGCCTGCATAGAAAGTAATTTTTATTAGTCTTAAAATGAACAATAATAAAGTGTAGCCTTACAGAGCATTTGTTTTCATATGGGGTCAGTAACTGCATTCTGAGAGCTGGAAAGAGTCTGGCGAAGAAGGCAAATGCATAAAAAATTATATTATAAATTATTATAGACCAAATGAAAAGTTGATAAGAGTTGATCATTCTATAACATATTAAAACTTAACGGTGAATCTTGTTGCTCTCAATTTCTCATTGATACTTTAAAATACTAACTGACTTCAAGGCCTTTTTGTGGCATCACAATTCTGTTGCAGAATTTTCTGGGGGAAAAGCCCTTCTTTCTATAAGGAAAACCACTGCTTTAATTTGCCCTCGGATATCCATTTGCTGCTGATGAAATATGCACAGCCTAAAAAGGCCTTGTTTGACAGCTTGCTAGTAAGCAAAAACAATGAGATAATAACAGTTTTTACCTTTAAAATGAAGTGTTTGTGTATTTTCTGAAAACATTTAAAAAAAAAAATAAATAAATAACAGTAATTGCATGAAACTGCTACTGAAATCTGTTGTGTTTCACAGGGCAATATATTACTGTTCCTAAAGTGTTTTTTTAGACCTTTTCCTCAAGCATGTGGTATTGCCAAGATATTCCGTAGAGTGCAAATTGTCAATAACAAAAAAGGAAACATTCTAATTAATGGAAATAGAGAATGCAAACTAACAAAACATTAAGGATAAGTGTCGTTGATGGACTTTGTAACAACAGATTTCCCCTAAAGAATTTTATGTGCAATTTGATATTATGTGAAGTGCTTCGTTTACGGGGTTGGTTTCACAAACACGTGTTTGCCAGATAGTTAAGCTGTGAAATGGACTAAACATTTCATTTCTCATTCATGAGGGAATACTGGGCACAATGATACCTTCTTTGCCTGTGTAGATATGAAAATGTTTCTGCCTAGGAATCAATAAAAAAAGGGTTAATATAGGATCTAGCTTTTAATTTAAAATTTACAAGAAACTAGCATTTTAAAAGAACGATTCCTTTTCACAGGAGTTGTTTTACTGCTTCTTTCTGTTAATGGAATATTCTTGTTTTGAGTGTTCACCTTTGCTTAGAAATGTCTTGCCTAATGTAATATTAAACTCTACCTATTCCTGTTTATAATAAAAATGTTCGTTAAAATGAAAATACCTTGGAAACAGAGAAGGAATATTAATAGAAAGTCTGTGAAAGCAAAGCATTAGACAAGTGCTACAGGACAATGAGGCAGGGGCAATAAGCTAGAGGAGATCCTGGAGGGCAAAACATAACAGGTTTGATGAACAAGATACATTTTGCATAAAAAGCTGCTACTGGTTTATAATTGTTTCAGAACATCTTAGGTGATGAATTTAGAATCTCGATGATTGGCAAATTTATTCATCTGGCGCGAATTCGCAGTGAATTTCTGCGATTCGCCGCCAGTGAATAAATTTGCGAAACGCCTGGAAAAGTTCGCCTGCCAAAAATTCTCCGGCGTCTCATTTTGGACGTGGTAGTTTTGGATGCCGGCATCCAAAAATGGAATGCCCGAGACCAAAAACGGACACCCGCGTCCAAAAGCGAGACACCGGCGTTCTGTGAAGTTTTTGCCCTAGATTTGTCCATCACTATCAATGAGTAAAGGGGCAAGTCAGTACTGGTTGGTTGTTTAAGCTGGACATAGACCTAAAGATTTCTGAAAGATCCAATAGTTATTGTGAGACCACGATTGTCTCAAAACGATTGTTTAAATGTGGAGTGCGTCCATTAACTAAAACCATTTCAGGCGAAATTGCCTGCAAAACTGAAGGATCGCAGCCTGCTTGGCCCTGCAAACATAGGTAGATTGCATGGGGACCGATAAAGATTTTCTAACCTGGCCGATCAATCATCAGACCAATATCGGACGAAAAATCGTAAGATGAACGATCGTTTGTTCGGCAGAGAAAGATCTTTGCGTCTATGGGAACCTTTAGTCTCAAAGGGGCAGATTCACTAAAGCGCGAAGCATCTAACGCTAGCGCTAATTTGCCAGCGTGACGTCATTTCGCAACTTCGCAAATTCGCTAACACGGACACCCTTACGCCAGGAAAAGTTGCGCACTGACAAAGGATCGTAAATTCGCAAATTCACTAAGATGAGCATTTTCCTCTACGTTAGCACTTACGTTAGACCTTACTTCGCCTGGTCAGACCTGGCAAAGTTCAATACAATAGAATAGATAGGAGGTTGAAAAAAAAAATTTAACATTTTTTCTAAGTCCCAAAAAAATGCCGGCATATTTTAGCATAGGAGGATGATAGTCTGAAAAAGATTGATTTTTTTGGGGGGGTTACCCTCCTTCCCCCCCTACATTTCCTAACATATGGCAACACAACTATACAGGGGGCACATGTAGGGCAATAGGACAACTTTATTTTATTTATTAAAGGTTTCCTGGGCTTGTGTAGTGGAATGTAGTGGCTGTAACATATACTTCTATTATAACTTAAAGTTCCCACCGTATGCAAATTAGGCTTCACTAGCCTAATAATAAGAGCGCTCTGCCTAGCGAAGTAACACTAGTGCAACTACGCTACCGTTCACCGACCTGAGCGTAAATTCGCACTTTAGTGAATTTGCGTAGTGCTGGCAAAAATTCGCCTGGCGAAGTGCGGCGTACGCTAGTGAAGCCAACGCTAGCGAATTTGCGCATCTTAGTGAATAGGCCCCATAGTCTGATCCTTTCCAACAAATACGTTTTTTACTGGTTCTCAAGGCTGCACAATAGTCTTTAATTAAGAGAAATACATACCTTTCAGTGGACCAATATATCATATAGTAGGTATCCCCAGGTCTGTGGTAAAAGGAAAGTACATTTTAAAATGATATAGCCAAAGATACTGTAGCTGAACATACTTGAGATTGTGAATCCTGAAAAAAGTAGGACTCTAGGACCTGACAGGTCTCAGAAAAAGTCATCTTTGTGTCATAAGACCAGTAAAGGAGCAGTAATTCCTAAATATGTAGGGCTTTGGTGCAGTTACATTTATGCACTGGTTAAAATTGTGTGTTTGCTTTATAATCTTTTAAACCACTTGTAGAAATAAACTGCTATGTAGCCATTGGGCAGCTCTTCACATTTTAATAGGACGTTGGGGCTCAGATTTGCATGCAAGATATACTGTTAAGTGGTAGCAATACTAAAATTAAAGACTCCTATTCAGGAGATGGTGACAAATAGCCTGAAATTGCTCCTTGTTGACCATGATGGCAGTAATCCAAAAGTGCTTGTGTAAGGCCTCAGCAGTCTGATTTTTCATGTGAAAATTGGCTGATACATGAGACAAGCTTGTGGGAAGTAATCACTCTTGGATGTTAATTAGACTAAAGGTGGCCTTATAAAAAAAAAAAAAGTGCTGCAAATTTTAATTCTTGCACATTGAGTACACATTTCTGAATTTTGCTATTTGACAATAATGTCCCACCAAGAAAAAAAAAAAAACAGCAGCATCTTTTAAAAAGTTCAAAAAAATCATGCCAGTTCCCAAAAAATACTAGCTTGGGAAAAGAATGATTATTCAAATGTTTAAGGGTGGCTTCTTTTCAAGGCAGGAAGCAAATATTTTTTTACTGAAGGATGTCCAGGGCTTATATAGTAACTACAGCTTATATGTTGAAACAGATCACAACTCAGTGTAAACTAAGCTGCGAAAGGTTCATTTTTCTTGAACATCTGTCATCATGATGTCAGCGTTGTCTCAACATTTGTGAACTTATCTCGGAATGGATGAGAAGTTCTTTTAATTTGACCTCTGTGTGTCCTAGAAATTAATTTTTATTGTTTACAGTAGATAAGTCATTCTCATACTCAATGAAAGGGAAACCAGGCTGCAAAGTCATGTCAACGCCAATATCATTTTTAAACCAACCATGTATTTTTGCTCTTGATTTAGACCAAGTACTCTATAAACCATTTATACTCTTTACATAAACATTTTAATGAGCGGCCGATATGACCGTTGTGTCATCAGGTGTTAGAACTGTTTAAAATGAACAGTAATTGAGGAAGAAATATGTACACATAAGGTACCACACACACACACACAACACATACGTAACATTGTGATGTCTTCTGAGCTTAATGTTTATTCTCTCATCAATGTACTTCTCTGGTTAGATCATTTTTAAGTTCCTTTCAAGAATTTTGCAGTAATCCCTCCGACTTGCTTTGTGAATAGAGAAAGAAATTGGGAGTACAGGTATGGGATGCATTATCCTGAAACCGATTAACCAGAAAGCTCCAAAGACAACCATCTACTAAAATGATTTCCTTTTTTTTTTGTAATAATAAAATAGTACCATGTATTTTATCCTAACTAAGATCTGATTAATCCATATTTAAGTCAAAACTATTTTATTGGGTTTATTTAATGTTTTAATGATTTTTAGCAGATTCAAGGTATGAAGATCCAAATTTCAGAAATTCCAGAAACCCCAGGCCTTGAGCATTCTGGAGAACAGGTCCCATATGATGAATCTCACCTTTATGAAAAAAAAAAAAAAAATGTGAAGGCTTTGTGCAAGAAGCATTGCCTGTGTTTTTTTTGCAGCTGAGCTAACACCATATACCTCATTACGGTTTTTGTTTGTTTTCAGGCATCTTTAAAGAAAGGGATCAATAGAGTGATTACAGGTTCATGTATCAGGAACTTGCAAAGCAGGACACTTGCAAAAATAAATACAACAGATATATTCACATTTCACTAATAGGGTGGTATATGGAACAGTAGCAGTCACATCAAAATCAACCTATTACTGAGTTTCTATTATTGCAAACAAGGCTGGAGCTGGTTTTAAAGAGCTGGACGATAACATTGAAGCTGGAGAGAAGACTGGAGGACTATGAAGAAGAAGAGGGTAATATTGAGCTATCCCTTTCTGAAATGACATGTACAAATACATGTGGACGTGGTGATTTGCCAACAGATCCCACCTGGTAGCATGACTTATGGCAAAAACCCATTGCAGAAACCGAATAGTGTATGTTCAACACTGATGCCTAGGGACGAGTAAACTGTTTCACCAAGTACAGTTTTATGGGAAAATTCTGGGTTTTGCCTGAGCTAATGATATTTGCTGTGACTGAATTTTTGTCACCTGTTTTGTTTTGCCAAAAATAGCCCCACTGTCTTTTTTGGGACTCTCTTAAAGCTAAAGTTGGCATCAAAGTCAAGCGCGTTGTTAGTGTCTCACACAGGGTGATTGCACCCATTGGGGCAGATTCACTAAAGGGCGAAGTGGCTGTCGGTAGTGAAAATTCTCTAGAAATCAAATCCGCAGGAACACAGCCAATTCACTTACAGACACAGACAACAATTCGCTAGCGAACGGGACTATCGTTAGTTTTTATTTGCACTCTATCGCCAGATGAGTTTTCACTCAGGCAAATGGTCATTAATCTTCAAATCAGTGGATTTTACTGAACGTGACCTCTTTTGCCAGACTTGACTTTGCCACCTCAGACCAGGCGAACTGCTAAAATGAAGCTGGATCTTCCTCAATCTGATGTCAGTTACATCATATCCTGTCTGCTGTAAATGCATCAACATTTAACACTGGTGGCTTTTCCTTTTTTTTTTTAATACATTTTTCCCCAGACATTTGAGAACATATGGATCATTCAATTTCATAGTAGGCTCATGCATAGGGCATAATATTAACTCTTTAATCTTTATTAAGGTTCCTTGGACATTTGTAATAAAAGTGGTAACTTTAAGCATTTGCAACAACATTTCTAAGAAAGGCCCGCGCTACTCAAATTGATCTAAGCGTAAGATCACTTGCAAATTTTTGTTAGGCACAAACTAGCGCATCTTTGCATTAAGTAACATTTGAAGTAACGCTAGTGAGAGGTCATTGGCATTCGGCGCCCAGGATGCAACTTCGCATATTAGTGAATTAGCGAAGTGTTGCGAAGTGTGCGAAGCAGTCGATGGTGACAATTCGCCCTTTAGTAGATCGGTCCCATTGTGTTGAAATTCAGATTTGTTTTCTGTGTTTAGTTTGCTATTTTATTTTGCAGGGTCAAAACTACACAGGGCCTGCTAATATATTTACAATTCATTAGGGAATGGATATGCATAAAAGGCACACTTTGAAATATATATATTTTTTTAAATATTGCTTGAGCAGCTTTATTGTTGGTTGCATATTGAATGGAATTTCATAAATCTGTAAAAATACAGAAATATATAATATATATCTATATTATGCTGGCTTTGTTAAACAGAAAAATAGACAACACCATATTTTAATTTGTCTTGCAAAACAAATAATTAGATGTATGTAGTTGGACTTCTATAAAAAGCAGTTAGGGTGAAGAATCTGATATGATTTAACATATTATATAACATGGCTATAGAAATGTTTCTTGCATTTCCAATCCCCATCCAGGTTTCCCAACGCTGATCAGATAGACCAAAATGAAAGTATAATCCAGTTTTGGTTAAAAATGGCTCAATAGAGTAGGCATATTGGTTTTTGCCTAGTGGTACCCAAGCTGTAGGATTGCCTCGACCGGCTGGAGTAGTTAGGGTGAGTTTTGCAGAGAATGACCATTTGCTCCCCTAGATACAACTCAAAGCCCATTTAAAGGTCAGTTATGCTGAGATTTGGTGTAAAGAAAATTAGCTATATTGGTCTATATTATCTAGCAAGCTGATTTAAATAACAACTTTACATAATTTTAGGTAAATATTTCCTTTTCATTAAAGACTCTAATAATGTCAATATAGTGTATTTGACACTCAAAGTCAATGACCATCAGGATAATATTAGTGTTTATTTAGTAAATAAAATAAACATGCTTCTAATTAATGACTAAAGTCTGGTACGATTTTACAAAATAATCAGATGTTAAAAATGCTCAGGCCTCGTGGCCATTTTGATTCTAGGCATGAGCTGATGTAATCCAGGTTCCTCTCCAATATTCCATTCCTTGACTGTAGAAGAATTTTGATTGGAAGTGGCAGCAAAAGTGCAAAAACCAAGAAGCACTTAGATGAAATGAAACACTTGTATTCATCCCCTCCCATAAAATTCTCCTATCAATTAAATAAATGCATATGAAACCAGATACATAGGATTAGATGTGATTTGACCGCAGACAAGTCTCTTTATCTCTTTTGGCTTTACGTTCTAAAGATAACTTTTTTCGCACTGGCATTTATAACATTTACATTAAACCCAACTAGCCCATAGACAACAAAAAGTCAAAACAAACCAGACTGGGCAATTTGAGTTTTTATTTGCTTCACTTAATATCTACTGATTTTAGCAAGTAATAAAATGGTCCAACTGCTGTTTGCCATCATTATGTTGTAGTGTATATACTTGGACTGGGTCCAGATGGAATATTATGGGTAAATCAAATAAAAAAGAGCTACATAAGAAACCATCATGAAGATTTGTAGTAGCAACATGTTGTAGAACGTTGTATCTGTTATAATGCTACAGTTGCTGAATGGAAAAGTCTAGAAGTTATATTTTGACACAATATGTTAGCAGTGTTAGTTCTATTGTACCTTCTGTAATTAATATTTAATCTATGTGTGGTCAAATGTAAAGCATGGATGACAGAAACAGGACATAAGGTCTGTGCAAACAGCCAATCAGAACACTAGGATGCATTCTAAGAATGGAAGATGTGAAATAATCTCTTAAAGGGGTTGTTCCCCTTTACATTAACTATAAGTATGTAGAGAGCAATATTCTAAAGACACTTTGCAAGTGGTTGTCATTTTGTTATTATTTGTGGTGTTTGAATTTTTTTGCATTTTATTCAGCAGCTCTCCAGTTTGCAGCTTCAGTAATCCGGTTGCTAGGGTCCAAATAAACCTAGCAATCATGCTTTGATATGTATAAGAGACTGGAATATGTATATGAGAGGGCCCAAATAGAAAGATAATGAATAAAAATTAGCGATAACAATACATTTGTAACCTTACAAAGCCATACGTACCCAACATTTTGGAAGTAAAAAGAGGTGTGAGTAGTGGAGCAATTTTTTTGACCACGCCCATGTTTGTGGCCACACCCCCTAATTACCATGTTCATTTTACAAAATTTGGCAGGTTAGTTTGAAAGTTTGAAAATATTTCTCCTTATCTAAACTGTTACAATTACTTATTTTAGTATCTCAAAATTGTTACAAAGCATCTTATTTGCACCTATTAGCTGTTCTGAGCTCTCTGCCAAAAGTCAATTAAGTTAGAAAGGTTGTTTCTTTTTCTGAGTGTTCAGTGCAGATAAAAACGGGACTTTCCAGTTCAAACGAGGGACTGTGGGTTGAGCTGTTAAAAGAGGGACTGTCCCTCTGAAAAAGGGACAGTTGGGAGGAATGACAAAGCATTTGTTTTTAGATGGGGTCAGTGACCCCCATTTGAAAGCTGGAAAGAGTCAAAATAAAAACAAAATAACTAAAAAAAAATAATAATATATAATATATATAAAAAGACCAATTGAAAAGTTGTTTAGTATTGGTCATTTTATAACATACTAAAGGTTAACTTAAAGGTGAACCAACCCTTTAATGAAATTGGTTATCATTTTTAACTGGGCTTACTTCCGTTCTTCTGCTAGTAACTGTGGTTCAGGGTTGGTTTTATTGAGTACAGATTGATCATTTAAATTAGTATAAGTTATATAGCACCATTGTCTCCCTCACAGTAAGGAGGATACAAACAGCACACATACAACACCAATTTACACCTACAAACAACATTTTACTAAAGCAGAATCCCATTTTAATGTTAAAGATAATAGAGAGGACTCTGTTCAGTCTAAAAGGTAAAGGGAGTGAGACTTAAGGTGGGGGACCTATGTAGTCTAAATATTGACATTATGTGTGCCCTGGAAATTGATAAACAGTAATTAAGGGGTGTTGGAATAGAAAAGGATGTTATGAAAGGTGGCAGTTGTTCTTAGTTCTTAGTGTGGACAATGTCACAATTGGCAAATAACATAGTAACATAGTAAGTTAGGTTGAAAAAAGACACACGTCCATCAAGTTCAACCGTTTAGCTCTGTTTTAACCTGCCTAACTGGTAGCTGATCTAGAGCAAAATCCTCTCCAATTTGCATCAGAGGGGCAAACATTACTTCTTGAATCCAAAATGGCAATTTGACTAGTCCTTGGATTAATTTGTTTTATGAGCTATCTTCCATAATCCTGTATTCCCTCACTTTCTAAAAAGCCATTCAATCCCTTCTTAAAGCTATCTAATGTATCAGCCTGTACAACTGATTCAGGGAGAGAATTCCACATCTTCATGAAAAACCCCTTCTCAATATTTAGGTGGAACCTCTTTTCTACTAATTGGAATGGGTGACCTCGAGTCAGCTGGAAAGACCTACTGGTAAATAAAGCATTAGAAAGATTATTATATGATCCCATTATATATTTATCATGTAGCTCCTCTTCTCCAGCGTGAACATCCCCAATTTGGCCAGTCTTTTCTCATAGCTAAGATTTTACATACCTTTTACCAGCTTAGTTTCCCTTGTACCCTCTAAAAATTCAGTAATGTTCTGTTTGAACACTGGAGACCAAAACTGTACAACATATTCTAGATGTGGCTTTACCAGTGCTCCTTTTAATAGAGCTGAAGACATTATTTACCCTTGATGCTGCTGACTGGCATTGCTTGCTACAGCCAAGTTTATTATCTACAAGGATGCCAAGGTCCTTTTCCATAATGGATTTCCCTTGTGCAGTCCCATTAAGTTTAAAGGGATAGTTTTACATCCCAGGTGCATGATTTTAATGTCAACATTGAATCTCATTTGCCACTTAGCTGCCCAGATCACCAGTCTGTCAAGATGCTGTTGCAAGGATGCTGCATTCTGGTATGAATTAATTGGGTTGTATAGTTACTTACAATATCCTACCCTAAGTCATTAATGAACAAGTTAAATAAATAAGGAAAAAGTGGACCCAACACAGAGCCCTGAGGGACCCCACTAAGAACCTTACTCCAAGTAGAGAATGTACCATTAACAACCACTCTCCGATCCTGTAGCCAGTTTCCTATCCATGTGCAAATGACTTACAGTAATTAAGCCCCACAGACCTTAATTTAGAAAGCAGTCACATGTGGGGCACGGTATCAAACGATTTTGCAAAATCCAAATAGATCACATCTACTGCCCCCTCACTGTCCAGCATCTTACTTACCTCATAATAAAAAGCAATCAAATTTGTCTGCCATGTCCTTTGAGCCATGCTGATTGCTACTCATAATGCAATTCACTAGGACACATTTTTGAACGGGATCTCTTAATAAGCCTTCAAATAATTTTCCTACCACATATGACAAATTTACTGGCCTATAATTACCAGGCTGAGATCGTAATACCTTTTAAAATATTGGAATGACATCAGCTTTTCTCCAATCTATAAGAACTAAGCTATCTTAGAAGCAGAACCCGGGGTGTGTGCCATCTGGCCCTGGTGCCTTGTTTACATTACTTTTTATTAAAGCTTTATGAATCATATAAGCCACTGACAAGATTGACCTGAGCCATCAGTGCAGTTATGAAGTGAGCCTGGGAACTTTGACTCCTCTACTGTATACACTGAAGAGAAGAACTGATTTAGCAAATGGGTCTTTTCTGTATCTGTTACAACCATACTGGTACCCTTATTTAAAGGAGCGAAACTCTCAACCCTCATCTTTTTACTATGTTTACCAATTTTTACTACTATTTTTACTATTTATTACTTAAACTTTTTGGGGTTTGTCAGCCTCAGTCGCAATTCATCCTCATTTCCTTTCTTAGCCTTATGGATTGCTGTTTTACAACATTTATTATAGTGTTTATATTCATTAAAGGCAGTTTCTGTCCTAACAGACTTGTAGTTTTTAAATGCATTTCTCTTTTTTCCTAGTAACTTCTTTACTGCTAAATGAAGCCACATGGGGAAATTCTTATTGCTTCTACATTTACTCCTTAATGGAATAAATTGAGAACAGTAACAATTTAATATCATTTTAAATCATTACCATTTATGTTCTATGATTTTAGCTGAACTCATAATGTCTCAATTTATGCTCTGAAGGACATCCCTCAAGGCATTAAAATTAACTTTTCTCAAATTCATGTTTTTTTTGCCTTAGTGTATATTTGTTTTTTGCACTAGACATTAAATGATATAACATTGTGGTCACTATTATTGAGGGGTTCAATCACTTGCACATTATTCATTCTGGGTCATTGGAGATCACTAGATCCATAATATAATTTTTCTGGTAGGCTCATCAACCATGAAATTTTCATGCAACAAGTTTATAAACCTATTCTCATTAACTGACCTGGCAGTACTGTTACTCTAATCATTATCTGGGTAATTAAAATCCCCCATTATCACTACTTTTCCCAAACTAGCAGCCTTTTCTATTTGCATCAGGAGCTTAGCCTCCTCCTCTTCACTTACATTAGGGGGTATATATCATACTCCTACAATTTACTTGCTGGACTCTTTACAATTGGTGAAGACCTCTACCCATAAGACTTCCACCAATTCATTTTCCAACATAACCTCCTCCTTTACATTAGCTTTTAAATCCTGCCAAACAAACAGACATACCCCAACTCACAGTGACCCGTGGGTCAACCACCGTTGGGTGGATTTGGGTTGAAATTTGGCCAACCATTGCAGGTTAGGGCTGGATGCAGGTCAGACTGGGGAAGTACACTCCTCCAGTGCTCCAGAAGAGCCATATATTAGAACCAGAGGTTAGCACATAAGTAGCATACACTTTGTAAAAATGGGTATGGGTTGGGCACGGGTCCTAAAATGGGAACATTTCGCAGGTTAGGCTTGGGTGTGGATTAAGGTATTACAGATTAGGGTCGGGTGCAGGTTGATATTTTCCTGACCTGCACATCACTACTGCAACTGGAAGGTGGCAAACTGGACCATATAGATATAAGTTGTTACTGATGTTGGAACACCATTCTTCCAACCTCACATTTTCTAATTCAGGAAGTGCAGTGGGCAAGAAAGCCTGCCTCCATATGCCTTTAAGTATTTTTGTAAGCTTTACTGAATAAGATATTATATGTTAAAAATGAAGTCTACAGCACTGTATAAAATTAGCAGCACTGTAAGAATGCATGCAGTATCTAGTAGAATTAAGTCAAAGGCAAATGGAGTTTTCCTTGAAAACTTAAGAAAGTAAGAATCCATATTTTCATCATTTCCAGGATATTCTCATTTTTCCTAAAGAACTCAGAGATCCATACAAACCACCATTCAAAATATAATGGTAAAGGCAGATTGTGCCCGTTGGCCGATCTGATTAGAGCTTTTCTGGGCACTAAGAACCAAGGCATGTGTAACATGAATCGAGTTATTTGTTTTGCTTTAACACTGGATATATGTATAAAAAAAAGATCTGCAAGCTTGAAGGCACATAATTGTATGCAAAATGTAATATTGCTCTACATAGAAGAAATCAGTGGTGTTTGGTAACATGTTTTATTTTTTTTTCAGGAATTTCTTCTGCTGCTATTTAATTACAAAAGTCCAACGACCAACATAAAATACTATGTAATACAGACCAGGCTAATGGGTGGTCCTAACACATGCCAGAAAGATTCTGACAAAGGAAATGTTTTGAGCACAGGATAAAGAATTTCATGATTCACATTTTTTTTTCTTTTGGTACGGCATAATTCTCTGTTAGTATTGACATTTTATTCTGACAAATAAAATGAAATCCCTCAGAGAGACATTTTTTAAAGTCTAGGTTTACATTCCTAGACTTAAAATTTGCAATAAAATGGATTAATTTATATGACATAGAAATGTCTCGGTGCAGTACAAAGCATTCTCAATATTGAATTGTGATGGCAGAAAATGATTGCATGCTGATTTCTTGTCTTCTGTTTGACAGTCTTTTCATGGTACAAATCAACTAGATTATGAAGTTTAATGTATGTTTGCTCTTTTGAGAGGCTCAGTCATGCAAATACTAAAAAGCCCCCCTTAAACCCGACAGGGCTAAATGTTAAAACTGAAACACGCTCACACAAAAAGAGCTGTCAAATGTCAATAAAGAGAAAGGGTATTATCAGTGAAAGAAAACATAGGAAGTTAAAAAACTGTAATTAAATAAACATATTTATATTCTATTGCTTATAGTTTATCTTCTATTTATTTAATCAGAAAAATACTAGAACACTCGAGATAAGGGCCCATCTTCCTCATCTAAGGGCCCCTCTGGCACACCACCCAACAACACCCATCTCCAGCACCACGATTTGCATGGCTGCTGATCAATTTCTGCATTCCAGACTCCCATGCTTCACCACGGCATTTCATAGCCTTTCTATTTGAGTGGCCCATGGGGCCCAACAGGACTTGGGCCCACCGTTTCTCTTCTGGTGCCCAATGCTGCACAGAACATTTTAGGGGTCCCTAGGGGTTTTGTTTTCGGAATGATTGTTGTACAAAAAGTAACATCTTTACACTCATAGTTCTTTTGCTCAAACTAATATATATTATTTTTGCTGCATGTTATTTTCTCCTTTTTAAAAATTTGTTATATTCTTATTCTCCTCCTTATAGTTTGTTTCCTTGAATGAGTTAATGATTAGGACACTATGTTACCAACTGAGTTATGTGACTTGTGATACATTAAAAAGCATGGCAAGAGCCCAGGACAATGTTCCCTGTAAGATGAGCCCTTGTGCTTACTCAGTATTTTTATTTATTGCTGGGATTGTTCGTTCTTCACATCAGTCCCTGCCCCAGTGGAGCTTACAGTCTAAGGTTCCTATCACATTCAACATTTACTTTTATCAGGGGCCAATTAATCGGCCTACCTGGCTTTGGAGTATGGGTGGAAACCTACACAGAAAGAAGCACAGTATAAAACTGCTTGCACGTTGTGTCTTGATAGGAATCATCCTCAGAACCCCAGCACTTCTACCACCGAGTCACTGTGCCAACCCACAAAATGGTGAAATGCACAGAAAATTGTATTCCTCCAACATAATTTACTACTTGCATGTACACAACTTGAAGTGCTTTAACTTGGCTTTAACTGGTTTGTGTACACCAATACCACTAGCCAACAACGCATCATTCTTTCTTTGTATCCAATACATGTCTAGAGTGAATATCTGCCTTGCAGATGATACTAGATCCAGATTCCATGTGTCTTATTAAAATTGTAGAAAAGGTCCAATAAATTAATTACATTTTACTATGAAAGTTTACCTCTACAGCTTCATAAAAAACATGTTTCTGAACTTCAGATGCAAGTTTTACTTCCTTTGGTGTAAAGTCTTCCTTGTGTATTAAGCCGTACTGTCAGCTGACCCTTATATTTTTTATTATTATTATAAACATGTATTTATAATGTACCAACATATTTCATAGCACTGCACATTGGAAACCAGTGAAGTCCTCTCAGTGGGGCACATTTAATTATGTGTGAATTTCCGCTTTGGAAGTCTCCGCCATACTTTGTAATAACTATGTCAAACGTTATTTAGTGACAAAAAAGCGTATTAATTAAACTGCGCAATTATGTCTCGGCAAAAGAACGTTGGCATTCTTTTGTCATCGATGAATTGTTGGCACAAAAGAGAAAACACATTTTCTCTAGCGTTACTTTGTTAACTTATGCTTACTTCAATTTAAATTCAGTGGGCATACAAAGTTCATATGTATGTATTTATTAGTGATGTGAAGTTGCTGGAAGTGGTCACTTTTTATTAAAAATGTCCAAGGAAGCAAAATGAAGACAGAGATCCTCAATTGTCCTAGACATGAGCCCACCCCAAAACAAATGTGGCATGAGCTTCAAATGTTAAAAAAAAAGTGTAAATAAGATATGTTTAACTGGTACAACTTGTAAACTTAATCCCAGTCAGAACCTGGCAAAATAGATTTAGGTGAAAAGGGTAACAAATTGAAATTTCACAGTTTGATAAATTAGTGGACTCACAATAGTTGTCTGGAGCAAAAATAAGCCTGGTGAAACACACCAAACGTTCTTAGCTAGCGAATGATGCTGCAAATTGTCTTTTTAGCGACAATTTGTAAAAAAAAAAAACACAATTCGCTCTTTAGTACATGTACCCTGGTGTTGGAGAGGTCTAAGCAGCTGTAACCTGAAACTTTTGGACTAAGGACTTATGACATTTGTGAGCCATGGGTATAGATAAAGATCCATCTATAAAACATGAATGATATTTTCAGAGAGTGTAAATATATAATTTTAAAACTACAAAGAAAGACACTGCTCCCTGCAAACAGAAAAACCACTACAATATATTATTAAAGGAACAGTTCAGTGTAAAAAAAAAATAAAAAAATAGATATATCACAGCACCACCTCTTTTTGTTCCCACCCAACACCTGCTGGTAAAGGTTTTAAGGAAAGATGGCAACCCTAGCATACTGCCCTAGGCCCGGGCCTTTGTGGCCTTGCAACAAATTCAGGCCTGCCAAGAGAGCTGAAAAGCAGGAAGTAGTATCGTTTTGTTCTACATCCGGTCACTCCAGCCTTTATACATTACATTTTTGGCTAACTAACTATATTAGAAACATTTTTTATTTTGCACAGCCTATCTATTTACACAGTTTTTATTTTTCTACTAAACAATTCCTTTAAGTACATAAATAGCTATCTTTGCATTCACACTATCCCCCCCTTATATTATATTCATTATATTCATTTACACCTTGTTTTCTGGTAAAAAATTTAAACTTTTTTCCTTTAACCAATTAGCCTACGTTCTATTTTTTTTTAATGAATGCTAACTTTGGTTAGGTCTTCGCTTAATCTGCCAACTATACAGTAAGACAATAATATTGTCTTGATATTATTCTCAAGTTGTAGAGGATGTCACTTTTTCACAAATGCATTTTATTATATTTTTATTGTAGTTCTTGAGATGGTTTTGGGTGATATCAAGCTTTTTGTTCCCCGATGTCTTGTAACTCATTGGTCAGTGGGCAAAGCACTAGGGCACATTTATGACCACAAGTGCAATTGAAAACTACAATTTTGGATGCACATTTTACCCAAAATGCAGCATTTTCCCTCAGTGCCACCTGAGGTCTGGTGCCAACTCAGTTTTCCACATACAATTTGTTTTTCAGAATATATGGGTGTAATTATGCCAGTATTTATGCCATCAATCAAAACTTTATCCCCACAATGTTGCAATTCAGATTTTAAGTGACAACATACGTACGTAAACTTTAGAGGGCAACATAGAGAACACTCTGCAGTAGAATATCTAATTCAAAGGTGATTCTGTGCCTTGCAGTGACTAGAATTGAACATTTCTTTATGCTTTACCAGTGATTGTTATTAGCAATGCCATAGGACAGACACAGGCAAAGAAAAAATAAAGATACCATTGAATTGCAACCCTGCCATCATCCCACAAACTCCTGGATGGCTGCAGAGCGTCCATCACTACCACAGCAAATAACAATGGCTCTGTTTCCAAGGAATAAAAGCTGCATCTTCAACCTACTGCCCAAACATCCCAGTTTAACAAATCATACTCCTTGCTCCACTCTAAAATCTGTTTATATGGCGTTCAACTTGAAACATCAGGATCCAATTAAATGTTAAATCTGACTGAAAAATTAATGGTTCAGAACAGAAACAGTGTAGATTTTTTCCAAGTGCTTATTCAGAGCATTTCTGCTTTAAATAAAACCCTGGACAACAGCCAGTAATACATTAAACTGATATACTTAGAAGTTGAAGAGGTAGTCACACAAAGAAAGGAGAATGGAACAAACTGCTTTTTTTTTTCTCCCTACCGTGTCTCTTTGACCATATAGGTGTTGATCAGCATTTATAGACTGTTAAGTTTGTGGGTGCAGGCAGCCGTGCACTGGAGTGCCACTAATGGTTTAGGTTGCTACTGAAGCCTATTGCAGGAAATGTTATTTGTAGTTTGTAAATCATTATTATATAATTATGTCATCTGGGATGACTGCTCGACCATTCCCATACAGTTAGCCTATGAACCAGATGTGTAGTGCTTCTCTGCTCTAATGATAAACACATTGGCATTTAAGAAATGTAAAGTTCAATAAATCAGTTTCCAGCCCATATATGTTTTCTGACAGAAGATGGCATTTGAAAATGATATGGTTTGATCTTAAATGTACCTTGGATGGCTTCAGACACTACTGAGTTGTAGAGAGTCTGTATCTATGGTCCGGCCACTTTTCAAACAGATCACTAATCACTCTGCCTGCTGTACTTACTCTGTCAGCTTCCTTGCCAAAAAAGATTTCATGGCCAACAGTATCAGAAGGACTTCTGTAATTAAATTAATGTAGCTTTACTGGAAAATCTCCTTACATTTGCAAAGATTGTATTTGTTCTCATCACCCTGCAACTGGTCTGTGGCTATGTAAAAAACTTGGCAGCGGATTCGAGAATGATCACGTACCTTCAAACTGAGTTTCCCTTTGTCTTTTGGATTATTGTTGCCACATTGGGAAGGTTATTTATAGCCCCACCGTTGTGACAAGTCCATTTTGGCATAAATCACCTTCCTTGCGCAACGGAAATTAAATTAGATTGCTCACACTTTCAGGTTTTGTTTAAAGTCTCTGGTTCTAAATCACAAGCAGCTATGCGTGGAAGAATCTCTACTCTGATGTTCCAAGTTGAAGGAAAAACACTTAGGGTGTGATAAGACAGGTTACGTTGATGCAGCATGTTTTCACAAGGGCAGTAGTATTTAAGTAGTAGGCAGGATGCTGGGATTTAAAGGGATTCTGTCATCATTTTTATGATGTATTTTTTTTAAATTATAAATTACACTGTTTACACTGCAAATAATTCACTCTACAGTATAAAATTGGATTCCTGAACCAGTAAGTGTATTTTTTAAATTGTAATATTGGTGTGAAATTAGGGTTGCCACCTTTTCTTGAAAGAAATACCGGCCTTCCTATATATTTATCTTTTTTCCTATTAATAACATCGGGATCAACCATCAAAAATACCAGCCAGGCAGGTAAAATACCGGCCAGGTGGCAACCCTATGTTAAGGCAGCCATCTCAAGTCATTTTGTCTGGTCATGGGCTTTCAGAAAGAGCCTGCACTTTAGGATGGAACTGCTTTCTGGCAGGCAGCTGTTTCTCCTACTCAACGTAGCTGAATGCGACACAGTGAGACCTGGCTTTTTCTATTGAGTGCTGTTCTCATATCTACCAGTCAGCTGTTATCTTGTGTTAGGGAGCTGCTATCTCGTTACCTTCCGATTGTTCTGTTGTGAGGCTGCTGGGGGCAAGGGAGGGGGAATAATATCACTCCAACCTGCAATACAGCAGTAAAGAGTGACTGAAGTTTACCAGAGCACAAGTCACGTGACTTGGAGCAGCTGGGAAACTGACAATATGTTGCCCAATCTGATTTACCTCTATGGTGGACCAGGAGACTGTGATCAACTATTTGCAAATGTGCATTTTGATGGCCCATTTCATAGTGAAGATTTTGGCAGACCTAAATAATCAATGTATCCCTATCTTAATGCCTACTCTGCACCCAGTTGGTTTCCAGTACAACTTTATCCATGTGTTCAACCACATCACAGCTGAAAGAGGGACCCAGCTACAGGATGAGAGAAAAGAACATAGCAGGGAGGTTTAATTGGAGGGTTTAATATAATGTAAAAGGATTTTGTTTTAATGGTAGGTGTGTCTTGGCTAGCTCTGTGCTATTTATTGATATGTAGGAGTAGGTGGGGAGTAAGAGTCCCTGTTGTTCATGTGAAAGGTCAGAATTTAAATGTAGTTTTCCGAAGGATTTTTATAACACCCAACCTATCCAAAGGCACTGATGAACTGATATAATCATGTTAATATAATTTAGCTTCAGGTTGAGAAGCATAGGGCAGAGAGCAAAGACAGAATAGTATTATATTCAATGTGGAGTAATTAAGGGGTAGATGCCCCCACCCATGTTATTCTGAGGATAAAGAGAATGAGGAATCTAACTGTGTAAATGTAAATGTTCTGTGGAGAGAATCCTAGATAGGGCATACAGTATAGTGCATGTTCGTTAGAATAGCATTATACACCGTAGAAATGTATTGCTCAGGGATAACTGTATTCCTAATTTTTGCAATTTTTAAAATGTTGCTTCTTCTAGCCTACAGTCCCCATAAAACAATATTTAATTCTTAAACCAGCAACAGACAGGTGATTTCCACCCATGCCCCCAAAAATCACTAAGACAGACATTTCTTAATGTATTTACCTTGCTATAGAGACATGTCTTCTATAAATCCAGATGGAAATAGTGTAAGGTGCGACTCATGGGTTGCAATACTGTTTACATCCTTGGATATCACTAGAAATAACTTTGGGGTTATCAAGCCAACTCCAACGTTCTCCCTATTTGTATGTGAAGACTGAAGCTGGAGCTTGATCCTCGTAAAAGAGATGAGAATATTGAAATGGGTATTTAAAGTAGCGCTGTCATTTCGCTGTTTTGCTTAAATAGGACTAAATATTTCTACCAGAAATTAAAACGCAAATAAAACGCCACTCGCAAAAAAATAAGGCCAGAGCAAAGCAAGCACCAACCCAAAATATTTACAGAGGGCGTGAATGCAAATCATGTGATTACAGAAAAGGAATTTCTGACGAAGAAGAAAACTTTTTACTATATTTTTGTGATCTGGAAAACCAGTACCATGTACTTAATTGTAACCAAGCGGCATCAATCGATTTCTGGTGTCCCTTATTCAATAAACCAATGATTCCTGATATTAGTCACCATACCTGTACTTTATATTCCTGCATTTCCTGTGGAAATCAATAACTTGTATAATACAAAAAAGTTAGCTTTGGTCAGCAATGGTCTGCAATGTTTTGAACATGAAAAAGAGCACTAGAAACACAATAGAAATGGTATACATGCACCAAAAGTGGTGCCCTGATCTCAGCACGTTATATTTTGCTAACTATAACCTTGTGTTGCCTGTGCATGTGCATGATCATCCATGGTACAATTTACCAGTTACTCAGATTTGATTTGTTATTCTCTGTGCAAGATGTGCTTTAACCTTGGAAGGAAGAAACAAGGATTCTGAAATAGAAGACGACAATGTAGTTTTGACTTGCAAAGTTAAAAGCAGATGACTTCAACTGTGAGTCAAATGTCACATTCAGGAATATGTCTTAAAAAAGACCTGACTGTGCCTAGGCTATACAGTTCAGTGTCATTTCAGCTACACATCTTAGGAACTAAGGCACGCTGATTGCATTATGCAAGATAGATTAATACTGTATTGTTTCTAAAAATGTATATACAATGCATGTATTATTTCCAACAATTGAAATGGATAACAAAATTCCATTATGCTTTGGAAAAAATGAGAAAGCACAGGACAACTTTACCTTTTAATTCAATTCCCATCTGCTTATCTATCTGCTTATTTATTCTTTAGACCAGAACATAACCTGGCAGTATGCTTTTTATAGTTAACGAAGAAAATCTCAAACACTACATAAAGCTGACACCATAATACTGGAGGACTCAATTCAGTTAAAACAGGAAAGTCGATATGTATGGCATAGTTGCCATACATTTGCCTCAATGAATCCGAGAAATATACTTGTGGTTACAACGGTATGGACTAAGTCTATTCTGCTGTACTTATCATAGCTGTAGATCTTGTAATCAAGATGCCAACATTTTTGATTGATTTCATTTTCACTTGAAATCTTTGGGTGAAGTAATGATGCTGCGTTGCACCTCTAAATCAATGCTCAATGCGTTGCACCTCTAAATCAATGCTCAAATTATATTTTGGATTTAAATTTCTGTAATAGGTAATAGGAATTAAGTGATTGCTTTTCTCACCACAGCTGATGCACAGTAGATCAGTAGAGAATTGTTATTGATTGAGGCAATAGATTTAGTAATACTTATACAACAAGTATCAGTAGTTTATCCCACCATTGGTGTAGCCCCAGCATACAGGATATTTAGTGGGAATCTACTTAACTCTGAGCACAGAGGGGTCCGTTCACTAAAGTTTGCTAAAAATTTGCTCGCAAAATATAGACAAATTCAACGCAGAATATGTTTTCACAAGTTTATTAACCTGCGGTAAATATAAGTTTGTGAATTTTCTTGTGCAAGAATATGTGTTCACCAGTTATCGCATTCACTGAAAATAACGCTACGTACACATTAATGCCTGGTTTACTAAACAGTGAAATGTGTGAAAGACAAAATTAGCACCAGAATATTCGCAACATTTTACCGCCATCTCTATATAGTGGCGTTAACTTATTTTTTGGCCAGAAAATTCTCAATGGGAGTTTAATTCTCATTAAACTGTTTATTTAAATGATGCAAAGAGATAACTGGTATGATTTCTTGATCATATGATTCTATTGGCAGAAGGGTGTGTGAGTGGATGGATGAAGTATGGGTTTATATGATGCCTACATGTTTGATTGGTGTCACTCTGTAATGCTGTTGGATGGTATAATCATCAGTCAATAAAGTTTATGAGTTTTGAAGATGCATTTCTAGCCATAAATGTCACAGTAAAAATTGCCATTATTAACGCCATAAAACAAGACTATTTTATAGAAAAAATATTTGCAAACGTAATTTGTCGCCAGAAATTTGCAACTCGCTAAAAGTACCACTAACATAGTTACCGCAAGCGATCGCAATGACTTCTGAGCGCATTGCTGTTTAGTAAACTGTGAATATTCTGGCGGAAAAATATTCTCAGCGATAACGTGGAAATTTATAGTCAAATTTACCGTGCTTTAGTAAACGGACCCCTAGGACACAACTCTGGCAGGTTTTATCTAGGGTATGCTAACCACACTACTTTTCCTTGGTGGAACACAGGACTGCTCATGCTAACTAGCCCTGACTAACTTACATGCCTGGGGTGTACTATTACAGGATGCTAGATTGTTAACCGCATGTGCAGAGACCCTTGGGCCAGGTTTGGACTAGGCTGCCAGGCACTGGGAGCACCTCATGGGTCTCAGGTAATGGGCCCTTAAGGTGATGACCCTGGTGGGTCCTGGACACCCACTCTAACACTGTCCCTCCCACAGGGCATCTATTACTAACCTGGGACTATCTAAGTAGTATGGAAAGCAAACGGTATAGGTTCCCTACGTTTCACACAGATTTATTGACTTTTTGAGACAAGGTAAATTCTATAACCTTCTAGGTGGCTTTCACAAAGGCATTTGGGAGGCAGACACAGGAGGTGTGAGTAAAGGAATGAGAGCTGTACACTGAATAAAAACTGCAAGCTAGATGTGTAATCTTTGCATTAATCACACTAAGTGATGTAGATGGGTGGGACTTTTTATTTTAATTAAAAAAAAAATTCAATTACATTCCTAGCACTTCTGCATAGTTGCATTCAGTGCAGCCCGGCTCTTCCTGCCTTTTGTTCCGATTTCATCACTGCTGCATCTATTGACTCAGGGGAAGCCTGACGCTACCGCTGCCTCCTGACTAGACGGTAGGATCATTGTTCTCTCTCTTGGCACTGTAACAATCACAGTTGAACTGCACCTATAGAATAAGGATCACGTGTCATTCAAATACCAAACACTTGGAATTATACCCGCTAACAATATCAATGACGCAACGCAGACATTGGGGCTACTGTGCCAAATTTGCAGTTAATGTTGGTAACAGACTCAATTGTGGTAGGTGTAGTTTAATTGAGCATTGCCCCTTTGTGACCACCATGTTGGAGGAATTAAGGGAATAAACACTGCTTTGTTGGAAAAAAATTACAATTGTGCTTGAAATCGCACTTTGCTCACTGCACTTATGGATGCACATTTGCCCTTTAGTCATTAAGTACAGTAGTATTTATTTAACAGTAACACTGACAGTTGCTTAATTTTTCTTTCAGTACAAATAAAATCCAAATAAACATTCCTTGTGTTCCCTACAAAATGTAGTTTCTGTAGCTCTTCTCATGTTTCAAAGTCTCTACAGTTCCTGTCAAAAGAAGGACAATTAGTTGGTCACTTCTAAGAAAAATAAAATTCAAACTTTGTCTATGTCAGTCTGGAAAAAGAGCAGCGTGAAGATTGTTTAATGTGCTATGGAGTGGTTACAGTTTCAGGAGCACGTGATGGAATGTTGCTTAAAGGACTCCAGAGGAATCAGTCTGCTTTTTCACTCTTTGGTATCAACTGCAAATAACTCGGAAATGCTTTATGTTATCATATTCAGATTTTCTCATGCCTGTGCATATCTCACTGCTAAATCAATCATTTCCATGGTGGCGTCACTTTCATTAAAAAAAATGGGGGGAATGCTTGTTACAGTCTGCCTCCCATTCAGCCCGGTATCTGAAAAAGCTTTTCACAACTTTCCATCTCAAATTTCCAAAGCCCTCCTCCAACATACATCTTAAATGTGAGAGCTGAGCAGTTAAAAATACACATATAACCATTGAAATGAGGGAGGTTGTTAAAGTATGCTGCTGTAATCTGACAATTCTCCAACTAAAATCCAAGTTTACAATAAAGGACATTTCTGGCTTAGGAATCATTTAAAACTTGTGTTCAGACCTCATAGGTTGGCCCTCAAACCACCTCAGTAAATAGATGTCTTAGACGATAGCAAAATCCCTCAGACAAGTTCTACTCAGAACATTCTCACCATATGGCGATAATTGCCCAACGGTCAGGATTCCTTAAAAAACAAGCAGTCAAATATATTTATCTGTAAACAGACTTTAGTATCATTTAGTAAAGGTAACAAAAACACACTTATTCTGACAAATAACTGGGAATATTATAAAATGACAGAAGCAGTTTTGATAGGGAAATGCTTTCCAAAAAAATCATTGGAGAGGAGAACGTTCAAATCTCATGGCCTTTAGAAAGTTAGATATTGCTACTTTATTATATATATCTGTTCTGCTTAAAGGGAAAACTGTCATGGGAAAACATGTTTTTTTCAAAACACTTCAGTTAATAGTGCTGCTCCAGTAGACTTCTATACTGAAATCCATTTCTCAAAAGAACAAACAGATTTTCTTATGTTCAGTTTTGAAATCTGACATGGGGCTAGACATTTTTTCAATTTCCCAGCTGCCCCTGGTCTTGTGACTTGTGCCAGCACTTTAGGAGAGAACTGCTTTCTGGCAGGCTGTTGTTTTTCCTTCTCAATGTAACTGAATAGTACACAGTGGGACATGGGTTTTACTATTGAGTGTTGTTCTTAGATCTACCAGGCAGCTGTTCTCTTGTGTTAGGGAGCTGTTATCTGGTTACCTTCTCATTGTTCTTTTGTTAGGCTGCTGGGTGGGGGAAAGGGAGGGGGTGATATCACTCCAACTTGCAGTACAGCAGTAAAGAGTGATTGAAGTTTATCAGAGCACAAGTTACATGGCTCGGGGCAGCTGGGAAATTGACAAAATGTCTAGCCCCATGTCAGATTTCAAAATGAAATATAAGAAAATCTGTTTGCTCTTTTGAGAAATGGATTTCAATGCAGAATTCTTCTGGAACAGAACTATTGTTGAACTGATACATTTTGAAAAACATTTTTTTCCCCATGACTGGATCCCTTTAATACATTAAGGACTGTTGGAAATTCTTGACTCTCTGGCAATTCTAAGTGTCTATCATTAGAAATTATCTGGCATATTGCTGACCTTTAATAGCTGGATCCATGGCCATCATCATTAACCATGGGGACCCATACTACTTAATTAACAAGCTCCTCCCACCGGTAGAGACTCCTGGGTAATGGGCCCTGCCATCAAGTAAGTGGAAATGCTCGACCATATCCCAGTTACTCCCCGGACAGCTACAGGACCCAGGAATATACTACCCCCTAATGGTGGCCCTGTCTAGATCTAAGCTATATTAGACTCAAAAGTATGCTGGGCACTTGTGACTTCCTTTTGGTTAAAATTAGGGTTTCGTTGCTCATTTTAGGCAAATACTTAGCTTGTTGTTGAGGCAAAGGGGAGGGGAAGCAGAGGGCCAAAAGGGAGTATACATTGCGGTGGCATTGACTAATATATAAAATGAAGATATCAGATCTCATGAAACTCATTCTGGTGATGATACTGTTTGACAATGCACAAGACTTCGGTTAGGACATGGTGCACTCGCAGCAAGATAAATTCCATTGTGAAGTCAAACATACATACATATACTGATTTATACTACTTTAAAATGGCCAATCTCCTACTGTAAGTTACTAGTTTGTCTTTTAATGTGCATTTGTGGTGGACTGGTTAGACCTCTTCTGATGAAGAGCAGCAATGGAAGAAACTGTGGGACAGCATATAGAATTCAGTTAAGACCTGTATGGTTTTTAAAGTGTTCTTTAATAAATGGCATATTTGGTCACCATAATTTAATCTAATGATTTGAAAAAAAACACTTCCCAATTATTAAAACTAAACTAAATGCATATTAATTTTACACAAGAGACTAAATACCATTGCCTATGTTTCCTTGAGCCTTTTTTCTCTTTTCAGGAGGTGTCATTTCGGAGCCTGCTGTGTAATTAGACAGTTACTCTTCCACTGAGTGACTGTGTCAAATATAGGAGGTGGGAAAACATAATGGGAAGGGAGTTGTTTAAAGTCACTTTACACTTTAATTAAAACAATCCCAGTTTTGTGAATTCAGATGGTTTAGCTAACTGGATCTGACAATGTTTATTGATCTCATCATGATGCAAATTGAAAGGTACCTCTGCAGGGAGTGCAGATTACAGCACAGCTAGACTGGCGCATCTATTTTAGTGTCATTTTCAATAGAGGGATGAGAAGCAAACGGAAGTGACAGGACAGTTAAAAAAAAAAGAGCTTGAATGACAATTTAGAGGATTAAGATGGTGGTAGGAAATAACAAAAGAAAGCTTTGCATTGGTAAGTACAGGCTGCAATAACTAACCAGGGGGTGTGCGTAGTCACATACAAACATTTAGACATGCAGCAAGCTTTGTACAAATGCTTTTGGTTTTAATAAGAGTGCAGTCCCACTAATTGCACATTTTTTCATATTTCTCACTATGATCTAGTTAGCTCATGACAACAATTCCCAGCATGCCTTGGGTTAGAAAACAGAGACTAAACTGGAAGGTGGCAGTACTAGGAATTAATTTATATTACAATACCATTATTCTATTTGTTGGAGTACATTGACTTGAGCAATACTTTTTATATCTGAATACACATTGGCCACTACCACATTACCTATTTAAGCAATTAATATTCCTATATTTTTTTAACCAGCGGTTAAAAAAAATAAAATAGCAGAGAAAGAACCTAAATGATAGTTTACCGGCCTCACATTACATGAACAACATCAATAAAGACTATATTAATGCTAATAAATCAGACATTATAATGTTTATGATGATTTTGGCATAGAAGTCTGTGGGAAAAATATCATTCACTGTGGGCAAGTGTACATAGCACTTTGACCTTAAAGTCCATGCATTAGCTCAAAATACAAGTTCCTTTACATGTAAAACTGATAATTCTGAATGGGATAAGCATAACTATCAATCTTCCACTCATTACATCCCCCTGTGTTGCAACTGAACATGCAGCCTCAGCTATGGTATGTTTAAGCTATCTGTAATATTATCTATAGTGTTATAGTATACTTTCATTATTTAATAATTATTAAATAATTAACAGAGAACATTTGTTTTGCTGGACATGCATGTGAACTATAGCAGTCATGGAAGGTATGTGAAAGCCATGCACTATAAGATCTGCTCGTTTTGTAAGGTCGCCAAATAAGCAAATCTTGCCCTGATATGCCCATCAAAGGCAGGGTGATATCAGGCTACTTTGATCATTCGACCCTAGGGCCATATGATCAGATAACAATGATACGAATAGGCACCAATGGGACGAGGGACGCATCAACTAGCTGATGCGATCCTCGATCATATGGGAAAATAAAACTTGCACGATCAATATCTGGCCTATTTTTGGCCAGATATCAGTTGGGGAGGCCCATCTAAATGCCCCATACTCGGGCAGATATGCAGACAAATTGGTCAAAAGGCCCCCAAATTGTCAGCTTGATTGTCATCTGTCCAATCGGTCTAAAGGACCAGAATTTTCAGCTTAAATCTGCCCGTGTAGGGCCACCTATAGAGTCTGAATGTTTGTAAAGTGGAGCATAGGAGTATGTAAGTATTAAAATGATACTGACAAACTCATGTAAGTCATAGGAAAATGTCACAGCCCCACAGTACATTTATATTGACAAACCCTGACATGACATATAGGGTAGGATCTGTCTAATGCTGGGCTGGAGGAAGCACAATCCCCTGTAGGTTGGAGCTTTGTTTACACTAGCACTTCAACCTGTAGAATGATTGCCCACCTTTAGACCCAGAGGGAAAGACAGAATGCTAATAAAACAGAGAGTCTGGCATTGTAAGCAGGGTTGCCATCTTTTCTGAAAAAAAAATATTTTTATGGTTTTTCCCTATAAATAACTTTGGCATCAAGCAACATTTTTACAGGCAAAAGTGCAGGAACACCAAGAGGCACCTGAGTGGCTGCACTCACAAGAGGAATTCAGATCAATTATATGATACCAGTTAATGTTGAAAGTGAATAGAAAACTGTAGTGAATTAAGGTCAGAAGTATCTATGTATGATAAAAACAAGGGACAATAGGCTGTTTAGTCAGCATTACATGTTTCAAAGCAAATTACACTTAATTTGAAGTTTATGCACATTATAATCATAGCTAGTGTTTATATAAGGAGGCACCACAACATAATACACAGAGGGGGAAATTCCCTAAGTGATGAAAATTCGATAGTGTTGCCTTTGCTAACGTTCGCCACACTTTGCCAGGCGAATTTTCGCCAGCACTACACAAATTCACTAAGACGCGAATTTGCGATCAGGGCACCGAATGTTAGCGAAGTAGCGCTACTGTTAGTTCGCCAGGCAAAGCGCATTTACACTAGCGATGCCTAATTTGCATATGGTACGAACTTAATCATATAATAGAAGTATATGTTACAGCCACTACATTCCACACAAGCCCAGGAAACCTTTAATAAATAAAATAAAGTTATCCTATTGCCCTACATGTGTCCCCTATATAGTTGTGTTGCCATATGTTAGGAAATATAGGGGGGAAGAAGGGTAACCCCCCCCAAAATTTTTTTATCTTTTTCAGACTATCACTCTAGAATGGTTAAACACGCCAGCGTTGTTTTGGTTGCGCTAGTCTATCTACTTCGCTAGCGAAAATTCGCCAGAGTCGGTGTTAGTAAATTTTCGAAGTTACGAAATTGACGTCACGCTGGCGAATTAGCGCTAGCGTTAGACGCTTTGCGCTTTAGTGAATTTCCCCCTATGATTATATATTTTGCTCAAGTGGAAAACAACAATAGTCAAAATGACCTTAATTTTGCGTGACCCCACTTTCCATAACAAAGTATGCAAAAAGCTATTCATGAGTATGATACCAGTAGTGACAGGTGGCCTCTATACATAAATGTCCCTTGTGCCATAGCCCTTATAGATTTAAGACACATTAAAATCGATAGAAACATCTACAATGGGGAAACAGAGGACTATGAACAAAACCAACATCAAAAAGGCTCAAGGGTACCACTACTTGCAGAAGAAGAGAGAGGGGGTAGACATAAAATTCATAGTATTGTGTTTAAAGGAAACACTTTTTATTAATACCTGAGATAATTTTCAGTTGGTTTTAATATTTTATTATTTGGAGTTTTTGAGTTTTTTAGCTTTGGTGCTTAGGCTCAAGCCACAACAATGCATCTAGAGTAGCATGGGAAGAAATTTGTTTGCCCATGAAGTGTATGCATGTCTTGATGGTTTACATTGTATTTTATGCCAACAAATACAATCTATTTTGCTTGTGCCAATATTTAGGAGCATCTTTGAGCATGTGCAATTTGAGGTGGATACAATAATATTCTACTGACACTTCTGAAGAAGCCTATAATTCATTTTGTCATCTACTGTACTTCTTTCTTTTCCAATTGGAGTCATTAAATCAGTGCATTATTTTCTTATTCCTTAAGAATTGTATTTCATGAGATAGAGTTAGCATGTACATATCCTCTCCTTCATGAAAACATAGCAATAACTGTCTTTATCAAAGAAAGGTACAATCATCTATAGTAGCTTGACTGGCCATAATATTTTTTAAGCTTTCCATATCAGCTGTAGAAAAACCTGAACATGTCAACATCACGTTAACATTTTGTAAGAGAGCAGATCATTTAAAAAGAACTAGTAAGCAGGCCAGTAGCTGTTAATCGATTGGAGGAATGAATAATCAATGCCAAGCTGTCACTTGTTGGCCACTGGGGACATCTCTCTAGGCTTAAATCATGAAAACGAGTTGTGTACTTTGTATTTCAAAAGCATTTAAAGAATAAGTTACATTGCAGTCGTCAACATGGTGGCTAATTAATGGTTATTATGACTAAACTGTTTTTGATGATAAAGGAGAGCATTCAAAGGATACGCAACTGCCATATTGGATGTTATTTACAGTTGTTTAGAGCTAATTGTTGATCATTTTAAAAATATGTTTGCATTTGGTTTATCCATGTGCTTAGAAGAATGTTTCCACACAGCCCCGAGAATTCTAAATGTGTCTATGTTTTACTGTTTTATCCGCAAAGGCTGCCCAACAAAAAGAACAGAATTTTCTTCCATTTAATAGAATTAAGCTGGCCATTGAAAGATCCCCTTGTTTGTCGAGGTTGCTAAACTACTGGATCTTTTCCCTTAATACTCACCTTGGGTTAATTTTGCCTTTGTGGTCTTGCCAAATGGGATTAAAATATAGGTACTATTTAAATAAGTGTTGGTAAAAAAATAAAGTTTAGCGTTTTTTACTTAATTATGTGCTCCTCCACATAAGAGGTTCCGTTTCTGGAACTACCTTTTATTAATATTGTAATATACAATGTGACACAGGGTAAGGTGTATGTGTCTGTATACACATGAAAGAACATTTATGGAAATAAAAAATAATTCTTTTTAGTTTGCACCCTATATTTCTATATTTAGTGTTTGCATACAGTTCCTTTATATATGGATACAAAGCAGGCTGAAATAAAGAGGCCAGTACAAAACCATTCTTAACGTGCCTGTAATGTCTTTTAATGTCTTTTAATGCTCTTTAACCCCCTCCCAAATGTATCTGACCCAAACTGCTGTACAGAGTGATTGTATAGCACCACTATGTGAACAACAAACATGGAAGATATGATTCAAGAGTCAAACTGATGTCAAAAACCTATGCCCAAATGCCTTTTTGTGTTCTATTTGCATAGCAATGAGATGCAATTTATTTGCATAGCTGTTCAAGAGAAAAGTGTAGCATAACAGGCAGTATAGGTAGAGCAGCAGCAGCAGTAGGTGGGAAGCAAAGAAGATCTAATAGAAGGTGAAGGGTGTAGTAATGCAAATACTGTGATCAAGAAGAGGATTGAAGAAGTTGGTCAATGTCACAAGTGGGTAGCAAACAAAGGAATGCGATAAAGACAAAAAATAAAGGATAAGATTAATTTATACATGTGAGAGCAAAAAGGACTGAACAGGAGAGAGTGTCTCTGAAAGACAGAAACAAAAGAATGGCAGCAGAAGACTACAGTATAAATAGTCAATAGTAAATAGGACCGGAAAAAAGAAAGAAAAGTGGAGGTGTGATGTATCAAAGCAATTTCCAGTACATTGGTCAGCCCTCCATGAAATAATGGCTCTCAGTTGTAGAGAAGTTGGGCAATGGTTTTATGGTGTCTGCTCGGATTAGTGTAGTGATGATTCATTCCTATGGCTCACAATTAGACTGGCTTGCAGAACAGCTGAATGGAATTAAGGGACACACAGCCAACAACACCACTGCTTTTAATTAGCATTTTCCCACATTGGAATCTGTCAAAGCCCTTAAAAGTGCTTTGCACGTTCTACTTTGATGATGTTGTATGGCTTTCCAAATGATTAGCATCACTGAGCATTAAGTTATGGAGAACTCTGGTCATTTTAGGTTTCTTACCTTCTATTGAAATGTGCCACAGGGCTGTTTTCTGACCCCTGGTAGCGACTGCTTTGTTCAAATATCAATGGGATCTTCTGACTAAAGTTTGTAAATTCTGATGACAATTTCTCAACACACATCTCCAAAGATTTTCTGTAGAGTGGATTTCAGTGCCTTTGTCAGGTTTATTAAAGGCAATAAAACAATGAATGGTAAGAAATTGAAATGGTTTGCATATGTTGACTTTTCTGGTATTTTTTGACAAATGGCTTTTCTGTATTTAATAGCAGATTACACTGGCAGTATATTATTGGAACAAATGGGTTACATAGCCTATTGTATGACTATGATGAGTTGTTGAGCTCCTTATCATTACGAGACCAGAAGACATTAAGTTATAAAATATAAGCGACCATTATCATTTTTTTAAAATATTGTTTTGAACATAGGAAAGCAGTAGTTTGGAAGAAAAACTGAGCCTGCATTAAAATTATTCACAAATAGTTAAATACACCTGTTATGGAAAATGTGTTTTTTGTAGTGGAGAAAAACCACATGTTTATGTGTATGATGTGGAAATCAGGCAACACATATGTATACTGTGCAAGGCAGGACACTTGCTTATTATGAGCGCCATAAGTTCAAGTAAGGCCGTCTGCACCAAGTGTGTGCTCCTGATATACAATGCAAAGCACTCAAAGGGAGCCCGTTTTTGAAAAAATTCTATTGTTTCCCCTGACATGACTATGTGTTCTTAAGATATATTTTTTTCTTTGAGCTGCAGATCTCTGTTTGCCAGATACGGTATCTGTGCAATTACATTGTGGTTTAATGTAAATTCCATTAAAAACTGTTAAAAGAAAGACAAATTTGCTGCAAGTTGTGGTGCCTGCAAATGATCCTGGAATTCTGGGAACAACATTGTACTGTGAGTACAAAAAATTAGATTTTCATCCAAAAAGTGCATCTTACATTTTGTACACACTTTGTATATGAGCCCTAATATCTTACAGCACATTGAATGTTTTTATTAATGTCCCAAAACTAGCTTTGAATCCTTCTGTTTTTCACTAGTTATTTTTCTTTCTTTTTTACAATTAAATATGACCATACAAAAATGCTGGGTTTGGTGCTGGTATTAAAAGCCATCTACAGGCATCTGGTGCTGATTTCATACCTTGTTACTGCAAAAACATCTGGTTCTGCTTCACACCATTATTCTCCTATCAGATGGAGCATTTTAAGCACCTCTCCAAACGTCAGGTGCTGTTTGCCACCCTTCACACACACATCTGGAGCTGCTACATGCACTACTCTCTGCGGCCAAAGTGTTACAATGTTTCTTGCTGGCACCTCCTGCTGTCAAGCTCAGTTTAGGAACTATTGATGACACATGGTCTAAGTGCACATTTTGCCAGCAGTTACTCCAAATATCCTCCTGCAAGACATATATAACAGTAAACATTCACTGTACGCAGACACTCAAATTTTATCATTTATACAGATACAAGACTCTCTAAGGAGACCTGGTTTGCATACATTTTATATTTAACAGAACTTTCTTTTCAAACAGATGTAAGCAGTCATGTCAAAATGTGCTTTTCACTTACTAACACAATCCACTTCTTCCATAAATTACAAAGAATCTGATAGCTCAAGTTGTGAAGTTACAGATTCCTCCCCTGATTGTCTAGGGGTCATAATGTATAGGTTCAAGAAAGGGAATGTCTGCTTGAAACTTCAACAGACCAAGGTAATAAGGTGGTTTATACAGACTTCAGACTGCAAACTCTACATGATAGCTGTAGGTCAAAGCACTAAAAATAAACGTCATGCCCATTCCAGATGTGGTGGGGAACTAGTTAGTAAATGGATTGCAGATGACACAATTTTTATTACAATATTTCTTCATTGTTATAATTGCTTGGCCTTCAGTTCACAGAAATGTATATACCAGATCCTTATTTTAAGAATTCAAATGTTCAAATGATTAAATATTTTGCAAATTACATTGTTGAGAATATTCAATCATATTCATATTGATAAAAGGCAATTGTTTAACTTTGTATTTATCTTTGTCTTTATCCACATTCATCAGAATATAAGCATCCAGCATAGTCTATATAGATTTCTCTGTTACACTGTTAGGATAAGAGGAAGCAGTATAATTGTGGGTTACTTTCTGGATCTTCAGGACCTTGTTGTATATTCTATATTATCAACTATAATGAGATTTTTCCCAACCCCCCCGGCCAAAATTGTGGGTAACCCCCCTACAGAGGAAACAGAGGCCCCCCTTCAGCCGAAGGCTATAGCTAGACATTTGAAGTTGAACGTAGATCCTATCAACATTTCAGGTTATAGATAAGCCACGTATGGAAATTAGGAAAGGTGATGTGAATAAAAGGCTGTTGGTTAAAGAAGCATATTGGATTTACCACCTTAAGACTACAGAGGAATGTTATTTTAGTTAATGTCACCTGGGGGTATCTCAAAAAATGTACTATATATGTTTTTAGGCATTTACATATTTACCTCCCCCATATATTTTTTTATAATTTTTTCTTTTTTACCTTTTTTTTCTGTACAATTTGTTTTTCTGACACCTTTGTTTGGGGCGAACCAAGTGTTATTTCTTTTGTTTTAGGTGAAATAAGCGTTAATGGTTTTATGGGTGGGACTTACCTGTATTTATACCTGAGCTTTGTGTGGACCAGTGTGCTTTTGCGAAAGTGTCTGGAGAGCCACGAAACGCACTAAGCTATGGTTCCTTTATGAGACGGAGTGCTTGTTTTAATGTAATAATAAAATATTGATTTTTAAGCAACTTTCAATTCTGAACTTCTCCCTCTTTGGCCGTGCCTGTATCTATGGTTCCCCCTTCAGCCAAAGGGTCTGCTTCCTCTTCAGTTTCCTGGCTTTTTATCACATACATTTTGACATGGGTTGAGGACAGTTTTTTCTATAGAATATTTTGTTACACAACATGAGAAATAGACCCTAAGTCTCAAAACAATGGTTGAAATATATAAAAACACAGCAAAAGTTCTCTCTCAGTCTGTGCCAGATAGCATAAAATATTATTGATTATATTGTTATGTAATGTACATTAGTTGTAAACTTGGATTAGATAATAGAATTAGTGATGGCTGAATCTGGGGCGTTTCGCGAGAAACTCATGAAATGGTGAAAAATTTTCACGCCCATTTCGCGAATTTATTCGTCGGCGGTGAATCACAGGAATTTGCCGCAAATTCGAGCTAGGCGAATAAATTCACCCATCACTAAATAGAATCTAATCCTGTATCCGCAAAAGCCCCAATTGCATAAACACTTGAAGAAGTTACATTGCTGGTTTCCCTTTTACCCCTAAAGGCATTCAGTGCAACTGAAGCAAAAGCATTATAAGTGAGTAAACCACAAGAGGACTTGGTCTGTGTGTCACTGTATTTGATACATTGAATCTACTATGAAGTATTTGCTGCAACTGGTTTAATACATTGTTGTTTAGTTCAAGAACCACTGGTGTCATTGTTAAATCATGTTGAGAGTTACAACTCAACTGAATATGATTTCTTGCTCCACCTTGCAAGGCCTCATCTGAGAATAGAGATGTCAAATGTAATGAGGTTCTGCCTGAGAGCAGTTGGAGTTGTGCCAATGCAGCCACGAAATGGTTACATGAAATACGCTGAAAACATCTTTTACCACCATTAGTAGGTGATCATAATAGTCATTGATAATAAGAGGAAAATTAAAACAAAAGGTTTATCAGCTAAAGCTATGGAAACAGTGTTCCCTGACATAGACATATATAGTATACTGTTACACTGAATAATTATGGTCCAAGGCACCAAACCATGCAGTAGGCAATAACAAAAATATAATTAACAAAACAGAATATAATTAAAAATTAATGAACAAAATATTTACTGGTATAAATATCTGCCTTGAGTAGTGATGAGCTAATTTTTTCACCAGGTGTTTTGAAACTATGGCAAAAATTTGCCATGGAAAAAAATTGCTGTGAGAAAAAAGTTGCAGCAAGAAAAAACACAATTTGACTTTTGCATTTGGAGTGAGAAAAAAACCTGAGAAAAAATTTCTATTGACTTTAATGCATTTTGACAAAAACGCCCAATGACTTCAAATACATTTGGAGTGTTTTTGATGCTTTTTCGTAAATGTGGGGTTCCACATATTTTGCAGCAAAACTGTTTGAATTCTAATGATGGCCTAACTATAAAGGGAGCCAACCCTTTGGCTTCTGGAAAGGTACAGGGGGTCTTATTATCATTTAGGGAAGCCATATAATAATTTTGCTATGGGACCTAGTCACTGCTAAAACCATTACAAAATCCTAAGTGATCGGTGTTGTAGAGAAGAAATTTAAAAACACCAACTTTCATATAATTTTGAGAAAAACTTTTACATTTTACTTTTGCATTTTTATTTTTAAAATGTTCTTTCACAATGTTTTATTGTAGTATTTCTACTTCTAACGCCTTCCATGTTTTTTCTTTTAACACTGACCTGAGATTCATCTTGTCTCAAATGGGATCATGCTTGGATCCAACAAAATCCTTTATTATTTCAAGATATCTAACTCTTCAGCCCAGAGCCACATACCCTGGTAATGTGTCACATGGAAATTTATGCTTGCACAGTATCTTTAAAATGATTGTTTTCATTTCAGCTATCATTTGACATTGCAGTTGATGAGATTTTATTTCTATTTTTATTGCATGAGGGATCTACATGGATATTTTTGTGTTATAGCAGCATGATGAAAGTATAGCATTGGGGCTATTTTAAGATGACCTAATTAAACTTCAATTCAATGTAATCTCACATTTGTTCTCAAGACAATAATAGCCTGTCTGTCAAAACAACGTCCATCTCTCATATAGTTGTGTTAGATCTGAAACCAAATTTAATGAAGATTCCTCAGTCTTGCTCCAGCTGGATGCACATACTTGCTTTATTTGACCAAGTCCTATTTTTCAGGTGGAAAGTGTGGCCTGTCATGCTTTAACGGCAAAAGTGAGATAATCCTTGTGTAAGAAATCACTAAGTATGGTCTGCCTAATCCAGTCCCAGTGTAAAACTGTTGACATTTGTTCTTTTTTTTCTATCATTATGTGACTGGGCCTATTTTTTGCTGGATTAGTCACAAATCTCCTATGCAGCACATTTGGCATGTTACTAGTAGTTTAACTCATTAATAATGCATGAGGGAAATCTAATCCCTGGCAAAAGAGGTAAAGTATTTTATGGTTACCAATAGTGACGCTATAAAATCTAAAGTTCTATTTTACAGTGTGTGACAATGCAGCGGGTTGATTCTAGATTCTTAAGAATATGCACTTATTCTGTGTCATTGTGATATCACAGATATTTACATACTCTATTTGAAATAAATATAAATGAAATATAACACTGCATTCATAAAGCAAGAGTTCACATTTACAGTAAAGCCACATTTGTTTTTCTCAAAACATTTGAAACATTGCTTTAAAAATATAGATTTTTTTCGATAAAAGTTGTATTAGGTTAACAAAAGGACTTCATCATATATTGTAAAACCAATGCGGATTAGGAATCTGAATACAAGGGAGAGCAGTGACTGCTCTCAAGTAGTTTTTGTTCTTGGCACTTGTTTTACATTTGTGCTGTGACAGCAACAGCTGTGGAGACTTTTTTTTTTTTTTCAAAGATGAGTGTCGGATAATCCTGATGAGATTCTGCATCTAACATCTTTTGTAATTATGTCACATTCAGCTTTAATGGAATAATTCACACTGAAGAAAAGCTTTGATCCCTTTGAAAGCTTTTTCTTCTAAATTGACTTTGCAAAGAGATCTCAAGACTTTCTGTTATGAGATCTAGTGATTCCCTATAGAATATGAATCCCTGAACTGGTGGGAATACCAGGATGTTAAAACATACAAGCTTACACATCTTAGATCTATCTATCTAACTATCTATCTATTAATATCACCATATTATCATCAAATATGTGTAATGCTCCAAATTATTATTTTTTACTTAGCATGTAATTGTCTTAACTTTCATTTAGAGCAGGGGTTGTCTGACTTTTTCAGTTCAAGATACCTTTGGAATCCAACCTTTTGTTAGGCCCCCTTACCAGATAACAAGGGTACAGATATTGAAAAATATTGGTACATAGCCATTCAGACATAGTTTCATTTCAAATCTCCCCCTAAATGGCCCTCAGACTGGGCTTTCTAGTAGTGATGGGCGAATCTCCCGCGATTCGCTTCGCCGAAAAATTTGCGAATTTCTAGAGAAATTTGCGAATCGGCGAAAAATTCACGAAACGAGTCGCGGGACGCTTTTGACGCGCGTCGCGTTGTTTTCGGCGCGCCGGGTCAAAAACGACGCGCGACTCGTTTTTCCGAGTGATTTGCGAATTTATTCGCCAGCGGCGAATCACGGGAATTCGCCGCAAATTCGACCCTGGCGAATTCGCCGCGAATTCGACCCTGGCGAATAAATTCGCCCATCACTACTTTCTAGTATATCTATCAGAGAAAAGAGGCATCATCACCAAATCTAACACTAAAAGGTATTCAGAATGCGTCCTCTTCCACTGCCTCAAATTCCCAGGTGAAAGGCACCACACAACTTGGAAATCACTGGCTGACTATACAACAAAAACTATAGATACAAAGATATTTTTGAATAAGAAAAATGTTAACTAAATACTGCTACTACGGTTTTTATTTTGTTAAAGAATCCCTTTGAGGTCAAGTACTGGATAAGGTCCACTTTCAGTTAATTTCTGTATCAGCCATTTTTTCATAATTACAAGAAAATATAGTATAGTAGATAAATTTAATTTACCTATGCTTCTAAAAGTATAAATTGTAGCAATATGTCAATACCCCAAATGTCAATATCACAGACCTTCATGTTTGGCTCCCCCATCCCAGGAGGCAGCAGCACAGCATTAATGACTTAGAAGGAAAAATTCACGTTTTGGGTTGGGTACAGTTTTCAATGTAAGAACTAAACTCTGAAATTAAGTGGTGAAGGAAAGTTGTATAGAAGTTTATAATATAATGGGAAAATATGGAGAGCTAGGTGAGGGTAAATTTAAGTGGTCACTTGAAAGTTTAAAAATGGTGCGATATACTGTAAGAATCGAAGGCTAATAACTCCAGAGCAACAGAGATCTTTCAAATGTCTCTTTTTGCTGAAAATCATTCTTTTTGTTAGAATTACTGGAAATTTGTAATCATACAAATTTAGGGTTCTTCTGTAATATTTCATCAACCTCTTCATCTTGTCATTGGCTGTTAGACTGGATGGTGTTTTTAGTAATCTTAGCTGGGAAAAACTGAGTGTGCTCATTAGCCAACAGCCAAAGTAAATTCCTGAGGGAGGGGCAGAGTGGGTAGGAGAAGGAATTCTAAGTGATGCCGCAGCCTTAAGCTGGCCATAGACGTAACAATTACGATCTTTCTCGGAAAAGATCTTTCCAAGAAAGATCGTTCGTTTCAACACACACGTGTAGAGCTGAATCGTCAAATATACAGGTAGAAACAATAGAATTCTAATTGTGTCTGACGATTCAGCACTAACAATGGCCGATGTTCAGGGTGCTTTCAAAGGCATCCGATCAAAATTTTCCGTCCAGTCTGATCAACCAGCCGACCGATATCTTAATCCTCTGACGATATCGGTCGGCTCATTTCCCACCATACACGCACCGAATATCGTACGAAAATTCGTTTGGTACGATATTATCTGTGCGTCTATGGCCACCTTTACTGTTAACCTTTTAACAACCGGAGTGGCAGTTATCTGAAGATTTCACAAAGGCTGTTCACTGATTACATTTGTGTGTGTGGGTGGTGTTTGAATGTTCTTTCAGCTGTGGTTCCTTATTTTCAGTTGGCTGGATAATATGAAACTACTTGGAAACTAGTGAGCTCCATTTTCTATTTTTAGAGGATCAAACGCTCTAGGTTGGGCATCATACTCATAAAAGTGTTACATATCCCAGCAGAATTTGACAATGACCACTAAGGTATGTTTGGAGAGCCCTAAAAAGAAGTAAAATTCTTCAATTATTGTGCCCATCTCCTTTTACATAACAGATAAGAGAAACAATAATTTTAGTCTTTAAGGCATATTGGTCTTATAAATATATGTGTTGGATTATGACCATTGTTTTGTGAGTATTATAATTTACTGGTGATAGTCATGCAAAAATAAGAAAACAACCCCCTTACTGTTCCTTGAACCCAATTGTATGAGGAAAATAGGAAAACATTTCTTCAGAGAGCAACCCAAAAGATATGTTTTGAGAAATTAATCACAATAAAACTCTCAAGTATTTAGACTTCTGGAATGTTAGCACAGAAGATTTTCCACCCATATTTTTTTATCGGAAGCTATGTTTCTATGTTATATTATTTCAGTGCTGTCCAACTTCTGTGGTACAAAGGGCCGAAATTTTTCTTACCTGCATAGTGGAGGGCCAATAATGGAAGCCAGTGTTGACCACTCCCTGTTTTTAAATCACACCCACTTTACACCACACCCATGTTAACACAAGCCCATATCCACATTAATTGTGGTAACATACCAACAGACCAAATGGTTGGTGCTCACTGCAGGGATCTCACGTATCACTCATATGTGAAAAAAGTTGTCATAGTCCTTAAATCCATATGCCTCCTCTTCCCCTGTGGATAACAAAGCACCCCAGCACATGATTAAACACTTCCAGCACATGAGTAAACACTTTAGGGGCCCCTAACAATAATTTATTTTCAAATGCTAACAAACCCCCAGAACAAATACCAGGCTTATGATCCACAGTCAGAGTAGGTCACACACAGGTCAAGTATGTCACACACAGGCAGAGTATGTCATACAAAGGCAGAACAGGCACACACACAGGCAGAGAGAGGTACACACAGGCAGAGTATGTCACACACAGGCAGACTAGGGCACACACAGGCAGAGTATGGCGCACACAGGCAGAGTATGTCACACACAGGGAGCATAGTGAAGGCAGAACAGAGCAGGAGACAGGGAAACCTGTCAGGACCACTCTAAGATGTGCTACAGTACATACAGTGACACAGTTCTGGTGCACATTAGCTTTTTCTATAAAGTATGAACAGGTGAACAATGTGGGTAGTTTCAGTCTGGATTTCAGGTGTGAACAGTACAGGGCTTTAGGGGTGTGAACAATGCAGGGGGATCATAGGTATGAACAATACAGGGGATTAGTCTGAATTTGAGGTTTAAACAAAGCAGGGGCCAGTTAATATCTGATGCCATTTAAAGCTTACACATGGTAAGCAAGCACATGGTAAGCAAGTGGGGGGCCAGTTGGACAGCCCTGCACTATATTATACTATTATGTATACTTCTTGGGAAACCTAAACATGCTTTACAGGTAAAAAAAGTTTTGGTGTTTCCTGTAAATTGATTTATAAAATATCACACAAACTTTGGTGGTTGTAAATAAAATATATATTGTGATAATGAAAAAGATTATAAGGTCCGTTATTTTTCATGTGCTTAATGTTTGAGATAGGTAACTTCTTAAGTGTTTTAAAGGTTTTACTTTGTATTTTTCAAATTAAGTAGAAGGATTTTCCTGGCAAAACATGAGTCTTTGACATGATCTTTTAATACGCAGTTGTGCTGGGTTACTGTTCCGCCTCTCATGTTCTTTGCACAACTATATCCTTAGTTCTTAATTATGCTTACATGGGCTTTTTTCATTGACATTGACTGATACTAGAACAGTATTTTATATTGATTACATAGACTCATTCTAAGACACTGCAGTAGAATAAGTAGGGTTATGCCGACAAGCTAGTACAGTTAGGTGGGCTTCGATAGATTTCGAATATAAAGACAATATATTTGTCTTCTTTTTGTCTTTGTTGTTTGAGGGGCATCAAAGTGATGTATTTTCAATTATATTTTAAAAATCAATTAGTAAATCAATGTATATAGGCTGACAAGCTGATGTACGGACAACTTAAGAGGTTGAAGTTAAGAAATGTATCACTTATTAGTGCAGAGACATGCTAAACATGTGCCCAATTAAGTGTTAATGCAACTGGATAATATTATGAGCTAACAACAGCCAGAAACACTTGTAGGGGAATGTAATATACGTCGGTAACGCAAAAACTATTCTCAATGTGAGAAGTTAAGCCTTTGCGCGAACAAATTTTACTTTGAGTGAATGCAATATACCTTTTGCAAACCCGCAAACTGTTTAGCGGTCACTTCCGTCAGCGGAAGGCCGTTTGCGAATTTTATACTTTTCGCTAAGCTAGACAACATGATTCAGAAGACCCTTAATTAGGTTCATGGTGAAATATGAATTACTTGGAACATAATTTATAATCTTTTTCTAAAATGTTCATAGCATTTTGAATACACTGGTTGCTGAATTGCAACAGTGGAGACTGATGCATCACAAACCAGTAGAAAACCTGATGTTGAGTTGAGGCTTAAAAAGCCTTCCCATTAGCATAACTTATTCCTTCCCATCATGGCACGTAACTAGGAACACAGCTCTCACAATCAAAATATACTGGAGAACTGAAAGCTTTACTAATTACATTACCTTACAGAAGAATTGCCAATGCCCCATGCTCTCGATCACCTTCTTGCAGAGCTACTCAAAATACCTGCTGAAGAACCAAATGGAGAAGTTGTTTTTTTCCAGTAAAATTACCCAAAATGGAAGACTGTAAATTATCTTTAAACGAACACCAATAACACCCAAATGTTAATTGAAATATCAGCATATCTGCTATTGTTCAATGCATTGGTTACAATGTTAAACAGAAAACAGATATATAATTGTGAAGTGCAAAAATATGATCCCCTATGCCAGTTTAAAGTTTTACTATAATAAATGTTTAAAAATGTAACCATTTTGTAAAATTTTGGACAGAACCAAAACACTTGGTGGAAGCTCCTCTCAGCAGGAAATATTGCAGTGTTTATTGTATAGATTACTCGAGTGTGAATTTAATCCTAGCCCCAGTCATGGAAGGCATGCTATGTTGTGGTGTTTCTCCATAAGAAAATCTGTTGTTAGAACAAAAGCCTGATTAAAAAAAAACTTTATTTGTTTGCAGCTGGTGCAGCTGAGACACATGGAGCACAATTAATTAGGATATTTTTGGTGTGGTAAGAATAATAATGCAGCCGAAATACAAACAGATGACATCCAAAGGGAATTTTGGTCTTTATGAAATGTTTTCTCTTTAAATTGCATATGAAATAGGTCTTAAATCTAATTGATGGAACAAATGTTTTTTTTTTTAGTCTTTCTTTTACTACGAAGGAACATCAACATTATTAGCATTTTATGTATCTTTCTATTTTTTATGTTATTTAAGTTGAGAAAATGCTTTGATCAGTTTAGCTACAATTAATTAAAATCAAATAACATAGCTGTCAGATGTCTGCTGTTCTCTGATGAAATGCCGATGTTAAAAACTCGTATGTTTGCATACTGAGATGTTCAGCTGGGATCCGGAAAAAACAAACAAACTCATTATGTGTTTTGACTGTGCTGTTTAAAAACAGAAAGAAGAAGAATGCATAATTTATATGATTATGCTTCTTATAAATACAAGGAGACATTGTGCATTTCCCATAACCGTTCGTCATTTTCAATGTCATATCATGGGTAGGTGTGTGTGCATAAGCAGTATCCTTATCCACAGTCACGTGTCCTCTATTTAATTTCTGATGAAAAAAATGTAATAAAAGTCATATATGGAGTACAAAGGAACAAGAGAACAGACATTTGCAAACATCTTAATTAATATTAAGGTGCTGATTTATCAACCCATAAATTTTCAATAATAATAACAATGTAATAAAAGTCAGGAAAGTGTTAATACCTGTAAAAACAAGCAGCTGGGAATTCTTGATTTTGGTATTTTTTAGGCAAAGTAACATTTTCTAGGTTTTTTTTATACATACCTTGCTAACTAGAGCAAAATTAAAAAGTATGTAGTCAAAATGCTAACAGATGCTAAATACCATGCAAACTTCAGTAAATGCAATTCTAGCAAAGGAAAATGATTTGCATTGCACATGTTTTCCCCATAAATTACTTTAATACTTTATCCCTTTTATATCTTTACTAAGAATTAGGGTTACTTGCTTTAAAATCCTTCTAGGGAAGTGGTTATATGTAAGTAAGATGGAATGATTTAGCTATTATAGGCACAGATGTCGATCGGGCAGGATTAAAAATCTCGTCGGATCGTTGCTGCATCTGTTTGTTGATGCGGTCCCGCGATCCGACTGCCCATATCCCCTGCATTGTGATCCGATATCCCCCAGCTCAAGGTGGATCTCTCCGTGTATGGCCACCATTAGGTGCAGATTTACTAATGGTTGAATTTTGAAGTGAAAAAACTTCGAAATTCGACCATCACATTTTTTGGGGGGGTAATATTTGGTCAGAAATGGGAGTATTTTGATTGAATGAAAAATCGTTCAAATCGTTCTATTTGATCGAACGATTCGAACGATTTCACCAAAATCCTTCGATTTCTCAGAACTAAGGACGAGTTCTGTGAGGTCCCCCATAGGCTAAAATGGCAAAGTTGCAGGATTTTTAAAAAGCCAGTACTTCCAAATTCAAAAATTCGAATATTCAAATTTTTTCAATTTGAATCTAATTTTGGGCTATTCGATAGTCGAAGTAGCCCAAAATTATTCAAATTTTAAAAACTCTAAATTTTAATTGAATTTTCATTTCGATCCTAAGTAAATCAGCCCCTAAGTATGCTGGGACATCAGGAGATTAAGTGACTTGGACGTAGCCACAGGAAATTGAACCAGGGCCTCTAGCATGGGATCTCTCATCAATAGCTGCTCACTTAACCTCTAGGTTAACTATCATATCTTCTAGATGGAAAACTGGATTAATCAAGGATATTTTCAAATGTATAAGTATATATATATATCTTTTTTGTTAGTTGCAGTACAGTTGTGCAAATTTTCACTTAGGGGTTAAAGGTTGGAGTGCTGGGGTATTTTCGTGTTTTTTTGTATATTAAGCCGACCCACGTGCACCCAATTGTTAAGGCATTGAGCTGCATTACCTTGTTTGTGTTTATATATATATATATATATATATACACAAAAAAAATAGCAACCAGCAAAAATGGTTGCTATCGCTGCACAGGATGCAAAACCTGTGGGTGCTTATTGACTGGTGAAACTTTTTCACATCCACATAGTGGTAAACGCTATTCTATCTGACACAGACTAACTTGTACCTCTGAATTTGTTGTGTATTATATAGTTTGCCCATGTGGCTTATACTATGTCGGAAAATGTGTTACTTCATTCCGCACACGTATGAATAACCACCGCTCTGTGATACGAGCTGCCCTGGCAACAGGAAAAGCAGACACCCCACTGGCTAGACATTTCCTTGGCCTAAAACATCCACTCCCTACTTTACGTGCTATGCTAATAGACCATGTCCCACCGTTGCAACGGGGTGGTGATAGATCAAAACTCCTATTGCAAAGCGAAGCAAGGTGGATGCGGCTGTTAAATACAGTAGCACCCATAGGGCTTAATGAGATGTACTCTCTAGCCAGTTTTCTATAATTTGTGATATACTTACTACTCATCCACTTTAGTCCTATAAAAAGATGCAAGCTAAAGCGAGCTAGCCAGTTTTCTATAATCTGTGACATACTTACTATTTATTCACTTCAGTGCTATGAAAATATGTGAGCTAAAGCTGGTCTAAATCCATTATATTACTTAGTGAGTTACTGTAATGTACTATAAATTAACAGGGTTATTTATGAAACTATGTTACTGTACAGTCTCTATAACAATGTTTTTAATGTTTTTTTAAAAATTTTTTGACATGATACATTGTATTTTGACACTTTTGTAACACTCTGATACATGCATTTGGACACTTTGTTTAAAAAAAATCTTTTATGCAAGGGAAGCATATATCACTTTTAATAATATTTATTGTTTTTATTCCCTTCACGATTGGTGAATGGTT